>OZ010598.1:39699811-39892311 GCA_963932145.1 Acanthosepion lycidas | reverse complement strand
ATTTTGAATGCAATTTTATGCTTTCAACTACAGATAAAATGTATTGTTGGTAATTCTACGATAAATAGGTATTATTAGTAATTTCACTACAAATATTGGTTGGTAATTGTTTATATAAAAATGTATTGCTGATATCTTTAGTGTGAAATTTTTATACTTTCATAAGACATTTGTTTTTGTTTGATGGTTTACTATGTGGCCATAGCTGGGACCCCCTAATAGGTGCTACCTCCCTGGGTCAGGGTGGACCTGGCAACAACAGCAATTAAGAGGTGGTTCCACACTCTTCAAAATCTCCAATCTCCTGATCACAGGCCTTGCTGCCGGATGTAGTTTATCAAACTTTACTAGAAGCCAGTTGACAGAGTTGAAATTTCTTTCAGAACCTATTACTTGGAAACTTAGTGAATATAAATATCTGACCCCATTTTTTTCTTTTAAGACTTTATGTCTGTTCCTTCTCTTGATCAATATACTAGCTTCAAATTTTTCATTCTGTTTATAAAAAAAAAAAAAGTAAAAATTGTTTCCTTTTCTCCAACATCATGTATACATGAACATAAGAATCAACACAGCATTGTGACTGTCATTTTCATATTTCAATGCAATCTGCAGACCAAGTACTACAACTACATTAGCAGGCAATATATATTTCGTTTTTTTTTTTTAAGATAATATAGTTTCAGCGATACAAGTCTTACTAATTAACCCATAGCTGGGGAGAGAAGAGGTAGATTCATACCTTTCCAAAGGGTATTTTTTTTGTGTAAACAAATATAACCCAACAGAAATTGCAACTCTGCCCCTCGATTAACAAGTTCAAGCTATTATCCATTAGACCACCTGCAAATCCATGCTTACAGTACCTTGTATTCCCAATTGGTCATCCATTGAAGTACTGACCAGGCTTGACATTGCTTAACTTCAGTAATCGTACAGAAACTGGTGTTTCAACATGATCAAACTGTAAGCCTGAATAACTAGCAATTATAAATGCTACCAACAAGACAAATAAACCAAATTAGAAATGAAAAACAAAGCAGGTATTTTTTAAATTTCATTGTGAAAGTTGAAAATACAAATTAGTTATTAAGCAAGTATCACTAAGTTGGGGCAGATATAAGACATGCTGGTAAGTATAAGTTAAAAAAAAAAAAAAAAAGCATTTATTTGATGCCACAGTTGTACAGGATGGTCCAAAAGTTGTGTCACCCCGACATAATTTTTTTTTTCTCTCAGGTGGCTGACACAAGCTCCTAGTTTGGAAGAGAGGTGAGAGTGACAAGACTTTCAGACCAACCCGTACATAATATTCATTCACATACACTTGTATATTGAATTTCCAGAATTGAGCTCTATATATTGAATGACGAATTGCAAACAGGTAAGAAAATAGGTTAGGTCTCTTAGAATAAATGAAGTATTGTGCCAAGAAGAAAGCATGTTACTGATGAAGAAATTCTGTTGGCGAAAGGATTTACATTAGCATGTTTGAATTAATTATGAACAAGATGAGCACAGATTAAGCTAGGGATCAAACCACAATTAGCCCTTGTACCACATTATAGTATGGAGAAAAGAAAGAAAAGAGAGGAAAAGAGAGGAAAAAGAAAAAAAACTTACCTCGTAAGCAATAAGCAACAAAAATGCCATTCATATGCACAGCAACTAAATTGCCCAAGTATTTCCGAGATTCCCACTCAAATTTGACAACCGTAGTAGTTTTTACCTACAGAAATAGAGAAATATTTAACAAGTATTTTTTTAAGCAAATTTTTAAAGAAACGACAAAATTGATATGCATCAAATGTATAACAAATTGATAATAACAGAAATTGTGAGACAAAAAGTTACTGAATAAATGAACAAACTCTGGGCAAGCACATTTGTAAATAAACATTTTACAAATGAAACATTCCAGCAATTCTTTATAATTTAGATAAAACTGTGATAAAAAGTTCTGTCAGAACTCTCTGAGAGAATGTCATTAAGAGAGTTTTCAATCTAAACTTCTAAAAATAAAACTTCAAAGATTTTTTTCTGTACCCTTCAAATACTACATTTATTGATATGACATTCTTGTAACAAGTATTTCATCTTCATTGTTGTAGCATGACGAACCCTTCAATTTGAAAAACAAACATATCATGAATTGGATTTGCAGATTTAACAGCTGAAACATGATAATAACAAAGCTAAGGACAATAGTACGAAATGTAAATAAATACAGGTTTCTTTTTTTTGTTCCCAAATCATTTATTTTGAAAAGAGTTTTTCTATAAAGAACACAAGAAATACATCTTGCCTCGAGTTAACTTTACAAATCAAGTATTTTTTTTTTTTTAACCATGTTCCTTCAGAAGCAGGTGGTCCCGTTTCTTCACAGCCTATAATAATATATGCAAACCCTGTTGTTATATCTGCTTTTTTTTTTTTTTCAGAAAAATAATGGAGTGTTTTCTTGTTGCTTTCGCCATGGTTTTGAACTCATTCTCCTTCAAGACTGGTTGCCAACCACAGCTAAACAGACCAGTCTGCCCTCCTACTTAACCCAGAGTTGAAGAAAAGAAATGGATTTATGCCTTTCCCAAAGGTAGTAATGCGAGATGTACACAAAGCGCCTCAGTCAGAATCCAATTCCATTTTCAGCACTGTTAACCATTAGGCCAACTGGTCTCAGATTCTTTTAAATAGTTCGCACTGTTCATTAGGAGCAATGCTGGAATTTTGCCAAAACTAAAATTTTAAGAAACTTTTCTAGTTTAAAAAGCCTCTTCTTAATTGAATCAAGAAATATGAAGGATTTTTGAAGCTTCATTTTGTTATACATGATTGATCAATTCATTTTCTATGGCTTATCAACCATTTGCAGGTTATTTAAAGCCAAAAAAATATTTTTAGATTGTAAGATTTTTTAGAGAGAGATAATTGTTTAGCAATACACATCATGCACTCATAGCTGTGAAGAGAAGAGGTGGCTTCAAGGTATAAGCCAAAGGATGCAATTGGTAAATTTCTTATTTTATGAGCAAAGCCAGGCCGAGAAATTTTGCTGATAAGAAATTAAAATTATAATTTTAATTAATGACCACAAACTAAATCATACTACATGATTGAGAACCAGATTGGTTGAAGGACAACCAAGGTGACAGGTGGTGCCAGGTGAAATACTAAGGAAGATGGAGGAATTATCTACACTCATTGGGAAGGTGTTAGTGCAAGACACAAAAAAGGAAGGAATTGGGCCGATCAATATTGTGTGACCACTACCCATCGGAAAAGGGATCTCTCCAAATTTGGAGGGATAATTAATTATCCAAAGCCAGACAAAGAAACTCTAGTTGTAAGATAGGGGAAGCACCGAGACCCCCCCTCCCCCAACCAGGTCAGCACCCTTGTTGATTTTGGGTGGAAGCCAATATAAGCAGAAAGCTGAGACGACCAAGAGAGAATTTCCAGAGGTTCCAGAGACAGTAGTTCCAAATGACAGACAAGAGGCGACCACTTTACTGAATCCCACGTGGCTTACTGCCAGAGAAAACCTCCAAATTAAGCCTTGTTCCAGACAGCTAAGTTAAGCAAAGTCACAATAGACTTCAAAGTGAGAAGGGTTAATATTTCTGTATGAAGAACTTGTAATATTGTACAAAGAATTGACATAAAATTACATAGAAATGGACCCTGAAGAAATTCCTGTCTTTTCTTTATTTGTCTGCGGGAACATTTGTTTTTTTAATTTTCTTTGTGACACAGCTTTGCCAGGATTGAACCAACACTGCAATTGCTGACAACAATCTAATCTTTGCCAGCTCCGTGATCAATCAACACAACATGGGCAGAGTAATGGTTTGGATCAGAGTGACCAACTTAATGGCCAGTGGCAGCATTTGACCAAACACTGACCAGCAGAAAAGTGTTATAAATATATAATCATTTCAAACATTATTTTTAGTAGATACCCATGTTTGAAATATATCTATGCTTGCACACTAAAGAAAACTTAAAGAAATATGTGTATTTTTCAATACTAAAAAAATCTTTTTTGTAAGATATTGTATGACTAATACTTTTAAAAGAATTTTTCATAGTGAACACCAAAATTTTAATAATGTACTGAATATTTCATTGAACTGGAAATGAGTTATTTTTTTTTTTTCATGCTGATACCAATATCTACCAATATATACTAAATATGAGGGGTTTTTTCAAAGAGTATAAACCAAACAAAGTTTCAGATGAAGAAGACCTGCTTGTCTTGTTAAAAGTGAAGTTATATTATCTAGATCATTCTGAGAAATGATTTACCTTGTTACTTCCAGCTTGGTTCTCAGGGTTGCTACTCTGTCGACTCATAATAACATCAACCTCTTTACTGTAGACACTGAAGCTATTAGTACGGTCACTTCCTTCCAGCACACTGCAACAGATTTACACATTTCATTATTGACTGATTTGTTTAACGGCATATCAACTCCTTATGGGTCATGCTGAAATTTTTCTTGAGAGCTTTAAATAATAAAAATATGATATATGTTATTCTGCTTTTGCAATTGAACACATAGTAGATGATACTCAGCTTTTGTTCATATATGTTTGTGTGGACATAATTACTAGAGGCCGTGATATGTCTATTTTATGTTGTAGTTTTGAAGTAATAATTTGGAATAAAGTTTGATTTCTTGTAGGATATTATATGGACTAATGTCATGAAAAGGTTCTTTCATGTTGGTTGTTTCGTTGGTTGTTTTTGTTTGACAGCATATCAACCTCTATGAAATGCTGAAATCTAAATATTTTGTACAAAATGTATTGTTGGTAATTTAACTATAAAAATGAACTGTTGATTTTTGTTTAGGGGTGCACTATTTACCCATAGCTAGGACCCTAACAGGTGCTACCACCTAGGGTTAGAGTAGACCTGGAGACAATGCAATTAAATGGTAGTACTTTATTCTTATAATTGATACTGGATTTTTATTCTTATAATTGATACTGGATTTTTATTCTTATAATTGATACTGGATTTTTATTCTTATAATTGATACTGGATTTTTATTCTTTTTTCCTGCAATTTTTTGAAGTGGTTGTTCAGATGCAAAGTTCAAATAGATTTGCTCCAATTGGAGGAGCTGAAAAAAATGTTACAAACATAAGATATCAAAATATATAAACATCTACAAATAAAAACAAAAGGAAAACTTATCTTAGCCAACACATTTAATCCTCTAATGAACTTTATCAAGGTAAATGCAAGGATTTTATTTTTAACAAGTATTTATATACAAGAGCAAAAACCTGACAAATATTTATTAATGTTCTTAAATGAAAATTTTTTTGAAAAACCAATAACCTTTTTGCTCTCGTATATAAATATTTGTTACAAACTAAAATCTTTATATTTGCCTTGATAAACACCCCCAAAGGACAAAATTGTCTTTATTCATATTGCCCTTTTACAGATATATTCTATCTGAAATTTTACACAAATATATAAATACATTTATACATATATATTAAAATAATTAGAAAGAACAGTAAGATTTATAATCCGGTGTTCTTAGCAATTATTTAAAAAAAAAAAAACAGTGCTCAATACAAACAGTAGAGCAAAATATTATATTTTTTCTTTTTTAAAAATATGATTCCATCGCAACACATTTGTAAAAAAAGAAAATAAATTATAATAAACACACACATACACATATAAGATAAAGTTAATTGGTAATCGGTATGGATTCCAGGGAGGATATAAATCCCAAGAGCTCAATGTAGTAAACAGTCAGTTAGTTATGCACCATATGTGATACATGGTTAGGCGATCATGTATCTTTCAATATATGACAAGGCAGATTTTTTCCCGCAATAGGTTGCCATTTCTTTCTGCAGTAGACCAGTTTCCATCCAAGGTTATAGAACCCGGTCTGTCCTGCTATTTACCCATAGCTGGGGGGAGAAGAAGAGGATTCATACCTTTCCCAAGGGTATTAGCACGTAAGTGAATGTAATGCATTCAAATGGAATAAACAGAGCAAGTAATAATTAATTAATAAATTGGATACTTCTGAAAGCGATGGTAATATTTTATTTCATAAGACCGATAAAATTCGATATCGCTTCGTTAGACTGTACGGTTTCAAAACAATGTGTGTACATATACATAAGTTTATTCGCAATGGGTACATATAGTTGAGTTGTTACCATTTTTCAGGGGGTCTTTTTTTTTTTTATTTCACCGTTTTAAAACAGTGAAATAACAACCGGCCGAGATTAAGAAGTCCTTCTAAAGAAAGACTGTGCCTCCAACAGGCAATCAAAGCTGTATCCCCTTCTCCATCATGTAAACCACTTCTATAGTCAAAACATGTCCCTGCTAAAGATAACATTTACACTAATAAGAAATAATGTTGGATAAAAGAAAATTCCATTCAAGAATTACACCTAAAAATTATAATGGCAACATTTTTATGTAATTGATGGTCAGAGATTCAAATTTTACTGCTTATCCCAAATTCCATAGAATTGTCTCTGGTACATAAGTCATTATTTCTGTTAATTGTAAGATCAGAAACAAGAGGATTGATTGATAAATAAGGTTTATTGTGGCATATCAGCTTGGAGTGAGAACTTGAAGAGCAGAGTTTTAATTCCAGTCATGTATATTAGATTCACTGACATTGAGAAAGTTATGAATCCATCTCTTCTCCCACCAGCTATGGATTGAATAGCAGGACAGACTGGGTTCTTTAGCCTTGATTGGCAACCAGTGTACCACAAAGAAATGTCAAACAAACGTGGGAAAAAAAATCTGCCTCGTCAGTTACGTATCAAAAGATACACAATTGCCCAAGCATGCATCACATATGGCACTTAAATGTCTGGCTACGAGTCACTGCTAATAGCACAAACAGAAACTCAGATTCAGTAATATGAAAATAACTATTCAAATGTTTTGTACCAGTTCTTTGAGTGATAACATTGAGTAATAGGGTACATCAATCAGGAGCATTTTGTCCAAGTTACACATAAAGCAGCAATCAATAGTAAAAGTTTTGGCATAAGGTTGTATGTCAATTCAAATTTAGATATATATGAAAACAGCAAAAACCTTGCAAGTGCTCAGAGAATAAGGTCTGAGAGATAAATATTTCTTTTTTGCATTCCAACACAAAGTTGCAGTGCAAATGATGAAAAGCCGGAAATGCACAGACAGTGCGCACACTCTGTATGTACTAAATTTGGCATTACCAAATTTCTAATTGTTTCAAAAAGCTAAAAGGAAAACCTTTTCAATTCAATGCTGAACTTGCTGTGTGCAGCGGAGTCAAAAGTAAATTAAATCAGAAACTTTATGGATGGAAAGAAAACATGGAAGAATGTGTAGTACTAAAAGTACTAAAGGCATACGTGGTATAAATTTTTTTTTTTGGGGGGGGGGGGGAGAATTTGAACTTAAAATGTACAATTTGTTTTCCTCCCCAAACCGAAACGCCTCATACTTTTATGGTGGTGACGATGTTCAAATATAAAACATGTAGTTTTGAAGGGAAAGAAATTTACTTAATTTCCTTGCTAGTTTCATTAGTCGAAATAATGAGTCCAGCCGAAATCTTTTGGCTGTGCGGTCAAACTCTCTGCCTCTGAGCGGAGAGGAACCAGGACGAGGCTATGCTGAATTATGCGGGTTCTACAAGCATTTTTTGGCTGAGCCTACGGGCTCGGAGAACCCACGTTAAACCCGGCTTTGTGTCACATGCAACCCTCGTTGGGGGCTGAGTATTCCAGTTAAAATCACATCTTATGGGATTGCAACCGTTACTTATCGGTCAAATTTGATATATAAAAAAAAAAAAAAAACACTTGTTTAAATGAAATGTTGCTCTTTTCATTTATTCAGAAGTAAATTAAAGAAAACTTACATTTGTTGTCTGAGGTTGGATGACCAAGGATAACCAAAATTAACTTTGTTCTGTAAGTGACTGAAAAGAAAAAAAGAAAAGGTCTATAAAATAGGAAATAAAATCTGAAAAAGAAAAAAAAAAAAAGATTGTTCCCAAATAATAAATAAACTTATCTCTAAGAAAACCATCCATTTTACAGAGTAAATTCACAACTCTATATTCATCATTTTGTTGGTTTAGAATGGACAGATAGATATTTACTGTATTTAAATTTTTCAAGATTCTAGGTGGCAAGGAAGTAAGAAATCACAAAGTAGTTCCACAGGTGAGAAGTGCAAGAAAAGAAAGTGTTAGAATGGAAGTGGTAGTTGTGTCTAGATAGTTCAATATTAAAACAGCAAGACCTTTTTGCCAATCCAGTAGCACAATTTCTGAGAACTACATCACCTCTTATATCCGGCCACCTAACTCCTAAGATTGCAACTCCTTGTAATATCAAAGATGAACTGAAGGCAGGATTATGGCAGCATTCACCAACTTAAACAAGGAGACCGCCCAGAAGAATTGCAGGAGATTCTGAATTCATCTGGAGGCTGTGGTTGAAGCTAATGGTGATTTTATTGAATAAATTTACTCTTTAGTATTAAAAGATCTTTTTGTACATTGCATCATATCTGTGCGTATGTGATTCAAATATAACTAAAAATACATCTGTAAAAAGACAATATGAATAAAGACAAAAGGAGAACTTATCTTATTCAACACGTTTCATCCTCTGATGGACTTTATCAAGACAAATGTAAGGATTTTATTTTGCATCAAGTATTTATAAACACAAGTAAAAAAAAAAATTAAAAAAATGTTAGTTTTCAAAATTTTTAAATTTAAGAACATTCATAATTTACATCAGGCTAACCAAAACGTCATGGTTAATTATGGAGAATATGAAATGATGTAACTTAATGTCTAATAAAAAAAGTAACTACTGTTCCTTAAAACTGAAATGTTTAACTGAGAAATAGGACTTCAAAACTTTAGAAAATTTCAGGAAATATAACCAATCAATTTTCTTTTGATATCTATTACATATAGAGAAACTCTTTCTTTGTGTATAAGGAAATTATTAGCGGTTTTCCTACAAAGCATTAAATGGTCAAGCAGTCCAAACTACTTTCATTTGAAATTTATAAAATCTTTCTCTTAAAACAATTTTTAGGAAAATAGGTTACTCAAGTCCACCAACTGTTATTGCTCTTTCCAGTACTGACAGGGTTTTCTTCCTAACCTTTTATTTGAAGTAGCGTGGAATGTCAACATCTTGATTATGTCATTATTTTCTCAGAGTTACATGTGCTATCCATTGTAGTTGTTGCTGCTCTTGGTAGTCTTCTGTTATTTGGTACAGTTCTGTTTGGGATTTTGTAGCATCAGACCACAATGTTCAAAGAAGGATGGTTTTTGCCAAGACCTTCAAGGCTTCACTTACTCAAAATCATTTTTAACCATTGATCTTAGAAAGTGGTTGTGTACAGCTGACAGTTTAGATATTTCAAATTTGACATCATTCATTCTTTCTATATGAAAGTCTCAATCTGACAACACTACTTAAGAACATGACTAGAGTTTTCAGGCTGATGTTTTGGTTTTGTCGAAATTTGCAATGTTCAACAAAAGTACCTCTGGTACAGTCTATTCGTCAAACATGTATCTTCATGCTTACAATAAGACCGAATATCCAAAGGCCGTTTTTTTTCCCCTTGACACCACTATTATTTTTAACAACCTTCAGTCTTCAGCAATGTGTACTGTTTTAAAAAGTGATGATTAGAATTGTAATAAAATTTAAGCATGAAATTGAATTTATACATTTTCTTTGTTCTTGAGAATTTACAACAAAAATAATAAACACTATTTATTTATTATATCATTTGTTTACACTATTATATTGTTTATTGGAATGGTTGGCAAAACATTGGCTAATTGTCAACAGAGTCAAACTTTATAAAATGGTAAATAATAAAGATTTTCTTATACAGAGTGCCCAGTATAAAAGTGATACATACAAAAAGAAATTTATTTAGTATGGATTCATGTAGAAACTGAACAATCATCGTAGATGTTTGAAATGTTTGCCTGAATGTTCAACACAAAGTTATAAGCTTGGTAAATATTGTCAAGCTTCAGTTAAGTTCCACTTCAACGAATCAATATAGACGATGCCATGATGACGGTTCTGCAAGTGAGTTAGGGGTATACTCCAGCTACAGTAATCCATAATATCCAGATCTGGACTTTTAGAAGACCACTGAGATGGACCAATTAGAACTGTTGTATTTTCTCAAAGAATAAATTTTCTGCTTTTCTACTGGTCACTCTGGATAATCGCTCTGTTTCCAGCTCAATTTTTTTGGTAAATACATAAATATTTTTCCTTTCATCTCTTAAGATAATCTACAGTGTGCGCAATAAATTCAGAAAGAAATTTATTTAGCTATGATGGTTTCATGCACAAACTGAACAATCATCGTAGATGTTCGAAATGTTTGCCTAAATGTTCAACACAAAGTTGTAAGTCTATTAACCAGGAAACAGTAGCTTTGTGGATAGCGTCAACAGGAATTTCATTCCAAGCTTCAGTGAAGTTCTACTTCAATGAATCAGTATCGACGATGCCATGACGACGGTTTTAAAGTGAGTTAAGAGTATACTCCAGCTACAGTAATCCATAATATTCAGATCTGGACTTTTAGAAGACCACTGAGATGGACCAATTAGAACTGTTGTATTTTCTCGAAGAATAAATTTTCTGCTTTTTACTGTGAATCCTGTAGTATAATTCTAAACCCAAATGTTCTATTAACCCTTCGGACATTTACAATTCTTCTCCATTTTTTAACGAAAGCCGTTTCTTCTTCTATGTGCCATGTCTGTTCGGGATGTTGGCGATCATGATTCTCCCCAACTTCCTTTCCTTTGTAAGCTTACAATAAATTTTTTGTCTTTTCGCCATTTCTCCCAAACCCTGCTCCGCCATCCATTCACCCATAAATTTTCTATTGGTCACCCTGGATAATCGCTCTGTTGTTTCCAGCTCAATTTTTTTGGTAAATACATAAATATTTTTCTTTTCATCTCTTAAGATAATCTACAGTGTGCCCAGTAAAAAAAGCGGTTAATTCAGAAAGAAATTAATTAAGCTATCATGATTCATGTACAAAATGAACAATCATCGTAGATGTTCGAAATGTTTGCCTCAATGTTCAACACAAAGTTGTAAGCGTAGTAACCAGGAGGTAGTAGCCTTACATATAAGGTCAAGAAGAATTTAATTCTAAGCTTCAGTTACGTTCCACTTCAATGAATCAATCATGCTGAAGGTTTTGCAAGTGAACTAGGAGTAAACTCCAGATACAGTAATTTATAACATTCAGATCTGGACTTTTAGAGGGCCCCTGGGGATGAACCAATTAGAACTCGTGTATTTTCTTGGAGAATAAATTTGCAGTTTTTATTTTACTGGGCACCCTGTAGTTGGCACACATATTTTAATAATTTAGTAAATGTTTATAAAGATATGAATAAAAATTTGTTTTCATATTTATTTCTTTATAAATTAATAAATGATAAATATTGCATTAGTTTTAATTGTATTAGAGTTTAGAAAACTGTAATTATAAAATTATTCATAATAAAAATAAAAAAAAAAGAAGAAACTTGATACCATACTATCAAACAAGATTAACATGCCTAATTGGTATAAACTCACTTTTTTGTCTGTCTGCAATCCAAGACTAAAGAAAGAAAAATAGATTCCTGAAAACATTACTATGAAGTGAATTGGGTACAATATGAACTTGGCTCACCAATTCCCCTACCGTCACCAATAACTGCTACATTAACTGCGGACAAATACTTACTTTGTACCAATACCAGAACCTCCATTATGGTTGCAAAATGAAGTGGCTAAAAATAAGTAAAAGAAAATAACATTAATTTTCTGTTATACTTTACAAAAGGCAAATCATTAAGAATATTGTTTTTGCAAATATTTAAAAATTAAATTTTACCAAAAAACAATTTAAGATTATAAATCAGAATGTCACAAACAAAATATCAATGACAGGCAAAATATATTCCCTTCAACAAGAGAAAACACATACACAATTAGAAAATAGAAAACACATACACTTAGAAAACATACACATTTTTTTTTTCAATCTTAACTGCTGGAATGAAATATTCATTCCTGCTTTCAACCAACTCCTGTAGTGGTTATTATTCACTTAATGTGAGGAATTAGAGGAGGATTGATTGATTCGATTTTTTATAACTTATCAACCCTTTGTATATTATTTAAAACTGAAAAATATTTTGGATTTTATGAGGTCACTTAGAGTACCCAATGTTCCCAAGCAATCTTCCATCTAACTACTGACCAGGAAGAGTTACAAAGGACAGGAAATTGTGGGGAGAGGCATGATCATCAATGTCCTGAAAGGACAGGGGCATTGAAGATTGAACAAGAACTGATGGTTTTAACATGATTTGAACAGAAGCCAGGAATTAACTATATATATAAATATAATATATATATATATATATATATATATATATAAAATAAAGAGAGAGAGACAAAAAATACTAAAAATTTGGCTCTTCCATGTTTTCAGACCAAATTCACTACAAAATTGTATTTGTGAATTTTCAGCCATGATTAAATGTACCCACAAAAGAATGGGCTGTCAAAAGGATGGTTTTTCTCTGAACACTGCTATTACTGTATACTCCCCAGCAATTTTTGTTTTTTTTTAAAAGCTATTTTGAGAATGTTTTTAAAACCCAAACACATGAACTGAATTTATGCATTTTTTTTTTTTTCTTCTTTCAGCAACAAACCTATTTTAGCAAATTTATTTGACGAGAATGAATAAAAGAAATGCCCAGTAAATACATTTTTTTCTAAATTTACAATTAGTTACTCGTGGTTGTGTTTCTTTAAATTTTCTTGTTCTTCTGTCCACATACATTTTCATAAATTTATGAACAAAAAATTGATCATAGTTATTTCTTCATAAGACAATAAATAAATATTGCATTGAAGTTCATTCCCATATTCAAAAAGAACTGGCAAGACATTGCACTATTCTGCCTTGAATGTCACCATAAACCAAAATTGTGAGATGGACCAGAGCAGTCACCACAGCAGCACAAAATGTGTAAAGTGAATATAAGGAATTAATTCATTAGTTCCACCAGTTCTAATTTTCATAGCTAAGACCCACTATGCCATATACAAATGGTTGGACTATCCGCATTCCCTTTGTATTACATTAATAAGAAGGAAATTCCATTTGGACAATACCTTCCCCAAGTGAGAACCACTACTTTGTGGAACCAACTCCTGGATTTTTTAATATTTATAAAATAATCTTGTAAATATTCAATAAATCAAGAAAAGTTTAAGTGACTGACTGATATAACTTGATTTTTTAAAATAATATTCACTCTGTATAGGGCCCAAGAGCCACTCAAGGTATAGAGTTACTGAAGGAGGTTATTGTAAGAGTAAGAAAGAAAGAAGTGCAGTTTCTGAGGATATGTGGGAAAGATAACAGTTCACTTTTGACTTGAAGCGGTTAAAATTGTAGTGATCAGAAAAGCATCTTCTCAGGAGTTAATTCCACAAAGTATTAGTTCTTGGGATGAAACTTTCAAAATGGAATTTCCTTCTTATTAATGGAATATGAAAGAGAATTGATACATTCCTTTGTACGTGGGATGGTGGATCTTAGCTACGAATGTTAGAACTGGTGGAACTAAGGAATGTAGCTAATCAGAACATTTTCCATGGAAATAGCAATACAGTAGTGAGAGGTTTACAACTTTTGTATTATAATATAATTATAATAATTATAATATAAAATTTTAGTCTTTTAAAACATGGTAATTCCTGTGTAGCGAACCATATTTTTAAAATAGAAAATAATTATATATATATATATATATATATATATACACACACACACATTTACATTATTCAGACTATTGTCCTCATTTTTTTCGCCATGTTTATCACAACGTTTCAGCCGTTGTATGCTCTGGCCTTCATAAGGTGGTTGGAATGTCAAACTGAACCCCTTATTTCACTCACTGAGGTAGACTGTTCTAGTTCCATGTGCCATGTCTAATGGATGTCAGTTATCTCCTGTTAATTCCCCTCTCAAAGTTCTCCACCACCTTAACCAAGTATTGAACTCATGCTTTTTGGGTACTATTACCGGATCTAACGCCTTTATCCACTGTGCCATGTCTCCTTGAGGACATCTGTGCATGAATATCTGGGTACATTATAAAACTAATGTCTTCAGCAATCATTTTTTTACCAGAGCTCATATTGCAATTTTTGTTATCGCTTTTCTCTGGCACTCCTTATTACTGGTTTCCATATTGTATTCATTTCTATGTCAGCTCAGGAGATTTTTGTGGCCTCGCATATGTGCTGATTCCTTAAGTTTACAAATTTTCCAATGATGTTATTTGTCTATGATCTCAATTTGATCCCCCAGAGGGCGGTATTCTCCCTTTTCTCTCCATATGTGGTCAGCCATGCCTGATTTTTCCACTTCCCCTTGTGTTACAGCTTTCTGGTGTTCTTGAAGCCTTACCTTAAGGGGGGCAGCCTGTCTCCCTTTTATGTCTTTCTGCAGTTGCACGGGATAGCGTACACAGAGTCTTTAGTTATGTTCTCCTCTATGGAGCGGTCTTACTCAGGAGAAGTGTCATCCCACTTTTGAAGCTTGTCTTGATGTTATATTGACTGCAGATCTTTTGTATTTTCTCTGATAACACCTTCACATAAGGTAGGCACACTGTTTACCAAGTGTTGTTGTCCTCCTCTTGTACACACTTATCCCAGTTTTTTGGAGTTGCTGCCATGTACCCAGGGTAGCTGTTTGAGAGGGGAATTAACAGGAGATAACTGACATATTAGACATGGCACATGGCACTAGAACAGTCTACCCCAGTGAGCAAAATAAAGGGTTCCATTCAACATTCCAAATACCTGAAGAAGGCCGGAGCATACAACGGCCGAAACGTTGATAAACATGGCAACAAAAATGAGGACAATAGTCCAAGTAATGTAAATAGTGTACATAATATCTCATCTCAGAAATATAGACAGATATATATATATATATATATATATATATATATATATATAGGATTAATAGAAATATAAAATAGCACATCAATTATTTTAAAACTTAAAAATAATGAAAATGTGTAAATCAGCAATCAAATGCTCATACTTCCTGACAAGTGGACCGAATCATTACAAAATGTTTTGTCTATGTAATTCTGGATTCAGGGTGCTGAATATAATATCGATCAACTCAGTGACAAATTTTATATTTGTATTAATCTTATTATTATTTTGTAAAAATTTCAGATAGAGTATATCTGTGAAAGGACAATATTAATAAAACATCAAAAGTAAAAACTTATCTTAGCTCAGTACATTTTGTCTTTTATCATGGCTCAGATAAGTTTTCCTTTTCTGTCTTTATCCATAATGATTGAGTGTGTATCACTATCTTTCATAGACTGCACAGATAATATGCTGATCAGAGGCAAAAGCACTTGTAAGTAAGACTTTATTCCTCAACAAAGCAACAATGTAAAAATCCAAGGTTTTTGATCAAGTTTCTAATGAGAGGAATGACAAACTGGTTATAAAGATTGCTTTTGATTTGCATTTGTTCTAATATTACCATTTTATAATTTAAACTTATTTGTTATTCTTTCCTGTTTTAAATTGAAGTTATAATATATAATCCAAGGTTTTAACGATGAAAAAATAGTTTAGAAAATTATTATATTTTTTACCAGAATAAATGACTTTTCTAATTCAAAATGAAGGCTTATGATGAGGCTAGCTCCAAAAATTAGAAGCTAATGTAAATCAGCTCTTGATATGTACAAATCGTTTGAGACACTAAAACTCAACAATATCCTGGGTATATAGTTGGTTTCAGCGTTTCAAACAGGATCCACAGAACAAAATTATCTCCCTTATAGTATTCTTCGATGTATTTTCGAATTCTCAGATTTACTGGTCATGAATACTGAATTTAATTTCAGTTTTTACTGACGGGAGGAAAAAGGGATAAAAATTATATTTTATTTCGGACATTATATATGGAAATGAAGGCACAGAATATGAGTCATTAACGTCCAATGGAAAAAGAGATGAACCAGTGTTTATATTGAGTTTCAAACGATTTCTGCATAAAAATAACACCGATTTATCTCCCTTATAATATTACCCTAACATTTTTAACTTGCCTCATATAGGAAAGTGTGAACATATAAAAAAAACCAAAAAGAAACATCAATACTGCATGATAACTTTCAGTTTTAACGATCTTCACGCCATGTTTATATCTCTAAGCGCAATATTATACTCGACAAATCAATAAAGTAGCTTAAACGCTTATATTATTATTATTATTATTAAATATTAAAAAAAAAAAAAAGTACAAAAAACTAAAAAACAGATCTTGCGGAATGAAATTTGTTTTAAAATGAATCATTGATACACACACTACCAAATATTGAGAAGTTTTCAGCCCGACCCTCTTCCCAAAAACTTGACCAAACATTTAGATCATTCAATTTTTTTAAATCCTTTCTTAGCTGAGCCAAGAACTTTTCAGCACACGCTTGTGTATGTCACATGTGAACTGGTATCATGCAAAAATATAAAGTTTATAAGTCTAAAAAGTAAATTTTATTGTATATATGTGAATATGTCCCACATAAATTGGATTTTTGTAATTGACATCACATATTGCTTTCCTCCTAAAAATATAGATAAATACATTTAATTCAACTAAAAAAACCTTTATTTCTTTTTAAATTTTACAAGACCTACACAATTTATGAATAATAATGCCAAAAAAGGCTTTTAAATTTAAAATGAATGTATAACTGCGTAATAATAATAATAATGGAAATAAAAAGATTTTTTTGTTAACTTACCCGCTGATGAGAGTGTCTTAGCAGAATCTGTACTGTTGTTAAGCAGGTCGTTAACGTTGATAAGTTCCCCAACATTGGCAGCATGTTGTTGAGGGGATTGTTTGCCTCTAGTACTACTGCTGGCCACAGTGTCTGGGTCAGTAGAAGATGAGACGACAGGGGCTGAAGTTGTGGTCACTAAATTAGCATTATTAGAAGAGGACGATGACGACGACGACGACGATGAAGATGAGGAGGAGGAAGGCGAAGAGGACATAAGGAACGGACTCGTACAACTCGAGCCACTGACCACAATATTTGCACTGTTATTGTTATTATTATTATTATTAATAATATTATTATTGTTAGTTTGTTGTTGGTTTTTCATATTTTGTTCGGTCGGCGATGACACTTGGGCCTCGCTCGTCTCTTCGCCTTTTTTCTCTAGGGATGCAACATCGTTATTGTTGTTTTTGCTGCTGTTTGTCTGGGTGACGGCAGAAGTCGCAGCAAGGTCTGGAGATGATGATGAGACCACGGTAGAGTTTCCTAAACTGCCGCTGCTGCTACAACTAGTGCTACCCTTTCCACTGGCACCAAGATCCATATAGATAGCTTCTTTCTTTCTTTCTTTTTTTTTTAAACCGCTGGAGCAATTATTATTATTATTATCCTCTCTGCTTTTTCCAAAGCCAACACTTTGACATATATAAGAAGAAGCTATATATGTCCCTGTCGATTGCTAATAATAAAAAGAAATATTTTCTTTCAACCTTTCACTCCAGAGAATCACCAATATCGTTTTTTTTTTGTCCCGTTTTACTGTTGTTCTCTCTTCTTTTTTTAATAAAAGAGAAATTCAAATGTAAAACTAATAAAAAGAAAATGAAGAAAAAAAAAGATATTTAAAAAATATCTATATCTAAACAGGAAAGTCCCAGTAGAATCAAAAACGGGACTTTGACAGTTCTTAAGGTGAATTTTATGCGTATTTGTACAATCGACCGCTGTTATTGCTGTCAATACAGCAGCGGTTTCCGAATATGGCGGCACTGTTAAAATCACGTGAACACGCCGAAACGAAAACGAAACGAAAGTTCATTTTAGAATATGTTTTTTATTTTAAACTTGTTTCCGCAATGGCTTTTATCTAGATTTTTTTTTTATTATAATAAATGCAAAACCCGTAAATAAGCTCCAACATATTAATTGTATTTTTGAAAAATAAACTCTTATTATGAAAGATAAAATGTCGTTTTTATTATCTAATTCCACTATTTATATAATCTATTATTAGCCTTTCAAATTTAAAACGAAACGATACAAAAGTGAATTAGGGGGTTTAAAGCGTTTTGTTTTGCTTTTATTTTCAGAATTCCCTTAAAGAAAAACACGATTTTTAACCTGGGAAAGTTTTTAAAAGACAATGATTTTACATGTATGATGAAAAAACGTTAAAAAATAATAAATATTATTTCTAAATTTTAGGAAAATTACTTGCAGATTTTATTTTATCCATTTTTTTTTTAATGTTCTTTCACAAAGAAAGGAGTCACTATAACTACAATTACTTTCAAGAAAACAAAGTTTCTCACAGTTTAGTTAAAACTGAAATTGTCGAACTGAAACGAAATAATGGTTTAAATTTTTTTTAAAAAAGCCGAAAAAGAAACACTTTTTTATTCTATTTTAGTATTTACGCATTTTCTTTCTTTGCTTCCTGAAATATTTCAAATGATGTTCAGCTGAGGGGCAGCAGCACAAAAATTAGTTCCATCCAGTTTCTATTGGTCGAGATAATTAAAACAGTAACACTACGTTTTTACACGTGTGTTTCCTGAATTCTTCGGTAGATATGGGATTGGTTTGACACAAAAAGAAGCATTTAAATAAAACATTAAAAATATATACATAAAATAAACTCACCGCATTGTTTACCTCTACAAATATAAGAAGAGTATTTTGAATTGTTAGACGCAAACATCAGATGTGGAAGTTTTTTCAACTAATGTCGAGATACCCACAGCTCAGCTTGGACCTGAGCCATATAAAAAAAAAATGATCATTATGATTATCTGATCTAATCTACTAAGCATATTGGCTCATGTCAAGGTTGACAATGAGAGTAACAGCATTTTATTACCACTGTCTAGGCAAGTAAGATAATTATGGGAAAGTGGTTTGCCTCAAATGCTAACTCACACGTTCCCTTTCTCATCAACCATCTGACATGTCAATGGCGAGATATTTTGTACTGTAGATAACATTCGCACATTCAAGCATACAACACCTGGTATTCCCAAGCGGCCACTCATCTACGTACTGACCAGTCTCGACATTGCTTAACTTCGATGATCGTACGGGATCGTAAACCTAGAAGAAAAAGGAAGTACATTGAGGAGATTTTTTGCCTACACATAACCGTTAACGAGGAAAAGGAGGCCTGAAGAAATTGACTCAGTCGACATACCAAAAGGGAGAAGAGAAGGCAACAGAACACCTATCTGACAAGTTTGTGTGAATGAATAGTGGAAGGGGAGGAGGCTTGGCAGAAAGACAGACGTTACTAAGAACTACAATGGATAGGAGGTTATGGAGGGTCATGATCGTCCAGATCCTGAAGGGACACGGCACAAAGAAGAAATTGGTTGATGCGTTTTCTACGGTTTATCAACCCTTTGCAGGTTATTTAAAGCCAGAAAATACTTTTGTAAGAATAATGATTTAGTGATACAAGTCCTGCTATTTAACCCATAGCTGGGGGAAAGAGTTGGATTCATAACTTTCCCAAGGATATTTGCGCGTAAATGAATATAACGAACCCAACTGAAATTGGAACTCGGCTCTCCGATTAACAATTCCGAGTCATTATACATCACACCACCCGCACATTCAAGCATACAGCACCTGGTATTCCCAAGTGGTCACCCATCTAAGTACTGACAAGGCTCGACGTTGCTTAACTTCGGTGATCGTACGAGAACCGGCCTTTCAACGTGATGTGGTCATAAGCCATTACACCTTCAACACATCCAAGTTTACAGCACCTGGTATTCCCAAGTGGTCACCCATCTAAGTACTGACAAGGCTCGACGTTGCTTAACTTCGGTGATCGTACGAGAACCGTCCTTTCAACGTGATGTGGTCATAAGCCATTGCACCTTCAACACATCCAACTTTACAGCACCTGGTATTCCCAAGCGGTCACCCATCTAGGTACTCACAAGGCTCGACGTTGCTTAACTTCGGTGACCGTACGAGAACCGGCGTTTCAACGTGATGTGGTCATAAGCCATTACACCTTCAAAACATCCAAGTTTGCAGCACCTGGTGTTCCCAAGCGGTCACCCATCTAGGTACTGACCAAGCTCGACGTTGCTTAACTTCGATGATCGTAAGCCAAGAAGAAAAAGGAAGTACATTGAGGAGATTTTTGCCTACCTCCCTACCCAATAAATTAGTGCTAAGCTGTAAGTTTTTTTTAGTAATTCATAAAGTTAGGGGCTAATATTAATATAAATGTGAAAGAGAAGCTAAAACTGAAAATGAAAATAAGTGGATTTTTTATGCATCACCTTGCCGATTAATAAAACTTTCTTAAATATTATTATTATTATTAATATTATTATTATTAATATTATTATTAAGAAGAAAACAATACTACTAATGTAGGAATTTTGCCGGATGCGTGTGTATGTGCTCGGCAGGGTATAGAGTGGAATGAACAAACTCAAGGCTCGAAATAACTGTTCAACAGCTTTTATTTGAAACAGAGTGTGCAAAATAGTGGTGTTTTACGAGAAAAAGTTGGCTTTCTCAGTTGACAAAGATTTTCCCTCGAATAGATGTTTTCGTAGAGAGAGAGAGAGATTTCTCCGCTTGCTCCCACGAGGAACGAGAAATCTTAGTATCAAAATTTGCAGCAAGGATTTGTGAGTAGTCCTTCGGGTAGGTATCTCGAAGGAAGATTTCTCCGCTAGTTCGAGAAATCTGAGTTAAGCTGCCAAGACAGGCTACGTGTCTTCTGTAGTATAGGTTGTGAGAAGCCTTTCGAGATAGGCCTTGGAGGTAACGGCCGCTGAAAAGGAAAAGTCGAAAAAGAAATATAATAAGTCTCGGTCAGCGTTTTTATGAGTTCTGGGATTTCCGGTTGTACCCTGCTGATTACTTCCGTTGCTGCTACTGCTGAATCGAGCAAAGTAAGGAAGCCCCACATGCCACAATAGCCAACAAGTGAGCTAGTTATTATACCTCTTCAGATTTACCGCACGCATGATACTCCTTTTTTTAATTTTTTTTTCTCATAACACGCATGCGCGGAAAAACCTATCAGCATAAGTTTACTCATGGCCTGAAGCTGTAAAAAGGATCATTGCTTCTGATAGGGTTTTCCACGCATACGTGTTATAAGAAAATATATATTAGGTGAGTTATCTCCCTTGGTCAACTGCACTCTCTAGAGATCACGTATAGCGTATTTGCTTGGTCGACACACCTTTTCAAACCAACCAATCACTAACCATAATATGTTGGCGTCAATTATGAATATGAACGCTATTCCTTTCTGCTTCTTTCTCTCTTTTCTGTCGAGATCTGCAAGGGACAGGACGTTAAAATCGTCTCTGCTTCAATAACAGCAGTTATGACATGAGATCAGTACTAATAAGAGTATGTAGTGACTACTACGATTACCATGCCTACAATTTACTCATCTGTGATTGGTTAATAAATAAATACTGTTTTACCACAGGACAATTTACTAATCGCAGTCACCACACTGAATTTTTCTGCCGTAAATTTACTCAAACATGCTTTTGTTAGAAAATCAGTAATTGGCTGATTTTTATCCAATCATACATCTTTTTGTTCATTCAACTTTCCCGCGTTGTTTCCTGGAGCCTACCAGCAGTTATAAAAACAGTGTTTTGTTCCAAAAATAAACAGTAGAGTCCAGCAATTTACGCGTGTCTACACAAATTATTGATTCTACTCACAACGCACGCACAGACACAGAAATTTGAATTACATTACACTATTCGTTTTCTGTGACCAAGCCAAGTTACAAACCAACACTCTGTTAGCTACACAAATAACACATATCTAAATTAACTGTATTCCTTTCTGAATGCAATATTCTATTTCAATATAGAACTTTGAACTTTCTATACAAGAAATATTCTTAATAACATTTTATCTTATTCAAGATCGCAGTTGAAGGGAAACTACTTTTCCTTCCTTAATACTCACATATTTGCACAATTGTTTTGTACTTGATGTTTTTAATATATATTTTATCGTTGATGCAAATTGGTTCCTCGTTGTTTTTCCTTGAATCATAAATGTGTAAATGTTAAATGCTCTTACAACACGCAATCACTTTGATCTTCTCAACGCAATACACAAGCAGCATTTACAAGTACGTAAAACATTCTACTACAACATTAAGGATTTCAGTTAAGTAAGTGGAGGTATATTGTTTCATTATGTAATATATAGCCCTAAACAGAACAATTCGTTTGCAACAAGAACTATTATTTCAAACAATATTTGTATAAATGAATAATATTCCCTTAAACTTTGAATTTGTGTTCCGTATTCTCCCTGTATTGCTTAATATTTGCGGCCTAAATCGCCAGTGTTATTGGGCTCGTCTATTAGCCCAATCTTACCTTCTTCGAGTAATGCACTATTCCAACTTTCATTCGTAAATCTATCCCTCTGATTGGTTCATTTCTACCAATCAGGTCGCCCGCACATGCACTTCGAAGTTTTGGCGCAAAATCGTTTTGGAGCCACCCACGTGATCATGACCTCTTAAAAGAAACCCAAAGCACGTGTGACACGAAGATGCAGACCTGGGCAGATCAGCAGCAGACCATTTTTTCGACCGCTCACTCAAGTTTAAAAATGTGACGACTACTACTCACGTCTCGACGAATCGAGACGACAAATCTTTCCCGTTCAATATCTTCTACGAACTTCTTCGTCATTCAAGAATCTCAAACTATACATTCTCTTTGATCATCTACGATAAATCAGTCAGTCTAGTGAACACAGAGAAGCGCTAATCTAATCCACGTAACTTGCGATTATAATTTTCCCGCGCGAAAAAAACCACAACTGACTCACCCACAATCTCGACTCGAAGATTACTCTGTGAATACAAAGAACTTCAACTTGCAAGACTTTACTTATTCAAAGTGAATTATTAACGCTCACTACAATTTAAGTAAATACTATTATTGAACATATTTCATACTTACAGTTAAGGGTAGACTACTTCTGAATGACTCAATTCTAAACAATACAAAAAGAACAACACGAACATAATAACGGTGTTTAAACACTAATTACGAATTCTTATAGACTGTAATACAAATACACCAAGACACCAAAAACAAACAAGATCTTCATCCACTAACAAACATAACAACACAATAATATCTTGTAATAATATTTTGTATATAATATTTGTATTGTATATAAATGCATTTGTTTGTTTGAATTGCATACATGTTTTGCCTTGTTTTATATCAAGTATTATTTATTGTTGTGGATGCAAGAGAAGATCACGCAACCTGACAAAAATTTCTTCTGATATATTCTAACACCATAGCAAAAATCTTAGTTCATTCTGCGCATGCCCAACAGTGTCAAGCAAAAAGTTTTAACGTCTGCTACAGAATAAATACCATATTACTTATGGAGTTATCATCTCGTAGTAAAGAGTAGTATTATTGATTTAAATTTTGTATAGTATTACAGAATTTAGAGCAGAAGTTACCAAACTTTTTCGAGCTACCGTCCCGCTTGGCTACCCGGCCACATTACTATCGCACTTCTTCCAGATCCATATGACAACACGTCTTTCTGGGTAATAGATATGCTGCAAATACTAAACAATTAATTTAACACTGCAAACACATATATGCATTACAAGTATAAGCCAATTTATTTAACAGGTTTAGCAATATGAAAGGATGAATTAACAGTTTTAATGTAGTTGTCGGAGTTAGCTCCTCCTTAATTCCCTAATTATTCACTAGGGGTCTCTCTCCCTACACTATAAATACTAGGCAACTTCTTGCCTCGTTCTCTTTTTCGTTTCTTCATTACAGCGAACACTTCTACAATGTAAGCTCTCGCAAAAGATAACGTCTCCCCACTTCTGGGAAGACGCCATGAACATTATACGCAAATACACGTACGTACGAACATTCACCAAAGAACAAACACAAATGTTCACACGCAAAATGTTAATGTCTATGCCCATTGTAAAATTGTGTTGTTTAATACATATATTTGTCCATATATATATCGGTGCAGTGGCGTAGCTAGAGTAAACGTTACCCGGGGCGGTCCGCTCAAATGTCACCCCAATGACCCCGATTCACCCTATGCTGAATGGTTAGCTGTAGCTAAATTTTCATACATGCTCTACCTCTACTTTACTCTAGTGACCGGTATGTTACTGTTTACATGTATGATCCAAGACAAAATCCCATACCACAAAATAATCAGTTCAAATCAAAAGATTTTTAAAATGCCACTGTTCACTTTTAGAACAGCTAAATACAAAACATGGCAATACACAAAAGAATGACATTCGATACTATGGTCTTAGAATGAATGTTTTCTTGTTTTCGTTGTGGCAAACTGGTCAATGATATCGTCAAAATCTGTCTGTCTTGTAAGCTCGTTTTCAATGGACAGCACAGCCAGATCCGACAGTTGACGTAATTTTCTGTTGCTAATTTTCCGGTGTTCAATTTTCCGATGCATCATTTTCTGGGTACCATTTATTTAATTATCAATGATGTTTGAAAGTATTTTTCTTGACAAAAATGTTCTTTAATTTTTAAGCATTTTTCGGAACATTGTAAATCAACTGCATTCTTTTAAAGGTTACCTAGAGAATTTATGCAAAGTTTATTTTTTTGTTTTTCTTTATACAAGTAAATTAAATTTACATCGTATTTTGATGTTATTATGATTTTATTTTAGTTTTAGTGATAATTTAAAAACAATAAATATTTATCATTAGTACCAATAATGGAAAATTAAGTTAAAAATTTAAAAGAATCGTTTTTGGAATCGGAAAATAGGCACAAAATTTTCCGATTCCGATACCTCAAAAAGTTCCGATTTTTCCGATTCTCGATTCCGATTAATCGTCCCAACACTAGTAGATATATTCAAAAGTATATCGCTCACTCAATAGAAAATTGTATCTCAGCGAATTGATACACAGGCAAGACTGAAATTGTTGCACTTTTGGCTTCGTATTTCACTTTGTTGTTATTAATGATGCAGAGTTAAAACACCATATCACCCGATAAAATGTTACAACAATGTCTCTTGTTAGTAACCAAGATTGTAGCAACTGAAACACATGAAAGCTGAAAACATTGCTATTTTTCCTACTCACAAATTTCCCGACAATTTATTAGAAAATTTCTGACGGGGGGACAAAACTGGGGGCGGGGGTCATAAATTATTTCTGGGGGGTCATATGCCCGCCTGCGAAACCCTGTGTCTCCACCACTGTTTTCAGACTATTTTTGGCACCTTAGCCTGGTTGAAAAATTTTGTTGGGGGTGACATTGTGTCACCCCTCCAGTGCTGGCACCTGGGGCGGTTCGCCCCCCTCTCCCCCCTTATCTACGCCACTGTATCGGTGTTGTTTGTTTTCTTTTCATCTTCGGTTGGACAACGAGAGTCCGCCATTTTTCTTGTAGTTGGACCTTCTGGCAGGAAATAAACAGCACGTGTTCTTAATCCAACAACATGCAAACCCACACGGTCCTCTACATAGTGGGTGTATATGATTCGGAGATATCAGCTTCTCAACAACAGATCGGCAAGCACTGAAAAAAAGCCTTACATATCCGGGTTCACTAATTTTAGACGGATATCTGTGGCTCCATTGCTGCACCTACAAACTTAGAACATTGGCCCCTGCATATGTCAACCGTTTCATCCCGCTGGTGTATAGCGAATCCTGTCCAGATAACGTAAACAAAATACGTTCGGACTTTTAATTTCGAACACCAAATTAATATAAAAGCAATATATTGGTGTATAAATCATGTTAATTTTATTATTTATAAAATGTACGTATTCCTAAAGTAAAGTATGGGTATATGACTAATTCTAACAACTAATCTGACACAAAACGAACATCCGTTCCGGTACAAGGGTTTCATTTCCCCCTCCTCCGAATCTATTATAAACCCTTCCCGAATCCATAATACCCTCTTACACTCTACTATATCTACATTTTCATAAGATTGTAGAGGACCGTGTGTGTATTTACATGTTGTTGTATTAGAAACACGTGTGTAACTCCTTCTAGCATATTAAAAAGTCCAACTACAAGAAAATTGCCGGACTCAAGTTAAGTCCAACTGAAGATGTAAAGAAAACAAACAAACAAACAAGACCGATATATATATATATATATATATATATATATATATATATATATATATATATATATATTACATTAATCATTCATACAAAAAACAGATATTGAAGTTAATGATATAAATGGCGAGAATACATCTTGGCAAACAAATTTAATAAAGTACATTAACCCCGAACCTGTAGATGAATGTTATGATCCCTGTTTATAAATTCCAGTTGCATAAGGTCTTTTTTTAGTTTTTTACAACCTTTCATCTGTTCATACAGACATCATCAGGTATGGAAATAAATTTGTTTTTTTACTTCCCGGTAATAACAAGACAACGAAAGAATAGATGTAATCAGAAATATGTTTTTAGAAATGTGTTATTGTTAATTGTAAGAAATTTTGGAGCGTTCGGTCGCAACGCTGAGGTTGAATTTTTAAATTTTAAGATTGTGCGTTTTTGTACTAATATGGTAATAGGAGAATTCTTTTGTACTGGTAGGTTTTTCAGTCAATGTGGCATGAACTAAATTGTTCAATAAATACAGGAATGTCACAGTTATTATCCGAAAGTTGCACGTCGGATCAGTTATTTTAATATCAAATATGTGGTGCAGTTCAATTTAGATTACATGAATCATTCATGCAAAAAACAGATATAGAAGTTAATGAATAATTCATGTAATGTAAATTGAACGGCACTACATATTTTATATATATATATATATATATATATATATATATATATATATATATATTAAACAACACAATTTTATAATGGACATAGACGATAATATTTGTGTGTGTGAACATTTGTGTTT
The DNA here is from genome assembly GCA_963932145.1 of Acanthosepion lycidas. NCBI lineage: Eukaryota > Metazoa > Mollusca > Cephalopoda > Sepiida > Sepiidae > Acanthosepion > Acanthosepion lycidas. The sequence continues at coordinate 39,865,159 of OZ010598.1, read as the reverse complement.
GTTCTTTGGTGAATGTTCGTACGTACGTGTATGTGTGTTTAATGTTCACGGCGTCTTCCACAAATGGGAAGGCGCAAATCTTCTAAGAGAGCTTACATTGTAGTCCAGAAATGAAGAAATGAAAAAGAGAACGAGGCGAGAAGTCACCCAGTATTTATAGTATAGGGAGAGTGACCCCTAGTGAATAATTAGGGAATCAAGGAGGAGCTAACTCCGACAAGGTAGTCTTCATATAAAATATAAATTTTATTGTAATTTAATTATGTACAATAATGGATGTATTGTAATGTAAAAATAGATGAACAATTCAACGAGAATACTTGAAAATAAATACAATGTATCTATATACAAATTAGAAACATGTCATAATAGATCATTTTGTCGGAGTTATCTCCTCCTCAGCTCCTTAAGCCTTCACCAGGGGTCTCTCTCTCCCCTGGCTATAAATACTGGGTGACCCTTCGCCTCGATCTCTTTTTTTCCTCAGGCTTCAGCCTTACCACCTCGCAGATGTGAACTCTCACAGATACAGCGTTTCCCAAATGTTGGGAACACGCTAAGAACAACACACGTACGTACGAACACTCACCACAACACAACACACACATATAATATTCACCACACGCACTCTGTCCATGTAACTGTCCATGTAACTTGTAACCTTTCTTGTTATTAATACATATATTTGTTTACATATATTTATCGGTCTTGTTTGTTTTTCTTTGCTTTCTTTGGACTTAATTAAAGTCCAACTTTCTCATGTAGTTGGACCGGCTAGCAGGAAATTTTAACTCACGTGTGTTCTTCTACAATACATACTCATCACCGCCACGGTACGCTACAATTTCATCTTAAATGTTTTGCGGCAATTTTTAGTATCAACTAGAGATTTTTCTTGTTAGAAGTAGAAATATTTTAATGTATTCAACATTGTAGATTTTTAAAAAAATCGTGAATTTTATATAGTCAAGATATTTTCCAAGATTTAGCATGAGCAAAACAAATTCACGGATTTAGACAAAACAAAAGAACCCAGAATGACGTCAAAATCCGCGATAATGTGTGACCCTTTAATAGTTGTGGTGAGTTTAATGTGCAACGTATATAAATATAGGTAGGAAAAAAAGGAAATTTGATAAGATAGGATCACTAAGCACAACCCAGAACCCTCAATCAGGCTTGGGTTTGTGGGCTTCCAAGGTAGTACGCACTAGGCCTGGTTTGATCAAAAGGGTGTGTGGGGCCTCCTGTCCCGATAACGTCAACTAGATACAAACAAAAATTTATGTTTATAACTCTTGTGTTTAATTTATTCTTTGTAAATATGGCAATATAAATAGGTTATGAATTTTTAATGCTGTTGGAGATTCAGTTAAGTAGTGAACGAAAAAAATTCTTTATTTTCACAGAGAAAAAGGCAGGACAATGTAAATCGAATTGGGTTAACAAAGGCAGATATTAAATGATGCGAAACAAATTTAGGTATTTGTTTTGGCTAAAACATGTTAACAGTTGAGAACATTCACCTCAGATCATATCAGGATGGCAAGCAGATTTATAGGAAATAAATTTTCGGTTTGAAACCCTAAATAATTGCATTTATGTAAATATTACGTTTTGATGACGCAACGAGAGAGAGGACTTCCCCGTTTTTTGGGTTTTTTTTTTTGTTTTTGTGTCATATGCTAGTTTTAACCAGTAGAATGAAATAGTGGCGAATAATAGAATGGGAAACTGTTCCTGTTTGGACAATACGATTAAGTGAGCCAATCAAATTGAATTGCTTCAGAGTAAAGTTAATTCTGAAAATCTTTATTCATATTTTAGTATTTATCAGCCAGACATAGCTTACCGGCTATTTAGTGTTAAGAAGAATAATGTGTTTTAACCTCCCAGTAGCACACCGATACTAATATTAGCATTAGTGTAGTCATTGATACACTAACACTGAATGCGAATACAGAAAGACGAGATACGCGTAAAAAAAAAAATATTTAATAAGGCAAACAAATTACATATATATATTAAAAGGATTGGGCACCTCGAGGTGGTGTAATTGTTAGCAAGCTTGTCTCGCCAGAACAATTACGACTGAGTAGTGAGTTCGATCCTCACTGGGTGCCCCATTCTTTCGGCCTTCTGCCACATCTGTGACTACGCTTGGAAAATCACTAAATGGATTTACATATGTCCCAAAACAAATGATTGTTCATATTGTCCAAAGGAACGAGGAGGTCTACGGAACGACAACAAAAAAATAACATATCAATTTTATGGCCTTTGATCGTCCGCAGATAAGTGAATAGAAATTACTTTTTTCTCCACGCTAGGCCGTGCAAATGTTGACCAGTTTCCATGTGTGTGGACGCCCTGGTGGTCAGGAAGGTAAAGAGGCCGTTCCTAAAAAAAAAAAAAAAAAAAAAAAGGAAGCAAAAACTAAAGAGACAGAAGAGTTCTCCTCTCTAAAGTGGCCGAACTCCTATGAGCTAAACCCAAGGGAAAACAACTGTGCTCTCCCTACACAGGTGCACAGTGACCCCACATAAGCTGCGAGCAGGAATTTTCAGGTTGTAGAGTTCAAGCAAATTCTTTGAAACAATGTTCAGAAATCACCTGACCCATATCTTAAAGTTAGTACCTGGGAGAAATCTACTATCGGATCCTCAAGTTTGATGCTTACAAGAATCGCTAAAGTTAGATTTTGAATATGCTTCCTGAGAAAAATCGCCAAAGTAGAGTTCTGAGTTTTTGACACTGACAGAAATCGCCAAACTCAGACCCGAAGTTAGTTGCTGAGAAATAGTGCCTAAAACCCAGACCAGTAATAATACCCCTGTTGGCTCGTTTGGCCCAAGAAAGAATTAGCCGTAAAAATCTGCAATTTCTCTTACCATTGAAACAGAACTTATGATTCACAGCTGACAAGTGCCATAGTTTGAATTCGTTGCAGTGATAAGGGTGGACCTAAATGGTCGTGTTGCCGGGTCGACCGGAAGTTTCCGTCTCAAGAGCCAGGAGTCAAATGACCAAAATTAGTTATTTACGCATAGACTCCGAGTAGCACTTCCAGTAGAGTTGAAAATATCCAAAATATAATATAAATTATTAATCAACCACTGACAGCGTTTCCCTCGCATTTTTTAGGGAATTTTTTGTTGTTGTGAGCCAGCACCTGCTTAAGGGAAGCTATAAATACAGACTATAAAGCAAACAATAGTAAATGGCAAATAGATTCCGCGTTGTCAACTCAACCGATTTACTAATCCCTGATGTAGATTTTATAATGAATCCATGGTATGAACTTTCCCCCTTTCAACAGGTTTTATTAAATACACCTCAGTGGGTGTTTTGTCTTTGAACTTTTCTATTTTCATGGATTTAATTAAACACATCTCAACCTGTGTCTTTGTACTTTTCCATTTTTGTGGACTTTATTAAACATACCTAAATATGTTCATGTGAACTTACCGTGCTTTTCAAGCGTTTCATTATATTCACGACGCGATATATAAAACATCCAAATAAATTGTTATTTGTTGATAAACAAATCTTTATCTTCTTGTTTATTTTAAATTCACTTGTTTAAATGCCTTGCTTCATCACTGCGTGAAGCGTTGGATTAAGATTGCTTGATTCCGGACAGCACCCGAAATGATTAATAATTGCTGTCACTATATTATACGAGTTAGCACCAACAACCAAACACTTTCTGCGCCACATAAATCAACTAGTCCCATAACCATTACTGAGAAAGTCAGTTCCTGAAACAGTATCACAGGACTAAATTTGGCGACTGTGACTAGGGTTAGACCTGAATGAGTAGGGCCACAACATATACGTGTTCCCAGAGTTGGTGCAATCGTCTCGTTCCCCACTACCCCCGAATCTATGAGTTATCTCCTCCTTAATTCCCTAATTGTTCGCTAGGGGTCGCTCTCCCTACACTATAAATACAGGGCGACTTCTTGCCTCGTTCTCTTTTTTTTTTCTTTTTTACTTTTTTTGCTTCGGCAATTAGTTGGAGATTCGTCTCCAGCTGAGCTGGTCGAACTTTCTACTTCGGGCAGAGAGAAACCCAGACGTCTCGTCTGGGGTTGTTGACATCTACCCAACTCCGTGTATACGGGGTCTGCGGGAGATTTTTGCCCGAGCCTACGGGCTCGGTGTTTTCCCCGCATTAAAAACGGCCTTGTGCCACGTCACGGGGTGGTAAGGTAATTAACCTTTTTACTTTGCATTTCAGCGGACACATTTACAAAAATGTGATCTCTCGCAGAGATATGCATTTTGCGCACGTGTGGGAAAACGCCGTTAGACACACATACACGTACGTACGAACTTTCACCAATATACAAACTCTTTACATTCACACACAAACACAAATGTTGATGTCTCTGTCCCTTGTAAATTTGTTGTTTAATACATATATTTGTTGGCATATATATATCGGTCTTGTTTGTTTTCTTTACATCTTCGGTTGGACTCAACTTGAGACCGCCATGTTCTTGTAGTTTGACCTTCTTTTAGCAGGAATAAACAGCACGTGTTCCTAATTTAACAACACGTAAACCCACATGGTCCGCTACAATATGTTAGTGTAGCAGGTTGTTACCATTATGTAAGGGTGTGTACTACATATATTTAACTTTGGCTAGGAAAGGCGGGATTAAGGACAATGCGTGGACGCAATGCAATTTATATTTGACGTAAATAGCACATAGTATAAAATACAAAACAGAATGTAATGATTTCAAAACATAACAATTGAATTTATTAGTGTTTGGTGTACAAGCATATAAGCTGAAGGTGTGATAAAGTTATGTCTCTTAGATTTGGAAATATTTGTACTTGAGCTCATAAAGAAGAAGTAATTATTAAACTGTAGTTTAGAAGAATAATGTTCCCTTAGCATGTTAGGAAATATGAGTTGTAAACCTTGGTAAGATTTCAGAAGAGATTTTAGAGTTCGTACTTGCGTGAATGTTGGTAATGGTCTTTAACGTCTGACCGCAAGGTTAAGACGGGAGCTCTTGAAGATTACATCTTGGCAACAAGGAGAAAGATGAATGAAAAGAAACACGAGGGAGCATATTCTTGTTTTGTTTATATATGACTGTGTATAACGTTCGAGTCTCAGAGCATATTGAGCGGGAAAACAGATTTGTCGCGTGCAGGCGGTTTGATTGGTCGGAACTGACCATTCAGCGAGCTAGTTTTGAGGAGATCAACCAATGAATGCTTGTCGCATGATTTGTATGTACTGTGTGTGATAATTACTACAGGGGAAGAGTGCATTTTCCAATTGGGTGTAACTAGCAAATGTGAAATCTTCCACATTAGTATTGAATAAATGTTTAATCGTCTAGGTTGTTTTGTTTTGTTTTTGCTTTTTGTACAGATTCTTTTTACGCATTGGTTGAGCCTTGTTTTATGATTTGTGCCTGTTTTAACCCGAAGGAGAAGAGAAGCACGAGTTCTCTTTTAACTTTCTATTCTTTCTATGTTTTTGTATTTGGCACAATGAATATATTTTTACTATCAAACCCCATAAATAAATTAAACTGCTCGACTATCATTACAGTACGATACACATATCAGTATTTAAATTTTATTTAATAATTAACAATTTATAATAATGCAACGGCCGGTTTTCAACTGACGAATGCATCGTGCATGAAACTTTACCGGTGAGCGAAACATTCTTTTTTCATTCGGTTTTTCCAGTTACGATTCCTTTTTTTAAAGCTGATCGTTTTGTGTTCATTTTGTTTAGTTCTTTTTTCGTAACAGATTTAATGTTTAGTATAGAGCTTAGAAAAAATTCGCAGTGTGAGATAGGCAAGAAGTCAGGCATGTAGCAACATCAGCACGGCAAAGGGCACTCCTTTAAAGGCAAGGAAGGGCAAAAATATTTTAAGTCAAGTGACAGCGATTGCTGTATGAGTCGTAGGATTTTTTTAATGAAGCACGGGCAACGCTGGGCCATGCTGCTAATAAAAAACTAAATCAAAGCACCTTGTCTGTCGTATTCAATGAAGCGTGTATGAAAGAAGGATTGCTGCTTGAATACACAATTATATATATATATATATATATATATATATATATATATATATATATATATATTATATATCCACAAACTGTTTCGCTGTATCAAAGCTCATCAGTGTGGCTAGATGTTCGGTTACCTCTAGCCAGGATCGAAACCCGGCTGAATTGGCATCAATCGGAGAGTTTACCTCTAAGCCGTTGACGTACGGCAGGGATGAAGGTGAATTTATGCGTGACTGAGAGAACGCCATTCGTTTTATCGAAGAGTATTGCATTAGTAGCAGTAATAATCACTGTTTACAAACTCACGCTTTCTCCTCAGAGAGCTCAACCGAAATAATTTTTCAGGAGCATATATATTGTCATCAACAGACAGAATGTTTCGCTGTATCACAACTCATCAGTGTGGATATATATATATATATATATATATATATATATATATATATATATATATATGATTCGCCTGTCAATTTCGATGTATGAGTGTCCAAGACCTAACAATTCAAGTTTTTATGCATGATATTACATTTATGTCTTACCAATGATTTGCAGACGAGGCCACAAATGGTTAAAAACTGAGACAATATGCTTGGTAATCATGATAAGGCGTTTATTCTTGCTTTTTAATCCCTCGTGCGTAAGAGACAGCCAGTTCCAAAGTCATCGATGCCATGGAAACAACCAGCTTTACAATCCTTACGATCAGAAGCCCACTGCTCAAAGGACTTATATGGGATGTAGACAGTCGGAAGATTACTCCTCAACTTGTCTATAAGCATTAGCAATGGCTTACATATGTGAGCAACGAGAAAGTTGTAGCTTCAAATTTTATCAGTTTCGGGATCACATATTTTCGTCAAGACTGTAGAGGGGTTAATGTCACCAACAAAACGGGTTTACCAATCTGTAAAGAATTGGTGGTAATTGTTGTGGTGTGCTACCTATAATGAGGCTATTGTGGACTCTTCCACTTACTATAAAGTTAGTAGGAAAAATAGGCCTCGTGGGGAACTGTTATATAGACGGAACGCAGGTTAACCGACCCACACTGCCAATTCGTGTAAGACACTTCTGTTGTATTTACTGTTCAATACACTATTTATCTGCAACTTCTTGTTTTGTTATTTCTTAACCAATTACTTGGTCACAACAGTAATGCGATTAACCCGTTACTTATTTTAATTTCACAAATGTAACAAAAAGCAAGCAAACAACAAGAGAAATAACGATATGAATCAATACTTTTGTTCAACAATAAATATGTTTATATATAATCAATAGAAGGACAAAATTGTATGTTGTGAGTTGTTTAAATTGCTTCAAAGTTTTTTCTTGTGGAGATTGAAATGTTTATGAAGATATATGAAAGATTAAGAATTGAGAAATTGTGTGTATAAAAATGGGTAAGTTTGATAAGGTATTCTTGTGTTTGTTAGGAAAATCAAACAGTTTGTTTTTGGTGTTGAATTTTTTAATATTGTACCCGACTCACTGTTCTGTGTATGAAGTTGTCTCCCTTTGATTGAATGTGTCACTTGATGTTTTCTGTTGAGTGTATGTAGTTGAGTGTACTTCGCAAGCTGTGGAAATGTTAAATTTAAGCCTGCTAAAATATGTGACATGAATTTGTGTGTCGAGCTGAGAAAATTCATAAGAATCTCTGTCGAAGTCGATTGATGTTTCAAGTCACGTGGGAGGCTCCAAGAAATTTGGCGCGAATTTTGTATCTGCTTAGGATACACACTAAGCCTATATGATGCGTACCTAGTTGAGAACGTACGAAATTATGATTCTTTTGTTTATTAGCCAATCAGAAAACGTTTTTAGTTACTTCTCGTCTGGAGCCGATTTTTAATCAGTTGTCGGGCTACTTGGATTGATTTGAGATAAGTTCCGAGCCACTTTTAATGGGTTTTTTTAACAAATGTACAAGTCTGGTTCTACAAGCTTAAAAGTAGATAAGCTCGGGATGCCCATAAGAGGCTCACCACACAAAATTTAAAGATTAAAAATTTAACTAGCAATTTAAAACTAATTGAAACACGAGTTTTCATCAACTAAAAATCTGTCTTTGTGAGCCTATTTGAAACAATAAATAGAAACAGTAGCTTCACGCAACGCGGAACAACATTCCGTTCATAGAATTCTTCACTTTAACGTTGAACCCGTTCACAAGAACTTCCTTTTTCGAGACTATTCGTTTTTCTAGATTATACATCTTGATAGTCACTCCCTGCAAGACGGAAGAGCCTACGATTTTTTCGCATTAGCATTCATTCAAATAACTCTGAAGCTTTTCTTCAATAAAGCACATTCTACAAAGCGGGTTTATAAGCAGATAGAAAAATTAACCAAAATCAAAGTCGATAAATTAATTATGTCCATTCTCTGATGCTGCGATCATCGTAACATTCTGGAATCTAAAGGTTGCGTGCTTGTGTGTACTTTAGGCGTGTTCATGTTCACATAGGATAAACAAAGAAGAAGTATACAAAACTTGAGTTCTGCTACGGATATTTATTCTTTTTTTTATAGAAACTATCTCACTTGTTGGCCATTGTGGTATGTAGAGGCTTCCTTACTTTCCTCTATTCATCAGCAGTAACGGAAATAATCAGTAGGGTACAAATCGCTGCAAAAAGTTTTAGAAAACGCAAAATGCAGATGTAGGGATATTATTATTATTATTTTAAATAAATAAAATATAAAATAATAATAATTATAATGAAAATTATAAACGTCCTGGGTATGACGGTAAACTACATCCGCGTCCTGGGTATGGCGTTAAACTGCATCCAACAGCAAGGTCTCAGATAATGTTTTCAGAAAAATAATGTTGCCAGCTCTAAGTTTTTGAAACAATAATGTTGCCAGTTCTAAGTTTTATTTTTTTTTGCAGAAAAGGAATAATGTTGCCAGCTATACGTTTTTATTCCATACAAAATAGGCATTTAAAATTCATATAAACTGGATTTGGCATTAAATAACCCACAGTGGTTGATATGCCATAAAACCCAAACAAACAAACAAACAATGAAAATTATAAATAAAATAAAACAATGATATTTAAACTCTTTTTAAAATAAATTAAATAAATAGTAAAAATAATAAAATACTCCCAGTATGCAACAAAAACTGTTCCTGCCGAAAATACGGATATCACGCGAAAAGACGTTAAATTCAATGTCTTCCCCACGAACCTTGTTATGGGCAACACGTAACTTCTCTCTGTGATATGGTTTATAATACTACAGAGTAAATTCTCCCTTTTACCACATGTTTCATAAAAAAATTGTAACCTAAAAAGTACTTACAAAAATATGAATAAATTGTATGAAATTAACATACAATTTACTATACTTTTCCTCTTATTTGTGTACGTTTTATTTCCTGTCAAGTATGTTTTTATCTCCGTGAACACAAAGCTAATTTCTGTTGCTATGATGTGAGTGAGTCCCCCACAACATTTTGGTGACCGCCGACGTGTATAAGAAAAACAACGTATTTGTTATGGGATTTTACCCATAATAATAATAATGGACTATTCCATACTTACTAAATACTGCGCCTCAGAAGTAGGCAAGGAGTCAGTCAGTAGTTCACTACCGACTGTACGGTTGTACTCTCTTCCTACGGACGGGAGGAACCCGAAGGAGGCTACGCCGAAGGGCGGAGTCTCCTTCGGGGAGGTAGACCGGCCCTGAACCCATTTATACGGGTTCAATGGGCATATTTTTGGCCGAGCCCACGGGCTCGGAGATCCCACGGGCTCGGAGATCCCACGGGCTCGGAGATCCCACGTTAAAAAGGCCTTGTGCCACATGACGCCCTCGTGGGGGGGGGTGACTGAATATCGTCAGTCAGTAGTTCACTTCTGAACCGACTGTTCGGTTGAACTCTCTGCCTTCTGGCGGGGCGGAACCCGAAGGAGGCTACGCCGAAGGGCGGATTCTCTTTCGGGGAGATAAACCGACCCTGAACCCGTTTATACGGGTTCAATGGGCATATTTTTTCCCGAGCCCACGGGCTCGGAGATCCCACGTTAAAAAGGCCTTGTGCCACATGACGCCCTCGTGGGGGGGGGGTGACTGAATATCGTCAGTCAGTCAGTAGTTTCAAGTCGAGTCCAGAGTCCAGTCAGAGGCAGTCCGAAACAGAGTCGTGTTCAGACAATTACTGCAAGACATTGGAATAGTGATACTGGTCGATACTACATTGTTCTCTCTACTAAACCTGATTGTTCATACTAACACTTCCACTTCTCTGTATATATTCCTGTTTGTAATATATCTGTGTTATTCCATACCTGTGTTCGAGTTCTTCTTTATTGGTTCTACCTTGGACTATTACCGTGGTACAAGGAACCGGGCCATAACAGTATTCAACAACCTACGCACAAGCAGTTCAGGCCAAGGATCTAGCAAATTAGATCCCGCGAATTCTGGAAGATCACCAACAAAAATTATGAACAGAGGTAAATCGGCTGTAGCCACAATTATAAATGGCTCCGAGGTCATATCCTCCACAACAGGCAAGGCGAACCTATTCGCCTTGTCTGTTTGCTTCAAACTTCTGGGGGAATGAAAATAAACTAATAAGGAAAATAATAATAAAAAATAAAGAATTTCATATTCCCATAATGCAAAAGAAAAAGATAACAAACAAGGATTTCCGTTTCCGGTCACGTGTGAATTTTATGATCCCTCACTTCCGGAAAGGATACGAACGTTCTGTTTTCACTTCACATCCATTGAGTCCGGACTTGTTTGATAGCCGTCCCAAAGAAAGGGAGATTCGGCTACCCTCACTCAACGTCAGGCTGACTTGAGGTTGACCATTCTCTATATATTGCCATCTTTGTACCCACGTGGATCAATAGACATTGGCGATTCCTTTTCTCCTCTTGTCTTTGTTTTGTTTATTGCGGTCCACCGACATTCAACATCTGTTTAGCGGCACAAAATACAAGTCAAATACAACCCTCCACAAACTCAACGTTAGAGGACAAAGAGCATCTCCTCCCCAACTTCGGACGTATCACTGAGTACAGTCTCAGTATTATTGACATAACAGCACGAGAAGTCTCTAGCTAGATCTATCAAAAGCCTTGACCCTAAGAAAGCCACTGGCCCAAACAAAATTCCAGTGGTTGTCCTTAAGAATATCAACCCGAAATTATTACCAATCCCAGCGAAGTTATTCAACCGCTGCTGTGGAAGGTGTCAAGCGTATACCCGGTTTTCAAGAACGTTGGCGTGCGATCTTCCCTTCCCAGTACAGACCCATCAGTCTCCTCAGTATCATCTGTAAGCTTTTTGTGGCCATAATCAATAAGAAGTTCGTCGAGTACCTAGAAAAGAAAAACCTCTTCAGCGACGAGCAGTATGGGTGTCGATTGGCCTGATCTACTACCGGCGTCCTAACTACCACCACTCTCAGTGAGGCTCTTGGCGACAAACACACCTCGAGGACCATAGCATTAGCTATCTCGAAGGCCTTTGACAAGGTGTGACACAAAAATTTACTACACAAGCTCTCCAGCTATTGAATGACTGGAAGGTTCTTCTCGATCATAATATTTTTCTTAACAGGTAGGACTATGAAGGTAGTTATTGACAGCCAGTCCACCGGAGCCCTAGCGGTCAACGCAGGCATCCACCTGGGTTCACTCCTCGGACCAATCCTCTTTTTTATTTACATACATGTTCTGCCTAAGAACATCATTTGTAAACATCTATGCAGATCATACGACTATATACGCCATACGGGCAACTGATTTCTCTTCTAATTTAGCGCAAACTATCCAGTGGGGTAAAAACTGGCTGGTTACATTCAATGTCTCGAAAACCAAACTAGTTACATTCCATCATCGCCGATAGGACCCCGAAACTACTGTCAGGAAGAACGGGTGTCCCCTCGAAGAGGCACCGTTCCTTGGGAGACTATATTGGGCCTCAATTTCGAACCTGACCTCTTGTGGAACTCGTACATACAATACATTGCTAAGGGTGCAAATAAAATGATCCGCTCCAGTAAGTACCTGATTTCTCCCACTATCCTCTAACTTTACAAGAGCCAGCTGAGGCCGAAAATGGAGTACTGTTGTCATATTTGGGCAGAAGCTTCTCAGCCTTCACTCTCCAGCCTTGATAGAGTCCAAAAGCATCTCCGAGCCCTTGTAGATGACGAATTGTTTTCCACGCTTCAACCTCTCTCCTACAGGCGGGATGTGGCAAACCTTTCGTTGCTCTATCGCTGATGTAGGGACATTATTATTATTATTATTATTATTATTATTATTATTATTAAATAAAAAATAAAATAATAATAATAATGAATATCATAAAGTTTTTCGCTTAAAGTTTTATGTTATAAATAGTACTACACTTATCAAAAAAAAATATGCTTTACAACAGCATGTAGTGATTTCGGCGTTAAATTCAGTTAAAGAAGTAAATAGGCCAAAATTTCTGCTTACGCTAACGGAAGTATCCTGCAGTGAATTACTAAAAATTAATTATGGCAATAATGGCGAGTTCGAGTTTTTCTTGTCGATAACTCCAAAACGGTAGTTTTTTTTTCATAATTTAATTGTTAATTCGATTTCAGCATGTACATTTTTTACACAGAAATAAGACAATTTGGGAAAATTTTAATAGATATTTAGCGCGGGGCTTAAAAAACAAATTTATTTTTTTTTTACCCAATTTTTTAAAAAATATTTAATTTAAGTAGTCATAATATTTTAATGACTACTTATTAAATTAATAAATATCTTTTTAAAAATTGGGTAAATTTGCTTTTTAAGCCCCGCGCTAAATATCTATTAAAATTAAATTATTAATTAAATAATTTAATTAATAATTTGTTTTTAATATTGCTACATTTTGTTTTAGGTTGAGCGTTAAAAAAAAAGGAGTGTTTGAAAGAGAATGATCTCCCTTGTTTAAATGAAAGATCTTTAGTGTTTAGAGGTGTGTTTGGTGGTCTGTTGTCAAAACAACGGTCGCTGATGCAAATATGAGAACAAAAGAAGGCGACAGTGATAGTATGTTTGATATTATGTTGATCATTGGCTACGTTGTTGTCATAACAAACTACTGTTGTGTTGCAAGGGACGTCACTGCCTTAAAACAAGCAAATAAATTCAGCAATCGGATACGCTTTAGCAATGGTTCTGGCTGATCGACCATTGAGGAACTGAACAAGTCCAAAAGATACTGTGGAGGGATTGCATTTCTTTATCATTTTTAAATTGAAGGTTTATACTTTATTCTTTAACGTATTCTCATTTTGCTGACAAATAAGGAATCGAATTATTATTAGCATTTCAACAAACATCGCAAGATTTATTTCCGTTTTTTTTTGTGTTTAGTTTGCAGTTTTAAATTAAAAAAGTAAATCGGATTAAAAAAATAAGAAAACTTATTTTTAAAGCAACAATGAAATAATTGGAATTATTAATTTTTTATTTGCATGTATCAAAATTTCAAAAGTATTTTCGTTTTTTATAAATATAATCCAAAGCTACACATTTCAAAATTATTGAAACTTAACAGTCTACGTTGAACTGGCTAGAAATGTAACCGTAAGTTCTATGCTAACAGTTTCTTCTCTCGCACTTCTCGCTTGTGTAATTCTCTTCCGGCTTCTTGCTTTTTCAGTCAACCTTGATCTTCAAAACTTTTAAATGCAATGTCAATCATTATCTTCTGAATTCCTGTTTTTTTTATTGGCTTCTCTTCTTAATATTATTATTAATAATATTTTTTTTTTCCATATTCTTTCACACACTGCCCCCCCCCTCTTGCGTCTTACTGGCTTTATTGCCTTGCTTGGAATGAAATGATTTTTTTTTAAAAAAAAAAGACTTTTTTTTTTTAATTTTTTGTTTTTTTTAATTTATTTCCCATAAAGACTATTTAGTGTTATTCCCATAATGCCATAGATTATTAGAGTGTAGCACAAACGTATATTCGTTTTTTGCATACTTTTTTAATCAAAAACTTATTTCCCGTAGATAAACAAACAATTTGTGATTCTACTACTTACTACTACCATTATCACCACCACCACTACTTTCTCCTTATGTTAAACTGCATAATTAACCACCGTAAAGGTTAACAAGTATAAGAATTTGAAAGTGATAGTAAAGGGAGATAACCCATTATTATTTAAAGCTCAACCTTGGGCTTAAAACGATTACTAATCCGAGACTGTGATTGGCTAACTACTGTCCAATCAGGACCTCTTCTTAGGGCCACGTAGTGAATTTGAACCTGAAATCTTTCTCTTTTGCAAAGTAACGGCCATAGTGACCGCACATTTCAGCCGTTTTTTCCGATGATGGAGTCCAGAAGCCAGAATGTCACAAAAATCCCACTTGTTCTTCTAGCAGTTATCCATAAATATAAATTATGTTTGCAAACCTCTTACATATTTGTGCATACACCGCTATGTTCATTAAATCTTCAAATTTAATACTGTCATTGAGTTACTTCTCTTTGACTTTGTGGAATTTAACTGCACTCGAGGAAAATCTTTATATAATGACAAGAGGTTTATTATGTATAGTCCACACTTATTGTTTTGTGTATTGCTTCTTCGAACACATTTAAACTGCATCGACCATTGGAACGATGGAAGACTATATACAACACCAGCGACATAATTGTAGTACATATACTATATTTTATATATATATTTTTAGTTATATCTAAAGTTTTAAGTACACACACACACTTCGTAAGGTATGATCTGTGCTTGAGAGAACAATGTTTCTTTTTATTTCTTTAAGGCATGGGCTGCCAGGAATTCATTTCATTAGTCCATCAGAACATTTTCCAATAAAACCTAGAGCACCCAACACAACTGGATTTATTGATGTCATTATGATGCATATTTTTGAGATTTCCACTTTAACGTGCTTGTATTTTGATAGTTTTTCAAACCTATATTACAGCCTGTGGTAACTGCCATTTCAAGAAGAAAGGACATTTTGTTTCTGTGGTCTTCAATCACTATGTCTGGGCGATTAGCTTTGATTGTTCTGTGTGTGTATATTGTAAAATCTCATAAAACAGTTACAGATCTTATACTATTAATCAAAGGTCATATATATATATATATATATATCATACTTATTATAAAACCCAGGTTGTATGTGTGTGTCTGTACGTCTATATATTGGATCGGATTTCCTACATCTTTCAACCGATTTCAACAAAACTTCACAGGACTATGTAAAATTACCTTGCAGTGGTTCTGACAGTGCCAAAAATTGGAAAAACACAATTGTTTTTGCATGAAATCAATTTTAAAACACAATTAAGAGGCATTGCAAGAATGAAAGGGGACAACTCATATCAAGTTATACTTATTATAAAACCCAGGTTGTTTGTGTGTGTGTGTGTGTGTTCGCTTATATATGGGATCGGATTTCCTACATTTTTCAACCGATTTCAACAAAACTTTTTTTGGCAGGTAGTGTTTCTTATTGTCTTGCACACTTTTTTTCTTTATTTTTACATTCAGAATGCTTTAAAAATTCCATTTACAAGACAATTGTTTATAATAAAATTCTATTCAATCGGTAGACTCATAACGATTGAAAACAATGTTTTTGTTTGAGTTTGGGTTTGACCAATTCATAAAAAAAAAAAAAAAAAGTAATTAAAACATGCGTGTCCGTCAACCTTAAACAATAATCATTGTCAATTTTATTTTTCAGTCTTTATGATGGTCGATACTTGATCTATCTCTTACTGTTACATACCCGGGCAACGCCGATCTCTATTGCTAGTATATATATATTTATATATATATGTATATAACGTATATATACAGGGTACGATGGATAAATTGTCATCTAAATTATGCAAAAATGAAAATAAGATTAACATTTTATTTTAACAGGTATATTTACCAAAATTTCACAAAAATATCTTGAAATACTAAAGAGTAAATTTATTCAATAAAATCATCATTGTCTTCAACCATGGCTTCCAGATGACTTCAAAATCTACAACTCTTCTGGACGGTCTCCTTGTTTAAGTTTGTTAATGCTGCCATAATCCTTGCTTTCAGTTTAACTTTGGTGCTATAAGGAGTTTTTTGCTCTCTCGCTCAACTGCACCACACACATAATACAAGGGGTTGCAGTCTGGAGGGTTAGATTGCCAGGTGTAAGGAGTTATGTGGTCATAGAAATTGTCTGACAGCCATGACTGGGTTCTCCTGCTTGTGTGGCATGGTGCAGAGTCCTTTTGCCAGACATAGAGTCTTCCAGCAGCCACCCTCTTGACCCAAGGCAGCACTACCTCCTCAAGGCACTAAATGTAGGCCACCATGTTGTCTCAACCAACTCTGTCTGAATCCTCAGCACTGTCCCCAGATTGACACCTAAACACTCGTAAATATTCATATTGGAGCTTCTGGTTTGAATGCCAAAAATATAAAATGGCAACCATTTACCCATCACACCCTATATATATATATACTTTTTATATTTTTAATTTCATGTATGTGCATTGTTTGTTTTTGATTCTGCCAACAGCACAGTATAGTACAGTCAGTTGGGCACTGTCTGTGAGAAAAAGAGCACCATGGCGCAATGTAATTCACTCAGCCAGAAATTTGGAAGGAGCATGCTGTACTGCTGGAATCCATTGCACCCTATATATATATATATATATATATATATATATATATATATATATATATATAGATAGATAGATAGATAGATAGATATATAGATATAGATATATTTATGAATAGTGGCTTATAAATGCAAATCTTTCTCAGACTCTCAAAACATTCATATCTGCTTAGTTTCGTATCCTAACATAAAGTAATTCAATAGCAGTAGATAGGTTTGCCTATCATCCAGTTTACATTTCTTCTCAGTCTTTTAAACAGCAGTAGATGTTTTTCCCTTGTTTCCTGTTTAGGATTTGGTTTCCAGTTCCTTCTAAAGTCTACTTCAGCTCTGTACTCCTAATACTTGTCCTTTCCTATGCTATCATATCTCCACACAGTAACCCTCTACCTTCAGTGGCTCTTGGGCCTTGTATTAGTTAAATATTAGTAAAAAAAAAAATTCTAAAGAAGTGATGGATTTGGTATTTTAATATTAATTGTATTAATTCTATAAAAATAAATATTTAAAAAATTTTTTTCAGATATGTAAGAAAAAAGAGTGAAGACATCTTTGTTTTATTGTCTGGTTATCAAGTCACTGATGGTAGAGTGTGTGTTTGTATATATATATATATATATATATATATATATATGTATAAGTGTGTTTCTCTATCCTTCTGTGAATTTTAAGTTTAATTTATTGTATATTTATGATCAGTACTGCTGACTGATATCATATTTCCTCAAAACCACCCCACTCACAATCCTCACACCAATCCTCCAGTCACAATCCTCATGCCAATCCTCCAGTCACCGAGTTAAGGCTACCACATTCTTTAATTTTCCCTGAATTTAAGTCAAGCTAAATTTAATTTGCCCTTTTTTAATTTAAACATTGTGCTAAAAAATCTTATACTGTACAGAATAAATTTAAAATGAACATTTGAAAAGAATAACTTGAAATAAAAATGTGATTTTGAAAAATAGTCATTAGAGATTTTTAAAACATTATAAAATTAAAGCAAGAAATACATTGCCTATTAAGTATGTCTCCCACTTTGATAGGGCTTGGTGTCCCCAAAAATGTACTCACTCTCTGAATGATTATAAATGCAGTATTTATTGATTTTCAAACAAGATTAATGATTAAAATTAAGAAAATCCCATGTAACTGTTACAGGTCATATATTTTTAACCAAAGCTCATATATATGTAATAACCCTACAACAACACAATTAAATCCTCTACAAAAAACCAATGTAGTGTATTAATTTACATGCCCATTTAGAGATTGTATCTCTGATGCTAATGATAAACCCACTACATATATTGGTTTTACTACAACCACGCTCTCTCGTAGACTTACCTGTCACCTTTCTGATCTTAGTTCTATTAAACAACATTTCTTAGAAAGACATAGCCATGTACATAATATTAGGCAAATATTAGTTGATAAAACAATAATACTCACACATACACACAGTAAAAAGGACCTTAAAATATTGGAGGTCATCTACATTAAAACAAAGTAACCCACACTCAACAAAATTACATTTCAAACTAGTCAAAACACATTACATTGACTAGACATATGGTTCTGTTGTTAATATTTCAGTCTCTCACGTGGTATGAAATCACAGAACTGCATCATGAATTTACGACCTGCATCTGCTATTCCACGACCGTCATCGCATAGCAATCTTCTACGTCAACATAACATCTTGATGGTGAATATCTTTGTGTAAATGTTCACATAACCATGCTGACGATGGCTCATGTGAGCTGAAAGCTTAGATCAAGGAACAGCTTAATAAAAAAATTTACCCAAATGTTGGACACTTTTTGTTTTTATTTTCACCCGAAATTAAAGCAAATATACAGAATTTAGAACAGCTCATGGTCAAATATAATAGACTTTCATTGTCTGTTATATTTAACGATATATATTAAAATAATATATATATATATATATATATATATATATATTAGCGATATATAAATTTGTATATATCAAGAACAATATTGAGGAGAAAAATGTATGACAAAATGGAAGAATAAAATTTTTTTTAAATTTAAAATTCCTAGGATCCCTCAATTATGTGCATGTGTAGTTGCACCAATGTAACAGATTTGTATTGGGTAAATTTTAGAAAAAATATATTAAAAGCATAATTGCAGACTGCATACTACAATATAGATTTAACTGAAGACTATGCAACAATAGCAACGTAATGCACATATTGTAATAGAAAGTTAATATTAAACTACATAATAAAACTAGCAGCTTAATTGTAGAAGATGTCCTATATTAAATACATAATGGTATACAGTATACTGCAATAGAGATTTAATAGGTGACTATATGCAACAATAGTAAACTAAAATATTAGGACACATATTGTATTAGAAACTTAATAGTGGATTTGTTGCAGGAATGCTAGTATGTTTGGATAAATATTTAGTTACAATGTTGCAGTAATTAACACTTTGGATAGTAAATATTTACAGGCTCCTGGAAAATTTATCCCACAAACAATACTGCTGAACTCAATGTGAGCCCAGGTAAAAGAATGAGTAATACAGAAAAATATAAAATAAATGACAATGTATATATTAACAAAAGAATTGCAATTACAATAAAAAAAAAAAAACATTTAAAGACTATTTACATAGAAAACATTTAAACTAGAGAATGAGTTTTTTTGTGTGTGAAATTTGTGTAGGCCTACATGATAGGAATGTGTGAAAGAGTACAAAAAAGTCACGAGAGAAAAGTAAAACCATGAAAATGCATGTGCCACCATGGGGGACACTTTTTCCCCATGTGTGAACTGAAGGTATAAAAGAGGAAAAGAGAATAGGGAGAAAAATGTACACCTTTATATAGGCTTAAAGAGCGCCCCCTAGTGATGGTTTTTACGAAAGTCAAGTGGGATAACCCACAGATTGACACCTACAGTATTATTTTAAGTATCATGGAAGCATGCTGGGCTCATAACCTGTGGAGTGAGTCAAATGTAGAATAAGTAATAGAACTGTTTGACAAATAGAACTAGCAAAGTTTGCAATAAGCAATAAAGGAAAAGAACAGGAGAAAAAAATAATATAAAGCAATCAAACAATATATGCAAGGCAAATTAACACTAATAAGGCAAAGCAACAGTAATATGGCAAAAAGTTCAAAAACTAAGAATTAGGGTTGACACACAAAAGCAGTTCAGACAAGTGAATGTAGCATTCTAACTCCAAGATAAGACAAGCCAGGACTGAGTCAGATGAAACCGAGAACCAGCCTATTTTATTGGCTAACAAAAAATCCCAGTATGTATTTCTGCCTATAAATTGGGGAAGGACAAGTGTTTTGCAGTCATTCCCTCTGAAATTGGAATAACATTTTTATAATACTATTTCGTTTTTACTTCCAGTTTATCTTAAGAAAATCAATGTGCACGACTGATGTCAGTAGCTTCAGCTGTTTGTTTCTGAAGCTTTGCCAAGAGAAATGTTTCAAAGCAGATGCAGATTTGGTCAAACGGCTGCAAAGGTCAGTGAAATGTTTGAATTTTCTTTAATATTTAAAAAAAAAAAGGATAAAATAAGAACCTGATGATTTTTTTATAAATGTTGTTCATTTTATGAGAAAGAGGTAAAAAAACCTAGAATACGGTCATTACTAGTTAGTTAAAGAATTATATAAAGAAGGCATTCGAATTATGATTGTCAAGTAATTTTTACAATTATATCATCCATAGAAAAATTTCCAAGCATAAGGCTATCTAATATAATTTTTAAAAATCTCTAGCCAGATATGTTTTTTTTTTAAAATAATGTGTGTATCTATTTCAAGTGTGTGTTTGTATATATGTGTATGTATTAGTGTGTTTATATATCTCTCTGTCTGTGAATTTTATGTTTATGATCAGTACTGCTGACTGATATCATATTTCCTCAGCACTACCCAAGTTACACTCCTCACCCTAACCTTCCAGTCAACAAGTTAAGGCTTACTTTGATTGCAAAGGTCAGGATAAATTTAATTTGCCCTTTTTTAATTGATACATTCTGCTAAAAGACCTTATACTGTATGGAATAAATTATTTAAAATGGACGTTCGAAAATAATAAGTTCAAATAAAAATGTGTTCTTTGAAAAACATGACATACAACTCATTAGAGATTTTTAAAAGATTATAAGATTAAAGCAAAAAATACATTGCTTACTAAATGTCTCCAGCTCAGATAGGACTCAGATCTATGTCGGCCGACTAGCCACATTAATTTTATTTCATTCTTTTTTTTTACTTACTTTCTTTCTTTCTTTCTTTCTTCCTTATTATGAACAATATTAACAAAATGTATTTTGGTCAATATTTTGAGTCATGGAGTTAAAACAATTTTGGATCCCACTGAAGTCAAGAATGAAAATGATAAACAACAAAAGATTTTTGTTGCTTTGAAATAGATATACTTGAATGTTGACTCACTCAGGCTAAGCCCTACTGCTAGAGTCACCACTGTCAGCAACAAATAAAAAAAGTAAAGAAAATCCTTTGAAATTTATTTCCATGATTTGAAATGGAAACAAAAAAACAATGAAATTTTGAAATTTTTTTGTTTTTTGTTTTGTTTTGTTTTGTTTTTTTGCAGACCTGGCCCCAAGGTTCTGGATTTGTCCCACTTGAATATCTCCAAAGAAATGTGCCAAATTTTAGGATTGACTCTCTCCTTTAATGAAACAATTGTGGAAGTTCGGTTCTCAGATTCAATGATTTCATCCGAAGTTAAGTCTCTGCATATATTTTTTTTCTATTTAAATCAAGCAGTAGACAGTTTTTTATTCTTCCTGCTATTCTCTACCTTTACAAGAGCCATAAACAAGCCAAAAATGGAATATTGCTGCTATATATGGGCAGGAGCCGCCCAGTCTTTGCTTTCCACTCTCAATAGAGACCAAAAGCATGTCCACTTCTTTGTGCATGACCAGTTATTTTCCACCTTACAATCCCTTTCTCAAAGATGAGACAAACCTCTTGCTGCTCTATTGTTATTTCCTTGGAGAGTGTTCAGCTGAACTACTCTTCCTCGCTCCACCAATCCTAACGTTCACAACCAAGACCCGCCATGCTATGCACATTGTAGCAAACCACCCCCATTCACTTCATATTCCTTCGGTGAAATGTAAGTTCCACTCATGCAGCTTCTTCTCACGAACCGCTACTTTGTGGAATTGACTCCCAAGAGGATGCTTCCCTGATCATTTCAATCTTGTTCAAATCTGCAGTTAACTGTTATCTTCCCCACATATCTGCATAAACTGTACCTCTTACTTTTTTACAATCATCTACCTCAAGTGACCCCTGGGCCTTGTAAAGGGCAAACACAATTATAAAAAAAAAAAAAAAAAAAATTACATCTAATATAAAAATAAAATAAAATAAATAGTTGAAAGATGGATAATAATTGACAATGCATCTGGTGGTGTGTACCACTTGTAATGGATGCAGGTGTTATTCGTTGAAGAGAATCTGGTTGAAACCTTTCAAAATAAATGCATTCAATATGTGAAGGATTTTAAAAAATCTATACTTATACATAGAACAACATAATTATGAGATCAGTGGTAGTGTGCATCTGTGTGCGGGGGGTTCACCATGTGGCTGCATGAAATTAAGTAGTTGGTTTGCCCAGGGGAATGAAATCTCTTCTGACAAAAAAAAAGAAAAAAAAAAGAGTTTGATCTTTATATACCACTTATTTCCACACTATTTAGCAGTTAATTCTCCCAGCAGATATGCTAGGGGTAATCCTACATTTCTAAGAAATTAAAAAAGTTTTAATAAAATACTACAAGTTTATTTAAATGTAAAAGTTGATTATTTGATGTTACAACTCTTTATTATTGAATTTTATATTGGAATTTTAGTCAGGATGAAGAATAGCTATATGGTTAAATATAAATGATTGCCACCTGGTGGCTTCTGTAGCCTGATTGGTAAAGTAGCTGTCATATTAAGTTTCTTGAGATAAAGGACATGCAGTCTTTTTTATAAATATTTTCATGAGGAACTTTCTCTAGGTTACCTCGACTTTATGAATCTTGGCACAATACCAAATTGGCAACAGTTGCAAGTGTTTATAAGATGTTGGTATTTAGCCGAATATCAATTTTAAAAGATTTTATGTATGTTTATATCATCATCTTTTCCCTATCTCTGCCTGTCGTAGACTTCACACTAATATTAGATAGTTCTCTCTAAAGTGCAAGACCCAAGAGGCACTCAAAGTAGACGGTTACAGAGTAAGAGACACAATTTATGAGGATATATGAAGAAGATAATAGTTAACTCTAGACTTAAATGGGTTAAGATTGAAGTGATTGGGAAGCATCCTCTTGGGAGTCAGTTTTACAAAGCAGCGGTTCATTTTCTCTTCAAAGGCAGCGATTGATTTGAGATTGTATCAGTGTTACAAAAAGGATCCTCCTTCTAAATCGGTAACAAGTCTATATTTTTTTGTTATTCTAAAGTGCAGTGTCTAAAGAATGCTAATCTGCAAAAGTTATTTCTGAAAAATTATTTCCTGCTTTTTATGAGGGGACCCGTCTACTTAAGTAGTCCCATGTCTTTCACTAACGAACACAAAGTAGGGTCATGTCTTTCAGTAACGGATACCAAAGATAACCAGTTTTGTTTCGTTACAGGGATGAAAGAAATTATTTCTGGTTTAGTCACTAACACATCCATTCAGAAATTAAATCTGAAGGTAAGTCTAACACATATATCTTGTTCGCATATTTGATCAAAGATACAAGGGTCAGCTGAAAAGTCTATAGGCTGACTATGAAGGAGTTGGTGCCAGAGCTGTGAAATCTTGCATGCATTAATTTCAACTTGTTATATTAAGCATATGGTGGCAGAACAAAGAAGAAACAACAGAGGTTTGAGAAATAAACAATTGTATTAACGTAAAAATACAACAAATGGTAAATATCTCTGAGATGCGGTATTATGTACATTATTTGGACTATTGTCCTCATCTTTATCGCCATATTTATTCCAACGTTTCAGCTGTTGTACGCTCTGGTCTTCTTCAGGTGGTTGGAATGTCGAACTGAACCCTTTATTTCACTAACTGGGGTAGACTGTTCTAGTTTCACGTGTCATGTTTAATGGATGTCAGTTATCAGTTACCTACTGTTAATTCCCCTCTGAAAGTTCTCCACTGCCTTAACCGAGTATTGAACTCACACTCTTTGCGTCCTGTCACTGGATCTAACCAACGCCTTTATCCACTGCGCCATGTGTCCTTGAGGAAATAACTGATTTTAGCATTAAAAAAAACCCCATAAAGATTGATATATCAATAAACAAATTTAACCAAACAACCAACATGAAAGAATTCTTTCATGATATTAATCCATATAATATCTGATAATTTCTTAAAGAAATCAAACTGTATTCCAAAATATAACTTCAACAAAACTACAACATAAAACACACATATCATTGTCTCTAGGGTTTGTGTCTACACAAAGCCTTATATGCACAAAAGCTGAGTATCATCTACCATGTATTCAATTGTGAAAGCAGAATAACATATCATATTTTTATTACTTCAAAGCTCCCAAGAAATTTGAGTATTAAATAACCCATAAAGAGTTGATATGCCATTAAACAAACAAATCAAATCAAAATCATAGTTCTTGGATAAAGTTGGGGGTCATTAGTGATGGCTCTGGTGGTTAAAGCATTGAACTTCTGATCATGGGGTCGAGGTTTGACTGTCACATTAGTCGATTTGTCAAGGAAGTCACTTCTTGATGATATCATCCTGGGGAGATGATCCCAGTGTGTGCCAACATTGGGAAATGCCTTAAAACTGTACCACAAGTTGACTCAATCCTTTTGAGGGAACTTTGGTAGATGAAACTTTAGAAGCTGTCAATGGTTGTGCTAGTCAAAAGTCATCATGGCCGAGGCTTTAAGCATACTGGCTTTGTTCAAACTAGTAATCACACCAGACTAAGTGCTTTCTCCCAAAAACTGTAACTAAGGTTCGCTCAGCATAGTTGCAATATGAACCATATGTGGACTCTGAATAAACACAAATGTGCCTTAGCAACATGGATCAGCTAGTCACTGTAACAGATGTGTATATTTTAAAATGAGCATCCAGCCAATTTGATTTTTGCTAAATTTGGTGAAAGAATATTCTCAATATAAACTTTATTCTTGCTTTATTTGATGACAGGGCAATCATATCCGAGGAGACACAGTAGAGGCCTTAGGAATGTTGCTACGAAACAACAAAACTTTAACCAGGTGAGTTCAGAAACATCCCCTTTTGATTGGCTAATGTGATTATGTGATTGAGGAGGCATATTGGAGTAATGGATAGCGGCTCGGATTGAAGAATCGGAGAGCCAAGTTCGAATTCCAGTCGAATCCATTACATTCACTTATGTGCTAATACCTTTGAGAAACCCTCTACCTTGAGTGGCTCTTGTGAACAACAGTAACAAAAAAAAAAAGTTCAAAGATACTAAGTGCTTGAAATTTTTGCATCAATGTTGGGTAGAAAGACTGACTAGCCTTCCCGACACTTATTACTGAAACATTGATTCATCCATCCACTATGTGTAGAACACCTGTTCATGGAACAGTGGCGAAAAGTGGGTCACAAATATGTAGCACTAGTCCTACGCTTGTCACACTGAACTACTGTATTCCCAATCCATGCCCTCATGTGATTAAACCCTTCTTCACTCAACCTTTGGTTTCCAGTGTTTTTACTTACAGTCTTACTAACCAACAACTTTGGGCGTTATACGAACTTTATATCAGGAAATTATTTTTAAGAACCTTGTTACGTAAAATTGTCATTAACTTCAATAAGTTTAATCTGATGTTTTATATATCGTAAATGAGCTGTACAAAACATTAAATCCCTCCGACTCAAACATTTTTATGAGTCAATGTTTTTTTTAGGTACATCTATAGTTGCAAAAAGTATATTTCTGACAAATTAAGTCTTCTTCTCTTCCTCTTCCTCATCGAATACTGTTGCCACATATGGTCTGTTGCCCCCATTGTTCATCTCAAAGACGGATATGCAATGTGATCGGTCCTATATTCTCAGTTCATGCCCTCATGTGATTAAACCCTTCTTCACTCAACCTTTGGTTTCCAGTGTTTTTACTTACAGTCTTACTAATCAGCAACTTTGGGCGTTATATGAACTTTATAACAATCAACCTTTTTTTTTGCAGTTTGTGTCTTGAATGGAATGATCTGGGTATGTTAGAATCATCATTTGCTATTTTTTGCGATGGTTTACGAGCAAACACAAGCCTGAAGCGTCTTGACCTCAGAAACAATCAGATTACACATTGTGGCATAAAAGAACTTGCAGAAGCTCTTTATTGTAACAAAACTCTCAAGGCAATTGGTACGTTGTTTCAAAAAGTAAACATTTATTGAGTTTTCTATTAAAATCAAAAGAAATTTCCTTAATTTCTATTTGTTTTCTCTGCTGATGACCAAAAAGAATCTGTCAAAAATGCTCTTTATTGTTTGTAGAAATTAAAACCTTTTTGCATGTGATTCATGCCAGGAAATACCAGGGATCCAAATCGAATTTAATGTCCATCTAGAACATTTGATTCTTTTTTCTAATCATTTCACCCCAAGCAAGGTGATAAAGCCACTAAGACACAAGGGTGTTACTTAGGATGAAAGAGAAGAGAATGAAGGAAACTGAGAAAACATTATTGAGTAGAAAGGACAATAAAAAAAAAACAATGGTTCCAAAAAGACAGATGACAATTGACCTTATATTTAAATTTTTGTAGATTCTAGTTGACACGAAAACAAAAAGGTAAAAGAGAATTCCATAGTCGAGAAGCACAAGAGAAGAAAGAGAAAGAGTTATCAATAAGAGAGAGTTATTAAAAAGTATGAGAGAGAGAGAGAGATGAAAGTGGGGGATAGTAAGAAAAAGAGTTATGAATAAGTGAAGTAGCGAGAGCAAAGAGAGAGAAAGAATATTTTTTAATCATTCTCTCTTAAGTAAGACTATAAAGCCACTAAGAAGCAAGGGGGTTACTGAGAATAAAGGCAACTGAGAAAACATTCAGGCAGTTATGTACCATATGTGATATATGCTTAGGTGACCATATATCTTTCAAGACATGACTGACGAGGCAGATTTTTTTTCACGCAGTAGGTTCCCTTTTCTTTCTGCAGTAGACCAGTTGCCATACAAGACTATAGAACCTGGTCTGTCCTGCTATTTACCCATAGCTTTCTTTAGAAGAAGAGGACTCATACCTTTCCCAAGGGTATTAGCACGTGAGTGAATGTAATGGATTCAACTGGAATTCGAACTCAGCTCTCCAATTCCTCAATCCAAACTGCTATCCATTACTCCACTAATGAGGAAAAAGCAGGCTCAAAAAACAGATGACAATTAACGTTGCATTTAAATTTTTGTAGATTTAAGTTGACAGGAAAGCGAAAAGCTGGAAGAGAGTTTCATAGGTGAGAAGTTCCAGAAAAGAAATGATCAGAATAGAATTTATAGTTGCATTTAGAATTTCAATAGTAAAATGACGAGACTTAGCTACCAATCTAGTACTGTGTTTAAATTCATGAAGTCAAGATATCAAAAAGAAAAGGTCATCAAAACAATTACATGAAAATAGTTGTAGAAAAGCTCCAGGAAGATATGCTATTGTTATGGGAACTTACCTATAATGATAATGGACTCTTCCTGACACTATAAATAGTGCGCCTCTCAAGAGGTATAATGAATGAATGGTGTAACGAATTGAGAGAATAGTTCACTCGAACCAGATGGACAGCCATTACTAACACCTTCAACTTCTTGTACTATATTTCTGTTGTAATATATCTTTGTTATTCTACTCTTGTGTTCGTGGTGTTCTTCCTTGGTTATAACCTTCGACCATAACTGTGGTGCGAGGATATTGGACCATAACAGCTATGATTGTGGGAAAGTGAGTGAAGCTGAGATATCAGGTTAGAACCAATAATATTGCAAATTCGACAAACATGGATAAGCATGCCCACAATAAGACAGAGTATAAAAATGATGTTTTTTCCCATGATACCACTTTCTTAGCTCCCTTCATTCTTCGGCAAAGTTCATTGTTTTAAAAAGCAACGATTAAAATCGTAATAAAACGTAAACATATGTATGTGAATTTATACATTTTGTTTCTTCTTGAGAAATGGCAACACTATTTATTATAGTATTTATTGAAATGGTTGGCAAGACATTGGCTAATTGCCAATTGATTTAAACTTTTATAAAATGAGAAATAATAAGTTGGTTCACATGTTTTATGTTTATAAATTTCTGAATAAAAAACTGTTTTCATATTTATTTCTTTATAAATTGGTAGATGATAAATATTGCATTACATTAGTTCTAATTGTATTAGTTTTTAGAAAGTTGTAAATATAAAATTATTCTTGTAAATAAACAATCTAATAAATAAATAGGTTTCAATATTTTTGTTGTAAATTCTCAAGAACAAAAAAAAGGTCAAAATTCACTTTCATCTGTAGGTCACCCAGATCAATATATATCTGAGGAATGCTGGAAGGCATAACAACCAAAACGTTGTGATAAAAACAACAAAAATGAGGACAGTAGTCCACATATAAATAGTGTAAATAAAGAAAATGTATAGATACACTTTCATATGTCTAGTAAATAAATAAATATTTTTGTTGTCAATTTTCAAGAAAAAAGAAAACACATAATCCAGTTTCATATATTTTGGCTTTATCAAAATTCTAAAAATAGCTTTTTTAAATGAATAAAAATTGCAGTTAGAGTATAGAGTAACAGTGGTATCAAGAAAGAAAACATCCTTTTGATCCGCCATTTTTTGATGATATGTTTGTTAAACTTTGCCATTTACAGTCTATGGTGCAGTGGAGATAAAATTAGCCTAAGGAAAGCCTGAACTTTTCTATATAACACAAGCCATTTGTTTTTATTTATTTTGTTTTTGTGAGACATTTTGTTTGGGAAGGGAGCAAAAAAATGTATTTTATATACCATCAAATACAATAAATTGTTCAAACTTTTTGCCTTGACTGAAAATTTCGAAAAAAATGAATTTTCCAAACTTTTCTTTCATTTGCTCTCATCACATAAGTTTACGAAAATAAGTTATAATTGAGAAAAAAAAAATGTATAAATTCTAGTTTCATATGTTTAGGTTTTATTAAAATTCTAAAAGTAACTTTTTAAAACAATAAAAACTGCCAAGGGAGTATGCAGTAATACAGGTGCCAATAAAAAACGCCATCCTTTTGACACACCCTTGTTTTTGTAGTTAAGTTTAAAGTTCACCTGTAGTAAATGATACATGTTGCAGTAAAAAAAGAGGTGGGTGTTCTGCATGAGAGTTTTGTTGACTTATTTTCTTCTTTTTTTTTTTTTTTACCCAGATCTCAAATGGAATAAAATTGGCTTGGTTGGAGGACGTGCTCTACTAAATCTTCTCTATCAAAATAAAACTTTGGTCACTCTTGATTTGACTGGCAACGATATTCCTTGTGACATCGTTCGATCCATTGGTAATCACTTATTTGCTTCCATCTTTGTTTGTACAATTTAGTAAGACTTTGGTAAAGTTCCCTGAGTCATTCAAGACAATTTTTATCACTATAATCTACCTTGCACATTTATAAGTCTACCATTTGTCTGTGCATCAAATATAGCTGCCACATCTCATCTGACACTTTTGCTACATAGCTAGAGATTCTTGAAAAAAAATGCAAAGAATCTGCAATGTTATTGGTCCTGACCTGGCATCTTAGCTTCAATCACTTTCCCACCACCATAACATAGCTTCTCTGTACCTTTTCTATAAATATTTTCATGTAATTGTTCTGATGAACTGTGGTACCTAGACTTCATGAATTTAAGCACAGTACTAGAATGGCGACAGGGTCTCATCATTTTACAGTTGAAATTTCTAGATGTAACTGTAAACTTTCCCAACACCATAACATAGCTTCCCGGTGCCTATTTTATAAATATTTTCATAGTAATTGTTCTGATAAGCTTTTTTTTTTGGTACCACAATTTTAAGCACAGTACTAAATTGTCAGCTATATCTCATCATTTTATACTTAAAATCGATAGATGTAACTGTAAGTTCTGTGCTAACAGTTTCTTTACACTTGTCACTTGTGGAACTTTCTTCCAGTTTCTTGCATTCCAGTCAACTTTGAACTTCAAAAATGTAAATGCAATGTCAATCATCATCATCATCTGTTTCCTTAAATGAGAACTAAAAGGAAATTTATACTTACAATCAGAACGAGCCAGTTGAAATTTCTGGGATGTATAATAAAGGAAAAAGGCCTAGAGCAGTGTTTCTCAACCTTTTTCTTTTTATTTTTGGACACACTTGTAAAATAACTAAAAATCTGGGGTACAGTTTAAATTTTAATAAGAAAAAATTAGTCCTGAAATTTGAAAATACGAAATTTTAATTTAGCGTTCCTTGTAAAAATTGGTGGTACAGTTTTTATTTAAATGGATTTATGAAGAATCTGCTATTTTATTTAGAGAGGTTGATAATGACTGATTTAAATCCTTTGAAGAAGGCAAAGGATTATCCACTCGTTCTTAAAGATTAAGGAATTTAGCATCCAGTTTAAAATATCAAATGGCAAAGTCTTGATTTAGATATGGAAGCCATTTGCTTGATGTCTCAAGCTTTTTAAAAATAAAAAAAAATTCATAAATTACTACTTCTGTTAACTTGGGGTGCACATAACTATCTTTCAGGGTACATTAATGCACTTGGGTGCATATTTAACAAGTGAATAAATGGATGGCAGAACAGGGATAAAGAGAGAGAATAAAAGTTCAAAAATTACTTAAAGCATCAAAATGCAGGCATTTGTGGAGGGCCATAACCGCTTACCTCCTGAAAGGAGACAATATAGATTTAAATAATGTGCAGATCATTATTTCTATTAAATCATGTAAATTAAAGGGAATATTGATCTCTATGTGCACTGCTTGATTTTAGCTGGAATTTTATAAAAGGGTTTTTGATTCGAACCTGTTGAATTCCCTGATGTCTAGTTGATGAGATTTTTAGGAAGTTTGCAGACAAGCTTCAACTAAAGTGAGTTATTAAAAAAGATTTTAACCTGACAGACAAGATTAAAATATTGGCCAGTATATTTTTTCTTTTCAAGATAGTTGGCCCAGAAAGTCATCAGACAGCAGAAAATTAGGATGAATTTCCAAATCACTATTTAAATTATTTACATGCAGACTATTTTCCTCATCTTTGTTGTTATTATTGCATTTCAGCTCACTGGGCTTTGTTAGGTGTTTGTTGATCAAGATTACCTTCCAGGAATATCAAACTGAACCCTTTATTTAATATTTGGGCTAGATTTTTCTTGTGTTCTGCTAACCATTTCTAGAGATATCTTGTCTAGTTCTTATTTAGTACTACTCAGGACAGTAGTTTATTAGTGGATCAAAGTGTTTGGTTCATGAATTAATCCACATAGTAATTGTAAGTCTAATTCCTGGTCTGATATGGGCACACAGTTGACTGGTTACAATGTTTGCTTTTTGACTATGAGACCTGTGTTCAAATCTCGTCATGGTCAATTTGTCAGGGAGGTGACTTCTTGATGTTATTGGTCTGGAGGGGGTGTGATCCCAGCGTGTGGCACCTTTGGAAAGTGCCTGAAAATCATACCACGGGTTGGCTTAAACCCTTATGAATGAAATTGGGTAGACAGAACCCCTTGGGAAGCGTTGATGATTGTACTAGCATGAAGTCACAAGTCATTGTGACCAAGGGTTTGAGGGTGCTGGCCTTGATCAGACTGTTGATCATGCTAGATAATACGCTCTCTCCCAGAAACTGTAACTAAGATCTGTTCAGCACAGTTACAGTATAAACCATAGGTGGGGTCTGTGAGTGTTGAACAAACATAAATGTACTTGAGCAGGCATTTGCAGCAAGGATTAGCTACCTGCCCTAGCAAACAGGCATCCTCAGATACGAGTGACCAGCCATCCAATCCCTAGTCTTGCTAGAATTTAATTTGACTTCGTAGAAACATGGCGAACGATACATGAATGATATTAAATAAAAACTATTTAATAATTTCTAGATCCGATGAAGAAGTCAATCCAAAATAAATTTCCAATTGGACAGATTTTCGGAAGTTGGTTGGGCAAATAACATTTCATCACCACGTTGTATTCTGTAAGTTATCAAGAAAAGTAACTCTTAATGCTTGTGTGAAAATTATCTCCCTTGTATTTGGCAAAACGATTTTTCATGGCATCAACTGGAATCTGTAACTTGACTGTACAGTTTTTAGTAAGAACGGCTTTTTTTTAATGCTTTATGTCATTGTTTTTCAGAATCAGTTTTGTTGCGTAACGAAGAGTTTCAGTTCATGTCTAACAATTGCAAGAGAAAAACTCATCTTCTCTGCAAAAAATACAGAAATTTAGAGTCAGACCGTAAAAATCAGGTAATTTCTTTTTCATCCACTATATTAAATATAACGTTCACAAGTAAAGATTTGCTTAAAGTGTTTGTTTTTGTGGAAAAATATATTTTTTCCTTTGTCTTTTGAATGAATACAACTTTCATTTCTTTGGGAAATTAACTTGTTAAAAGTTTCCTTTCATGGGTATTCAATTTACAATGAAAATTTAAAACAAAATTTTTGCAAGCATTTTTTTTCCTACTGATCTATTTTCAATAACGGTATATAAGCAGTGGTAGGATTCAAAAATTTTAAAAACGGGTTCTCTCAACAACAGGTTTCAATAGCAATGTGTTCCCTCATTTTTCCATAGTCTATACTTTACTATATAAATATAATTTAGGAATAAAGCAAATTTTTCTTACACTTATTCAAAAATAGCAAAATTAATCTGCATTACATTGCAGGTTATCATTTTGAAAGGAAAAATAATTAAGAGAAATGCTTTAAAATCTTTTATTCATGATCTTTCATTTTAAAAAATTTCCAAATAGCCACTTGATTGTCATTTTTTGCCTCATTCTGTTGTCATCAGTTTATTGATTAATAAATGTTTTCCCAATTTTTAAATGTCCATTTTAAGGATGGAAAATATTATTGATCATATTCTGAAGTGATCCACCAAAATTTCATATCTAACAACAAATCTTTATCTTCTGCAAATTCAAAGAAAACCATACGTCTCATATGATGTTGCTGATTGGTTAATATATACAAAAATTAAAATTATTGGAGCTATAGTGTACAGAAAATGATTTAATTTCTGTGTGATCCAGTTTTGTACAAAAAACGAGTTTTCAGTGACAGTACTTAAATCTATAGCATTTTTCTACAATTCTGTAATGTTCTTGTTTCTATAGCTCTCATATTTGGTGTTCTTCCTAGAAAGTTTCAGAACTTGCATCTGTTCTTTCTTTGTAATATCAATCTACCCTTTCATTAAGTTCATGTATACTTCTTCACTGCCTAACCTGGGAATTAAAATTACAATTTGCATTAAAGTTCTAAGAATGCAATCAACATATCCGGATGGATCAAATAAAGATTTCCAGTCAACCATCACAGACAGTTACCAAATACAACAATTGTACACATAAAGAAAGAAGGAATATTAGTGAGGAATTATAAAAATGCAAAATAGCTGAATAAATTTTATTTTGACCCAATTTCTAAGAGGAGTGTCTACTACTATTATTACATTGACTATTTGATGAGGTGTGATGCTATGAAATAATAAGACTGGTCTTTGAATAGCTTCGAAGTTGAATAACAGCATGCATGCACAAACCATGTGGTATTTTCTTGACCAAAGAGCAAACATAAATCATTTCTGAAAATTTCAAATCATTTGTGTTTTTAATCTGCTTGAAATAGACATGTTTTTTCTGATAAGGCATAAGTAAGGTTGGGCCAAAAAAACAAAAAAAAAACAAGCAACATATCAATTTGAGATATTTGGTGAAATTAAACAAATTGCAGTGGCTATTAAACAAATTGATGTGGCTATTTCTGGTCAACCATCCCATACAGTTGCCAAATACAACAATGGAGACTGGAGGGTACAGAATCCAAAACAGTTTGATGTAAGTAACAAATATAAGGAAGCTGGACTGAAATAGTCAATGTAATAATAGTAGCAGAACCTCCTCTTAGAAATTGAGACAAAATATAAATTTATTCAGCTATTTTGCATTTTTATAATTCCTCAATAATATTCCTTCTTTCTTTGTGCATACAAACACACCACACAGATATGTGTACATTTCTGTACTTATTTTTTAATGCCTTTATTCATTTTTAATGCATTTATTCATTTTTAATGCATTTATTCATTTTTAATGTCTTTATTCATTTTTAATGCCTTTATTCATTTTTAATGACTTTATTCATTTTTAATGTCTTTATTCATTTTTAATGCATTTATTCATTTTTAATGTCTTTATTCATTTTTAATGCCTTTATTCATTTTTAATGACTTTATTCATTTTTAATGCCTTTATTCATTTTTAATGCATTTATTCATTTTTAATGTCTTTATTCATTTTTAATGCCTTTATTCATTTTTAATGCATTTATTCATTTTTAATGCATTTATTCATTTTTAATGTCTTTATTCATTTTTAATGCATTTATTCATTTTTAATGCCTTTATTCATTTTTAATGTCTTTATTCATTTTTAATGCCTTTATTCATTTTTAATGTCTTTATTCATTTTTAATGCATTTATTCATTTTTAATGTCTTTATTCATTTTTAATGCCTTTATTCATTTTTAATGCATTTATTCATTTTTAATGCCTTTATTCATTTTTAATGTCTTTATTCATTTTTAAAGGTCATAGACTTATTGGATCAATTGAATCATGCTGAAGAGGATCTTAAAAAGGAGAAAAAGTAAGTTTGTAAACATAATCAATTCATGACTATTTGATGAGGTGATGCTATGAAATAACAACATTGGTCTTTGAATAGCTTTGAAGTTGAATAACAGCATGCATGCGCAAACCATGTGGTATTTTCTTGACCAAAGAGCAAACATAAATCATCTCTGAAAATTTCAAATAATTTGTGTTTTTAATCTGCTTGAAATAGACCTATTTTTCTGCTGAGGCATAAGTAAGATTGGGCAAAAAAAAACAAGCAACATATCAATTTGAGATATTTGTTGAAATTAAACAAATTACTGTGGCTGTTAAGCAGATTGCAGTGACTATTAAACAAAATGATATGTCTATTAAATAGATTGAGGTGGCTATTAGACAAATTGATGTGGCTATTAAACTGATTGCAGTGGCTATTAAACAAAATGGTGTGACTAGTAAACAGACTGATGTGGCTAATAAAACAAAGTAGCTTGTAAACAAAATGGTGGGACTGTTAAAAGTATGATTTAGCTAATAACCAGAATAGTTTAGCTCTTAAAATGTGACAAACCAATATAGCTATTAAAGCAAATGGTTTGTCTATTAAACACAGATCATGTGATTTAAAAAATGTAGTTACTAAACAAAATGATGTAGCTATTTAACAAATTGCTGTGGCTATTAAATAATGCTACAATTGTAACAAAGCAATGATTAAGCCACTGTTTTTTTCAATTTCTCCAAAGATTTTAAATTGACGTGTTTCTTGATTATTGAACTGACCATTTTTATGACCCATCAGAAAAATACACCCACTTCAAGGGTTGCATATTGAATTTGTTTGTGTTTAGACTCATGTCTTGTTTTTTTTTTCTTAAGAACTTATTTGGTGGTTGTGACAGTAATGAGTTAGTTTCTTGTGTTTGAGTCCAGGGAATGCATGGAATATTGAATGCTACCTTTATAGGCATGCTGGTCCTCCTACTTAGAAAATTGGCTTCAAACAACATTCCTAGTGATAAATCTAATAACAACATTCCATGTGATTAAAATACATTTCTTTTGAAGAAAAATATAAACTTTGTTGTCTTGAGCATAAAAAGGAGAAATCTACGTAAAAATTATGATTGTGATTTTAATACCTTTCAGAAATACTGGTTTTCAATTTACACAACTACAGAAATTAGTGGATGAAAAAACTGAAGCTTTTAATGAGTTGTACTGCAAGTAAGATCATTTGTTTTTTTCTTTGAATCTCTGCCAGTTGACATACAGTTACACCCAGGGTTTCTCAAAATTATCTCATTCATTCATTGGTACCTTGACTTTAAGCATAATACTAGATTGGCAGCTAGGTCTCTTCTTTTTACTGTTGAAATTTCTAGATGTAACTTGTTGCAGGAGTCTATTGTCTTCAGTTATAATTAGTCACTATTATGTTGCGAGGTGTATGGATAATTTATATTTGCATTTATGGGCCCCTGGAACATTTCTCGTGCAAACAATATTGGCAGACTCATGTGAGTTCAGGTAAAAATAAGAAACATGAAAATCAATGAATATATAACAAACAACAATGTATGTTATTAACAAAAGGAATTTTACATGTACACAATTGTAATGAAAAGCAAATAAATTGAAACTAGTTATAAGAAAAATGCTTGTTTGCGTGTGTGTGAAATAAACATGTGTCATAGATATGTGTGTGAATGTGTGTGAGTCATAGACATGTGTGTGAATGTGTGTGTGAGTGTAAGAGAGTTCAAAAAGCCCAAAGAGGATCAAGGAAGTGAATGTGTCACATCAGCAGCATTCTTATTCTACATTCAACTAACATCTGGAAGCAAGTTTTAAAAACAGAAATAGAGAGAATATGATTATCTTTTTATAGACTTAAAGAATACCCCCCCCCTAAATGAGCACTTTGATTCTAATACTTTTGCACTTCTCATCCATCGAACTCGCTTCCAGCTTCTTGCTTTCCAGTTAACTTTGATCTTATGAAATTTAAATTTAAGTGTCAATTTGTGCGAACATACTTACACACGAACATATACATACAAACACAAAATCATATGTACAATGCCAAACGATCATTAGCTAATAAATCACTAATACATTTTCGACAGGCAATTTACAAATCGCAGCAATGCGACAATTTTGGAGTCGCTTTATTTTTGAAGTAGTCAAATTTGTGCACTTTTGGGAGAAGTGGTTCACAGAAGCTTCCTTAAGTCTCCCCAGAGCTCGCTTGCTGATTGATTGATGCCAACCAAGCAGATCGTTTGCACGTGAAGAATAATTTTTCCTGCACAATGACTCAGAGCCTATAGTTGCTTATTTATGCCAAGATTTTTCTCATATCAGTTAGTGAGACTTCAACTGCTAAACGAATCTACGACAGTTGGAACGCCAGTTACAATAAAAAAGGGAGGTAACTTGAATAGACTTTATCACCACATAAAATTTTATTATTTTTCATCTTTGTTGTTAGCACAACTTTTCAGCTGTTTTGCTCTGACTCTCTTCAGGTTACTGTCAATCCAGTTAACTTCCATGGAATTTTGAATTGAACTGTTTATTTAATCCTCAGGAGTAGATTGTTCCCGTTCTTTTGTTCACATCTAAGGATATCTCCTCTTTTTCGTACTTCTCAGTTGTTGCATATTTTCTTTCCACTAAGTCTGAGTCAGCCCCAGGGATTGAACTCACAATTTCTATGTCACCAACTTCATTAACCAACATCAGACTAAATAAATATAATGCCATCCATGTTGAGATATATGTTATTTTCTGCATGTGACCATTTAAATTAAATTTATTATTATTGAATGAATATAAATTTAAAAAAAAAACCTCCAAATTGAAATTACAGATTTACCCAACTGGAATTGGGACTGAGTGTGGCCCAACAGAAACTGCAAGACCAGGAAAACCTGAACAAACATCTGGAAGCAAAACACGCTGACATTGTTCACCAACATCAGATGGAGGCAAGCATTGCAAAAGAGGTTTGTATGTTTATGTTCAAACCTAGGTATTTATTAAATAAGTTTGGTTGGATTGTTTGGTTAGATTGGTTAATTCATTTCCATTTGGCAAAACATATTTCTTGTAGAAGTCAGATTCGGAATGAAATTTTGATTTAAAAAATTTCTCACACTGTAAGTTGATAAACTCCAACTGATACTTTTCTGCCACTTACTCCAAAAATTAATTAGATAATTTGTGTCCAGGTGTTAAGTTGGCAGGCTGGACAAAAATCATTTGCAGGCCAGAGGTTGCCAACCCCTGGTGTAAGTAATGATAACTCCTCCTCCCAGGAATTCAAACAAGCTGTTATTTTCTCTTTTAACAGAAATTAGGCTCAAACTAAAGAGAGCTTAGTGTCGCCTAATGATTTTCTCATCACTTAGATTGATGCTTGTTTTACGTTTATTTTTGTTTCTAGAAAAGTTCTGAGAAAGAAAGAAAACTTTTGAAAGAATTATCCGAAGCCAGCAGCCAAATTTCACAACTGGAATACAAGGTAATTTTCTTTTTTCTTTCTAATTGGTGAATTGCATATGTGACTGGGTACAAAATTCCAAAAGTGATTGTCTCACTGTATCACTCCAGTAAGTACACTGACTTCCCCCTTACTTGTGTTCTATCTTTACAAGAGCCAGATCAGGCCCCAGAAATGGAGTACTGCTGGCATATTTGGACTGGAGTTGCCCAGTCCTCACTTTCCAGTCTTGACAGAGTTCAGAAGCGTCTTTGCAGTCTTGTGGGTGATGAATTGTTTTCCACTCTACAACCCCTTCCCCATAGATGAAACATTACAAGTCTCTTGCTCATCTGTTGCTTTTTCCATGGCAAATGTCCGGATGGTCTATGCTCCTTAGTTTCACCAGTTCTAACCTTCTAAGACCCATCAAGCCATATAGATTTTAGACAAATCATCCCCATTTCTTTCATATTCCATTAGTAAGAAAGAAGTTCCGATCAGCCAGCTTCTTTCCAAGAATTGCTACTTTATGGAACCAATTCCCAAGAGGATGCTTCCCCAATTAGTACATCTTAACCTGTTCAAGTCTAGGATTAACTGTTACTTTTCTGACATATCCTCCTAAACTGCACATCTTACCACTTCCTCTTATCATCCTACAGCAATGTCTATCTTGAGTGGCTCTTGTGCCTTGTATTGTCTGAACATTAATAAAGACAAAAAAAAGACATTTACTCCAAAGCTTATTTTCTTTTCACATCTATGACTCCACTATATTATTAATATATTAATATTTTTTAATATTTTAGGCTGTATCAAAAGTAATTTCATTTTTTACAGACCTTTACTCCAAAGCTTATTTCATATTCACAGCTAAAGACTGTCTATAACTCTACAATTTGTTTCCTCTCAGAATGTGAATACATATGTGTCTGTTTACTGAAATGAGAACCGTTCTATCAATCATTAAGAATGATAGCCTTATTTTTGTTGTCTTTTGTTAACAAGGAGATCTGTATTTAGCATATATGGATTGTCCATTTTGCATTAATAAAGATTATTTCTCTTGAATATTCACAATTGGTTAGTTTAGATCTCACTTGTCTAGTTTGTCATCTATGTACACCTGGCCAGTCATATTATAGAACAGGAAAATGTTATTGTTAGTTGCCACCTGTACAAAGAGAACAGCTAAGATAGACATATGAACAGATAAATATAAAAAGACTGTGATAGATAGATAGATAGATAGATAGATAGATAGATAGATAGAAAGAGACTTGGACAGATAGATACATAGAGATTTGGAGAAATAGATACAAAAGACTTGGAGAGATAGATAAATAGATACAAAGAAACTTGGAGAGATAGATACAAAGAGACTTGGATAGATAGATAGATAGATAGATAGATAGATAGATAGATAGATAGATAGATAGATAGATAGAGACTTGGATAGATAGATAGAGACTTGGATAGATAGATAGATAGATACTTGGATAGATAGATAGATAGCCAGAGACTTGGAGAGATAGATAGATAGATAGAGACTTGGAGAGATAGATAGATAGAGACTTGGAGAGATAGATAGATAGAGACTTAGATAGATAGATAGACAGAGACTTGGAGAGATAGATAGATAAATAGACAGAGACTTGGAGAGATAGATAAATAGATAGATAGAGACTTGGAGAGATAGATAAATAGATAGATAGATACAAAAGACTTGGATAGATAGATAGATAGAAAGAAACAGACTGGCAGAGATAGATACGAATGGAGAGATAGGTAGATACAAACAGACTGGGATAGATATAAACAGACTGAGACAGATTACAGACTGGAAAAGATAGATACATTATGAACAGACTTGGATAGATAGATATTGAACGAAACTCAGTTATTACCAGATGAAACATGCTTTAAGGAAATCTGAAGAACACATTAATGAAAGCATTGTAAAAAACAACAAAAATGAGGATACTCGTCTAAAAAAAACAGAATAATAACTAAAGAGCAGTTTAATGACTTTTATATATGGATAAAATGAAAGTCCAAATGAATTTCTGCACAGATAGGATGCATTATTACTATAAGGACCTCCAATCGGTTGTGAACTGGGGCAGGAATTGGCTGGTCAACTTTAATGCTTCAAAAACAAAACTGCTCTCTATTAATCACCACAGAGATCCTTCCCTGCCGTCCATTAGAATGTCTGACGCTCAACTTCCCGAGAGCACTTCTCTGCGGCTGCTCTGTCTCACGTTGACTGCTGACCTGTGATGGAACAAATACATTGAGTCAATTGCTTCGTCCACCGCAAGGAAAGTTGACTCCCTGTGCCGCGCCAGGAAATATTTCTCCCCAGAATCGATCCTTCAGATCTACAAATCAACAATTCGCCGTTGCATGGACTATTGCTGCCATATATGGTCTGGAGCCCCTTATGTTTGCCTCGGGGTTCTTGATAAGATCCAGAGGCGGATAGGCAATATAATTGGCCCTGATCTGGCATCTCGTCTACAGTCGCTCTCTCACAGATGCGCCATCGCCTCTCTTTGTCTTTTTTACAAGTACTTCTATGGTAATTGCTCCAAGGAGCTGCATTCGCTGGTTCCCAGACTTCATGAATTCAAGTGCCCTACAAGGCTGGCATCC
Organism: Acanthosepion lycidas; assembly: GCA_963932145.1. Lineage (NCBI taxonomy): Eukaryota > Metazoa > Mollusca > Cephalopoda > Sepiida > Sepiidae > Acanthosepion > Acanthosepion lycidas. The sequence continues at coordinate 39,824,376 of OZ010598.1, read as the reverse complement.
CGTTCTCACCTTTCACTGTCGAAACTACTAAATGTAGCCGTCTCTTCTACTCCAACAGCTTCATGTCTCGCACCTCTCGCCTGTGGAGCTCCCTTCCCTATTCCAGTTTCCCTGAGAGCTATAATCTCCAAATATTCAAATGCAATGTATCTTGATCTATCCACTATCCTTCTCCTCATCCTTTCCTCTATCACTCCTATCTGATCTTGCTCCAAATCTTCTGTAACCCCTTGCGTCCTAGTGGCTTCTTGCCTTGCTTGGGGTGAAAAGCTAAAAAAAAAAAATATATATATATATATTGTGGATAGCTATATATATGCTCTCAGGAAATCTGGTTGAGTTCTCTGAAGAAAAGAGTAATTTTAAAAACAGTGGCTCCTACTGCTATTAATGCATTGCTCTTCAACTATGAATTGAGCTCTCCTGGCTATTAGCATATTTCATATAGAAAACATTAAAATTTCCCTTTCTATCTACCATGTGACAATAGCCTAGGAGTAGGATCTCTGACTGATGCCAAATTGGTCAGGTTTCATTCCAAGGCTGAAGTAATCAGACATCTAACCACACTGAAGAGCTGTGATACAGCAAAACATGTGGATGACTATATATATATGTAGGACACAATTTTTATAATGCAAATTTTTTTACAATCTTTTAATTTTATATTTTTTATAATTTTAAAGAAGTTTTTCAATTTCATTATAGTAACATGGCACTTATGTGTTTCAACTTGCACCAAGTATGCCCCGTGCTACCATAACAAGACATTTTTTCAATTTGCTAAGTAATGAGACTATTTTGGCAGTCATCATCCAGTGGGTGAGTTCATCATTATGGACATAGAAACAAATATAACTGAACAAATGTGTCACTGTTTATGATATAGATAAATGTTTAGATTTCAGATTTGGATGCCAAGAATCGAAATTGCCAGGAACAAGTTTATCTGCTGAAGGAAGAAATTGCTCATCTGCAGTCAGAAATGAAATTGAGAGAGGGCAATCACCATGGTAAGAAAATAAAGTTGTTTATTTGAAAACTGATAGATACTACTTGTAAGAGATTTCTGTAAAGCTGGTAAAAGAGATAATATGATCTGGCTTAATTGTGTCTAAATTTCTGAGATAAAACAACATCATTAGTCCATAATCTAATTCTGTGAGATATGCAAAATGGACTTATGCAGGGAAATCTGTCCCGGCTTGCCCGCATCAAAGGGTTGAGGTTAAAAAATTGCGACAAAATGCAAGTAAAAAAACAGATTAGAGCGGAGGACAAACTCTCTCTTTTTTTTTATTTTCTTTTTAGGCTACTGTATTTTAGCATTATGGATGTCAGGTTTTGACAGAGTCTAACAAAATAAAATCCCTGAATATTGTGTTGTTCTCACGAATGTCCCTGAATATTGTGTTGTTCTCACGAATGTCTTCATCTATGTTGCTATTAACAAAACCATGGGATAGATATATTTTGCAATCTTAAAGTTGATCTTATGTTGATCTTAAAGAAACAAAAATAAAACTCTTAAAAATTTCATGCTAGAAAAATTTCTTAAATAAATTGCACTGAGGAGTTTTTATTGTTTTCAACCCGCTTATCATTCTAGACGTATTATTGGCCGAAAAGATGCGGTACAATGAACAACTGAAACAAATAGAAGAAGCCAACCATAGGGAAGTAAGTGAGACTCCATTTTGAATCATTTGCTTTTAATTTTTTTTAAATCATTTTCTCTTTTCAAAATATCAAAGTAACTTTGGAGGAATTCACTTGACATTCTCAAGATACACATGTGGACATTGTAAATAAAAGTTAAACTTAAATTAAAAATCAAAATTCATTGTATTAATGATCTTTTGACAAATATTATAATTCATATCTGTTATGGTGGAACACACCTATTCTATTGTTAATAGACTCTCCCATCTATAATAAGTAGGAGTAGTAAGTGTAACGAGGAATCGCTGAGTGGGTCGGTCAGTCAGTCGATGCTGGACGACCGTTAGTTGGATACTAAAGTATCAGTGACTACAACTAGATTTCTCTGCATTATACTTATTATATGAAGTTCCTAACGTTTTGTACGTCAAACCTATTTTAGGACCGACTTAGTATGAATACAAGCCTACACTGTGAAATCACTCTACAACAATTATTTGGCGACGAGGGATTCGAATTCATACGAAAAAAAAAAATTCACACTCCATAACAATATCGTAATAATGTTCAAAGAAATTTAGACAATCAAATTGTAGTGGTCGTCTAATTTAGATAGATGAAGAGTGGTGACTGTGAATACTCTCCCTGAGACAAGAACGTCTTCAATTTGTGTAACTACTTTCTTTAAGTATCAGCCACTATGTTATATGACTTTACAACACAAATGAAAATTGGTTTAATTCCATACTAACAACAATCCCCTAGAAAATGGCTACTGAATTAGCCAAAAACACTTTGTACAATAATCGCTGCAAACAGTTTCTACACTCTTACTCCTCGTAAAAGAAAAACTTTAAGAACAGTAAATTAGCTGTATAATAATATATATATATATGTATATATATATATATATATATATATATATATATATATAAATATAAATAAAAGTGAACATTGAAGTCAACACTGAGAGACGACAGGCTGTTTCATACTGGACACAATCGGTGGCCTGACGATTGCATCCAGCCTGAAACAGCCTGTTGCCTCTCAGTGTTGACTTCAATGTTCACTTTTATATTTATATTTACATACGCTCTATCTCTGATATTGAGCACTTTATCCCATAAATATAGCACACCTTAAAACTATATTTCTTCATATATATATATACATATATATATATATATATTTAAACAGTTGTTGGTCAGAGTTGAATGAGACCAGGGGATGGTTATAATAAAAAGTGCTCGAGACACAATCCAAGAAATCGAACGTGTAGATCATTTAAATATTAAAAAGTAAGAAGATCAACCACTTACACTACCATGGTTTCAACCAGTGAGGTCTCGTCAGGTGGTAGAGGCTAATTAAGTTCCTAACGCTTTATTTGCTTATTTTATGTGCGCACAACAGGAAATGTGACAGAAGGGGAGGGGTGAGGCAAGAGTTGGGACATAGGATAGGATAGGGAGTAAAAAAAAAATATTATTTGTACTTTCATCCGGGTTCATATAAACCCAAAATATACTTTTTAGTGGTCTATACCCTGACATGATTCGGACTCTCATCTAACAACTTTTTTGCTTTGTATACATTATTATTGGTAATTTTTCTTTCTAGCACAGCTTGCATAAATCACTACCATTACTGTAAGGCAGTTTTTCACTATTTTTCAATATAGTCCCCCTTGACATCAATGTACTTGGTCCAACGATGCTTAAGCACTGCAATCCCATCACGGAAGAAGCTGGTACCCTGGTCTTCCAAAAACTCTTCCATAGCACATATGATCTCATTATTGTTTCAAAAACAGCAAATAGTGGCATAGTGTTTGTAAGTTCAATCTCTGAGTTGAGTAATACAGGTTAGATTAGTTAATGGGGCTTATTAAGATGCTCACCCTACACAAAAATTTATGTATAATAAAAAATATAAATCTCAACTAGCAATTTAGAACCAATCAAAACACATCGTTTCATTAATCAAAAACTGTCTTTGAGGTGGGTTTTGCATTTAGGAAACAGGAAGAAGTCAGATGGAGCTGAGTCAGGTGAGTAAGGAGGATAGGGGTAGAAATTCAAAGTCACAGTTGGCTACTTCAGCATGAATGGGTACATTAGTTTTAAAGAAAACAGAAGCTAAAAAGACACTTATACTTAACATCAGAAAAAGGTAGTTGAAATTTCTAGGGCGCATAAGGAGGAAAGAAGGCTTGGAGAATTTGAGTCACTGGATCTGACCAACGCTTTTTTTCCCACTGGGTCATGTGTCCTTGACTTGTGAATCCAATACCTGGCTACTGTAGTGGTGAACTTCGAGAGTTGAGTTAAAGGGAGATAATTGAGACATCCAGGCATGACACGTGGAACTAGAACAATCTACCACTGTGGATGAAAGAAAACGATCAGTTTGAAATTTCAATCACCTGAAGATGGCTGGAGTGTACAACAGACGAAATGTTATAAATGTGGCAATAAAGATAAGGACAGCAGCCTGAACAAATGTAAATAATTACAATACCTCATCTCAGAAATATACACAGAAAAATTTTTTTAGTTTTAAATCAACAGCATATTCATATTTGTTAATAACATTTTATTTTTAAATAATGGCAGTTGTTTTTGCCTTAACAGGAGATGCAGCGTAAATCAGGATGGGAGAGCATGAAAAATGAATTGCAGAACCAGTTGCAGAAAATGACTGATCGGTGCCAAGAGTTGGAGAGAGAAGTTATTCAGCTTAAGTCAGAAAATATTGTAACCATCAAGAAGGCCGAAGAGGATGTAAACCAAGCCAAAATGAAGATTCTATCAGAAAAGGTAAAGTACTTGCTGTACAATCGAATAAACAAAAAAATTAAAAACTCAAATATAAACACAACCAGCCTATAGAGTCAAGCATAAACCCGGCCAATGTTTGCCTATAGACTCAAGTATAAGCCTGACCAATGTTTACCTATCAACTCAAGTATAAACACAACCAATGTTTGCTTATAGACTCAAGCATAAACCCAGCCAATGTTTGCCTGTAAATTCAAGTATAAACTCGACCAGTGTTTGCCTATAGACTCAAGTATAAACATGATTAATGTATGCCTATAACTTCAAGTATAAACATGATTAATGCACGCCTATAGACTCAAGTGTAAACAGGATTAATGTATGCCTATAGACTCAAGTATAAACAGGATTAATGTATGCCTATAGATTCAAGTATAAACATGATTAATGTATGCCTATTGACTCAAGTATAAACATGATTAATGTATGCCTATAGACTCAAGTATATACATGATTAATGTATGCCTATAGACTCAAGTATAAATATAACCTCTTCACCTGACATCAAGTATAATCCATTGCGTGTATAGGCATGTATATTATTTTTGATATTGTGATGTTGTGCTCACTGCACCAAATATAACCCCCGTTACACATGCTGGTTCTTAAATACAATACATCTGTCTGGGTCTTGGATATTGTATTGGTAGGGGAGGGGGTTTACACTTTTTACACTTCTGTGAAGGTGGCTTGTGCTCAGTGCAATAAATTTCACTTCATCAAAATGTGTCATCTGATCCAGCTGGAAAGGTGTAAATGTGCCAATTGGAAGAAAATGACGCCATTGCAAAATTATCAACAATTTAATTAGAAGTGAAATGTAAAATCCTACGACAGCTGTGGGGTTTCTTCATCTTAATCATCTTTTTTATCTACACTTTCAGGTACTGAGAGATGTCTTAGAAGTGAATTACTTTTACAGTGGACTTTTTCTAATGCAAGATGTTTGCACAGGGACATGCACAGTTTTCTTTTCGTGGACATGACTCCAACTGATATGCACCTCATCTCATGCACTCACTGATACTGACTTCTACTAAGGGGGCTGGCTTAACCATTAAGGAAAATAAGCACGTGCTTAGGGCATCAAGGGAAGGGGACACCACAGAAATTGTAATATGATGTTGTTGTACACATCTAAAGATATAAGTCGAACGCGATTAACATTTGAATCAACAGGGCACCATTATGAAGTGGGGACAACCGATCTGCAGTGAATCCTTATTGACATTCTGATTGGTTAATTAGAGAATGAGCTAAGGGAGATAATAAGGATTGTATTTAATCAATACAGCACATCTCTCTTGAATAAGTTAGTATTACTAATTAACTTAATGGAATTTAATTTTGTTAACAGAAGTAGACTACCTTCATGTTCGTTTGACATTATTTTAGCCATATTTTTATGCAATTCTGTAACACGCTGGTTTGTTGATGACACAACCACTTCTGGTCACAATTCTGATAGAATCTGGTTGTGGCTCATTTGACAATGGCTGCACAGCTGTGATTGTTTCTTTCTTGGTGTTGTTCTAAGTTGGTCAGCCTTTCTCGACGGACATATGTGTCTTCGATTCATTCTATATTTATTTCTAGCTAGTGTTTCCACTATACACATTCTCGGCTGATAACCTTTATTTATTTGCACTACTTACCGAGATTCCATGCTAGAATACTTAACTCGCAGGTGTATGGAGGCCCCAAAATAAAATCTTTTAAGTGCTTAGGGCTCCTATGGGTTTTAATCTGGCCCTGCTTCAACTGATTTGTGCATATATCCCTCTTCTTCTTCTTCATCGGTTGTCTTTGTTTGTTGTGCGGGATGTGTGGGAGCATCGTCCACATCAGTGGGCCTCCTTCCAGTTAACTGGCTAACTGCATGCATGGCAGCTTTAACAGAGGATTTGTTGATGAGCTTGCCATAATATTGGTGAAACAAAAAATGAAATGTGTCAGAGAAGTTTTATCTTTTATATTTTGGAGGGAGAAAAGTGTTGGTTTTGTATATCATAAAATATGGCCACATATATTATTGGATGTTTTATTTCTTGCAGAATCAGTATCAACAACAACTGGAGGAAAAATTGTTGGATCTTGAAAGCCATAAACAAAACTTGAAACTGGAATTGGAAAACCTACGAAAGCATTTGGACATGGCAAACAAAGTAAGACTGAGTGGTTTATATGTCATCATGTAACTTTGTATATATAATATGTCTAGGTCTGTGTTGTGTGCAAGTAATAAATAGAATTATAGTTTAACATTTTTTTAAATTTTGTAGTAATATTTTTAAGCCTGTCATGAATTAAAAGCTTACGGCCATATCATGTTGAAACATCAGTCCCCATATGATCACTAAAGTTAAGCAATATCGAGCCTGATCGATACTGAGATGGATGACTACTTGGGAATACCAAGTGCTCTAAGCTTGGATGTGCAGCTGGTGTAATGGATAATGACTCAGAATGGTTAATTGGAGAGCCAAGTTCAAATTCCAGTTAGGTTCCTTATATTCACTTACGTCCAAATACCTTTGGGAAAGTTATGAATCCACCTCTTCTTCCCCAGCTATGGGTTAATTAGTAAGACTTGTATCACTAAATCATTATCTCAATTCTTATAATCTAAAAATATTTTCTGACTTTAAATAACCTGCAAAGGGTTGATAAGCAATAAAAAATGTATCTATCAATAAATTGATCACTTTACTGCTGAAACTGCTAGATGTAACCATAAGTTGAATGCTAACAATTTCTAATCTGGCACTTCTTGCTTGTAGTAGTCTCTTCCAACTTCTTGCTTTCCAATTAACTTTTGATCTTCAAAAATTTTAATGCTATGTCAATTGTCATTTCTGTTTCATTAATTCCCGTCCTTTTATTGTCCTCTTTCCTTTTTTTCTAAGACTCTATATCACACTCGGTAACCCTTTGTGTCTTAGTGGCTTTATTGCCTTGCTTGGTAGTGTAATGATTTAAGAAAAAAAATATATACTTGATGAAAGCTGAAGAAAAGATTGGCTGAAATGTTGTTAACAGTAGCAAGTATATGCTATATATAAGTTTATCAGAACAGAGTATGTTCATAACTCTTTTCAGATTATAGAAAATGTAGGAGTTATGGAGACTGAATAATCATGGTTTTTATAATCTAAGAATGCATTAGGCTTTAAAGGTCCAGCTGGTAACATTCTAAAACAGATTTCATAATAGATATTTTGTAATAATCAAAATCCTGTAACCTTCTAGTAGCATTATTGCCTTACTTGGAGTGAAATGATAAATAAAAAAACTATATATATATATATATGTATATATTTGTTATAGCATACCAACCTGACCGTAATGGGTATGTCCCCATTCACATACGTATAGTAGTAAATATTGCTTGTTGGTCTGCAGTCAGAGATTTGTCTCCAGCTGTGCTCGTCAAACTCTCTGCCTTGAGCAGAGAGGATCCCCCAACGTGGCTATGTTGAAGGGCAGAGTCTTGTCTTGGGAAACAGCTACCTGAACCCGTTTTATACGGGGTCTATGGGGAATTTTTTGGCTGAGCCTACAGGCTTGGATACCTCACAATAAATTTGACCTTGTGCCACATCTGACCATGTGAGGCAGTTGGTAAATATCCTGCAGTTGGAGATTCATTGTGGAATTTACTTGACTACTTCTACATGCCGATGGCAAATCTTATATGTGTTGTTCGTGTCCTAAGTATTATCGTTCATTACCAACCTTCATATGATTATTCTATTCAGTCACCTTCCCTAGGTTACAACATTTTGGCAACAAGGATTAGACAAAATTACAACATATATATATATATATAATCTTCAAAATTATGGTGGAAGCTTGTGTTTGAACTGAATGTCCCATTTTTATTTTTCCTTTAAATAGGGTGTATTGCTTCTGTCGGCCTGTGTGTTTGAAGGGTCTTGATAGAGACTTTTCTTAAAAGGGAAAATATTAGGTTGGTGCAAAAATAATGTCGTTTTCTCACATAGTAACATATGTGAGAAAACGACATTATTTTTGCACTGACCTAATACATCTTTACAGTACTGTGATACTCTTCATAGCTGAGCAATGAAGCACACCAGATCAGATGGTGTGTTCACTTACAAAGGGCAACATGGGTTAGTTTTATTAAGGTTTCTCGAGGGCAGGGGCCAATGGATATGGTACATGCTGTTTAAAGTAAAAACATGGGGGTGGGTGTCTGTTTCAGGTACAGGTACCCACTATAATAATGTTTGAAGTAAGTTATTGTACCTCAGTTTTCATGGAACATAAATCTCAAAATTATTTTCTTGAAGAAAGAAAAAAAAATTGATAGAAAATTATTTTTATTTTTTTGAGAGTGACAAGGTCTCCACTGATGTGTTAAATGTCCTGTGAGGATTCTGCATTTTGAGGGTTAACCATTATCTTTCATATATATGCTTGCAAAATGCACTTCTTACTTCCTCCTTTTACACTAATCCTGGGTATGATGATCATACTACAGCCAGCAGCAAGGCCTCTGATGGGAAAACTGGAGGTTTCAAGGAGTGTGGAACCACCTCTTAATTCCTGTTGTTCACAGGTCTACCTAGTCCTGGGTTGGTAGCACCTGTTAGGGTACTAGCTATGGGCAAATAGTTAAGCCCCAAACAAAAACAAAACATATGAAAATGTGGAAATCCATTTTTGTAGTTTGCTGGGGTACCAGCAATGCATTTTTATATAAAAAACATTACCAACAATACATTTTGTATAAAAAGAATTAACAACAGTACATATTTACAGTAAACTGATCAACGATACCTATTCAGAGTGAACTTACCAACAAAACTAATTTATAGCAAACTGACCAACAATACCAACTTATAGTAAACTTAGTAACAATACCTATTTTTAACCATCTTGGGTATGACAATAAACTACATCCATGTCCTGGGTAAGACGATAAACTACGTCCAACAGCAAGGCCTCTGATCAGGAGGTTTTGAGGAGTGTGGAACCAATTCTTAATTGCATTGACTCGGAATGGTAGCATGTGTTATGGTCCCAGCTATGGGAAAATAGTTAAACCCCGAAATGAGGTCAAAATACTATGAAAGTGTAAAAATAGGTTTTAATACCAGCAATAAATTGTTTGAAGGAAAAATTATTACCAACAATACATTTTTGAGGAAAAATATTACCAGCAGTATATTTTTGAGGAAAAGTTTATTATCAGCAATACATTTTGGAAAAAATATTACCAACAATAAAAATCTTGTTGGCATTAAATAACCTATTGAGGTTGATCTGCCATAAAATAAAACAAACCAAACCTATTTTTATTTGGTTGGTGCAAAAATAATGACGTAATAATGTCGTTTTTTAACGTTAAAAATATGTCAAAAAACGACATTATTACATCATTATTTTTGCACCAACCTAATAATAAACTTACCAACAATACCTATTTATAGGAAAAAGACTAACAATACATTTTTAATGCAAAATGAACAATACATTTTATTTGTAGTTGGAGGCATAAAATTACATTCAAAATATGTTTAGTTGAAGCCATATTTAGCTTTCAGCATTAAATAACCCATAGAGGTGTTGATATGCCACTAAATCAACTTACCAACATGAAAGAACTTTGACATTAATTTATATAATATCATACAATTAAAAAACTCAAACTGTATTCCAAAATATAACTTCAACAAAAACTACAACATGATTAAAAATAATTTAAAAAAAAACTGTGTTAAAAAAAAAAAAGAAAAATATGGTCAAAAAGAGAATGCATGAATTTGTATCTTTTTTTTCTTGCAGGAACTTAGCCAGAAAGATGCAGAAAAAGAGGCAGAAATCAACAGAGTGAAAGCTGAATTGCAGAAGAAAGAGAAACAATTGGATGTGGAGCAGGAGAAGCTTCTGGAACAGAAAAACCAGGTTTTCATGCTGGAACAGAAAATGAACGGTATACAATGCATAATTTGTGCTGGCTGAGTCGTGTAAAATATTATTAAGCTTTAAAAACTTGTTTAGAGCTCTAACAATGCAATCTATAAATGTTTAATTTAGTGTCCCTACTCGAATAAGCCGCCCCTGTTTCCCAAAGAATTTAAAATAAGTACATCTCTCAAATTAGCAGCTCCCTTTCTGCAAGTAATTTAAAATTAGTGCCCCTTTCAGATTAACACGTCACTTCCCCAATAAATTTAAAACAGTTACCCCCTCTCAAATTAACACTCTCCACTTTCCTCAAGGAATTTAAAACAAATGCCTCTTTTGAATTAGCACTCCCACTTTCCCTAAGCAATTTAAAATGAGCACCATTTTCAAATTTTTCAGGGGTTTAAAAATTCCGGGGTCAGATCACAAGTCAGATTGTACAGGAGTATATATGGTAGCATTCATATTTGAAATTGGGTTTAATTACGTAATAAAACAAGAGAAATACAAGCAATCTTTTACTTTCACGGTAACTGCTCCGATGAGCTGCTTTCGCTAGTTCCGTAACTTCATGAATTAAAGCGTTCAACGAGGCTGGCATCTCGCTCTCACCCTTTCACTGTCGAAACTGTTAAATGTAGCCGTCTCTTCTACTCCAATAGCTTCATGTCACGCACCTCTTGCCTGTGGAACTCCCTTCCCTTTTCTTGTTTCCCTGATAGCTATAATCTCCAACTATTCAAATGTAATGTCAATTGACATCTCCAGATGCCTTGATCTATCCCTTATCTTTTTCTTCATCCTTTCTTCTATCACTCCTCTTTGCTCTTGTTTCAACTTTCTGTAACCCCTTGCATGCTAGTGGCTTCCTGCTTTGTTTTGGGCGAGACACTTAAAAAAAAAAAAAATCTATAATTATAAAAGGAGAAACGTAAGTTGCTAAGGTATTTATATTTTCTAATTTTTTTTATGTTTAACCCTGTGTTAGTTACATGAGGTGTTTTGTTACCGAAAATTTTTTATAGTACTTGTAATTTGTAGTTGGTAACTTTTTTTTCTTTTGCTCCCTCCAACTAGTCATCATGTGGTGTGGTTTCAGTTATAGCTCAGTTGTCAGGGTTGGTGACACCAAAGGACTATCCATTTTTAGAAATCCGAAGTGACTAATGCAGGGTTCAATATACTTGATTTTCATTTAGAAGGCAGACTTTGTTTCCTTTTTTTTGTATTTTCAGAGCAAAGCAGTCGGCATCATGTATCACTCGAACAAAAAGACCGGGAACTTTTTGAATTACGTGAAAGGCTTTATGCCAAAGGGAGTCAACTAAATTGTCTCTGTGAAGAAGTTTCTCAACGGGCTCAGTCTCTACAGGCAGCCGTCAACAAAACACACATTGGCCAATCTAGCTAGTTTCTTTGTCTTCTTTTGCTCATCAACCAGTGACGCAAGTTGATCTTTCAACTGTCAAATTCTCTTGAACAAATTTCATAAAAACTCTTAACTCGGAAATATATGGTACCAATTGCAATATTGGGCTGGAGTCTCTCACGGAGTAAATTAAACAATGATCATTGATTTTTTTGATTTTTTCCACTTTTAGCAACTGGAATTTTTTACAACATATAACTCATTATTTTATTCAATATTTAAATACTTTATAATTGTAAAGTATAAAAATACTTAATTTGGAAAACATTATTAATTAAGACCTTTTCAGGGTTTTTTTTTCTCTACATTGATAACATAGCATAATTTCCCTGCTACCCAATGTTCTTCACATGATTTACAGGAAAATGCTATTATCATGATAATTATTAATTTTTGGACTAATATTTTTCTCTTAATCATTGCTTTTTATTACAACTCTCAAACACTTTTATTGTGGCCTTTTATTGCAGACCTCTTGTTGCAACCAGTGTGAATCAGAAATAAAGGACAAAGTGTTTTCCTTAGGAAGTTTATCGTGACATGACAGCTACTTTACTGATTAGGCTACAGGACCTTCCAGCAGAGTTATTCGCATAAAGCCATGCATTTTCTTCCTCACATACCTGATAAATCACCATTTTTATTTATATCATGGAGAAAATTATTTTTAAAATATATCCAAATTGATTTTGACACAATGCTTAAACAGATGTTTTTAAAAACTTACAGAACTTTTTTTTTACACTGTTCCACAAATTTCTCATATCCGTATGGGTTCAAATTCATGACTAAAGATTATGAAAACCATATGAGAAGATACACATTTTAAGTAAATTTCAGTGCCAAACACATATGGAAATTTCTTTGCAAAAATATTTGGATGCTCTTTTCTTCCAATGTCTCCAGTCTATACAGTAACAATTCAGCTCAATTGTTTGCTTATATTTTTGATATGTCAAAGAATTTCTAACAACAATAATTCAAATTTTAACATTTTCAAATACAGGGTGTTCCGATAACTTAGACCGATTTTAAATGTGAATTAAGTTTAAGCGTCTAATGATTTTTTTTTTTTTTTTTTTTTCAGATTTAACAACTTATGTCTTTGGCAATTTTAATCATGGAAAGATTAGCAATCAAACATGTTAAAGTTATTGAAGACTATTATGAAAATGGATGTTCAAACAGAAATGCATTTTGCACACTTCATGATTTTTTTGGTCAACATAATCGATTAACCAAGAGTGCAATTGGAAAAATTGTTCATAAATTCAATCAAACTGTCGGTGTCGGTGGCAGGTGTGAAAATACCAGTGCGTGCACGTTTACACCATTCAGCTGAAAACATTGCTGCAGTGCACTAGAATGTGGGGGAAAATATAGACACCTCTATTTGTCATCGTGCGCAGGAACTGAACCTGTTCACAACAACGTTACATCGAATTTTGACAAAAGAATTGTCTCTACATGCTTACAAAATTCAATTGACACAAGAACTGAGACCTGCTGACTATTTGGAGTTCCGCACATTCGTCAATTGGGTGCACAAGCAAAGACAAGCCAATGAAGATTTTTCGCAAATATCCTCTTTAGTGATGAAGCCTATTTTCATCTTGGTGGATTCATTAATAAGCAGAATTGTCGTATTTGAGCTGATGAAAATCCAAGGAAAATTGCTGAAAAGCCACTGCATCCACAAAAAGTCACTTTTTGGTGTACATTTTTTGCTAGCGGAATCATTGGGCCGTATATTTATAAATTTGAACGTCCATTTTTACAATAGGCTTTGATAACTTTAACATGTTTGATTGTTAATCTTTCCATGGTTGAAATTGTCAAAGAATTAAGTTAAATCTGAAAGAAAAAGAAAAAAGTCATTCGACACTTAAACTTAATTCACATTTAAAATCAGTCTAAGTTATTGGAACACCCTACTTGCCATTTTAAGAAATAAAAAGGAACCTGTCCACCATACAAGCAGACAGAACATATCTTTTCTATTTTCAAATTAAAATGAGACTTGAATATTTTAATGGTATGAATTGCCAACATGAAGTGGAAAGACTATATTGAATTGCGAGGTCAGCTGCTAAGAAAGTTCGTTCACTGTGTTATGCTAGACAATTTTTCTCTCCAGAAAATATCTTACAAATCTATAAGTTTACCATTCATCCATTGCTTAGAATATTGCTGCCGCATATGGTCCAATGCTCCTGCAATTTATTTAGAGATTCTTGATAAAATCCAAAGGAGAATCAGCAATATCATTGGCCCTAATCTGATGTCTTGGCTTCAGTCACTTTCCCACCGCCATAAATTTGCGTCTCTGTGCCTTTTCTATAAATACTTTCATGGTAATTCTTCAGATGAGATATTCACTGTGGTACGAAGACTTTATGAAACTAAGTGCAGTACTATTAGGTTGGTGCAAAAATAATGACGTAATAATGTCGTTTTTTGACGTTAAAAAATACGTCAAAGAACGACATTATTACGTCATTATTCTTGCACCAACCTAATAGATCAACAGCAAGGTTTCATCAATTTATAGTTGAATTGGCCAAGATGTACCTGTAAGTTCTATGCAAATAGTTGCACTTCTTCCTTGTGGAACTCTTTTCCTGGTCCATGCTTTCTGGCCAATCTTCAAATATTTAAATGCAATGTCAATCGTTATCTACTGTCTTCCTGATTACTCTTCTATTGTTTCCGCTCCTTTATATTGTTTTCTGTTTTCTAATTCTTCCACACCCAAGAAATCTTTGTGTCTTAGTGGCTTTACTGCCTTGCTTGGGATAAATTCGATTAAAAAAAAATAAAGAATTGAATAAAAGCAAGAATAGAGAACTGGAATATATAGAAATTTTTGTTTAAAATCAATAAGTGGTATGGGGGAGTAGAAAATCTGAGGGATATCGGTTAGGATTAGTTTAGAATTTAGTTAATTTCTACAAAGGAATGGTATGTAAACATACAGCAAATTATTTAATGAGAATTAAAATAGGTATTGTACCTGTATTCACTTTTTCATCAGGGAAATTGCTTTCAAGACAATTGTGCTTTACCATCAAGCCACAGGAAGCTATCATAGCAAACCAAAGCTATTTAAGAAAAAGGAAATACATGTTCGAATGCTCTTAAAAGGTACACTTTCTTTGATACGATATATGTATATAATTCTTATTACTCTAAATGTTATATTTAGTGAGTATTCATGTTTGAGTAGATATTCAGATTTTCTTAAACAGTGAAAATTAATGTCTGCTGGCCTAGAGACTGAAAGTCTTATTACAAAAAAATACCTGACAGGAATATAGACCACTTAAGCTATGGAAAAACTTAGCCAATAAAACAAAGCTGAATAGTGCCTTTACGTCAGATCTAACAATGGTTTCCCTCTGCCTAGGAGGATGCAGTTTGATTCCTGCTGGAGAGAACATGTTTCTCTTTAGTAAGTTTTCTCGAACATTCAGGCCAGTAGATGAAAATAAATAAACAAAGCATCTACTCAAATATGATTATCCACTGTAAATAATGTTTAAAGTGGTATATACAGTGGTGGGATTTAGTGGGTATGCACATGTTCGCATGAATCTGTTCTTGGAATTTTATGAGCTCAACAAACCTGTTCCGAACCACAACCATAACAAACAAACTGCTAGTTTAAGATTGTCTACAAATTTTACTCACAAAATCAGTTGGGGATGCAAATTCAGGTGATCAAATAAAGGTTAATATAAATTTCATGAACTGCTGAACTTTCTAGAGCTAGACACTTGGAATATTCAAGAAATAATTATTCCCTGAAAAGCTGTGAAGGAAAAGATGAATGGCTCCAGGAAAATATTTCATCACAACATTCCCATCATTAATGATTTTCATGTGGAAAATGTCCTTAAAAACTTTCATAATCTGTAATTCCTCAAAGTGTACAAAAAGCAAAAACTATTATCAATGCGATTGCTATCAGTTCTTCCAAAGCAGAAAGTGTTTTTTTTCAAGAATAAATATCATATACTCAGATAAAAGAAGCCGACTTACAGTGGAAAATGCAGCAAATTTGATGGCAATTAATCTTATTCGTCTCCCATTAGATTTATGGGATGCCACTCCTTTCGTTAAAACGTAGCTTAGAAAAAAATCACATGTGGATGAGTTTATGTTTGTATTAGGTTGGTGCAAAAATAATGTCGTTTTCTCACATATGTTACTATGTGAGAAAACGACATTATTTTTGCACCAACCTAATATTTTCTACTAGTATGTTTTAGACGGAGTCTGGTAGCTTTTGTGTGTGTTTAAACGGGTTCTAATAGAGCTGTGGTCAGATAGATGTAACATTAGGCATGTAGTAATGAAACATATATGATGTAGTTATAGAAATCAAAACTACATGGTAACTGGTTGCTTCACACCTTCAGTAATCATCAAACTCTGTATTACTCCTCTTTATATAGGCTCTCTCTCTCTATAGGTCAATGGGGTGGGCTATAGGAAGAGATGAAACTTTTTTTTCATTTTTTTTTTTCTTGCTTAGGGCCAATTGTTTTTTGATTATTTTGAGTCATGGCCTTCTCTTTGTTTATTTCTATTTTTTTCTATTTATTCTTCATGACAATGAGAAATTGGATCATTTCAAAAATTTAACTAGAGACACCATAAAGAATTTGATTTTTTTGGAACTGAGCAACTCGTTCCAAAGTCATTTTTACATAAAACGAACAGGAAATTTCATACTTGCTTGTTTCTTCCCATCCTCATTGTTGAAGGGTATGGACAACTGCACCAATGCTCTCCACCGTTTCCTTGATACAACCATGCAATCGGCTAGCATTCTCTCTGTTCAATTTTTGATGTCATCAGTTCAGCATTCCCTTCAATCTCCTGCCATTGGTATATCCCTCCAAGATGTGGGTGCAGAATGACATGAATGAAATAGTGTTTTCTCTTTCTTACAGTTGTGACCAACTGCCTCTTTGTCCCCACCTCTAGAACCAACTTATTTGCTTTTGTTGTCTGTCTAGCTAATACATGGTGCACACCCATCACATGTCCCAAAAGACATCAGTTTGTTAACATCGGTGGCTGTCAATGCCCAGGTTATGCAGCCATACTGAACATATGAAGGTCTTCAGGAGCTTTAACTGGATGCTTTTGTAAATTTCATATTTACCTGCAAATTTCATTCTGGCAATTGAAAATAACCTTTTTCAGCTTTAAAATTGCTCAAATTTACACTTTTGTATTGTTTAGTTGTGGGAGGGGGGGGACTTAAATATGTGTATCAATTAAAACAACAAATGCAATTCTCTGTTGACTTTTTTTTCATATATTTTATTAATGTAACTTTGCTTCTGTTATGGAAAGGAAACTACAAAAACTGTGACAGAAGGTTTTGAAGGAAAGCAAGAAGAAAGGACTAAACATGAACTGTAAGAAGACAAAATGCATGGTTGTTAGCAAAAGAAACAGCGCAACATGCAACTTACAAATTAGAGATACCAAAATCAAATAAGTATAAGTTAAATACAGTAGAATCCCTGACAACCAGACTAAGAAGGCCTTCTGGATATGAGGAATTGGTTACAAAGTCTGGATACAAGAGGCTACATTTAGATTAAAATAAGAACTAAAATCAGGTTTAACATTTATTTTCAATGTTTTATAGTAAACAAAATAAGCTAATGGCGAGTGAAATATAACGGAATTGATTTTAAGAAAAAAGAAATAAATGATGCAATGTTAATTAAAATTCATTAAATTAAATAAGCCATGTATGCAAAACAAATAATGTAACGAGGATTTTTTAATTGCTGTTACATGATGATTCTTTCTCTTCTGATGACATTCTCAACTTATTCCGCATTTCGTTTTAATTTTGTTCTTGAAATTTTTTTTAAACGAGAGACACTTTTTAACTGTGTGCTTTATTGCAATTGTCATAGCTGAATGCTGGCTTTCTTTCCATGAAACTGACAACCTTTTCAATAGCTTTTTCAATTTCAGCCCAAGTTTCATCACAATCATGTTTTTTTATTTCCTTGTTCATTGTGACAGTGTGAACACTGGAGAATAGTTTCTTTGGAAGATTTTATATCATACAATAATGACTTTCCTATGTTAGTTACAATGAACTTTCACCAGCATCTACTCTGTTTAAATTTCCACTTTTTGCGATAATTCGAAAGTTGTTCTTTTCCTCTTATTCCCATCATCTTTTGCACCAATACAAGCCATTAGGGGGAAATAGGCATAAGCAATTATCTAAAGTAAATTTCCTGAAAAACAAAAATTTCAAATCAGTTACATATCACTCAAATAGTTCAAATATACGCATCAAAATCATGTCCGGATATGCGGGATTCTACTGTATATGGGAAGTGTTTTAACAGAGGACGGAAAGTGTAATGCTGAAATTCAAAGGCATATTGGGATAGCCAAGGAAACATTCCAAAAGCTAAGCAAAGAAACAGAAAAATTTTGTTAGAAACAAAGAAAAGACTACTGAACTATTACATAATATCAGTCCTCCTGTCTGGCTGTGAATGCAAACAGATGAAGAGGAGACGAGGTGGTAGAAATTTGATTCTACAGGACAATGCTTATGATATATATCATGGAACGAATATGTGAGCAACAATGAAGCTTTAGAGAAAATGGAAACAAAAAGGACACTTATACTTAACATCTGGAAGAGACACTTGAAATTTCCAGGGCACATATTTAGAAAAAAGGGCTTGGAAAATCAGATACTCACAGGACAGATTGGAGGCAAGACGGACAGAGAAAAACAATGTATAACTTACTTAGTGAGCTAGAGTAAATGGATGGCAGGACAAGGTTTCGAGGAAATAACAAAAAGACAAAATTTATTAAGAGCTACAAAGGACAGGAAATTTTGGAGAGCCGTGATTGCTTACATCCTGTAGGAACATGGCATGTAGAAGAAGAACTGTTTGCTTTGATGTGATTTGATTGATTTGTTTTCTACGGCTTATCAACTCTTATTTAAAGCCAGAAAATATTTTTTTAGATTTTAAGAATTTTTTTTGGAGGGGGATAATAAAGATTTAGCAATACAAGTATTGATTAACCCATAGCTGGGGGAAGAAGAGGTGGATTCATACTTTTGTGATGTATGATGGCCGTTAATGATTGCATATAACTCAAGACTTCAATATTAAATAAAACAGTGTTTAATTACAACTGCAAATAAATACTTAACAAGAACAGTTATAGTAGGACACACCTATTCTATAGTTAATAGACTCTCCCACCTATAATAAGTAGGAGTAGTAAGAGTAACAGGGAGTCGCTCAGTGGGTCGGTCAGTCAGTCGATGCCGGACAACCGTTAGTCGGATACTAAAGTATCAGCGACCACAACTAGATTTCTCTGCGTCATTACCTATTATATCAAGTTCCTAACGTTTTTTGTACGTCGAACCTATTTTAGAACCGACTTAGTACAAATACAAGCCTCCACTATGAAACCACTCCATAACAAACACAGAAGTAAAAGTCAACCAAAGATAATTAACCATTTCAGTGAATACCTTGTTAGTAGCGTGGCTCGGCTTAATGTCTGATAAATCTTAAATCAAAACCCAAATCATTGACGCACAATAATTCATGCTATTTCCACTGGATAATTCCACAATAATCAATCAATAATCACCCCCACCCGGTCAGTAGCCTGACACTACTATTTATACACCCAGCAGAAAACATAAGTCCAGAGTGTCACACTCGAACCTCATTGTCGGTAGTTACTCATTTCCTTCCTATATGACACATACCTTTCCTAAGGATATTTGCACGTAAGTGTATATAATGAACCAAACTGGAATTGGAACTCAGCTCTCCAATTAACATTGTTTAGTTTCTTGTAAATAGATTTGTTTCATATTGTAAATACTCATTGGGGCTAGTTTTTAGAATTGTTGTTTTATTCCCCTCCCTCCACAGACAATGAATTGTACATATGAGGACTAGTTAGTATTTTCATAGAGACAATGAGGTATTATGGTGAATGTAGTAAGAAAGGTAAGAAAGAATGTTGTTTTGATGTAAGGAATATTGTTCGCATAATTGGGTCAGTGTCTGTGGCTAGCGAAGTTATCGTTAAGACAGAAGACCGTCCTTTTCCTCAATCCCCATTTTGGCCTTGTGCCACATTTCTGTGTATATATCAGAATAAATATCACTCTCCAATTAATAACTCCAAGCCATTATCCATTACACCCACCACCTATACACCCAAGCTTCCAGCACCTGGTATTCCAAAACAGTCACTAATCTAGGTACTGACTAGGACCGATGTAGCTTAACCTTGGTGATCACGAGGAAGTACCATTCGGACAGCCACATAAAACGTAAGTGAACATTAGAACTGTCAAGATGAATCCATTAACTGTGCTACTGACATACAGGAAGCTATCATTATGTTGATCTTTAACAACAGGGAAGCAGATTACAATGTGTTTAATGAAGGGAAACGTACAAATCTACCTCTTCTCTCCCCAGCTATGGGTTAATTAGTAGAACTTGTATCAGTAACTCCTTATTATTTCCAAAAAATTCTTACAATCTAAAAGAAAAAGTATTTTTATACTGTATATGCATTGCATGTATTAACACTCGGATTCACTAGAAAACAATTCGCTATTAATAACTCATTCTCGAATTACCCCCTTATCCTGTTGGTATAGTAAGCCGAAGGGTGCACATCCTATGCATGCCCCACCAAAAGATTACTGCACCCCATGTTGGGAATCATTGCTTTAGTAGTATTGAGTTGAAGTAAAATTTAGAAGGAATCAGAAACCCTATCCTAAACAGGAAACAAGGGATAAACCTCTACTCCTGTTCAAAAGACTGGGGAGGAGTGTGAACTGGACAATAGGGGAACCTATCTACTCCCATTAAAATAACTTCCAAATGAAAAGAAATTAAAATCAATCTTTACCAAAGGAACAGGAATGGAATGAGGATGAGTCAATTCAGTGTATGTCGCCTGATGGTTCCGACCTGTGAAGGTCTGGGCCTGCTGATTTCCATCTGCCTTCTTTGACTTATTCATCATTATCTATGAATTGCCTTAAATTCTTGGGGAAATATAGTTTTGTGATTTCCTGGTGCCTTTTCCATGGTTTTGAATTCGGAGTTTTCCTTCTCCCAGACTGGTTGTCAACCATAACTACAGATCCCAGTGATGGATTCATACATTTCCGAAGGGTATTTGTGCAAAAGCAAACACCATCAGCCAGAATTTGAACTTTACTCAATGATCTCACCTGCCATGCCAATGATTGCAACTTTACACAGACAGCGCGAAGAGTCGTTATGTTATAAAAACAAAAGATGAAAGAAACAAAAATGAAACACAAAGGCAAGATTAATTTGAAAAATATTTTATAGTTATTTACAAATTTATTTTATATACATTTAACAGCAAATACACACGTGTGTGTATGTATGTATATATATATATATATATATATATATATATATATATATATATATCTCAGCAGAATATTTTCATTCAAACAGGTTTGATTAAATAATTTAGACATATCATGTCAATTTATTTTGGTTGTGATCCTTTCAACTTCATGGATTAATTTCTTGGTAACCTTAGAAAATTGATTAATATATTTTTTTTTTTTTTTTTGAGAAAATGATTAAGTGCTAAAAGAGAAAATTCCAGAATCTTACAACTGCTATAAATGAAAATACTTGGAAAAAGATTTTATGTAAACCATACTGACAGGGCCTCTCAGAGGTTGTAGAGAGTTTCTTTTGCTGGTTGCCCCTTTTCTTCATCAATCAGTCTTCATGGTTTTAGTCCATAATATGTAAGACAGAATGTGAATGCTCATCTTTAATCTAAGCAAACATCATCTCAGATCCTGGGAAATTTTCAAGCACCTCAGCACATGTTGGATGTAAATCTTGCCATTTTCTTCTTACCCATTCGATGTCTTGACATATTAAAACTATTGCCTTTTATTGCCTATTTAGGGGATGAGGTCTGCAGTTCTCCTACGAAGCAGACCAATCAGAGTCATTTCATGAATAAAATTTTTTGGTGAAGTTGTACAATAGATATTGTTAGGAAAATTAATGACAAAGTGGAAAACATTTTTCATGTGTTTTATCCTTAAAGACTTCATTGGACTAAAGTAATTTTTATGTTGATGTAACAACATATCTGCATGAAGGAGAGGGGGATGCTGAAATTCTGATATATCATTTTCTCCCACATTAGGCACTACAATAATCATTTTTAAAACTTTTTTTTTTTCATATTGCTATAAATTAAGAACTCCAGATCACAAAATTTTTTTTTAATTAAATTTCATCTAAGTAAATAGAGGGTGCAATTTGCTATGCTAAGAATGAAAAGAAATATGAAATTCGTAATTTGAAGTTCATTTTTCATATATCATCATCAACTAAAAATACATGTCAGGCTAGCGTAGATTTCAATGTGATCTTTTGTTTTTTGGCACAGCAGGGAGGGGACTGGAGAATGTTCTTGTATATAAATTATAATTATTTGTTTTAAACACATTACTGAGAATATTACTGTATGACTTATTTTGCTGGGATTGAATCAAATTGGCTTGATATGAGCAAAAAAAAAATCATTCTCTTTACTTATGGAATGTACAAGAGAAGGTGTCTATAGAATGAATTGGCTAAAACGTTATGAAAAGTCATGAAAAGAAACTTCCATTTATCAAATACATGCCAGACATCAAATGGAACTCTGATATACAATCCATGGCTAATGATGCTGGGGAAAATGGTTCGTTCATTTTATCACTTGAGAAATTATCTAACCCTTTCTCAAAAGCTTTATCAATACAAGAGTCAGATTAGACCAAACATGGAGTATTATGACCATGTCTAGGGTGGAGATACTTGTTCTATTGCCCCAGTAAGTACGTGACTCCTTCTGACATGCTTTATCTATACAAGAGTCAGATTAGACCAAAAATGTAGCATTTCTACCATATCTAGAGTGGAGCTGCCTAATCTTCACTTTTTATATGACCTTGTGCAGGATGTCATATTTAATATCTGGCCTAATCAGCAAAATTAGTATAGATTTCCTGGTGAAAATTTTCAGACAAGCCAAGTATATATGGTTGTCTTTTATCTGTGAGGATTTTGGAATTTATTTCCCACATAATAATGACACCTCATGTATTAAAATATGGTATATTTAAATATAGTAACATTAAAATATTTATGAGTATTAGTTACATGATCCCCACCCTAGCGCCAAAGACAACCATTTCTTTGCCATATTATTATTCATATAAACCATTATTTAAACCCATACATTGAGGGTTGAATTTGTAAGCCCCTCTATCCTCCAAGACAGCTCCAGGTCCACAGATCCAAGGGTCATTAGTAATATTCTGCCATTTGTACAATAATCTTTTCAGAGAATCAAAGACAAATCGAAATCTTGACTGAGAGGCGAGGTTAGTTAATTCAGCTGGGTCATTGTATAAATCATACAGCTCCCACTGGTCTCGGTAATAATATTCTCGCAGAGTTTTACTCCAGTGAGTGTCCTTTTTATGTTTGGTACGATCCAAAAGATCCTGGAAAGTTGAAGAAATATAGAAATCTTGATCTATTGGGAAAGGCATCTTGTAGTTGAGGTTGCGAATGAGTTTATACTGGTCAGTACGGACTGAGCGCATTGGATAGTACATGGTGATCTCATGAAGACTGTGGCTTGCAAACACTGCAGAAGGGTTCCTTCTGGTCGAGGGATTACTTAAAAGTGGCAACAGTGACTGACCAGTCAATGTCACAGATTTCTTAAGCAGTTTGTACTTTGGGTAAGGAAGGTGAAACCAATCAAGAATGGTCGGCACAATGTCCAAGAGGCTTACCAGAGATTCACTGGTCTGTAAAAAATGAAATAAAAAATAAAGTTAGATAACATTATTATAATACACACGAAGAATTTCTCTTGGAAAAGGAATACAAATAATGAAAGCATTTACAATAAAAGAATTCATTTGTGCCTGTTGTTTTTATTGATATTTAAATAATCTTATTTCCATTTACTCCTGCCTTGATAGTAAGGCTGATCAGTCCAACATGGTCAAAATGGCAACTGGTGTCTAAAACAGCGTCAAGTCTGTCAGTAAATGGGGCAAAAGATGGCTTGTTAATTTTAATGACTCCAAGACTAAACTTCTCTTCATTAATTATCTGAGACACCCGTCTCTGCTTTCCCTTAGCATAGATGAGACTAATGTTCTGTTGACATGAAGTAGGAAGTTATATTGAATCCATTGTGAAGTCATATGTTAAGAAAGTTGGTTCACTGTGTTGTTCGAGGCATTTTTTTTCTCTCCAGAATCTATTTTACATAAGTCTAACATTTGTCCATGCTTATTGCTGCCACATATGGTACGGTGTACCTGCTATTCGCCCTGAACTTCTTGATAAAATCCTAAGAAGAATCAGCAATATTATTGGTCTGAATCTGGCTGCTCAGCTTCAGTTGCTTTACCATTTCCATAGGGTTGCCTCTTAGTGTCTTTTCTATAAATACTTTCATGGTAATTGTTTGAATGAGCTCTTTGCTATGGTACCTAGACTTCTTTGAATTTAAGCATAGTACTAGACTGGCATCGAGATCTCATCAATTTACAGTTGAACTGGCTAGATATAGCCGTAAGTTCTATGTTAACAGTTTCTTTTCTTGCCTGTGGAACTCCCTTCTGGCTCCATGCTTTCCAGCCAACTTTAACCTACAAAAACGCTACTGTTCTCCTGATTACTGTTTCCTCTTCCCGCTCATTAGTAATGTTTCTGTTCTTCCAAACCCTGTAAACCCTTGTGTCTTAGTGGCTTTACTGCTTTGCATGGGGTGAAACTGATTAAAAAGAAAAATAGTTCAAATACAAAAAACATGTCTGTCAGATATTACATTGACTTGTTGAGAGGGAGGGAGAGAGAGAGAGAGAGAGAGAAATAGTTTGGGAAGTCAAAGAATGTCGAGAAGAAAGAAGTAGTCAGATTTATATGATTAGTCAATACACGGCCACAAGTTTCATTCATTTTATTAAATTATTTATTATTCTGCTTTGGTGCCTAGACTTTATGAATTTAAGTGTAGATTGGATGTGAGGTCGTCATTTTACAGTTGAAATGGTTAGATGTAACCGTAAGTTCTATGCTAGCAGTTTCTTCTATCACACTTCTCACTGGTGAAACTCTCTTCTAGTTTCTTGCTACCCAGTCAACTATTCTCTTACTTCCCCCCTCACCCATCCCTTACAATAATCTCACTCAGTAACACTGTCTTGAGTGGCCCTTGTGCCTTGTATTGAGCGAATTATATCATCCGATATCTATCCTACTCATCCTCATATTACTCTCTTACCCCTCTCACCCATCCCTTACAATAATTTCACTTGTTAATACTCTACCTTGAGTGACCCTTGTGCCTTGTATTGAGTGAACTATTGGTAAATACAACAGAGACATAAAGTATTTCTTTTAAGAAAGGAGTATAAATAACAAAAGATAGTTAAAAAATGAATAAACATTTCTGTCTGTCGCCTTCATTAATATTTGCAGAATCTCATCAATGATTCAAGTACAAAAATCATGTTTCTTTTCCATCCGATATCATACTGAATTGTTCCGAGAGAGAGAGAGAAGAAGAAGAAAAGATAAGGAAGTCAAAATATACTGAAAAGTGAACAAGTCATATTAATATGACTAACATGGTCGGTACAAGGTCACAACTTTCATCCATTTTATTAAATAGACTAATTTATATGCACGTATTTAACAGTGTGCCCCACGCCGCAAATGAATGTGACACCAGGTTGAGGTTTAAAGTGGCTTTAACAACAATATTGTGGAAAAAAGAAACTGTTCAAGTTCTCTCAGCACTTCCCATTTTAGAGATGCCTCAGGTGCTGGGTAATGACCCCAGTCCCCTCCTGAAGGAGAGGTACTGTCTGAGGAAAGACTTCTCTGAGCCTCAGTCTAATTTACACATGTGACATCAAAGAATTGAACAACATAATTAATTTTTTTCTTTAGAATCTATTGCTAGTTCTGCTTCTAGGAAAGTTTGTTCACTGTGTGGCATTGGACAAATTTTTCTTGCCAGCATCCATCTTGAACATTTACCAATCTACCATTGATCTGTGCATTGAATATTGCTGCAACATCAAGTTTCATATGTCTCATATATATCTCAAGATTCTTGACAATATGCAAAGAATCTGCAATGTTATCAGTCCTGATCTGGCATCTTGGCTTCAGTCATTTTTCATTCTTGTAATGTAACTTCCCTTTGACTTTTTTCTATAAATATTTTCATAGAAGTTGTTTTGATGAGCTTTCCTATTTGTTACATTATTTTATTTGGTTTCTTGTAAATAGTTTTGTTTTCATATTGTAAATACTCATTGGGGCTAGTTTTTAAATTGTTATTTTATTTCCCTCCCCCTACAGAGAATGAATTGTATATATGAAGACTAGTTAGGACTTTCATATAGACAATGAGGTATTATGGTGGATGTAGTAAGAAAGGAAAGTAAGAATGCGTTGTTTTGATGTTAGGAATATTGTGGTGTGTTTGGGTCAGTGTTTGTGGCTAGCTAAGTTTAAAATTATGACAAAGATCGCCTTTTCTTCATTTTGGCCTTGTGCCACATTTTGTAATTAATTACAAATATCAATAAATATCGCTTTCCTCTTTGTGACCTCAACCTCATGAAGTTAAGCACAGTACTAGATTGGCAGATAGGTCTCATCATTTTACAACTGAAATTGCTCTTGAACTTCTCACTTATGGAATCCTCTTCTGGCTTCTTGCTTTTTTTTTTGTCAAAAACAATTTACCTGCAACAACAATTCGCCATATCATCTGTTTTTTTGAATCCTGTTATTTTATTGTCTTTCTTCCTCATTAATATTTTCTCTTTTTCTTTTTTTTTTTTCACTTTCTGTAATCCTAATCCAACTTTTGCTTTGGGGGAAATACTTGAAAACAAGATACTATCGTTGCAGATTCTGACACATTAACAATAGCACAAACACATACATGCAACACACTCAATCATGTATACATAGGCTATACAGAATCGTAATACACACATTTGAAAAAACACACAACAAGCTTTGGTTGGCAACCAGTCTAGGAGAAGAACTATTCTGAATTCCAAACTAGTTGGGTTTAAGACTAGCAACATCAGCCGATGAAAAACTTATTTGCTATGGAGAACACAACAGCAACACCTAGTTTGGTGAGGAAGAACCTTCTTGGAATTCTGGAGAAGATGCCAATAATGGTCAAATTTGTTCTATTTTTAGCCTAACAGGGAAGATTTGAATGGTAAAACTGAAATGCAAGTGATTAACATGACAATGAAAAGGCACTTGTTTAGAGGACTATCCTATCAGTGTGTCATTGAAATCTCTTGTGTGTCAAAATGTAGCCCGTTCTGAAAAATATGTTGGTAGTGTATTTTTCGTGTTGCATGCTGCTTTATTTTACTAATTCACCATCCGCAAAAATTTTGCCATCCGTGGCGGACATTCTTTTACTTAGTGGAACCCTCACATAGAAGCTACAATCTTACTGGCTTCAAGTCAGGTATCAAATGTTAATCTCCTAATCCCCATAATCTTCACTTCCACCTCATTCAGTGAGACCCTTTATCCTGAGTGTCTCTCAAGCCTTGTATTGGGTGAGATTTAGTAAAAAAAATTTTTTTTTAAATGTTTTTGTTATTTTGCCTTCATGATGTGTGTGGATGGAAGAGTTCAGTTCCAAATTCCGAGAATGTTACCAAATACGGCAGGCATCTGATACAAACCAAAGGGCACAATGGCCGAAACATAAATTCTAACAAGCATGAGGGCAACAGTTCAAATAAACCAGCATATAATAAAATCCCCATTTGCCTTCTGAAAAATTTAGACAGAAATTATCAATAAGAATCATCTCCATTCATCCCGCCAACAATTACAAGAAAATTATTCAATGATAATTAGGAATTGTTTATTTACCTTTCCCCACTCTTCTTTGTGACGAGGCGATGATACTAAGAGGGGTTCTGCAAGGCCAGGATCAAAAAGGTTGGTTCGGCCATTAGGGAAAGGAATCCCATTGTCTGATGTATATAAGATTAAAGTATCATTCAAGTGACCAGCAGCATACAATTCATGCAACACCAGGCCAATTCCTGTCAAAAACGAGAAAAGAAAACAGTTAAAAAAATTCTTTTAAAAAGTTATGTACAATTTCAGAAAAATATTTTTACATAAATGTTAGTACAGGTAGAACACCAATCTTTTTTTTGTTTTTGGCAACCAATAGTCAAGCATCTCTTTTAATCAGGAGAAAATTAAAGTAAACACTTGTTGATTTTGCATTTAATTCATAATTAATGCCCTGTTGGCATGAGCAAGAATATGTTGACTGCATTCTCAGCAGGCAGATAACTTTCTCTCCAATAGAAACCAGCCTTTGTGTGAACCCTTGCAGACTCGCGTATAAAACCAACCAATGTTTACCTATAGCCACAAGTACAATGTTTACATATAACCTCAAGTATAAACCCGACCAATGTTTACCTATAGCCACAAGTACAATGTTTACCTATAACCCCAAGTATGAACCCGACCAATGTTTACCTATAGCCACAAGTAAAATGTTTACCTATAACCTCAAGTATAAACGCAACCAATGTTTACCTATAAATGTAAGAGTGAGAGTTGAGTTACTAAAGGGAATTAACTGAAACTAAGATATCCAAAAAAGTGGAATTAGAACAATCTATCCCTAAAGAATTTGGTTTGAAATTCCATCTGAAGAAGGTGGGAGCATACAAGAGCTGAAACATTGTGAATATGTCAACAAAAATGAAGACAAGAGTCTGAATAATATAAATAGTGTAAATATGTATATATAAAGGTTAAATCATCTTACTGTTCCATTAAACTCCTTTACACTGTCTCCATTAGAGTTGACAGCATCCTCAAAGGGGAATTACTAGCTGTTTTTAGAATCACATTATTAGAGCATATAAATTAAGAGCTACATCAACATTCAAAAGATATGTGATCTTGCATCAATTAGCAGGAAATGATAAGAGCAGGGACCTCTGCAGAAAACACAACACCTAAAATTTAAAATGAATTTGAAAATCTTTCTTGAAGTTTTTATTTTAGTTTTAGATTGCTTATTTATGCTGGTTAGGTGGCTGGAGGAAGTGAGTATGCAACTAGCCTAGGGTTATTTAGGGTCATGATTTCTAGATTGCTTATTTAAATATTCATTTATTATTTTATTCTTTTATGTTTATTTCATTTGTTTTAATTTTTTTTTTGGCATATAATTTTTCTTTGGTTCTGAGTTTTAGTATTTGGAAAAAGTTTATTAGATTTAATTTATGGGATTTTATTTTATCTTTTTGGTTATGACGTGGATGTAGGTAGAGTAAATGGAATTTGTTTTCATTTGGAAAGGACTTCTGGAAAGGTAATAATCATTATGCTCAAGGCAAAGGTTACATTGTTTTGAGGTGTTGTAAATTGTTGCTGATTTTTTTTGTTGTTTTTAAATGATGTTCACCATGCAGTATTGACTCTTATGTTAACACTGTATTTTTGCTTATATAGACAAGTTTGGTACTTGTTGCTTTACTGCCAGCAATATGATCAAATTTTAAACACAAGTCATTTGTTCATTAAAAATACTAGTTATTAGAAAACATATTTGTTTTAAATACAGAAAGCGTCATAAAAATAACTTCAAATGAACCTCACATTTTGATTTATACACGATTCCAGTTACCCAGGGGTTGTTGCCAGATAGAAAAGGAAATTAGTACTTGTAAAACAAATGTCCATTTCAATTTTATTAAAACTGTGTGTGGATGTATTTGTTTGCATGTATTTTGTAATTCAATAACAGACTGAAAAATATTTTTTCAAATTTAAAAAAAAAAAAAAAAAACAGCATTAAAATATTAATTCCATTTATTACAAATGATAGTTTACAAAAAGTTTAATTAAATCTTATGGGTTTTCAGGGTTTAAAAATTTAATTATTTTTTCCTTTTCATCTCCAACTTTATGATTTTTATTTCTCAGCCCAGGGTAGGAGGTGTCCAGACTGAGTGAGAGGGGAATGTCTTAGTTCAATATCTTATTTCAAACTCATTCAAATTGTTTGTGCTTGTGTGTACATTAAAGTCACTCTTACACAATATATATATATATATAGACACACACACACGCACACACATGGTGTGTCATCTTTTGTGAAAACAAAAATCTGACGAGTGTGCACTACACGTCTGTACTCTAGGCATAACACAGCCAGAAACTAATGTGGTCTACTGGTGTGAAAATATTCGCACATCTGCAGGAAGAGTGGCATCACCTCCCACCAAATGATTTTGCCCACAGAGCATAAGTTTTGGTGGGATAAAATAAGTCAGATATTTTCTGGGTGCACCTTGTAGATGAAATGTTGTGCGTACTCTGTGCATAACAGACATAAAAACATTGTTTCTTTTCTAACATACATTATGGATGAACTCTTGAGAAGAGTTTTGAAATAGATTCTCAGCATTCAATTAGAAGGAAACTATATTTATCAAATTTTAGCTTGCTGCTTAAATGGATCCAACGTGCTTGACAACATTGACGTCACCATTTCTTGTTTGGCTCTTGGGGAGTAAAAATGGTCACTAAAAATTATTTGTCTACCAAAACAACATATGAACAAACATTTGGTCTTGGGCAAACTGTAAGAAATAAAAACTGTTTACCTTGGTCAAGTCGGCTGATGGTAGTGTACTGAGCCGCAATATCTGCCCTAGCTGCCGGAGTATCAGGGACAAAATAAGGTACTTTCACATCTTTAGGGTTGTAATAAACTGGTTTCCAGTCGGGTATAAAGCCTGTTCCATTTGTGATACCATCACCAAATTTCTCACAGAAGGATCCCAATTCAGGATGACTGTGGCCACACCGATGTGGATCATGAAAGCCAATGTATAAGAAAAAAGGTCTAGAATTTAAAAAAAAAAAAAAAAGAAGAAAGATTAAAGAAAGTATAAACAAATTTATTTTGTATTGAAAAAGTTAAAATTGTTAAATAAATCTTAATTTCAAGATTACAATTTAAAAAAAGTAAATATTAAAAATATTTGAAACGGCTCATTCTGACGATTTTCCCTTTAATATCACTCTGAGAATTAATATCAGCTTCATTATGGTTTAAAACAATTTACTGCCTGATGATTGCCTATGCATGAAACAAAGTCATGAAGTAAGAAACCAGAATTTGAATTTAGAAAGTAAATATATATATATATATATATATATATAAATTACTTATTAAGAAAAAGACAACTTCTAAAAATTCTATTTTGTATGGAAATAGTTGATCTGATGAATTATGATTGAAATCTCAGTCCTAAGGAAATAAATTATAATCATGTAACCTTAAAGTTGTCTTTTTCTTAATAATAATTAATGTTTGCTCTGTTTTTACATTGAGCTCTCTGGATTATAAACTCTTTGAAATTATCCATACAGATTGCCAAATAATATCATTATATATATATATATATATATATATATATATATGTGCACGTGTATGTATGTATGTATATATATATATATATATATATAAAAAGAAATATAGTCTTAAGATATGCTATATTTATGACAAAGTGCTCAATCATTATTTTTCTTGCCTATTTATATATATATATATATATATATTTTCCTGCTGGCCAATCATGATCCCGAATAGGAATACTTACACAAACAGTTATAATTTTTTTTACTTCTTCCTCTGGCTCCATCTTTTTCCTCCTTCTCCTCCCACTACATGTATAATTATGGGTAGATTTTGTGATAAAATAATGACTTGTTGCCTGAGAAAGCCATCTTGGCAGAAACAGTGGTTTCAAGAAGTTCAGCGTTTCTGATATTTTACATAGAAATTTGCCCTACATTTTCACTATGAAAATAGTATTGAGCACTCTTAATTTGGCTGTTCTTTTGGTGAATATTATTTCTGGCAAAAATGAAATTCATAATTTATATATATATATATATATAGTATATTTAGGAAGCAATCCTTCTTTCATGCAAGTTTCAATAAATATGATAGACAAGGTGCTTTGATAAAGTTTTTTTATATAATTTTTCATGTGATCTTATTTTTTTTCTTTTCAGTATTGTGACACTATTTAGCTATGGTAATTGGCTAACTAATTAACCATAGAAATTAAAAACGGGAAATACTTAATGCGAGAAAGAGCTATCGAAAGATAGACTGAGTGACATTAAAAAGAATTTATTTTATTTACAAAAAAAAAAGATACTTTTCGCAAAAAACAGAAATCCGTAAGAAAAAGTGACACTGTGATTCTGTCAAGATTAATTAATGTCATGATAAGGGAGTGACACACCAATATAAACATAATTCAGATAGAAAAAACAAAGCCAGCCGATGCATGCAGCCATAGAGAAAATTTGGCTTGGGACCACCCTGGAGAATAGCTATTATCTTTCAGAGATATCATTTAATTTTAATTCCTGATTCCAGCGAGAGAAGCCATCTGGTATATGCACGAATCTTGACATACAAAAAGAGAGTCGAAAAGGGGATCATTATTATTGCTTATTCAAACTGTTGACATCAGACATAGCATCTCGAAAATGAGCATCTGGTGATAAGAGAATTTTAAGGCATGAGAAAAATAAAGAATTTAATTATCAGGTAAACACGACCACCCAGTTAAAAGTTGACTAAGTGGATCTGAGTATCCCTAAAATCAAGATGTGATAAGAATTATTTGGCAATCTGGGATTTGTAAATGTTTTGGCTGAAGGAAAAAGTAAAAAAAAAGGATTTTGTAAACAAAAATTCTCGATGATCATTCTAAGAGGGCCAGCCTAGTCACATCCACACTGCCGAGAGATCATTGAACAACTGGTAACATGGGTGATAGGCGGAGGTGAATGTATGAGAAAGACGAAAAAGTTGTTAATGCCCACTGAGGAGATTGGTATGAGATACCAATGTGAGAAAGGAAGTGTCTGGGAGGATAACTCTCCTCCGACCTTCCCTCACGGACAAGGGAGAAAACCCCGAAATGGAAAGTGATTAATCTTCCAAAAATGGGAAGTAATTAATTTTCCTGGCCTAAGAACAAAGAGAATTCTTGTTGGGAATTGAGAATTTTCAAAGAACCCAAGCCACGTCGCCCCCCCCCACCACACAGAGTTTGGGTCGGTGTCCATATAAATGCATGTCTCGAAGCAGCTAGTCAGAGTTTTCAGCAGAGTTTCAAGAGAGTTTGGAGTTGCAGTTGAAGACCAGCCTTGCAGAATCTGACCGAAAGATTTCCACGTCCTTTTTTAACCAAAAACAAGTTTTATTGACGAACGACTTAAGATAACTCACTTAAGAAACGCAAAATGTGTCACAAATCCATAGAAACGGGTCGGGAGAGAAACACACTCCTGTATTCAACAGATAGATAAAGATAATTGCTATTTCTCAACATATTTGAACCTCTTGAGTTGTTTTATTATTTTCTTTTACTTATGCTTGTGCAGTATCAGCTTTACCCCGGATCCAGCTTGCACTACGGCCCAACGCCTGATTGATTTTGTCTACCTAAGATCAAAATCACAACATGGGTAGGTTAGACTTGAGATCAAAGTAGTTACTTCGGTAACCAGATGTTGGAAGTGAGCTGGGAACGACCGGATTGACCAGGACACAAGCTGGTGGCAGCGACAACGAGTCAACCCCAAATGCTGGTGGAAGAGACCTTACAGTTTCGTGCCGCAACTGGGAGTTGACCACAGGCCGATGGTGCAGTGTCATATATTGATGTCCCGACCAGTGGACGTCACATATTGGCGCTGGACTACAACCGCTGGTAGGTGTCACAATAGATAAATTATACAAAAACTGTCCAAATATTGTTTTTTTTACAAACACTTTCGGCTATACATTTAACCATTTTCAACGTTGAAATATATTAACTGTTAACAAGATTGTTGTATGTATGTATTTATATAAGGTTTTCATTTTCAAAACACAATAAGTATATTATGTCAATGTTCATAGTTGATATTATTGATTGTTGGTTTTTTTTTGTGTTTATTAATAAGGCTTCCATTATTTTTAGCCTTTTTTTACATGTAGATCATGCTATTATATATGTGTTATTAACAAGTATGTTACGAAAATGACTGAATGTATAGCCTAAAATGCTAGGAAAAAACATTTGGACAGTTTTTATATAATTTATCTACTGAAAAGAAAAAATTATAAGATCACATGAAAAATTATATAAAAAACTTAATCAAAGTCCCTTGTCTGTTATATTTAATGAAACTTATATATATCTCTATATATATATATCTCTCTCTCTCTCTCTATATATATATATATATGGCGTATCAAATGTAAACAAATGATGTCATACATTAAGAAATGGACAAAGTCCGAAAATTTATTTATTAATATATATATATATTATATATATATATATATATATACACACAGTACTGCCCTATTTTATTTATTAACTTTTATTGAACAAAAATAAATGATAATAGTTTAAGATGACTTAAGATTAATTATGGCTTATGTGCTCAAGAATGGTTAAATCTTAATTCCGAGCTGAGGTGGAGAGGATGACGCGTAACAATTGAGTGGCTATCATGATCACCAGACCTAACACCACCAGATTTATTCTTGTGGGGTGTACTGAAAAGTGGTCTTGACTCAACACATCAAAAAGATCCTACATAAAGCAATTAAGTGAGCATATACATAGACATGGTCAAAAGAGGTCAGCATAATACAAAGCAAACAATCACCAAGAAACACTACACCACTTGCAAAACAGCAAAAAACCTAAAGATAAAAATAAATACAACACCCATTAAATGAGAAAAAAAAAAAAAAAAAAAAAAAAATCACACTCACACAGATATCAAATTACACCAAACTATATATAAATATGAAAAGGCTGAAAAGTAGCAGCAGAGAAGCCAATAGCCCCGAAGAGTGAATGCATTACAAGGTGCTCACAAAACTTCTAAGTTGGCACAACTGAAATAATACCACTCAGTTAAGTTATAAGTTTCTCCACATTAATTCTATTAATACTCTATTCTTACCTTTTGATATTGAGCACTTTAAGACACAAACCTACTTGTGTAAAATCCCTTTCCACCAATTAACTATGGAAAAATAATAGCAATTTTGGCAAACATGTTTACAATTTAACACTATATATATATATATATATATATATATATATATATATATATATGCGTGCACACACACGGTCTAAATTATACAAAAATGAAAATAACACTGAGTTTTTACAGATATATTTACCAAAATTACACAAAAATATCTTGAAATACTAATGAGTAAATTTATTCAATAAAGTCAGCATTGGCTTCAACCATGGTCTCCAGATGACTTCAGAATCTCCTGCAACTATTCTGGATGGTCTCCTTGTTTAAGTTGGTGAATGCTGCCATTATCCTTGCTCTCAGTTCATCTTTGGTGTGACAAGGAGTTTTGTTGGTCTCTCAATCAACTTTGCCCCACAAATAATAATCAGAGGTGTTGCAGTTTGGGGAGTTAGGTGGCCAGATGTAAGGGGTGATGTGGTCACAGAAAGTGTCTAACAGCCATGACTGGGTTCTCCTGCTTACATGGCTTGGTTCAGAGTCCTGTTGCCTGACATAGGATCTTCCAGCAGCCACCCTCTTAACCCAGGACAGCACTACCTCCTCAAGGCACTTGATATAGGCCTCCAGGTTGAGGTATAACGTAACAATCACTAGTTATCACACCAAACACATTCATAATCACCATTAGACTCATCCAACTCTTTCCAAATTCTCTGCACTGTCCTCAGATTGACATCCAAACACTCTGAAATGTTTATATTGAAGCTTCTAGTGTGAATGCCAAGCAGTACAGCATGCTGTTTCCAAATTTCTGGCAGAGTGAATTGCATCATGGTGCTCTTTTTTGGTGTCCAACTGATCCTACTATAATGTCCAGTTGACAAAATCAAAAACGATGTGCATGCACAAAAGTAAAAATATAAAATGCCGACAATTTAATCATCGCACCTTGTATTAAGGTGTTCGGAAAGTAATTGTTTTTTTCGGAAAGGATATACTAACAAATGTAAGCATTTGTTCTTGTATTCTTTCTGAAAAAACAGATCGAGCTGTTTGGAAGTCATCGACGGCTATTCTAGCATGAAGTCACAAGTCATCGTGACTGAGAGTTTGAATATAATGACCTTGTTAAAAAAAAACTGTTCATCACAACAGATCACCCTCTGTAGTCGTAATAGGTGTTGCGATGAAAGAAATGACTTATCATGGAGATCAAAACGAGCACGGACGTGTATTGCATGTAAAGTGCCGCAAAGAAAATATGGCCGCACTTGGGGGTCGCAATTTGTGAGTGCATGTCTTGTCTCTACGAGATGGGATTTGCACATATGCAAATTCTGGCCTGCTTGAGGAGACATAAAAAGCAAGATGCTAAGAGCAACGGGGGCATGTTTTTTTGGGTGGAGTACATTTGCTCGTCTGACGAGTGGATTGACAGGAAAAAAGAAGGTGAAGGAGACACAACTGAAAAGTGCCCAGTGTGGTGGCGAAGAAATAAAGCCCCACAATCTATTTCC
Organism: Acanthosepion lycidas; assembly: GCA_963932145.1. Taxonomy (NCBI): domain Eukaryota; kingdom Metazoa; phylum Mollusca; class Cephalopoda; order Sepiida; family Sepiidae; genus Acanthosepion; species Acanthosepion lycidas. Next base: position 39,787,733 of record OZ010598.1, on the reverse strand, counting down.
TTGAGGCGAGTGAGGAAGAAGAAGAGTTGGTCTGCTGGCGAACATCACGCTTGATTTTTTTTTTTTTACCCTACACCAATTTATTTTTTTTCTACACGCTCTCACCCAGAAACTGTATAACCAGTTTGTATAACGTTCGTAGTTGCTAGTTAGTAAGACTGTATGGGAAACACTAGAAACAAAAGGGTCGAGTGAAAAAGGGTTTTATCACACGAGAACATGTATTGAGAATATAGTAGTTCAGTATGACTGAAAGTGCCACGCCTTTGTCCACTGTTCCATGAGCAGACATTCTACTCATAGTGGATGGATGAGTCCATGTTTCATTAATAGTGTAGTGAAGGTTAGATAGTCTTTCTACACAACATGCAGTATAAACTACATGTTGGCTCTGTGAGTATTGAACAAATAGAACGAACACAAAATGTGATTGAGCAGGTGTCTTCAACAGGGATTGGCTATCAATTTGTAGTAGTAACCAGCCATATACATACATACATACATACACACACACAGAGGATGTAACAGCAAAATTGTCCAAATCGTGTAACAGCAAAATTGTCCAATTGTTAGATTAAGCTTTGGATCATTGTATTTTAGAAATAATTAAAGATATCTTACTGGAATTCTCCAAGGTTTTTATAAAACTATTGGACTCTACTTTGAACAATAAGAATATATTTAGGTTGAAATGATGATCCCTCTTGCTGTTGTGACCTCTCGATTCAATTTTCCTCTCTACTGTTCCCTCTATCTTAAACTTATTCACCGTCTTCTTGATGGTTCGTGAATGGACTTTGAAGATGGACGCCAGAGTATGAATGTTGCTGCCATTACTGAAAGCCTGAATGATCTTTTTCTTATCACCATTGCTCAGTTGGGAAGACATAGTGGAGCTGATATAAAACGATTTTAACTTGTTCTCTTTCTAGCTGAATAACTCAAACGGTTTTTCAGTGATTCTTACGACAAATGGTGCCAAGATGGCCAAACGTCTTATATGAAAAACCTGAAAAAAAGAAACTCAGTTTAACAGTTTATTAGACATTAAACATTTTGTGGGATAGACAATTATTCCATGCTGTTACATGATTTGGATAGTTTACTGCTACACCCCGGTGTGTGTGTGTGTTTGTGTATGTGTATATATATATATATATATATATATATATATATATATATATATATATATATATATATATATATTCAAATTTTAATTGAAGGCAACAGAAACAAAAAATCAACAGAAAGCCTACTTAAGAAGTTTCAGTAAATAGATGGGAAGATGAGGTCATAAAGTAGCAAGTGTTATGTTACCACGGTACAACACCTCTATTGTTTTATTTCCCCTCTTGTCCGTCCCCTTTTTAAGTGAGGTACGTTTTATTAGTCACCATTTTTGACCACTTACTGTTTAGCTTCTAGTAAATTGTAACTGTAAGTTCTATGATAACAGTTTCTTCCTTTGCACTTCTTGTTCGTGAAACTTTCTTCTGGCTTCATGCTTTTCAGCCAACTTTGATCTTCAAAGATCTAAATACAATGTCAATCCCTATCTGCTGTTTTGACAACTTTTGTTGTTCATACTTCCACACCCAGTAACCCCTTGTGTCTTAGTGGCTTACTACTGCCTTGCTTGGGGTGATATGATTTTTTTTAAAAATCCCAGGACCAGCAGAATAAAGAACAGGCTCAAAACACACAGTATCTACTTTCCTATCCTCTTAAATCTACCAGCTACGATAACATTGCCTTTTCACCCTTTTGGACTACAATAAACCTTGTCTTTGTCTTTTGAGTTTTGATTTCTGTAAAGTATGCGTGTATGCGAGATGGAAGCAGAATAACAAATATTGTTGAAAGTAACTAAGAGACAGGAAAGCTTAGCCGCCCATGTGCTAAGGGACAGGAAAGCTTAGCCGCCCACGTGCTAAGGGACAGGAAAGCTTAGCCGCCCACGTGCTAAGGGACAGGAAAGCTTAGCTGACCACGTGCTAAGGGGCATAAAACATGAAGGCAGTATTTATGCGTTCTATTGGTTGAACATTTCCTTTTAATGGCAGATTTGTTAAATCTTGTCTCTTAAAATTAACTATGATCTTGACAAATGTTACTGGAGTAATGGTGTCTGGAATTGTAATTCAAGTTTTGTAGCTGAAGATAAAAATTAAAGAAATTTAAAGACAGTTACCATTTACTTACCGTGAGGAACTTTTTTGAAAAAACTTGCGGACAAGTTTCCGAATATATGTGATGTTTCGACCGACTTGCAATATTGAATGATTCTCTTCAGTTTCTGAATAATCAAATGGATAGACATATTCTGGTCCCACGTGTTTCTTTCCAATGATTCCTGGTTAATAAATCAAGGTGGGAAAAACATTAGCAAATTATTATGAAGGTTCAATCCATAAATCTGGTAGTTAAATTTTGATCTGAAATTTTTACTGTATAATCAATCTAATTGATTAAAGGAGAAGTATTAAGTGCATTGACAAAGAAGAAGATTATGTTGAATGAATATTTATAAATACTTTTTCTTCATCATAAGATTTGGGGCTTATTGGTAAGTATGGACCTTCATAGTTGCAATAATACAGAGTAGCAAAAAGATGGTTTTTCTCATGATACCGTTTTTATTTTAACTTACTTCACTCTTTGGCAATCTTTATTGTTTTAAACAGTGTTTATTATTTTCAATGTCTATTCTGAAGAACAAAGAAAATGTATAAATTAACTTTCATGTTTCAGTTTTATTACAATTCTAACCACTTTTTAAAACAATAACATAGAGTGTCAAAAGGACTGTTTTTCCCATGACATCGTTTTTATTTTAACGACCTTCACTCATTGGCAATGTTTATTGTTTTAAGTATTGTTTATTATTTTTGTTGTCAATTCTCAAGAAAAAGTATAAATTAACTTTCATATGTTTAGGTTTTATTAAAATTCTAATCATTGCTTTTAAAAACAATAAACATTGCCGAGGAGTGAAGGTAGTTAAAATAATAATAGTGGTGTCAAATGAAAATATGTCCTTTTGACACTAAGACTTATTGCAGGTATAAAGGTCCATGTTTGCCAGCTTATTAATATGTCGATGTACACATCCCAAAGAAATCTTTGTATATCAGGTGTGGCACATGCATTTACCTATTATTCATTTTATTATAAAATAAAACATTTTAGGTTTTGGTTAATGAAATTTGACAAGTCAAATATTTGATTTATTGACAACAAATTTACAATTGAAAATGTCCATGGTTTGCTTTCACCACAGCCCTTAATCTCTTCTCAACTGAAGTGCATGACTTTTTCACTATCTCTTTGTTTAAGTCACACCACGACAACAAGAGAGCTTCTTTCATGTAGAGCTCACTTGACTATGAGATACTTGAAACATAGCTCTTGAATATGGGCCAATGAAATCTTAGATTTATCTATTGACAACAAATTTACAAATGAAGATGTCCACAGTTTGCTTTCACCACAGCAAAATAATAATAAAATTTTTCCGGTATTTCAAGATGGAAATCGCCTACTACTGCTTCGGAACAACGCTAAATTTCCATTTTTCCAATGCCATTTTGAATTCTTCTAGACTCTACATGAGGTGTAATATCAATTAAACCCACATTAATTTTTTTGCCATTTTTCATAAAAACTGGCTGTGTCAATATCCAACAAAGACTTTATTCAGGAGTTTTTCTTTGATTAACACTCCGATGATGATTTTGAAGGCTATACACAAGTGGATATTGATGGTGAAATGGTTGGCGGTAATAATCATGCTAGTGACATGGAGGAAAGCGATGATAACTACTAGCGGCTACTATCATCCATGCCTGAGTAATTTTATGGAAGCTACTGGCGGCCATCAATATATCTAGTAGCCTTTCTGAAGGTGAATTATTTCGTCTATTTAAAAACGATGAAATAATAACTTTATTTGTCAACAAGACAAATAATAATGAGTCAGGTGAAAGAAAGAGCAAACAAATGCTAGAGAGTGTCTCTCATATGTAAACATGAGGAAACATGTCACTTTTTTTTCAAGCCTTTTTAGTGATTATGCTTGTTATAGCACTCTCAAAACTCCACAAGGAATAATCAAAGTTAAAGTACGTTGAATTATTTATGTATTTTTTAATGTATTTGTTTTTCATTTCAAATTTTTAATTTTGTGCTTCAATTTTTTTGTTTTCAACATCAAAACATGCATGCAAAACATAATGCATTACATCAAAATATTACTCATTCATTCTTTTATTAGTGTACAAAAATTAAAATCTATACGCACAATACAATGAAAGTTATAACAATTTTAAAACAATAGGTGTTCATGTTTTTGTGCCCTCGAAAAAAAAAAAAAAAAAAATGTGACAGGGGAGACAACTCTAGAAAGAAATTAGCGTGGTAACGGTTAAATTACCCATAGAGGTTGATATGCCGCTAAACAAAAACAAACAACCAACCAACACGGGCCATATCACAACGTCCACAGGATTAATGTCAGGGCTTCATGTAAGTCAAATTGACTTGTCATAATGTCCCTAAAAATGTCTCTTACACCAATTCTGCATCAAATTTGCCATATGTGTGGGAGTTCCATCTCTAGTGAAGACATAGCAACTTCCAAATATCACTTGGTAACCAGAGCAACACATCTCTTTCCAACATTTGCTGTTAAACTCTACTATTCACTTTCACACCTTTAATGAACACCGAGGGTGATTTCGAACTATCAGAAGCTACAGTATCCAAACCATGTTTGTGTGCATCAAGTAACTGGGTGACTAAATCCCATTAGAAGGGAAGTTCAGAGAAGTCTTCTATTCTAAAACAAAAAGAGGAAAAAATAGAAAGACAGTTATGACTTATAGTCCTGGAATCACCTTCACACACCAAGTGGAGGTAATCCCCACAAACTCACCTGTGTATATTCCTGCATTTTGAAGGATGAAGGGAAGGCTGCGTACCTGGTCAAATGAATTGAAATGATGAACACTGTGATGCAAGCCATACATGCCATTCTGGTGTTGGGGAAGGCCACTCAAAATGGTTGACCTTAAAAAAGAAAATAATCAAAGAGAAAATATTATTTATCTCTTTTACTCATGTAAGAGATGACACAAGATTTAGTTTGTGCTATCACCTCCCTCTGTCTTTTTTTACAAATACTTTCACAGTAACTGCTCCGATGAGCTGCTTTTACTGGTTCCCAGATTTCATGAATTTAAGTGTTCTACTAAGCTGACATCTCGCCATCACCCTTTCAAAACTTAAATGTAGCTGTCTCTTCTACTCCAATAGCTTCATGTCTTGCACTTCTCGCCTGTGAAACTCCCTCCCCTTTTCCTCTTTCCCTGATAGCTATAACCTCCAACTATTCAAATGTAATGTCAATTGACATCTCCAGATGCCTTGATCTATCCCCTACCCTTCACTTCATTCTTTCCTCTATCACCTCTCTGTAACCCCTTGCGTGCTAGTGGATTCCCGCCTTGCTTGGAGTGAAACGCTTTAAAAAAAAAAAAAAAATTTTTTTTAATATATATATATATATATATATATATATATATATATATATATATATATATATATATGCATGTTCAGATAATGTCGGTGGTCATTATATGTTAGTCTAAAAGCAGTGACAAACAAAATTTACACATGTAAATAACAGATTGTCATTACTTGTAGAGGTGAAAGGAAATGGAATAAATTTCAACAGGGTAATATTTTCATGCATTTTTATATAACTATTAACCAATTAACAAAGAAATGTAGTCAGGCCTGCCAATAAGCACAATTTTTTTTTTCCAGTCAGACTTCCTGATTGGCTCAAAATATTCATTCCAGTCAGACTTCCTGATTGGCTCAAAATATTCATTCCAGTCAGACTTCCTGATTGGCTCAAAATATTCATTCCAGTCAGACTTCCTGATTGGCTCAAAATATTCATTCCAGTCAGACTTCCTGATTGGCTCAAAATATTCATTCCAGTCAGACTTCCTGATTGGCTCAAAATATTCATTCCAGTCAGACTTCCTGATTGGCTCAAAATATTCATTCCAGTCAGACTTCCTGATTGGCTCAAAATATTCATTCCAGTCAGACTTCCTGATTGGCTCAAAATATTCATTCCAGTCAGACTTCCTGATTGGCTCAAAATATTCATTCCAGTCAGACTTCCTGATTGGCTCAAAATATTCATTCCAGTCAGACTTCCTGATTGGCTCAAAATATTCATTCCAGTCAGACTTCCTGATTGGCTCAAAATATTCATTCCAGTCAGACTTCCTGATTGGCTCAAAATATTCATTCCAGTCAGACTTCCTGATTGGCTCAAAATATTCATTCCAGTCAGACTTCCTGATTGGCTCAAAATATTCATTCCAGTCAGACTTCCTGATTGGCTCAAAATATTCATTCCAGTCAGACTTCCTGATTGGCTCAAAATATTCATTCCAGTCAGACTTCCTGATTGGCTCAAAATATTCATTCCAGTCTTTCTGATTGACTTCATTAATTTTAAGTGATGATACAATTATCAAATCAGAAAGCATGCATTTGTAGATGAAAAAAAGGAAACATTAAAATTTAACAATTAGGAAGTGTGTGTGTGTGTGTGTGTGTGTGTGTGTGTGTGTGTGTGTGTTTGTTTGTGTGTGAAAGAGAGAGTTCAGTGACTCAGGTGAAATATCTCCATGCTGCAGTCAAGATCCATGCTGGTGTTACTACTACTACTACTACATGCTGAGAGGAAGGAAGAAATGGGAAGTGTCCTGTTTTTATAGCTGTTTAAAAGTGCCACCTAACAGCATCTTGGCAAATCTGGCAATGTCAAGTGCAGGTAACCCACACATATTAGGTAAGTTGCAGAGATTTTGCAGGATAATCAATATTTTGTGAACCAATAATTGTTTATCCAGTATTCAGCACAAAGTTATCTTGATACTAATGCTTTACATTTTACCAAAAGCATTGACTACAGGAATTATGCTGACTATTCAGAGGTGAGTCACATAGAATCAGCTGATGAAGTATTTAAAAAAAAAAATGCAAAGCTTAAATATACCTGTGTAAGAAAAAAAAAAAAAAAAAAAAAAAAATGGTGTGTCAAAGAGATGATTTTTCTTGACACCACTGTTACTCTATACTCCAATGGCAATTTTTATTCATCTAAAAAAAGCTATTTTTGAAATTTTAACCCTAGAACACTAACCATGTGTATATAGTACCCAGCGCAAATTTTCCTATTTTTAATTACAATTTTCAGTACCTGATTTTCTTACCTAAATATGTTTTTCAGTTCTTATTAATATTAATTCAAAGTACAAAGTTTGAAGTGCCTACATGTAAAATATTTCAAATAAAGATTTATATTTAATATTTATTTTTGATAATTTCAAAATCAAGTATGATATACCCATGGTTAGTAGTGGTGTAAATTGGTGTGGTGTAATTGATGGTTAGTGTTCTAGGGTTAATACAACTCAAACATTTGAAATTGGATTTATGCATTTTCTTATATATATATATATATATATATATATATATATATATATATATATATATATATTAATCAATTCACACCGAGCAAGGTGATAATGCCACTAAGACACAAGACGTTACTGAGAATGAAACGAAATGAGACTTTAGAAGGAACTGGAAGCTTAATACTAAACAGGAAACAAAGGCTAAACCTCTACTCCTGTTCACAAGACCAGTTTGAAGTATGAACCATATATATATATTTTGCTGATACCTGCTGAAAAGTAGATGAACAGGTCTACCAACAAAACTCTGGTTTGGTTTGGTTTATTTTGTTTTACGGCATATCAACCTCAATGAGTTATTTAATGCTGACAACATTTTTAGGATAGATTCGTATGAATAGAATATGTATTCTTTGGTTTAGATTGGTTTGGATTATTTTGTTTTATGGCATATCAACCTCAAGGGGTTATTTAATGCTGACAACATTTTTAGGATAGATTCGTATGAATAAAATATGTATTCTTTGGTTTAGATTGGTTTGGTTTATTTTGTTTTATGGCATATCAACCTCAAGGGGTTATTTAATGCTGACAACATTTTTAGGATAGATTTGTATGAATAAAATATGTATTCTTTGGTTTAGATTGGTTTGGTTTATTTTGTTTTACGGCATATCAACCTCAATGGGTTATTTAATGCTGACAAAAATTTTTATTGCTGGCAATATTGTGTTTTGTCAAAAATCTGTTTCTGGTAATATATTTCCCCCAAAATTGCACTGCCAGTAATAATCTCTTTCAAAAAAGCATTGCTGGTAATAATTAACTATTTGCCCATAGCTGGGACCCTAACAGGTGCTACCACTCCGGGTCAGGAGTGGACCTGGGAACACCAGCAATTAAGAGGTGGTTCCACGCTCCTCAAAACCTCCTGATCAGAGGCCATGCTGCTGTACGTAGTTTAACGTCTTACTCAGGAGCTACAAAACTCTGGAGTCAGGATGCTGAATGTAACATCAATCAGCTAAATGGCAAACTTTTACTCACATTAACCATATATATATATATATATATATATATATATATGTGTGTGTGTCTGTAAGAATTCAGATATAATTAAAAATAAATTTGTAAAAAGACAATATGAATAAAAAAAGACCCACAATAACAGGATTTACTCATTTTTGCTCAGGAAACATTAAAATACATCCCTTGGTATTCTCCGTAGTTTAGCTTGACTTTCATTCTTAAATTAAAAAATTCAGCAAAACTAACAATTTTTTTTTTTATTTCTGCTTATAAATATATACGTGTTGCAAAATAAAATCATTATATTTGGCTTGATAAAGTCCAGCAGAGGATGAAACACATTGGGTAAGAAAAGTTTTGTCTTTTTATATATATATATATATATATATATATATATATATATATATATATATATATATATATATATATAGATAGAGAGAGAGAGAGAGAGAGAGAGAGAGAGAGAGAGAGAGAGAATCAAATATAGATCAAAGATGGATCGGAATCTGCCAGAATGATAAGATAAAGAAAAAATAGGAAATGTTTATCAACCTAACATGTATCACTTTTATTAAAGCTTCATCAGAGAATGAGATATGGAGAAAAAGAAAAAAGAATTCATGTTAGATTGATAAACATTTCTATTTGTTCTTTATTTTATCATATACATATATATATATATGTGTGTATAAGTATGTGTGTGTATATATATATATATATATATATATATATATATATGTATGTATGTATAAGTATGTGTGTGTGTGTGTATATATATAAGTATGTGTGTGTATATATATATATATATATATATATATACATATACACACACACACACACACACACATACATAAAAGAAATTTGACAAACAGAAAACGTTTCATTGAAACTATATTTGAGATTATATTTGACTATTTTAAGGATTCCTCAGACATTTCTTGAAACCTCTCTTTATGACATCCTAACTGACAGAATCCCAAGATTCCAGAATTCATTTTAGGATAAATTCCAACTCTGGTTTTTTCCTGTTGCAACCAGCAGTAAAAATGGGAACACCAGAAAACATCAAATAAAATGTTATATTTATTTACCGCATAGTAATTTTCCACATTATTTTAGTTGCTTAGTTTCGATTTTATTATTAATGTCAAGGTCAAGAAAATGTCTTTGTAATTATTTTTTTGTTTTTTCTTGACAAAATTTATATTTCTTAATATTTGGATCATTTTTTGGAGTATGTATTATTTTTGAGAAATTACATTAGTTTCAATAAAATATTTTCTATTTGTCAAATTTCTTAAAAACTTTGTTGTGATTCTATATCCTATTTTACACACACATATATGAATATATATATATATATATATATATATATATTGCTGATATCTCCTGATGAGTGGAACAAATGATTACAATAATGGTTTGTATACAAATCTCTGGTGTCAGGGGGCTGAATATAATACCAATCAGTTAGTGAGAAATTTTATATTTGTATTAAACTCATACATATACATACATGTGTCTGTGTGTGTGTGTATGAAATGTTCCCTGTCTTCTACATTTTCATGCTTACACGATTAGAAACATTTAGGTATTAAAAAAAATGAATATAAGACAACCAACTCACCTACTTGGAGAACAACTGCTTACTGAAGTAAAAGCCTTATTGAAAACAACACTTTGACGAGCAAGAAGATTTAGGTGTGGAGTTTTGCACACAGAATTGTTGTAGACTTGACTTTCAAAACCAGCATCATCAGCTGACAAAATTCAACCCGAGTCACATAATAAAATAGAAAAAAAATATACATCACTAATACAGACTATATTTTTGCTTTTACATTTTTTTTTTAATTTGTTTTTACAGCTTATCAATCTTTTGCAGGTTATTTAAAGCCAGAAAATATTTTTAGATTGTCAGAGGTTTTTGGGGATAATAATGATTCAGTGATTTTACTAGTTAACCCATAGTTGGAGGGGAAGGAGATGGATTTATATTTTTCCCAAGAGTAAATGCATGTAAGTGAATATAATGAACCCAACTGGAATTGGAACTCAGCTCTCCAATTTCAAATTCCAAGTTGTTATCCATTATACCACATGTACACCAAAGCTTACAGTACCTAGTATTTCCAAGTGGTCACCCACCTAGGTACTGACCAGGCTTGATGTTGCTTAACTTTGGTGATTGTATGAGAACCAGTGTTTCAGTGTGATGCGACTGTAAGCTGTGTTAATGATAGTCATTTTATAAGCAAAGTGTTGCATAATATGTCCCTTATACTGTTTGGAATACAATGATTAATTTTTATTTTCAGTTTTAGTTACTTAGTTTCAGCCAAACCCATAAATTGTACTTACTAAGTTCAAGCTCTATAAATCACTGATTGTATATATCCTACACAAAAACAAAACCAAAGACTATGTACAGAGCAAGGTCAAAAGTCTTGTGAGCAGACAGGAATCTCTCCTCAGCACTATTAAACGTTGGATGATATGATTTGGCTATGTCACACAGCATAACAGCTTCTGCAAGACTATCATGCTGTTGAAAGGGGACAGAAGCGGAGAGGGCAACACAAGAACTGGTCAGACAACATCAAAGAGTAGACAGACATGACAATGCCAGATTAAAGCAGTCGAGGGACTAATGGTTTTATCTTCAGTTTTAGTTACCCACAGACAAACCCATAAACAAACAATTCATAAATTGTACTTAATAATGGTCTCAAAAACAAGATTAATGATGCTGGCAATTTGGATATGCTAAAGAGAAACTGCAAATGGCTTTGCTTGATCGAAAAGATTTAATGAGACGAAAAAGAAATCAGATAATGAAGTTTTGCTAAGATCTACATTAGAAAGAATCGTTTCTCTGATAGATGATTTTCATTATGTCTTATTTATTGGCAATCATAGATTTCCACAACTTCCTGTTCCTTGTAGCTCTTAATAAATTTTGTCTTTCATTACTATGTCTTTTATTTATCTAAGCTTGGCGATCATGGCTCTCCATAATTTCTTGTCCTTTGTAGCTCTTAGTATTAGGTTGGTGCAAAAATAATATCGTTTTTTAACGTATTTTTTAACGTCAAAAAACGATATTTTTGCACCAACCTCATAAATTGGGTCTTTCCTTACTATGTCTTGATAAAATTGTTCTATTTTGTTATTAATCATTGGTGTTCATCTATTTTCTTTTTACATTATTTACATTATTCTCATCTTTGTCGGCATATTTTTTACGTTTCGGCTGTTGTACGCTCAGGCCTTCTTCAGGTGGTTGGAATGTCGAACTGAACCCTTTATTTCGCTCACTGGGGTAGACTGTTTTAGTTCCATGTGCCATGTTTAATGGATGTCAGTTATCAGTTATCTCCTGTTAATTTTCCCTCTGAAAGTTAACCACTGCCGTAACCGGATATTGAACTCACACTCTTTGGGTCCTGTCACTGGATCTAACCAACGCCTTTATCCACTGTGCCATGTGTCCTCAAGGACATGGCACAGTGGATAATTGTTGTAATAAACATGGTGACAAAGATGAGGACAATAGTCCAAATAATGTACATAATACCTCATCTCAGAAATATAGACAGATATTTTCTTTTTTTGTAATCATTTCACCCCAAGCAAGGCAATAATACCACAAGGATCCAGTAAGTTATAGGGAGCAAAAGAGAATGAAAAGGCTTTAGTGAGTAGAAATGAGAAAATGACAACAGGATTCAGGAAGACAAAGGATGGTGATTGGTGTTAAATTTAAATTTTAGAAGATTATAGGTGGCAAAGAAGCAAGAAAACCAAAAAGAGTTCCACATGTGCGTTGTTGATTGGTTGTTTTTGTTCAGTGGCATATCAACCTCTGTGGGTTATTTAATGCCAAAATCTAAATATTTTGCACATAAATTTATATGTGTCTATATATCTGAGATGTACACTATTTACATTATTCGGACTATTGTCCTCATCTTTGTCACCATATTTATTATGTTTCAGCCGTTGTACGCTCCGGCCTTCTTCAGGTGGTTGGAATATCGAACTGAACCCTTTATTTCGCTCACTGGCATAGACTGACACATGGAACTAGAACAGTCTACCCCAGTGATCGAAATAAAGGGTTCAGTTCGAAATTCCAACCACCTGAAGAAGGCTGGAGCGTACAACGACCAAAACGTTGTAATAAATATGGCGACAAAGATGAGGACAATAGTCCGAATAATGTAAATAATATAAATTTATACTTTCAGAGTAAAGGTATGTATCACCAAAAAATCAATGGTTTAGCTGAGCTTAAAGAATACATTCAATTAGCAGTGTAGGAGAGAACCCCTAAAATACTTAAAAATGTGTTATGCAATGCTAAGGATAGATTTGAAATTAGCAGGAATACAGACAAAGCACATGTTGAAAATTAACAATAAAAGTTTTGACATTTACAAATCTATTTCCTTTCTATCATAATTAAGTAATAAACATAAAATTATGTTGTTTTTTAAAAAGTTGCCCGATTTCATTGAAATAGTTAATTCTGGGACACCCCACATAAAAAAAAAATTAACTTTTTTTTTTACCAAAGATTTTAACCCATTACCACATTTTTTTGTAATAGTGATTACTAATGGCTTATAGGTAGAAACTTACAATTAATACTGAATTTTTTTTGAATTTTTTTAGAAACTGAACTTTTTAGAAACTTATACTGTATATACTTCTGTATAACCAACTGCAATGCAATCCCTGAATTTTGGGGCATGAATTTTAACCACTACAAAAAAGATTTACCTGTATATAGTGCAACTGGTTACCAAAAATGGATGATATTTAAACTCTTCACAAAAAAATTACCTGCGTATAGTGTAAAAAAAATGGATCATAAAATTCACAAAAATATTCAAGTATAGAGCAATTATAACTACATCTAGTCTATATCTTTCACCTAAACCTTTCTGATAAGAAGGCAAATAATATTGACATCTACATCTTTCACCTAAACCTTTCTGATAAGAAGGCAAATAATATTGACATCTACATCTTTCACCTAAACCTTTGTGATAAGAAGGCAAATAATATTGACATCTACATCTTTCACCTAAACCTTTGTGATCACAATTTTAACCGGAAAAATGCCATTTTACTATTATTTATTTAGCGGCATATCAAGTCCTTATGGGTCACTTAATGCTGAAATTTAATTTTCTTGGGAGTATTAGTAATTTCTTTTTCAAAAATGTATTTTTAGTATATTTTTTTTTTTACAATGAAACCAATGGTTTGAGTGTACAGGCCTTGTTCAAAAAATTGATCATGCCAGATTATGTGTTCTCACCTAGCAACCGTAACTAAGGTTTGCTCAGCATAGTTTTTTTTTTTTTTAAGCATTTCACTCCAAGCAAGACAGGGGTGCCATTAGCACACAGGGGTATATGGAGAGTGAAAGCGAGAGAAAAGAGTGGATATAGAGGGGGTTGAGGAAAGAAAAAAAGGACAGGGATCAAGGCAACAGAAAATGGTGATTGCATTTAAATTTTTAAAGATTGTAGTTATCAGTGTAGCAAGTGAGTGGAAGGAAGTTCCAATGTCAGGAAGTGCAAGAAAAGAAACTGTTGGAGTAAAAGTGGCAGTTGCATTTAACTATTTCAACAGTAAATGGGTGGGACCTAGATGCCAATCTAGTAGCATGCTTAAATTCATGTAGTTGGGGCACCAAGGATAAAAGCTTGTCAGAGCAGTAGCAATGAAAATGTTTGTCGAAAAGACAAAGGGAAGCCACATCACGTCTCTGAGAAAGTAACTGAAGTCGAGATGCCAAATCAGGACTGATTACATTACTGATCCTTCTTTGGTTTTTGTCGGGAACCTTGAGATGAATGGCAGGGACACCAGACCAGATATGGTAACAGTATTCAATGCAAGGATGAATGGTAGATTTGTAGATATGCAAGATGGATTCTGATGAGAAATACCTTCTGGCACAACACAATGAACCAACTTTCCTTGCAATAGATGCAGCTATTGATTTAATATAGTTGTTCCACTTCAAGTCAGTTAAAAACGTGAAACCAAGAAGGCACACTGAGATGTTCTATGGATATGATCAACCATGCTGATAGCAAGCAAGGACATTTCTCTATGGTTGTTGTAGTATGAACCACAAGTGTGCTCTGTGGACTGAGACAGAGTTTGGCTAGCCACTCTGGCGGATGGATGTACTTGGAAAACAAATAGTACACAGCTATCAATAATAACTGAGTTGAAAATAGTTAATTTCTAGATTTTTTTTTCTTTTACTTTGAATTTAAAAACAAAAAAATAATGTTATTTAGAACTTTAAGGTGAACCTTACGTTTGTATATGTGAAATCTATTGTCAGATGGTCGCTGATTAAACTGTAAATCCTACTCCAATTTCTTGGCAGTGAGGTGAGTTGTTAGCAACCTTGTAGGATGAAAACTAAGATCTGTCAAAGTGCCAAAGCACTCTTGACAAGTCAACAGCCAGCTTACTAGAGGTGGTGCCTCCATAAAATCACCATAGAGAAGGCAACAAGAAACCACTCTACTATCATTCCCAAGAAAATTCATGGCTCTTAATCATATTATGAAAGATAACGGCGTAAAGGGGGTTAAGTCTATTGGAATTAACTCCTCGCCAGGTAAGCAGGGACGCATGAAACAGGTGTCACCTCGCTGTCATTCAGTGACTGTTAGGAAAAAAACAACAGCATAAAGTGTGTAAAAACTCCTTGAAATTGATCACTTGCCTGATAAGGTAAGACATAAGCAACAGGTGGCAACAGATCGTCATTCAGTGACTGAATCAAACAAAAAAATAATTCTCGGCATATAGAATGTCATAACACTAGAATCAATGTGTCCATTTAGAAAATATAAAGCAGGAAATGAACAGGTGGAATGTTAATATTTTAGGCGTATGTAAAACAAGATGGGAAAACAATAGAGATTTCGTTAGTGACAAACACAGGGTCAGATATGCAGGCGGAGAGGGATAGGACAGATATTAGACCAAGAAGTGTTCTGGGATACTATCAAATATCTGAAAGAATTTTTGTCATTAAACTGAATGGAAAGCCTGGTTACATTTCCATCAGAGTTGTGTATACGCTGACAGCACAAAGTACTGAAGAAGAAATTGAAAAATTTTACAGTACACAAGACAACACCATGGTTCAATGTAAATATCATGGGCAACCTGAATACCAAAGTAGGCAAGGGGAGAGATAGTGAAAAATTTGGCAAATTCAGACTAGGAACCTGTAATGAATGAAGAGATAAATGGTCCCAATGGTTTTACAGCCAATGATCAGGTTTGGTTGGGTTTGTTTTATGGCATATCAACTTCAATTGGTTATTTAATGCCAACAAGATTTTTATTGTTAGAAAGATTTTTTTTCCAAAAATGTATTGCTGGTAATAATTTTCCCAAAAAAGTATTTCTGGTATTAAAACCTAATTTTATACTTTCATCGTGTTTTGACCCCTATTTTGGGGAGGTAATTATTTGCCCATAGCTGAAACCCTGACAGGTGCTAGAGTGGACCTGGGAAGGCCAGCAATTAAGAAGCGGTTCCACGCTCCTCAAAACCTCCTGATCAAAAACCTTGCTGTCAGATGTAGCTTATCGTCATACCCAGGACGCGGATGTAGTTTATTGTCATACCCAGGACGGCATGAAAGATCAGGTAGCAGCCAACATCTGGTTTCAATAACACCCAAGAGGTGTATAGCCATGGAGAAGGCCAGAAGGAGAAACAAAAAAAAACAAATTGACTATATAATTATCAATAAGGGATTCAAGAATAAAGTTTTACACTGCAAAACATAGCCAAGTGCGGGAGCAAACACCTTCTAGTGATATGCAAACTTAGAGTGAAACTACAGAAATTGAAGAGGGCCACAACAGTGTTAAAACTGCAATATGATAGACTCCTGAATGACCCAAATGTGAATGGGAAATATACAGTGTTAAAAGCAGAATAGACAAAATGAAAATAGGGGACATTAAGAGAAGCTTTAACGAGATCATCCCAAAAAAAAATAAAAGAATGGATGACAGATGAAAATCTCAACATTGATGAAAAGGAGACAAAAAACAATGCCAAGGTAAGGCACAGAATATAGGACACTACACCAAGAAATTAAGAACGAATGCAGGTGGGCTAAAAAGGAATGGCTCAATGAAAAATGTGCAGAAACAGAAAGAATGAAATAAAGCAGATATGCATAAAAAAACAAGAGAACTAACAGGACAAAAGACATGCTCATCAACAGAATGCATAAAATCCAGGGATAGGATTATTAGAGAAATAAAAATACTTTAGAGATGGAACGAATACATCAGAGAACTCTTACATGATGAAAGAGGACAACCAGCAATACGAAGAGGCAGAAATATTAAAATCTGAGGTGAAAACAGCAATTGCCAAATTGAAGTAGCAGGGTCAGACAGAATTGTAATAGAGATGTTGCCAGTCTTAGATGATTTCAGCATTGAAGAGTTTATAGACATAAATGAAATATATAACAGTGGTGATATACTAGAAGACCTAAGTAAATCCATTTTCAAAATAATGTCTAAGAAGCCAGGGGAAAACAAATGTGAACTCCACTGAACAATCAGCTTAACAAGCCATATTAAAAAAAAAAAAAGCGTTTGATAAAGTATATCACAAAGAGCTGTTGGAACTGCTAAGTAACTTTTATATATTTGGAAAGGATATTTGATTTGGTTTGGTTTGTTTTACAACATATCAACCCCAATGGGTTATTTAATGCCAACAAAATTTTTATTGCTGGTAATGTTTTTTTCAAAAAATCTATAGCTGGTAATATTTTTTTCAAAGAATGTATAGCTGTTTGTTTTGCTAGTACTTTTTCTTTTAAAGTATTGCTGATAATAATTTTTCCTTCAAAAATTATTGCTGGTAGTATTTTTGTTTTAATACAAAGTCTTTCTGGTATTAAAACCTATTTTTACACAAGTTTGGGTGTCAACTATTTGCCCATAGCTGGGACCCTAACAGGTGCTACCACCCCGGGTCAGGGTGGACCTGGGAATGCCAGCAATTAAGAGGTGGTTCCACGCTCCTCCTGATCAGAGGCCTTGCTGCTGGACGTAGTTTATCATCTTACCCAGGACTCGGATGTAGTTTATCATCATACCCAGGACACTTACACAAGTTTGGGTGTCAACTATTTACCCATAGCTGGGACCCTAACAGGGGCTACCACCCTGAGTCAGGGCGGACCTGGGAACGCCAGCAATTAAGAGGTGGTTCCACGCTCATCAAAACCTCCTGATCAGAGGCCTTGCCGTTGGACGTAGTTTATTGTCATACCCAGGATGTGGATGTAGTTTATCGTCTTACCCAGGACACAAAGGATATTTGAATAATTCAGAACCTACACTGGCAGAAAACTGCCTGTATACAGAGAGAAAATGAATTCAGCAAATATACAAGAATAGAAAGGAGTGTAAGACAAGGATGTGCTTCTCACCAGATTCATTCAATCTGTACAGAGAGGTTCTTCTGAGAGAACTAGAAGTCCAACCAGGATTCATTATAGGTGGCCACAATATTAACAGCATAAAATATGCAGATGATCCAGTGTTGATGGCAGACACAGAAAGTAAACTACAAGAATTCCTACAGAAGGAAGTGAAGGAAAGTGAGAAGAAAGGACAATTGCAAGAAGCCAGAATGCATGGATGTCAGCAAAAAGGACCGGCTGACATGCAAAATATAAATTGGAGATACCAAAATCAAACAAGTACAACAATTCAAATATCTGGGACGTGTTTTATCAGAGGATGGAAAGTTCAACACTGAAATCTGAAGGTACACTGGGATAGTGAAAGATGGCTTCCAAAAGCTAAGCAAATTATTAAGAAACAGGAAACTTTTGTTAGAAACAAAGAAAAAAAAGTAATGAACTGTTGCATAATATCAGTTTTCCTATATGGCAGTGAATGTGGAACAATCTCCTCATAGATGAAGAAGAGCCTTGAAGAAACAAAATATGTGGTTCCACAGAAGGATGCTGAGGATATCATGGACTGAATGTGTGAGCAACAACAAAGTTTTAGAGAAAATGGAAACAAAAAGGAAACTAATACTTAACATCAGAAAGAGGCAGTTGAAATTTCTAGGGTACATAATGAAGAAAGAGAGCTTGGAAAATTTGATTCTCACCACAGGACATATTGAAGGATATCACTACCTAATACTCAATATCAATTCACTAGCAATAAAATTACATGGAAAAAAAATATTTTCAAAAACTGATCTGTCCTCATCACCAGATGCCAGTTCATCCTGTATGTAAAACTTCTATCTTGACAGAACAGGGTTTATTTTAGGCTGCAGCACACCGCAAGTACCTTCCAAAGGATGATGGATGACATTTTCTTGGACTTTGAGTGTACATTTATGTACATCAATGATATTCTGATATACTCCAATGACAAGGTTTCTCATTCTAAACATCTGGACCAAGTATTTCGGAATCTAAGTGAGTATAATCTTAAGATTACAATTTCAAAATATATTTTTGGTGCTCTTGACTTCTTGGAATTTAATATTTCGAAGGAAGGAATTAAACCCAGCACTAATAAGCTTCAGAATCTTAACAATTTTCCTCTTCCCAATGATTCAAAAATATTGTGATGATTTATTGAAATGGTCAGTTTTTACCCAAAAATAATACCAAAGTTTTTCCACTCACAGAATATATCCATTTTGAGTCCTAATGCAAAACAACTGACTTTAACAATGGAAGAATGGTGCTATTACACTTTTACACCAACCATAATATTGTCAGCCACACAATGTTTTATGTCTTCAGTTCTTTTTTAATTTAAAAAAACAAATACATTTCCCTTTTTTCTTAATATTTGTTTCATAATTTATGGATTTTAATTTTAAATAATACATTTAATTTCTTTATCTTTGTTTCTTTTTAAAAACTTTTGACAGCAGAAACACATTTACAGAAGCTTTTTAAAAGCATTGCCAGTATTTGTAAATTAAATTTAATTAGTAATAATTGCAACAGTCCAACTGTTGTTATTTTAAATTAATTTTATGAAGTTAGACTTTTTAAAAAAACTGTTTTAAAAATAAGTTTTTCATTTTATAAATTGGGGGTGTGCAAAAGTGTAATAGCGCTGGAAGAATTAGCTTCTTTCTGAACTGTGACGAGGTCATTATCGAGTGTAACAGCATTAGCCTTCCCAGATTCAAACATTAAAAATTATCAACTTGTCATGGATGGTTTGAATTAAGCAGAAGACAGTGCTTCACATCAAATGATAAACGACCAACCTTTTCACACTGGCTTCTCTAGAAAGACAGAGATATTCCACCTTCGATCGTAAGTTGCTTGCTGATATCTAGCAATGTTACACTTTAAACAGCTCGTAAAAGGTAGGGGTACACTTTTGTTAATGGACCATAAATCTCTGTGTAATGTCTTTACTAGCCATTTGCGGTTGAAGCAGGACAGACAACTGTCATTTCAGCTTTGTAAGTGATTTCATTACAGACATTTCCCATACAAGAGGACATGAAAATATCATTGCAGACTCCATTGCTGTAAAAATAGATCTTTGTGATTTACAGGAAATTATTAATCATCAGCATTCCAATAAAGAAAAACAATTAAAAGACAGAATGAAACCATCATTTGTCTCAGAAACAGTGAAAATGTCTAATATTGATATTTAAAGCAATAAGAGCATGGAGAGATACTGTGACACTGTTTAACACTGAAAAATAAGGATTAAAAGATAGACAGATCAGCTATAATATTTAATGCTGGAAAATAAGGATTAGAAGCTGTAATGAAGGATAGACTGATCAGCTACAATGAAGAAAATTAAAGATTTTATTTTTAAGAAGAAATTGAGATTCTCAGAGAATGACAATTACGAAAAGGATAATGTTTTGATAGAACAATGTGGCAAGTCTAATTAACTATGAAAGGTGCTGGAGATAATCGGGATGGGCTGACTCAGCCAGGAGGGTGGTCAAAGAACCTAGAGCTGAGAACAATAGAGTCTTAATTTTATAAAACAAGAAAGTGTGTAAGCCATAATTTTACAAATAGGCAATCTTGACAATTGATGAATGATGGTCATTAAAAATGCTGGTTATCAAAACACAATAGAAAGCAGACATGCATTAAAGAAGTGTTAATTCTGGATATGGAATGGCTAGGATCAAAGTGACCAAGGAACAGCACCAAAGTTGCTACAAGATTGGTCCCCCAGAACGTGTCACAATATCACGCCAGATATCAGCAAGACTAGGGAAACAAGAGAGCAAAACACAACAAGCACTAAAGTCTGGCAGATCAGTTACTTGAAAAATAGATAATACATACTTCTACTATTAATGTACTCAAGGACTCTGTCAAATCTAGGAGGGGAAGGGATATAGTGAGTGAAAAATAAAAACTCCCTTTACCCACTCCCTTCAAATTCAGAGGACTGAGGAAAAAGACAGAAAGGAATTTGTAGGCCTATGTGAAATTTTCTTTGGACCAATGAAAACCTTGCTTTCACAGAAATTGACCAATGAGCTGAAAAGAAGGAGGAAATAAATTTGCAAGCTTATGTGAAATTGTTTGTGGACCAATGAAAACCTTGCCTTCACAGAAATTAGACGTTTAGCCAAGAAAAGAGAAAACAAAGTAGCGAGTATTTTGACATAAAATGAGGAGAAAAATTAAATTAATAAGAGAAGAATATCTGAAGTCATGTGGAAAGTTTAATTTTAGTTCTTTGCAACCAGTGGCCTGAAGTGAAGTTCTTGCCAGTGTAAAATTATTTGCCAATTATATTTATTGGCTTCTAACCAAGCATGTGACACTTCAAAGAATTTTCTCTCAACAATCCAAGAGAGCTAAGTATTTCAAACTATCTCTTTGTCTACTTTCGAAAGTACGCAATGAACTCTTACCTTTGTTTTCATTTCTGAATATTATTTTGTGTCAGCTGCTGCAACGTTTCCTCTTCATGACCTTAAAAATTTGATTTATTTCTCTGAAAGGAACTTACACAACTTCAAGTGGGTAACAGAACTGTAGTGTAAATTCATGAATAAATTCCTTATTTTGTTTTGTTAAAATTACCCGTGTTTCCTTGTCATTTCCACTTTTCATTAATCTTCTAACTTCTTGGCGTGGGTGCACTATAAAGCCCCACACCGCTACACCTCTACCTTGAATGACTCTCTGGCCTTGTATTGGGTGAAAAAATAGTTATTTACAGAAAAAAAAACGTGTTTTTAGAATACGAAGCTAGAAACCAATTTATTATTCATTCAATTCAACTGGTTTCTTTTTAAATTCACTCAGTATTTGGTATGTGAAAAAATATTAAAATTGTTACAGAAAGATACTCGAATTGATTTTTTTAAAAAATCTTCGGTTTCAGAAGATTTATGAACTTAACAAGTGTTCAAAATGTATGTTTTAGAGAAAGAAAATATATAGGGTGATCCGAAAGTCTTGCCATCCCCTATATGTTTCAGATGGTTAACTTAACAGAACACTCTGTTAGTGACTATAACTCCAGAATAAGATTATCCGACGATCCGTATATATCAGATTTAATAATAAAAAAAAAAAAGAATGTAAAGCAACAAAACTATATAGAAAATGAAAATAAATAAGAAAAGAAAACTCATGTTTTGAATTATGAGGCTTTTAAAAACTAAAAAATAAATGTGAATTAAAAAATAAATGAATACGACTACGAGACAAAATAAAATCATAACAATTTTACATTGTTTTTTTATTTTATCGGGAATTTTAATAGTGAAAAGATAATTTATTTTTTAAATTTTAAGTTAACGAATAATTTTTAAAAAATCAATAGCCAAAAAATACATACTTTTTTAATTTTTATTTGTTGGCATTCATAAACTAAAAAAAAATGTAAGGAAAATGCATTTTGAAAGAAAACGTTTTCTGAAAGTTTTATATTGGTAACCGTTCTCTATTGCTAACATAGTTTTATTTTTAAATTTTAATTAATAATATGCGTAATATTTCAGAAAATTAAAACTTTTTGTGAAATCGGAAAGAAATTATTTAATTTACTCATCTTTAAAAAAATAAAATTGTACGTGGTCATTTGTTTGACGACAAAGAAAATATGATGCCGTCACCAATAAAAATGTAAAATACATTGAAATCTCATACTGATGCATAAATAACTTACCTACAATGATTAGGACGTTTTTAGCCGACGTATGCTGCGTAAAAAGATATAAAACCGCATAAACAACAAGAAATATCTGATGTTTTGCAAAAAAATGTTTACACTCTGCCGCCATTTTGAACGGACCACTTTTTACTTCCGGTTGAAAGTGAAAAGCAAGGAAATTGTTTTGTTTTTTTTAAGCCTAATACCGGGTTTCCCAAAGTGGGCGGTATCGACCCCTTGAGGGCTGTGGAAAGATGCAGCGGTTGGTGAGGAAAAAGGAGGCTGACAGGGTGGTTTTACAGTCAAGCATTTTTTTTTTTAAAAGCTCTATAAGACAAAAAAAAAAAAAATAATAATAATTCACACCTTTTACTTTAAGGAACCCGTACCCGTATGTTTTTTGTTTTTTTTTAAAGAACTGTCCTTGTCTTACTTAGGTCAACTGGGTGCAAGACTTAACACAATCAAATGCAAAACTAAAAAAAAAAAAAATGTTGCTCAAAGTTATAAGTCTGAAGTTTGTTTGTATTTTTCTGGTGTTAGTTATCTAGACAGGACGTGCCACACGCCAGCCAGGGTAGACAGCCGACGTGTGCAGGGGAGCAAGGCTCTAGGTGTAGCAGTTTGTAGGGTAAAAAAAAACATTACTGAAATCGAGGATTTAAAACTTCCTTTTAAGTACCTTAACCTGATGTTTAGAAGCTGATTTTTCTGCACCAAAGACATCCATACCATTAAAAAATCAAAGCGATTGATTTATTTTTACAGCTTATCAACTGTTTGCAGATTATTTAAAGAAAGAAAATATTTTTAGGTTGTAATAATTTTTGTTGGAGAGGAGATAATAAGAATTCAATGATGCAAGTCTTACTAATTAACCCATAGATGGGGAGAATAGGTGGATTCATACCTTTACTAAGGTTATTTGCATGTTGGTGTAAGTGAACACAACAAACCCAACTAGAATTAGAAATCATTTCTCCAATTAAAAATTGTAAGCCATAATCCATTACACCAGCCGCACATCCAAGATCACAGCACTTGGTATTCTAAAGTGGTCACCCATCTAGGTACTGACCAGGTTCAAAGTTACTTAACTTTGTTGAGTGTATTGGGCTCGTCTATTAGCCCAATCTTACCTTCTTCGAGTAATGCACTATTCCAACTTTCATTCGTAAATCTAGCCCTTTGATTCGTTCATTTCTACCAATCAGGTTGCCCGCACGTGCACTTCGAAGTTTTGGCGCAAAATCGTTTTGGAGCCACCCACATGATCATGACCTCTTAAAAGAAAACTCAAAGCACGTGTCACACGCAGATGCAGCCCATATTTTAACCGCTCACTCAAGCTTAAAAATGTGACAACTACTACTCCCGCCTCAACAAATCGAGACGACAAATCTTTCCCGTTCAATATCCTCTACGAACTTTTTCGTCATTCAAGAATCTCAAACTATACATTCTCTTTGATCATCTACGATAAATCAGTCTAGTGAACACAGAGAAGCGCTAATCTAATCCACGTAACTTGCGATTATAATTTCCCTGCGCGAAAAAAACCACAACTGACTCACCCACAAACTCGACTCGAAGATTACTCTGTGAATATAAAGAACTTCAACTTGCAAGACTTTACTTATTCAAAGTGAATTATTAACGCTCACTACAATTTAAGTAAATACTATTATTGAACATATTTCATACTTACAGTTAAGAGTAGACTACTTCTGAATGACTCAATTCTAAACAATACAAAAAGAACAACACGAACATAATAATGATGTTTAAACACTAATTACGAATTCATATAGACTGTAATACAAATACACCAAGACACCAAAAACAAACAAGATCTTCATCCACTAACAAACATAACAACACAATAATATCTTGTAATAATATTTTGTATATAATATTTGTATTGTATATAAATGCATTTGTTTGTTTGAATTGCATACATGTTTTGCCTTGTTTTATATTAAGTATTATTTATTGTTGTGGATGCAAGAGAAGATCACGCAACCTGACAAAAATTCTTTCTGATATATTCTAACACCATAGCAAAAAAATCTTAGTTCATTCTGCGCATCCCCAACAAGTGTATGGGAACTGGTGTTTCAACATGATATAGCTGTAAGCCTTTAAGCAAGGCAATAATGTCACTAAAACGCAAGAGGCTACTGGAAGTGAAAGAGAATGAGAAGGACCCGGAAACCCAATTTAAAACAGGAAACAAGGTATAAATTTATCCATTCATGTTAAACCAATTGAATGAATAATAAATTGGTTTACTTGATTTTTTAAAAATACATATGTAGTTCTGGATATGATGATGAACTTCATTCAGCAGCAAGACCTCTGATGGGGGGATTGGAGGCTTTGAAGAGTATGGAACCCCCTCTTAATTGCTGTTGATCTCAGGTTTACCCTGAACCCGGGGTGGTAGCACCAGTTAAGGTCCTAACTATAGGCAAATAGCGAACCCCCAAACAAAAGTTAAACAATAAAAGTATAAAAATACATTTTTATAGTAAAATTACCAGCAATACTTATTTATAATAGGATGTCCAACAATACATTTTATTTGTAATTGAAGGCATGCAATTGGATTCAAATTATTTAGATTTTGACATTAAATAACTTATAGAGGTTGATAATCCTTTAAACAAAATCAACTAACACGAAAGAACTCTTTCATGACATTAATCCATATAATATCCTACAATTTCTTAAAGAAATGAAATTGTAATAATATAACTTCAGTAAAACTACAATATAAAACACAAATATTACTGCTTCTAGTAATTATGTCCACACAAACATGTTTATGCAAAAAACCTAAGTGTCATCTACCATCTATTCATTTGTGAAAGCAGAATAACATTTTTATTACTTCAAAGTTTCCAAGAAAATTAAATTTCAACATTAAATGACCCATCAAGGAGTTGATGTGCCGTTAAACAAAAAAGAAACTATATAAGTGTGTTTAAGGTGTTAAATTAGTTGTTTTGCATTTGCAGTAGATCTTATACCAAGAAATATGCATCTTCATAAAGGTATGATGCGGGGGTGGGGTTGCTAGGAATGTGGCCTGCGAGCCAGGAGGACAGTAGCTGGTAAAAATTAGGAACCACTGGTCTAATATAAGAAAATTAAAAGAAAAAACCTTTTTGAAATCTGATTATGTTCTTTTTCTTTCATAGGCTAACAATAATTATGAATTTTTCTCATTACGAAAAGAAAGAAAGAAAAAAAGAAAGAAAGAAAGAAAAAAATCACATCATTATTTTCAATGCAGATATAGCTTTTTTTTAATTTATTTTTACAATGAGGTTCACATTGTACAAGGCCCAGGGGCCACTCAAGGTAGAGGGTTATGTGAAGAGGTAGTTTATGTAGATAGGAAGGGAAGATAATGGTTAACCATAGACTTGAACAGGTTAAGATTGTAGTAATCAGGGAAAGATCCTCTTGCATGTCAGTTCCACAGAGCTGTTGTTCGTGGGAAGAAGCTGTTCAAGTGGAACTTACTTCTCACCAATGTGATATGGGTGGTTTGCTACTGTGTGGGTAACATAGCGGGTTCTGGCTTACAGGGTACTAATAATATCATATCATGTCAGGAATATCACCAGTTTATATGTGGACTATGGAAGAAAGGAATATTATCCCAGCTTGAAGTATCCCCATTATTAACATTATAATATCCATGTTATAATAACTCCTTATTTCACAGATAGGTCAGGATAGCTGAAAGAAAAGCAATATTTTAATCATTTCACTACAAGCAAGGCAATAAATCCACTCGGACACAAGGTATTACAACACCTTATTTCACAGATAGATCAGGACAGCTGAAAGAAAAGGAATGTTTTAATCAATTCACTCCAAGCAAGGCAATAAAGCCACTAAGATGCAAGGTATTACAACACCTTATTTCTTAGATAGATCGGGACAGTTGAAAGAAAGGAATGATAAACATGCTTTGTTGTCAAAGAGAGTTTTATGCTGCTAAGTCATGCAGCAAATTATATATACATATTTACATTTTTTGTTTTAATCATTTCACTCCAAGCAAGGCAATAAAGTCACTAAGCCACAAGGTGTTACTGAATTTTAGAGAATAGGTGAAAAACTGCTATTAAGGAGAGAGGAACAAAAAAAAAAACAAGAATTAAGAAGACAGAAGATAATGATTTCAATTTATGAAGATCAAAGCTGACAGGGAAGCAAGAAGCTGGAAGAGAGTTCTACAAGCAAGAAATAAAATAGAGGAAACTGCTAACATAGAACCTACAGTTACATTTAGACATTTGTAAAATAATGAGACTTTGCCACCCTCGTCAGTTATTTGCTATGTTTGATACATGCTTAGGTGATCATGTATCTTTCCCACAGTAGGTTGCTATTTCTTTCTGCAGTAGTCCAGTTGCCATCCAAGGCTAGAGAACCTGGTCTGTTCTGCTATTTACCCATACCTGGGCAGGGGGGAGAAGAAGAGGATTCATACCTTTCTCAAGGGTATTAGCACATAAGTGAATGTAATCTAGTACTGTACTTAAATTTATAAAGTTGAGGTATATGGTGAAAAGTTCATCTGTAAGCGTTCTGAAAGCAAAGAAAGTATTTGTCGCAGATTACTTCCACAACACAAAGAAAAATCACTGTAAGTACAGACTCGAATATTGGGGGCAGAAAGAAATGCTGAAAACTCGATTCGCGGGTACTATTTCAAATCACAATGCATGTAACCAGACAGAAAAATAACTCACACTCTAACAAACGCCGAAACCAAAAATGCCCGAATTATTCACCCCGAATCGAGAACACCAACTGCTTTTATCAGCAGAACCTATTTTTTTCATTCGTTGACAGATGGGATAGGATGTTCCGTAATTTACATATCAAAATACTTTTATAGCGACTCCTGCGACTGACTTGTTTTTTTTTTCTTTAATTCAATTATTCCATTTTCAGCATGTTATGTGGAATACGTGCCCTTCTGTTTGGTAAGTAATTTTCTTTTTCGACACTTTTTCCGTCATAGAATACACGCGACACACTGTCACTTGGTTTGACAAGGTAAGTCGCCGTTTTCTTCGCTATATCATCAGAATACTTACCATGAAATATTTATAGAAAAGGAAAGCTATGTTGCAGCAGTGGGAAAGGGACTGAATCCAAGATGTCAGGTCAGGATCAATAACATTGCAGATTATTCTTTGGAGTTTATCAAGAATCTTTAAATATATAGCAGGAACACCAGACCAGATATAGCAGTAACATTCAAGGCAATGATGAATAACAGATTTATAAATATATAATATACATATATTATTGCTAGCATGACACAGGAAAACAACTTTCTTAGCTGCAGACTTAGTAATTGATTCAATATAAACTTTCCACTTCGTGTCAGCTGAAAACTTTAGTCTGAGAAGGCATAATGAGTCAATCTCCTGGAGGTTAGCATCATGATGGAAGGTAAAAAGGGTTTTTTCAGATGATTAAAAGAGAGCAGTTTCATTTTTGAGGTGTCAAAATTAACAAGCCATTCATTACCACATTTAACAAGGTAACTTTTTAAATCAGTTGCCAATTTGACCTTATCAAACTTATCAGACTTACTATTAAGATAAGAGTAAATAGTTGTCTCATCAGCATAGGTACCAAGTTAAGAACGGATGACATCAGGAAGGTCATTTATGAAAATTAGAAACAATGTAGGTCTAAGCATAGAGCATTAGGGATGTGGTGAAAAGTCCCGTAGAAGCAAGCGAGCCAGAGTGTCTTGCATTTGGTGCATAGGAAAATAAGGGTCTTACCTTAATGTGCGGCACATGACATCGGCAAGTTTGCTCCGTGAAAATAGCATTACTCTTCTGTCTACCAATTCCAGCAGTATGTGCGGTAACGAGGATTTTTGTACAGTTTGGCATGCTTCCACCAAAAGCAAGTCATATGCTGATTGGTCAAACTGGAGGAGGCTATTTGCCTGGGTAACAGAAAATAAAAGTGAAGAACACTGATTGGTTGGTCGACCACGATGTTGGCCTGATAAAAGAGGGCTGAAGCAGTGAAAATGGGAGAACAAAAGATGGATTTATGTTGTGAAGTGTTCAGAAAGCAAGAATGGTGGATTGAACCAGTGGTATCTTGATTTGCACAAGTGACATCGTGGTAATAGACACTCATTTAAACTGCAGGGGAATACCTGCATTCTTGCCAAAAGATCTAGAAGAGTGGCCGCTTAAGACAACTTGCATTTCATGATTTGATAAGATAGACTAAATCAGTTCAAAAATTTTTCCAGAAAGACCATAACCTTTCAACTTGTGAAGAAGACCAATATGTCAAACCCTGTCAAATGCCTTCAAGATATCCAAAGTAACAAGCCAAGATTAATCATTCTTATCTAAAGCTTGATATACTCTTTCAGCAATAATCATAAAAACATACAGAAGTGAAAGCCATATTGCTTATCTGAAAGAAGATGAATAATCATCTGTTTTGTAGTCCCTGAAGAGCATTGTGCTGAAAAGGACAGTTTTGTGGTCCCTGAAGAGGGTTGTCCTGAAAATTACAATTTTGTAGTCCCTGAAGAGTCTTGTCTTGAAAATAACTGTTTTGTAGTCCCTGAAGAGGGTTGTCCTGAAAGGAAAGTTTATTGCATACCATTAAAGTTTATTGCCACCCTTGCCGATGGCAAGGGTGGCTGGAGCCAGAAATGGCTGTAGCAGCAGGAGCTGGAGATAATGATGGCTGGATGGAAACTCCTGTTGATGGCTGAAGCCGTGGCCACATGCTGGCAGAGATACTACATTTTGACCCTCGTCATCTGAGCCATGGACTTTTTGTTGCTGTGAGGCCTTTTTATATCCTGTATCAGCTTTACAACAATTGTTGGTTATGCTTTTGGTTAATTTGTTTTTAAAAATGTGATGTATGAGTGTTGACTGTTATGGTGACCTATCTATATTAAAATGAACTCTTCCTCCTTCATAAATACTGACCTGCGAGACTTCCTATGGAGGCAGTCGGGACACATTGTAACCTGACACTTCGGACAGACACTTCTATCTGCTGACTTATAACACTCTTATTTTGTATATATGTTCTGTTATTTCAATACACTTGTTCAACCTACCTTCTTTTCATGTCTTTCTTTCTGGCCCCTAACAGGCCACAGCACTGACAGAATACAACATATCAATCTAGAATATTTACACTTGAACACAGTTTGAGAAAGAAGCAAATAAAGAACTGGTTAAGAAGAAAAAGAAGTTTTCTCTGTCTTTATAGAAACTTCCATGAAAATCTTGTAAAAAAAATATTTTCTACCTTTATTGCCATTGGATTACTGCCCCTGGCTGCAATTACGGTTGGCATGATATTTGGAAGGTTCTTGCTCTTTTCCCTTTGTCTTTGAGAGCAGCAACAAATGTCTCTGATAGAGACAAGGCATGTAAGTACTTCAGAGACACAGACTGAAGATTGTATTGAACTGTTCATATCTTCAACTTTGTTTCTTTCTTTACTCTTTTGTATCATGTCTCATGCTCCTTTTTTTTGTTACCTGGGTATGTATGCAAATATTTGCAAATAATACCAAGAGTCACAGAAATGATAATTCTTTCTTTTCTACATCAATTTTTAGTATATGAGCATAGACTCACTAGCAGGAAACTCCAACCATTCTTACCTGTGGTTACTTGAAGCATACAAATCATTGGTTTATACAAGAAATTTAACACCACCTCTAACCTGGTAAATGTTTTCTCAAGTTACCATGAAATTATATTGACAACTAACTAGTTTGGAATTTCTTTTTTTTCCAAAATTCCATTTTTTATCAGTACCTAGTCATGTTGGAGCCATGGTGGAGTAATGGATAGCGGCTTGGATTGAGGAATCAGAGAGTTGAGTTTGAACACCAGTTGAATCCATTCACTTCCGTGCAATTACCCTTGGGAAAGGAATGAATGCAGCTATGGGTAAATAGCAGGACACACTGGGTTCTATAGCCTTGGATGACAACTGGTCTACCGCAGAAAGAAATGGCACCCTACTGCGGGAAAAAAATCTGCTTCGTCAGTCATGTATCAAAAGATGCATGATCGCCTAAGTGTGTATCACACATGACACATAACTGATATCTATCTATCTTGGTAAGTTTAAATCTATTTATCTATCTCACTCTATTCCCATCTATCTATCTATCTATCTATCTATCTATCTATCTATCTATCTATCTATCTATCTATCTATCACAGTCTGCTGATATCTATCTATATATCTATCTAATCCATTACATTCACTTAGGTGCTAAAATCCTTGGGAAAGGTATGAATCCACTTCTTCTCTATCCAGCTATGGGTAAATAGCAGGACAGACTGGGTTTTATAGCCTTGGATGGCAACTGGTCTACTGCAGAAAGAAATGGCAACATACTACAGGAAAAAATTTGCTTTCATGTATCAAAAGATGAATGATCGCCTAAGCATGTATCACACATGACACATAACTGATATCTATCTATCTTAGTCTGTTCACATCTATCTATCTATCTATCTATCTATCACAGTCTGCTGCTATCTTGGGAAAGATATGAATCCTCTTCTTCTCTCTCTAGTTATGGGTAAATAAGCAGGACAGACCGGGTTCTATAGACTTGGATGGCAACTGGTCTACCGCAGAAAGAAATGGCAACCTACTGCGGGGAAAAAATCTGCCTCGTCAGTCATGTATTTAAAGATACATGATTGCCTACATGTGTATCATGGATGGCACATAACTGACTGACTGAGTCATGCCTGTGTTGTGCGATTTAAGACAGGTTCTAGTAAGCAATTTGTACTTTAGATGAATGGTAGTGATATGAATGTTTTCAAATTTCTCAGCCAGCATTTTGCCAAACACATTCTGTTATTTATACTATTTACATTCAGACTATTGTCCTCATCTTTGTTGTTGTCATCACAAGGTTTCACCTGTTGTACCCCCTGGACTTCATCAGGTGTATGTCAATCTGGGTAACCTACAGGGAATTCTGAACTGAAACCTTTTATTTAATCTGCTTAACTGTGCTGATTCAATGAGAACTGTTGTTTTATTGGATTATCCGTTCTGACGGTAATTATAGATTGCATGGTATTAGAAAGGTTCTTTATCTTGACTTTGAGATTGGCAACACATTTTTCCTTTCAGTCTGAGAGCCACAATGTCTTGTGTTTGTTTATTTATCTGGACACACATGAGTCGTCCAAATATTGTTTGTGGAATAACTAATAACAGACATCATAAAGTAATAATTCTTTCCGTTCTGTAACAAATTTCAACTGAGGATTGTGTATTAAAATTTAACGACTTTAAACAATGAAGTTCTTTTCTTTCCTATATTTATACAGACAATGTCGTGGTTTATGCTAACAGTTTCTTCTATGGCACTTCTCACCTGTGGAGTGATCTTCCAGCTTCTTGCTTTGCTGTCAACTTTGATCTTCAAAAATTTAAATGCAATGCCAATCGTTATCTTCTGTCTTTTAATTCTTGTTCTTTTATTGTCTTCTCTCATTAATAGTATATTTTCCTCATATTCTCTAACACTCAGTAACTTAGTGTCTTAGAGGCTTTATTGCCTTGCTTGGTTGTGATATGTCCCAGAAAGGGATATATTTGAACAAAGTAGCTAAGTGGTTTTGGCTACAATAACCAAGTAGAATACGGCGACAGTAATCAACTGGTACGCATCGTAGTCACAGGTAAGAAGTGTAGATCAATGGCGTAGTCCAATGGGCGTCGTTATAGACTTAGCTCTCAGACTAAGGCTCTTGACTCTCCTACACGTCCGTCGATATTTATGACGGACACCAGCCAATCATCGTCCAATGAGGGGGAACACAGGTGTATGCATATTCCATTATATCAGGTTGAAATGATTAAAAAAAAATTAAGTGGCTGTTGTATATTTGTACTATTGTGAAAGATGCTTTAAAAATGGTTGGTTCCTGGTACTGTTACAGAAAGTACTTGACTCAGAAAGTGGCAGATCAGACCAAAAACAAAATATTGCTACTTTATCTTGGTTGGTGCTTTACAGTCCTCACTCTCCAACCTTGACAGAATTTGAAAGCATTTATTGATGAATTATTTGCCACAGAAGAAATGTTTCTAGTCTCTCCCTACACTGTCACTATTTTCATGGAAGATGTTTAAATGAGCTACATTCCTTAGCTCCACCAGTTCAGACCTTCACAGCTAGGGCTTGTCATGCTACATACACAGATATTCTCGTTCATTTCATATTCCATTGATAAGGAAGAAGTTCCATTCAGATAGCTTTTACCCTAGAACTGTTATTAGGTTGGTGCAAAAATAATGACGTAATAATGTCGTTTTTTGACGTATTTTTTAACGTCAAAAAACGACATTGTTATGTCATTATTTTTGCGCCGACCTAATACTTTGAGGAACATATACCCAAAAGGATGCTTCTCTCATCATTATGATCTTAACCTCTACAGGTCTAGGGTCAACTGTTATCTATCCTACATATCCTTCTTCTGCTAATATTTTCTGCTAACATGAAGAGGAATGATTATATAGAATCAATTGCTTAGTCTGCTGCTAGGAAATTTGGTTCACAGTGCTAGACAATTTTTCTTGCCAGAATCTATCTTATATATTTATAAGTCTACTATTCGCCCATGTGTCGAATATTGATGACACATCTGGTCTGGTGCTCTGGCTATATATTTAGAGATTCTTGATAAAACTAAAATAAAAAGCTTCAATTTTATCAGACCTGACCTCCCATCTCAGCCTCAGTTGCTTTCCTACCGTCATAATGTAGCTTCCCTGCGACTTTTCTATAAATATTTTCATGATAATTATTTTGACGAGGTTTCTTCTTTGGTACGGAGGCTTTACAAATTTTAAGTGCAGTACTAGGTTGGCAGTGAGGTCTCATTTTATAGTTGAAATGGCTTTATGTAGCCAGAAGTTTTATGCCAACAGTTTCTTCTTTTGGACTTCTCACTTGAGGAATTCTCTTCTGGCTTCTTGCTTTCCAGTTAAATTTGATCTTCAAGAATTTAAATGCAGTATTGTTATTTTCAGTCTTCTTAATTTCTGTTCTTTTATTGTTCTTTCTCCTTAATAATTGTTGTAACCTAGGGAAAGTTACTGAATAGAATAATCAAATGAAGGTTGGTAATGAGTAATAATACTTAGGACAAGAAAAACACATATAAGATTTGCCAGTGGTGCATTGAAGAAGAAGTCAACTGCTAGGAGTCAAGTGAATTCCACAATGAATCTCCAACAGCTGACCAACATACAGTATTTACTACTGTTTTTATAAATGGGGACATACCCATTATTGTTCATTGGTATGCTACAATAGATAGATAGATAGATAGATAGATAGATAGTGTTGTAATCTAGGGAAGGTTACTGAATAGAATAATCAAACAAAGGTTGGTAACAAGTGATAACACTTAAGACAAGAAAAACACATATAAGATTTTCCAGTGGTGCATTGAAGAAGTGAACTGCTAGGAGTCAAGTGAATTCCACAATGAATTTCCAACAGCTGACCAACATACAGTATTTACTACTGTTTTTATAAATGGGAACATACCCATTATCATCCATTGGTATGCTACAATAGATAGATAGATAGATAGATAGATAGATAGATAGATAGATAGTGTTGTAACCTAGGGAAGGTTACTGAATAGAATATTCAAATTGAATGTTGATAATGAGTAATAATACTTAGGACAAGAACAACACATATGATTTGCCAGTGGAGTACAGTAGAAATAGTAAACTGCGAGAAGTATCAAGGGAATTCCACAATGAATCTCTAACTGCAGACCAACTACTGTATTTATGTGAATGGGGACATACCAGTTATTTCTCGTAAGTATGCTACAACAATAATGTTTTCCTTTTCTTCATATTTTCACACTCAGTATCTTAGTGGCTTTATTGCCGTGCTTGGAGTGAAATGATTAAAAAAAGATCCCCATAATATACACTTTTTGCTTCCTCCATTTATGTCCTAGCAACAACCTTATTAAATAACCCTTTGTGAGTTGCTTTTGAGTTTTGTGTTGGGCGAATGATAGTATATAAGAAAAATGCATTGGAATGAGAAATTGGAGAGCCAAGCTTGAGTTTCAGTCAGGTTCGTTACATTCACTTATCAGCAAATACCCTTCAGAAATGAATGAATCTATCTATTCTCCCCTATCTATAGATTAAGTAGTAAAACTTTTATCTGAAAATCATTATTATCTTCAAAAAATTGTTAATACAAGATTCATTTGAAAAAAAAAAAAAAGAATTATTCTTACAATCAAAAAATATGAGGCTTGTAGCCACATCATTTTGAGACACTGTTTTCTATATGATCATTGAAGATAAGCAACGGTGAGTTTGGTCAGTACATGGATGGGTGATTACTTGAGAATACGAAATGCTGTAAGTTTGGATGTGCGGGTGGTGTGATGGATAATGGCTCGGAATTGTTAATCAGAGAGCTGACTTCTAATAATTCCAGTTGGATTCACAATATTCACTTATGCACAAATAGCCTTGGAAAAGGTATGAATCCACCACTTCTCTCCCAGCCATGGGTTAATTAGTAAGACTAGTATGATTAAATCATTATTATCCCCCCCCTCCAATTCTTAGAATATAAAAATATTTTCTGTCTTTAAATAATGCACAAAGGGTTGATAAGCTGTTGAAAATTATCAATCAATCAGCCAAAAATATGTTTCGGCTTTAAATCAATCAATCTACTAAGTACTTCTTATTGCCAACAAGTTCAGCTTTAATGACAAAAACTTTTTGACGTAAGCTCAAAATATTATCAACATTCAGATCTTTTATAGCTGTCATTTTGCGGTTAACTTACTGTCCAGCTGTGCCTTGTCAATACAAATATATTTGATTTCTGCAAACAAAAATATTTGCTCTTTCTTAAATTTCCCTTTTCTCACTCTTTCTGTGCGTTTTCAATAATTTATTGTCGACACCTTGCAAGAGAAGAAGTTGACATTTTATCTTATTTACAAATCTTTCTCAAATCGAATTTTGAATTCAATATTACTTTTCTAATAATGGTAAAAAAAAACAAAACAAACAAAAGATGTGGGTGTAACACAGAGTTTGTTTTTAGCAATTAATTTTGATAAAAAAAAGTCTTGCAAGTTTTTATTGTAGCTTATTGTAGCTTATTGTAGTGTTGGGTTGGTGAAAAAGGTTGTCCCCAGTGTTATAAAATAATATAAGACATATCTCGTCTGATTTACAGGCAAATACTCAAGAGTGAGAACCGGATGTGAACGGGACAAAGCCCCGTCACAAAATGACCATTATCTTTGTTTACAAATGTTCCCGACACTCGAGTTCCGGTTGAAAAATAAAATAATATTTAAAGATGTCTATTTTTTGTCCAATAAAAATGCTTCCCTCCTAATTATACTCGCTTGTTTTTCGAGCCTGTTAAGCCATAAAAAAAAAAATGCTATAAAAGGGGTCACACAGAAGTTCAACAGGCAGTCCACAGGTGGCCAGGAACAGACCTGTCACGGTCAGGCCGAGCGGTCAGCAGCTGTCAGCAGGGGAGCATCAACCACCGTCAACATGTGTGAACTACTATGAGAGATCGCCCTAGATCCGAAGTCGGCTTATGAACTATACCACAAGGTAGCTGTTCCAAACCCTCACGTTCCTGTTGAAATAAACTACGTAAACCTATTTCTGCTGTTGTCGTATTTCTTTCTTGCAACCATACGTTTGTCTATAACACCACCTACATAGAAGTAGAAAACCACTTCTTTGTCTATGCGCTATGTCCCTTCAGGGTGTTGGAAATCATAGCTCTCCACCATTTCCTGTCCTAGGTATCTCTTGATAAATGTTGTCTTTGCATTTTCTCTCCTAAATCCAGTTATTTTATCCATTTCTTCTTCTTCTTCTTCTTCTTCTTCTTCTTCCAATTTTTTTTTTCTTCTTCTAATTTCAGCTGTTTACTTACTTGGGAAAAGGTAGGAATCCACCTCTTCCCCCTAGCTATGGGTTAATTAGTAAGACTTGTATCACTAAACCATTATTATTTCAAAAAAAAAAAAAAAATAATAATCTAAAAATATTTTCTGGCTTAAAATAACCTGCAAAGGATTAATAAGTCATAGAAAACAATCTATCAAATTGGTTGTAGCCTATAAAAAAACTTTCATCTCATTTACTCAGCCTAGGTGTTACTTATGCCAGGTAAGTTGAAACTAATATTAGCTTGAGCCCTAGAGGCCCCTCCTCCAGGAGGTACCATGCCTCTGAGTGGGGGCTGGGATCATTATCCGGCACCTGATCTGTCCACAAAAAGGGATGTGCCAAGGGGTCTTGAGCAATTTTTGTGTGTCTTCTTCGGGTGTTCATTGATCCAGATCACCTTCAGAGAATTTTGAACTTAACACTTTATTTAATCTACAGAGGTAGATTGTTCTCCTTCTGCTGTCCACATCTTGGGGTATCTTGTTTTGTTCTTATTTAGTACTGCTCAGATATTACCCCCAACCCCGTTTCCTCATCCTGAGTATGACGATAAACTACATCCAGCAGCAAGGCCTCTAATCAGGAGTTTTTGAGGAGTGTGGAACCACCACTTAATTACTGTTGTTTTCCAGGTCCACCTTGATCCAGAGTGGTAGCACCTGTTAGGGTCCCAGCTATGGTGCAAATAGTGAACAACCAAACAACAAACACTATGGAAGTATAAAAATACATTTTTAGAGTATAAATACCAGCAATACATTTTTATATATAAAACAATTACCAACAATATCAATTTATAGTAAAATTGTCATCAATACATCAGTCAACATGAAAGAATTCTTTCATGACTGATGTAATGAATATGCATACACCTGGGTCCTCCCTCACAGTAATATGATTGGCTGGTGTCAGACATAAATACAGACTGATGTAGAGGTACAGAGAGGACGCTTATTGCCTACGCCTATTGCCTACCACTACGACGAGGACCAGTCCATTACAATTACCTGCTAGATTGTTCTACCTGGTTACAGTTGTCAACCACCACTTTGCTACTTTGAATAAATATATCCCTTTCCAGGACATATCAATGACATTCTTCCATATAATATCCTACAGTTTCTTAAAGAAATCAAACTGTATATTAAAATATAACTTTAACAAAACTACAATATAAAACACACATATCACTGCCTCTAGTAATTATGTCCATGGAAACATGTATATGCAAAAAAGCTGAGGATCATCTGCCATGTATTCAATTGTGAAAGCAGAATAACATATATCATGTTTTTATTACTTCAAAGCTCCCAAGAAAATTAAATTTCGGCATTAAATGACCCATAAAGGAGTTGATATGCCATTAAACAAACAAATCATATCAATCAACTACCCTTTTTCCACTGAGTCTAAGTCTGAACTACCAAGACCTGGGATTGAACTCACAATTACTATGTTATGAAAACAAGACTAGATATCCCCAGACATGGAGAGTGGAAGGAAAAGAGTCTACCTCTGTAGAGTAAATAAAAACTTATTTACATTATTTACACATGGACTAATGTCCTCGTCTTTGTTTTTGTTATAATAACATTTCAACCATTGTGCTCTCTGGCCTTCATCAGGCGATTGTTTACCCAGATAACCTTCAGGAATCTTTGAACTGAACCCTTTATTTAATCTAGGTGGAGGTGTGTAGATTTTCTTGTTCTGTTGTTAATGTCCACAGATATCTAGTTCTTATTTAGTACTGCTCAGTTATTGCTCTCTGCTATTTCCACAGTCTGAATACACACTGCCCAGCCCAGGGATTGAACTCACAATTTCTATGTTCATGAACCAATCCACATTATGACTATTCACAGTAGAGAATGTGCAGCCTTAAACCTAAATTATCTGCTGATAAGTGTTGCCGTGCTACATGTCATGCTTGATTACATTAATTGAGGCTTTCTTTTTTTTTTACTGCTGCTGCTGTTGAAGGCTTGTTGTCACTTCTGTTTATTAATGACTCCAATATTCTATTTATTTCTATGCTAGGCCTACTAAGGAGATCTTTATAGCCTAGCATATATGCTGATTCTTTCACATATCTAACTTTCCAGTGTTTCTCCCTCTCTGTCCAGTATTTTTACTTCACTCCACAGGGGTTGATGACTAATCTTTTTTGCTCCATACATGAACCTTCCTGATTTCATTGTCTCATGCCTAATTAGGGCTTTTTGATGTACCTTCAGCCTTACTTTTAGGTGGAAGCTAGTCTCCCCTTTATATCCAACCTAGTACTGCGCTTAAATTCATAAAGTCTAGTTAATTTATAGAACATGAAAGTATTTATAGAAAAGGCACAGGGAAGCTATGTTACAGCAGTAGGGAAATGACTGAATCTGAAATTCATAAATTCAGATCCAGTGTTCTCTATAAATTCATAATTTCAGATCTAGTGTTCTATATAAATTCATAAATTCAGATCCAGTGTTCTCTATAAATTCAGATCTAGTGTTCTCTATAAATTCATAATTTCAGATCCAGTGTTCTCTATAAATTCATAATTTCAGATCTAGTGTTCTCTATAAATTCATAATTTCAGATCCAGTGTTCTCTATAAATTCATAATTTCAGATCCAGTGTTCTCTATAAATTCATAATTTCAGATCCAGTGTTCTCTATAAATTCATAATTTCAGATCTAGTGTTCTATATAAATTCATAAATTCAGATCCAGTGTTCTCTATAAATTCAGATCTAGTGTTCTCTATAAATTCATAATTTCAGATCCAGTGTTCTCTATAAATTCATAAATTCAGATCTAGTGTTCTCTATAAATTCATAATTTCAGATCTAGTGTTCTCTATAAATTCATAATTTCAGATCCAGTGTTCTCTATAAATTCATAATTTCAGATCTAGTGTTCTCTATAAATTCATAATTTCAGATCCCGTGTTCTCTATAAATTCATAAATTCAGATCCAGTGTTCTCTATAAATTCAAAATTCAGATCTAGTGTTCTCTATAAATTCATAATTTCAGATCTAGTGTTCTCTATAAATTCATAATTTCAGATCCAGTGTTCTCTATAAATTCATAATTTCAGATCTAGTGTTCTCTATAAATTTATAATTTCAGATCCAGTGTTCTCTATAAATTCATAATTTCAGATCCAGTGTTCTCTATAATTTCATAAATTCAGATCCAGTGTTCTCTATAAATTCATAATTTCAGATCTAGTGTTCTCTATAAATTCATAATTTCAGATCTAGTGTTCTCTATAAATTCATAGGCAAATTAGGCTTAAATCAGAAAATGTTTCTACACAGATGTCTCGAGAACTCTGTTCTAACCAAGTTACGGATTTCCTTTCGATCATTACACCATATCACACTAGATTTCACTTATAAGAACTCTGTTTTTTAATACTAAATTTCGCCCAATACAAGGCTAGAGGGTTCCAGTCAAAATTATAATGCTGAGGGGCGGTACAATTTGAATGGAAGAGGTGGTAGGAAATTCCAATTACAAGGATAAGAAGGAAAGATGATGATTGATCCTTGACTTGAAGAGATTGAGAGGGAAGCACTCACATGGGAGTCTGTCCCACAAAATAGCAGTTCTCGGAAAAAAAGCTGTTTGAGTGGAACTTCCTTGTAATGTCCTGTAAATGTGTGGGTAATGTAATGAATAATGGCTTGGAATGAGGAATTGGAGAGCCAAGTTCGAATTTCAGTCGGGTTCATTGCATTCACTTGGGAAAGGTATGAATCCATTCCCCCCTCCCCATGGGTAAATAGCAGGACAGACTTTATTGGAATCAGTCTAGGAGAAGGAAAACTCAAACCAGTCTGGAGAGGGTTAGGCTCTGTTAGGCTCTCTGTCCACAGTACATATAGTAACCCAAATGAGTTATGGAATTTCTTCATTATTTACATTATTCGGACTATTGTCCAGTCTTTGTCGCCATATTTATTACAATGTTTCAGCTGTTGTACGCTCCGGCCTTCTTCAGGTGGTTGGAATGTCAAACTGAACCCTTTATTTTGCTCACCGGGGTAGACTGTTCTAGTTCCACGTGCCATGTTTAATGGATGTCAGTTATCAGTTATCTCCTGTTAATTTCCCTCTGAAAGTTCTCCACTGCCTTAACCAGGTATTGAACTTACACTCTTTGTGTCCTGTCACTGGATCTAACCAAGGCCTTTATCCACTGTGCCATGTGTTCTTGAGGAATTTATTATTATGGAATTTCTTATTGATTATTGTTACATTTGAGGCAAAGAGGAAATAAGGATGATTCAACTCCATGGCAGTGGCAAGGAATGTGGTAGATGTAAAGGTCTGGATTGGTGGAACTAATGAATAGAGCTTGTCTGAACATTCCTCCATGGGGCTATAAGAAGACCTGTGAGGAGGTTTCACCATGCCTAATTTACTAGAATTGAAAATTAAACAGAATAAATTTGTCTTCTTGGCCTTAATCTACAATGATTTAATTGAACTGAGCTGGATAATTTGTCTAAAATCATTACTGCCATTAATTTACTATAACGACTCAGAAGATCAATTATGGTTTTTCTATTTCTTTCTCTTTCCTTAGCAGCATGTGTTAGTAGCCACATGAAAATGGAACTTGTCCCCAGCTTGGAGATATCTTTTCCTGGGTATTTGAACTCTTTCACACGCGCACACACACACATACATCACATACACATACCGACACACACAATTCCAAGCAGCTAGATTTTGGTTTGGTTTGTTTTATGGCATATCAATCTCAATGGGTTATTTAATGCTGACAAGATTTTTATTCCTGGTAATATTTTTTTTCCAAAAATGTATTGCTCGTAATAGTTTTTTCTTCAAAAATTAATTGCTTCTAATAATGTTTTTACAAAAATGTATTGCTGGTATTAAAACCTATTTTTACACTTTCATAGTATTTTGGCCCCAGTTTAGGGGTTAACTATTTGCCCAAAGCCAGGACCCTAACAAGGGCTACCACACTAGGTCAGGGTAAACCTGGGAACACCAGCAATTAAGAGGTAGTTCCACGCTTCTCAAAGCCTCCTGTTCAGAGGCCTTGCTATTGGATGTAGGATCTTATCCAGGACATAGATGTCTTTTATCGTCTTACCCAGGACGTGGATGTAGTTTATCATCTTACCCAGGACACGGATATAGTTTATCATCTTACCCAGGACATGGATGTAGTTTATCGTCTTACCCAGGATGCAGATGTAGTTTATCATCTTACCTGGGACGCAGATGTAGTTTATCATCTTACCCAGGATGCGGACATAGTTTATCATCTTACCCAGGACATGGATGTAGTTTATCATCTTACCCAGGATGCGGACGTAGTTTATCGTCTTACCCTGGACACGGATATAGTTTATTGCTTTATCCAGGACGGAGCTAGATTTTAATGCTTTCTTTATTTTCAGCTATATTTGCTTTTTGTTTGCTTTGGTTGGTTTTATTGGCATTTGTATTGGTTGGCATATCAACCTCAGTGCGTTATTTAATACCGACAAAATTTTTGCTGGTAATATTTTTTTTCTTTTCCATAAAATGTATTGCTGGTAATAATTTTTTTCTTCAAAAATGTATTGCTGGTATTAAAACCTATTTTTACACATTCATAGTATTTTAATCTGTTTGGTGGGGTTAACTATTTTCCCATAGCTGGGACCCGAATAGGTGCTACCACATTGGGTCAGTGTGGACCTGTGAACAGCAGCAATTAAGATGTGGTTCCATGCTCTTTAAAACCTCCTAATCAGAGGTCTTGTTGGATGTACTTTATCATCCTACCCAGGATATGAATGTAGTTTATCGCTATACCCAGGACGGCTATTTTTGCATGCATACAAGTATGGTTTAATCATTCAATTAATCATTTATTAACCATATATAAAACACATGAAGATACCTTTATTTTCATGAAATTTATTCCATTTCTTTTCACTTCTAATAACAAGCAACTTGTTGTTTGCATGTGAAAATTTTGTTTGCCACTGTTTTAAATCCAACTAGGAGCAGAAATTTCAAATTGAACCCTTTATTTAATCTACTCCCATATATTAAATATTATTAATAATATTTACCATATTTGATGGCATATAAGGTGCACCTTTTTTTACTAAAAATATCTTTTAAAATTCCCCTGTGTCTTATATGCCATATGTAGGTTTAAAATTCGCAATAGTCGGACGAAATTAGCAACCTGGCAATTCCTATTAATTTAGACTTAAAAATGAAGGAGCAATGGAACATGTGAATAGCAGTGCCTGATTACGACCTTACACTTACAGGACGAATAAAAAGACCCAGCATGGCACAAGTCTGTGAATGGGTGAAGCAAATTTGGGATAATATTAGACCAGGAATTGCTGTGAAATCTTTTAAAAAGTGTGGCATTAGGAATGCTCTCAATGCAACGGAAGATGACGCATTATTTAACGACGATGATAGTAGTATTGAAAATGAGTATCGGAGTTTTGATAATGAAGATGACGAATTTTAGGATTTGAAGATGAATAAAATTTTAATGGTAACTGTACTGTTTTGCTTAAATGTAATAATTGCTTCATTTTTATTTTGTTTTCTTACCTTTGGATATAGTAGTTTTTATAGACTTGT
This sequence comes from Acanthosepion lycidas, assembly GCA_963932145.1. Classification (NCBI taxonomy): domain Eukaryota; kingdom Metazoa; phylum Mollusca; class Cephalopoda; order Sepiida; family Sepiidae; genus Acanthosepion; species Acanthosepion lycidas. The sequence continues at coordinate 39,744,265 of OZ010598.1, read as the reverse complement.
ATTCTTTTTTTCTAATTATTTGACGTTTAATTGTAAGCATAGATTGCTTACCCCAAATAATACCTTGTAAATATAGCCTAAGCTGTACTATTTACTAATTTTTTTTTGAATTTCCCTGCAGAAACTGGGGGGTGTATCTTATATACTGTCAAATATGGTAATTTATGGGAGTAGATTATATATTATTATTATCTAATTTACAGGAGTAGATTGAATAAAGGATTCAGTTCAAAATTCCCTGAAGGTTACAACACAGATTGATAAACACCTGAAGAAGGCTGAAGGCACAACAGCCGAAACACTGTCCTAATCATGAAGTATGAGGACAATATTTCAAATGTAAAAATTCTTCATCACAGAAATCGTGAGTACAAGTTTATGTCATTTAATGTATACAGCTATATGAGATTGTGTGCATGCATTCACTTTTTATAGCATTTAACTTACTCATAATTAGATAAAGCACAAAAATTTGTGAAATATCACAAGAATTGTAAGTTAGTGTTCTTTTATGTGACGTTTCTTCAGGGCATAGGCGATCATGGCCCTCCACATCCTCCTGTCCCTTACAGCTTTATAAAATTTGTCTTTTTGTTATTTCTCCCAGACCGTTTTGCCATCCATTTAATCAAGCCCATTAAAAATGTCACGTGTTGTTTTCCTCTGTCCCGTTTCCGTCCTGTGAGTATCACATTTTCCAAGCCCTCCTTCCTCATTTTCAGTCCCAATTCTATGGCGTCTTCGTTCATGTTCAAGATTTCACTACTTTTGGACAACTGTCCACCATATCAACAGGCCGATTTTGAAATGGGCGAATTCAATCAATGTCGAATTTAAAGTTTGTTTTAATTTAACCCTTTTGAATTTTTGTTTTTCTTTTACAATTCCTGCCTTTGCTCGAATGCATATATATATATATATATATATATATATATATACACACACACACTTCTGTACTAATGTGTTCATTAATGCAACGTTAATTTATTGGGGTCGCAGCAAATGAAATTAATGTTAAGTACTTTAAGTACAGGTGGTCCGAAAGTCTTGTCACCCATACATAATGTAATTGTCTATTTCAGATAGCTGACATGAAAATGATCGGGGTTTATACAGGGATTTTCGATGTGTGACAGCGTCAATGAAAGTAAATAAACTGAATGCAGTACATGTGATTGTATTATTACTTGTTCTCATTACTTTTTTTGTAGGAGGTGACAAGATTTTCGGACCATGCTGTACATTCATATTTCCTGCAAAATATTTAATTTTAGGTATGAGTTCCTGAAAACTCATACAAATAAAGCTTATCTTTTTTTTTTTCTTCTTCTTCTTCTTCTCTATAATGTGTATCATTGTTTACCAATGATATAAATTACAGAGAACAACCTATTCAACAAATTATATTTTTGCTAATAAACGACCTACAAGTATAACAAGTCGAATTACTCTTCCTTACGACGTACAGCAAAGCGGAAAACCGCGTGCATTCACTTTGCATTGTGGGAGTTTGTGGCGAACGGAAGTAGTGCCACGTCGTCTGCATGGCGCATGTGCGGCAGTGTCCAGTTCCGGCGTGCCCCCCTCCTGTCATCAAAGACCACGTAAGCCCAGGACTAAGTCTAAAAATCACAGGAGATATCAACACCTTCAAATTCCTGGTACCGAGGATTGACCATTCCTGACACCCCGGTTGCAGATACACCCTATTTCCCCCCTATTCATACCAGGGAAAGCATCACCGTTCCATAGGTAGGCTTTGTACTGCATACTACTACAATCGGTTACTTTTTTTCTGTCGCAGGACGACTGTACCGACTTACTACCGCTAAAAACCAAAAACAGCCTTATGGCTCTGAATTGTTTAGTTTTTGTTGGACTTTCTTACCCTTATTTTGTTTACAGTTACCTACTTTCCTTATAATTAGTTTAACCTTGTTTCTCCTCCTAAACATTCCTTTTATGTGTTTTTTTTTCTCCGTTTTACATGCAAGGGTGTGCTGCTACACAAACACGTACACAGTGCAAAGCGAAGATGTCTCTTTAAACATCAATAAAGAACATGAGCATGACCACGTCGCCTAAAAAAAAAACAACTGACCTTAGTTACCTAATATCCATCCCACGTACAAATATGTTTATAAAATCTATTGCTAGGGAAGTGTATTCAGCTAAAAGGGAGGCTTCATGGGAAGAATTTCATTTTTTGGGGAGTAATTATGGTTCATCATCTTATACCACTTGACACCAAATTTCCTTAAGCAAACACCGCGCTGTTAAAAAATGCTCCGTTTTTTTGTTATTTATTATTATTTATTGTTAAAAAAAATGTAAGAAAAATAGGACTCTTCTGAAAAAAGAAAATAAAATTCATTGTTTGTATATTTACCTGGAAGAGATTCAAAAAGAAAGTTAGTATATCAACCATTTTTTTCTCCGACAGTCCCACTTTTCTAAAAAGTATAGGATTTTAAAATTGGATCGTTTTACTTTTGTTTTTTTGTTTTTTTTTTCAAATTCCAATTTTATATATATATATATATATATATATATATATATATATATATATATATAAGAATATATGATCGACGTTTAAAATAGAAGTTAAACGTCTTAATTTAAGATAATGTGTTTAAAAACAAAAACAGGGAAGTTCCAATAAATCTGCAAGTCAGCTGAGTGGGAGGACGACCCCTAGTGACATAAAAAAATTATTATTTATTAAAAATTTAAAACTTAAAAGCCTGAAATAGAAATATCTTTTTCAATAACTGCAAGCAGATAATTAATTAATAAAGTATTATTAGGAAAAGGCTACTAAAATTGAAGTAAAAATAATCGCCTAAAAAAAGTTAAGAGTTCGAAGAAGTCTAAGAAAAAGGAATATGGCTGAATAAATGTGGGTCTCTCTTTTTCCCCATCATTTTCATAGTATTCTTTTCATATGTCAAGCTACCTTTTTTTTATCCTCCTCTTTTTCTCCAGACTTCTACACTAAAACTGCAATCTAATCTTGCCGGTACTGCTACTTTACTATCAATGATTTGTTCTGACAACAGGTACTTTTTTTCGACCACTGGGAATAAATACGATGGGGGGAAAAACCCTTAGGAAATCTCTCAATATTGATTCGAATCAAACATTTTGAGAAAAAAATGATCGCTCAAAATATATAAATAAATAGAATTTATAGAGTTAGGTTTGATTTGATAGATAAAATGTAAGTTTGATAAACACATGTTCTGAATTTTTTTTTATATTGGTTTGGTTGGTAGAAAGATTTTTTTTTTTTTTTTTTTGCTTTTTTAATTTATTATTCAACACTAAAGTTATTAATTACAAATATGTTGACCTTAAGTTCATTATTGGTTATTAGATGTAAAAAAAGTATTTGCTTTAATTAATATAAATTATTTTTTTTGTTTAATTTTTTTTTAATTATTACTGCTGCTTCTTGTCACTTTGACAACTGTAAAAACTAATATTTTTATTTTAACATTTTTATTTTTTGTATTAAAATTTTGAGCAATTTAATAAAATAAACACAAGTTTCATGATACAAAAAGTAAAGAAAGAAAGATCATTAAAAATGACATAAATATTATGAAGGAATGTGTATTTAAAAAAATTTTTTCATTGTATTCAGTTCTTTGTCGACGTGTCCCCCTCTACAACAACAATAACACGAAATCAGTTTTTTTTTTTTTTTTTTTTTTTTTTTGTAGTAACCTTTTTCTATTTTTTTTTTTTTTTTTTTTTTTTTCGTTCTTTTAACTTAATTAGGGCAATCATGTAGTGTCTTTTGTAAAGGAGAGTTTGAATTCCCCTTAAGAAGCCAATTCTTCAGCTGTACACTCTTCTTGCTTGACTATTATTAGTATTCTGCAGTTTTCTGGTTTCAAATCAGCTGACATTTTTGAATAGACCAAAAAAAAAAAAAACTTAGCATCGAATTATGGTTATCCATTTTTAACCGTTATTATTTAGATTGTAGAGTATATAAACAAAATTTATTATAATTTATTTATTATTTCTAAGTTATAAATTATTATTTTCAATCATAAAATTAAAACAATCTTTACTTTAAGAACGCGTCTGTTGTTATTGGAACTTTTCCTTTTTTTTTTTTTTTTTTTTTTTTTTTGCTATAATTGTTTTATTTTCGTTTTTAACATTTAATTTATTATGATTTTTTTAATGTGATTTTTAAGAAATATTACGATTTTTTTATTTGTTCTATGAAACTTGAGTAATTTATCTTTTAAATTGTTATTGTTAATGAATGTTAATTGTTATTTTATATATTATTTCGACCGACCTCAATATTTCAAAAGAACAAAGTAACTCGTCTCTCTCTGGATACACGCCAAAATTCAGTAAAAAAATGCATTTTATATTTAAATTTTAAAAATACTTCCTAATCGTAAAATGAAAGATGAATTACATATTGAATATAATATTCTACCGTGCGTGTGAAGTGAATCATGAAATTTTTTTTTTTTTTTTAAATGTGTCACCCTCATGAGTAAGAAGCGACTTCCATTCACTGAAAAAAGCTGATTTGCTTCTTTTTGTTTTTTTTAAAAAGGCATTTTGCTTTGAATTTTTAATTGAATTCTTAGCTTTAATTCAGATTGTATTTTTATCGAAGGGTTTGTTTAATTCGACATTTCAATTCAAAAAATATTTACTTATAGTTTCCTGCTTTAGCTTTTTTATGTAAGGTAATTTTTATTGTCAGTGTGGGGGGAAATGGCTTGTGGTCCTGCAATTGAATTATGCCATAATTTGAGATTTGTGTTTCTGAATTTTATCGTTAATCCTCAGATATTTTATATTTTTGTCATAGGTTCAAACGAAAGAATTTAATAATAATTTATTTATATAGACATCTACAACATTTGAACACGTGATGTCTGTGTGTGCATTTAAGTGAAATTCTTTAAGTTTGTATCCACCTACACATTGTGGAATTTCTTTGTGATATTTTTAGCAAGTAAGGAAAGCAATGGGGCATGATTATTTATTTCTAAATCATGTTTTATGGAGTATTAAAACAGCTCTTGGTGGGTAATCTGAATTATTACTGGTACTCACCGGTGAGTTTAAGAAAATATACCAATATAAATGTTGTTGTTAATTATTATTACTTGCTTACTTCATCAGGGTCACATTATTTCTCATGTCTTGTTTTGTTTCACGATGTTTATATTTTAATTTTACGTAACCACCTGTAAATTTAAATTTGGCAAATTAGAAACCACCAGGAGAAAGTATTTAATTTAAAATTTGCTTTTTGATATATGTACGGTACGTTTATTGAATGAAAAAACGTATATCCAGAAGTATGGTTCTTTGATTTGTGATCAGTTTTTTGGGTTTTTTTTTTTTGGTTTTTTTAATTTGAAGATTCGAATACAGAAACTTAAAATTAGTTTCAATACAACATTGTAGGCTTTCTGAAATTGTCTTTTCTCAAAATTGAAAAGTGAAAAAACGTTTCATTGTTTTTCGCGATCATGAAGTTGAAGTATTTTTATTTGGATAATAAAAAAATGTTTTTTTTCTTTAAACATTAACTAAAACAGCTACACGATGTTTAAATAAAACATTGTGTAACTATTGGAGTTAATGTTCTTTTAGTGAGTCTCAGCATAGAAAAAACAATTTATCTTTTTGTTACAAAGTTCATATTTTTGCTGATGACAATTTTACAAGCGATTCAAAATAACAACAGGTCATAATGAAAGAACATTCAGTTGGAATCATTTTTTTCTTTAAAACTTGTTTCAACTTTTAAATGTGTTACCACTTTTTCAGTTTAACAACTTGTCTCCTAATTGCAATCAGTTGAAATTTTATTACGTAAGAACCCTAACCATAGCAGAGCAGTTAATTATAGTATGTAAATTAATTAAAATTTAAATTAAAAATTCATAAATTGAATCAAGTTGAGAAGTCCGTCTCTTTTACTTTCGCAGGTTCTAATTTTTTCTGTAATTTATTTATTAACAAAATTTTATTGGGAGAAGTTAAAATTTACAATAAACTTAATCTTAAACAAATTTTTAGATGAAAAGTTTGGATAAATTGCAGATTCTCGCATTTTATTGTCAAGATTTGAACAAGCTGAATCTTGGAATGGTTGTGGATGTTAAGTGAATTCTTTTTTTAATTGAAGAATTTTCGGTGCTAACTTAAACTATGTGCATGATTCCTCTTAACAAGTGGTATCTACCTTTTTTAAAAGAAAACATTGAGAGAGGTGTACCTGTCAAAAAACAAAATTATATTTGATCTCATCTAGATTGCATTTCTGAAGGATGTTCAAATTGTTTAGTGATATTTTTAGTTACATAACAATAACAATAACATAGTAAGTTTCCTTTATGCCGTATTTGTTTTGTTTTGGCTTTAGTAAAGATTACTTCTTTTTCTTATTTTATTCTGCATAGAATTTTCTCAACTCTTTTTTTTTTTTTTTTTTTTTTTTTTTTTTTTTTTTTTTTTTAGCTGATCACAACTTAAGTAGCACAGAACTTTTCTGAAAAAAAATCTTAATTTTAGTTTTATAAATTTGATTTTTGGATGATTTGAGAAGTTTTACAATTTGGCATTTTGTTTATTTATATATTTTTTTGTAGTTGTCAGGTGATGGAATAAGTTAAGAATTTTATGAATGTTTGGTACATTTCTAGACTTCATCAGCAAAAGTTTTTTTTAAGTTGAAATATTCTTAAGGTACTTTGGCAGTTATTTTGCATTACAATGATGTTCCCTTTTTGTTCAAAGTCCGGGAGCCACTCGAGGTAGAGGGTTACAGAATAAGACTCAAAAAGACATAGTTTTACTTTTATGCGGATATGTGGGAAGATAACGGTCTAACCGCTTAAATTTGTATATTTCTCTGTATTATTATTTTTGTTAGTGTCTGCAAATACTTTTTCGGTGCAAGAATATAAATTTTTCAAATTTTCTCTGAGAAGTTGGGAAAATTTTTTTTTATGATCCTTTTTATATTTTGATAGGAAAATTATAAAATCCTTGAATGAGCAACTTTTTATAGTAATGCGTATATGAGAAGTCATGTTATGATAATCAAACATTTTTTTGTCAAGTCAAACAGGTTTTCCTTTTCAGATATAACTTAAAAAATGGTATTAATTTCCTAAAGCCATGGTAGGTTAGGGGACACTTGCTTGAAGTATAATTTTTATTTCTCACCGATTGAAAATCATTTTAGTGATGTAGTAAAAACACTAGTGACTGTCACTGGGAAATGTAAATAAATGTCATAAATTTTAGGACGTTTGTTTTTGACATTTCATTTAGAGAAGTAGCCGATTTTCAAAACAAAATGATGATCCTAATTTTTCTGTCACATGATTTAAGCAAAAAAGCAGAATAATTGAATTTTTTTCTAGCTTTTATTTCTGTCCTGATCTTTGCAAAATAGACATTTTTATATCAGATTATCATCAGTGAAGATCTGAGATAAAAAAATAACAAATTTACACAGGAACAAAGCTTTCTTTTTTTGTGTTTACTTTTTTTTTTTTTTTAATAGTAAAAATGGCATTTGAAATGTAATTGAAAAAATGGGCTGAATTTTTTTTTTTTTTTTTTTTTTTTTTTTTTAAATCTTTCAATAAGCAATCAACAATAATAAATTAATCACCCTTATCTGGTATATAGACTGTATATAGTTTACTTTTAGACTTTAGTTTAGAAGCCTGTGTGTGTGTTATGTTTCACATTTAGTTTTAGTACCACTTATTATTCACAACTTTTTCTAACAAAGTTGAGCCTCATCTTTGCTCGGTTTTGTCTACGTCACATAACCCAGATATTGATTTCGTTGATGGCAAGTCTCTTTCTTTGGGTTGACGTAACAAACCACCCTCATTGACGTAAGGAGGCACTTCTTAGACTATCAAGCCGGATTCATACAACGTTTGTGTTGAGAAATTATCTATTTTTGTACGGGCCTGTCTTTCTTTCATATTTTTTTTTCTTAAAGAAAACAAAAAAATATTTGAGGTCAAGTGTGGTTTATTCAGTAGCAGTTTTTTTTTTTGTTAGTCACATTTATTATTATTATGCTACGTGGCTTCTTTGTCACTTGGCGCCTTGGAAAAGTTGTTTAATAAAAAATATTTCCCGGCCCTTCAAGAAGTCCCATCTCTTCTAAACCACTATATATCGAGGCAATAATCTACGCTTTTTATTTTTGTTTTTTGTTAATCTCTCTTCTTTTTAAACTTTTTCCATGTAGTTAGCATCATGTTGATAGAGAAAGACAGACTTGCTAACTAAAAACAGTGTCAATAGCACTTGACGACGAAGAAAAGAAAACTTCATCAGCCAATTTTCTCAAGGCTGTCATGTCCACGTGTCACGGCCTTTCTCTTCCTCCAGATTATTGTCCACTTAAGAAAAGAGATTTAGCTTGAATTGATTCTTAATTCTTCTTCTTAAAGGTCTACACAACCACCAGATTTTAATTTATTTTATTATTGCTGTTAGTGTAGTGACTGTTAAGTAATAAACATCTTGCTCAGCTTTTTACGTGTTTTTAAATACCTAGTATTTTGTTACGTGCTCAGTGCTCTCAATATTAATTTTTTATTTGTTTACTTAGTTTAGTAGTTTAAGTGTTTTTTTTTTTTTTTTTTTTTTTGGTTTATTTTTTTAATTGCGTTCTTTAAGTTTTGACATTGAAAAGTGGTTTAATTACTGTTATAAATGAAAAATGACGATGAAATAAAGTTTAAAGCTGAGTCTAAAGAACTTATTGATGAAATGAATATCGGTAATGAAATTGTCAAGTTTAGAATCTGACAATGACATATAATTACTAAAAAATCGAGTGTTTAATCGCCATCCATACGGTTAAAAAAGTCCAATTTTTCTAAATATTACTTTATATTTCCTTCATTAAGTCATGGGGTTTGTAAACTTTTGAAAATGGTTCAGATAGCAGTGTCCTGCCCCCCCCCCAACTTGCAGGCCAAAGAAAGCTGAATGTAAAAACAATAAAAAATGAATATATCTGAAAGTAAGCATAAAACACTATATTTGTTATTTTTACAATAATATTTTCCATTATGAATAAACTCTATAGCACTTCTTTTCATAAGTAGTGCTAAAGATGAAGAATCAATGAGATGAAGAAATTAAAAAAACAACTCAAACTGTGGTTCCAAATTTTTAATTCTCCATCAAAATAGACTGTATTGATCAGTAAATATTATTGGCTTTGTAGACTTAACAGGTTTCATCTTGGAAAATGTTTTATGCTGTACCAAATACTGAAATTGTCAGGCAAAAGATTTTAAAGCAGAACATCTATGGAATTTAAGGTTGTGAGTTGGTGTATTGTAGGTGTATGCGTGCTCACATATAAATAAAGATGTAACAAAAACTTGGGTTTCTCTATTATGGACAATTTCTTTTATAGAGTAACTTCTCCCTTTCTTGGCTATGTCCATTTTCTTTTTCTAGTCCAGAAGTAAGATGGGTAAAGTAAGGATAAGGATGGTTTTAATGTTAGAGCTCAAGTCTATGACCAAAGTAAAGGTTATATTCACTTCATTGGTGGTGGTTCTGCAAAACACATCCAAATGCTGAGGGAGGGAGGTTCTGTCCTTTTTGGAAGAGAGGTCATAAAATTGATAACCAAAACCTTTTCCAGGTCCTTTATTACTAGCATCATCGGGGAAAGTGTGTGTTTTTATATGCACACACACATATATATATATATATATATATATATATATATGCAGATTATTTGACAGTGGAGAATAATGTTAGGTTGGTGCAAAAATAATGTCGTTTTCTCACATATGTTACTATCTGACAAAACGACATTATTTTTCACCTACCTAATAGCATATCCCATATGATCTGTGGGCTGTAGTTTGCATATGCCTGCTTTAAGCAATATGTATTAGAATGTTACAGTGCTTCATGCTGGGGAAGACAAGAAGTAACTTTTAGATTGAGATATGAAAAATATTCACCAATTACTACCAGTAGATGGAGACATGGAAACATATACAAGTAATGATAAAAAGCTGTGCAGTGCTTTCAGCAGATAAAGCTTACTGATTTCAGACAAACCCAACATTCTCACACAAATCAGTTATTCATAATTCATATGACAACCCATGCTGGATTATCATATCTAGTGAAATCATACTAACTGGATTAATGGAAAGTAAGTCCCTGTTAATTTTTTTTTTTTTTTTTTTCACCTTAATATTTCCACTACTTAATGATAAAACCATCAGTTGTTGAGCATGTTGCTGGAGCACTCTTTTGACTTATCTGAAAGCCACCCACCCTCCAAAGAGTTAAATGTTTATTGCTTTCTCTACTTTGTTGATTTACAAAAACAAGAAAATATTAGGTCATACTTGAGGAATATAATACATTTTCTTACTCAAAATTGCCCTAAAAAAAGAGTTGTTTTCATATACACACACACACACACACACACACACACACACACACACACGTGTGTGTGTGTGAGCAGACAAGATATTAATTTCTTATGTTTGTGAATCTCTTGTTCATCCACAAGTAAAACAAAATTTAAATGAAGTATCTTGTCATTTTCAATGAAATGAGTTTGCTATCCAAATAAACAAAATATAATATAATATATATATATATATATATATATATATATGGGGGCAGCAACATTTCTTTCGAACATATTTTGTTGAATATGACAGGAAAATTAATTTTTAATTTTTTTATTTTATATTTATTACTATTACAAAAATTTAAAATTTTTCATTTTGGTTGGGGTAAGGGAGTGTAAAAATTGTCTGTAGTGCTCTACTGTCTAGAGTGCTTTCAGTCACTTCTGTAGTCATTTTCAAGGGGTTTGTTGTTAATTTTCATGTTTGTCTGTTTAAGTTGTAGTTTTGTGCGGTCTATATAGATAGTAGTAGCATTTATACTGAGCCCCTGCAAAAGAACATGGCTTACTTGAATTTGAGTAGGAGTCTATTTTAAAAAAGGAACTTTTACACCTTATTTCTGTTGTTAAATAAGGTGAGATTAGTGCTAGGTACCAAATGTTTTGTAGAAGATATATATGTGTGTTATAAAATATTTACTCTTATTAGTTCTCATTATTAATGTTTTAACCCTCCACATTAAGTAATATGATTACAAAAAACTGTAGGTCTAAAAAAAAACAAAAAAAAAAAAATAATAATCTTTCAGAAATGCTCTGGTTGACTTTTTTTTTTTTTTTTTTTTTTTTTTTTTTTCTTGCAAACCATAATTTGTGTTATAAAATATAGATGAAAGTATGCAATATTTATAAGAGAAAAATGCTCAATATCAGGAACAGTGTGTATGTATGTATGTATGTATGTATGTATGTATGTGTGTGTATATATATATATATATATATATATATATAAAAACATTGTGGACATAAGTATTAACACTGGATGGTGACAGTCTGTTTTGTGTTTGAAATATATTTAAATTAGAGGTAAACCAACAAAACGCATATTTCGCTTGTTAATACATTTTATCTTTAATAATTTTCAATGTTAAGTCAGTTTTTGTCATGTGTGTGTAAGCACAGATATATAATTGCCCATTGAGTACTGGTGTTAATAAAATAGTGCCTTTTGGAGGGGGGTGATATTTATTTTTGCACTCATATCAGTATAAGTAATGCCCTGTAAATGACAAAACAAACTCCAACTTGCACTTTTTTATTTTTATTTATTTATTTATTTTTTTAAATTGAATCCTGTGTAGGTTATTAAATCAAGTGTAAGTGATTTCTTCCTTCTCTCCTGATAACTAGTCATCTACTGATCTGTTTATTAGTGTCTGAATAGTATCTCGCTTGTTTTTATTTAAGTCAACCAGTAGTACAACACTTTCTCCATCCTATTTTTTTTTTTTTTTTCTTTTGTTGATAAGTGTGTTGGGGGCGGTATCAGTTTTGCTTTTGTACTTGCTACTGGTTTAACTTTTTTTTTACATTGAAGAAGGTAAACATTGGGCTGTGTTTTTCAAAACATTGAAATGTTTGTTTTCTTTCTATTGAAATCATTCATAATATTTATTTTTTTTTTTGTAAGGATTTATGGAATGTTTAAATTTACTTTGGTGCTGGTTTTAAAATCCACATAATTTTTAATATAGATTTATTTTATGTTATTTTTCTATAGTAAATATGAAAACTATTATTAATGCAGTCATATCTGGACATAGTAAGATCCCCTGAAATTTAAATCTCTGGTAATTTTTCCTGCTCTCTTGATTAAACATTTTTATTATGAGTATTGGGCATGATGACTTTTCTGTTTAGTACTGCGGCATCTGTCTTTCAAAGGATTTAGTGGCCTTAATCCTCTTTAGTTCAGCATTGTATTTGGGAGGGTAAAAAATATTTTTATGAAAATCTGTATTTTTAAATTTTTTTTTTTTTTTTTTTTTTTTGAGAGAAGTTTCAACAAGAGCCATAGAAATTTGAGGTATTTGAATCATCAGAATTGTTATTCTCTTTTCAAATATAGCTGTCCACATCAGATCTTTATTTTGATCAGATTTAGCTTTGATAATCAATTTTCTTTACAAACTGCATCCAACAATGCTTTGTATTTTCCCTGTTTCTACATGTGGCAGATGTTGCATTCACTATACAAAAGTGTTAGTATATTAAACATGTGCTGTTAGCTAGTTTATTTCAGAAGCGAAATAAAATTTTTTTTTTTTTTTTTTTTTGTAAAAAAAGATATCAAAAATTAATTTTACTATAATAAGTCTTGCCTATTTCACAATTTAATAAAATTTTAATAATTTTCTCAAATTTTCTTTTGGTAACAGAATTACCTCAAAGCTTGTAATGTACTTGTAAAAATAAGCCTTCAATGATTGTATGAAGACGTTTTGAAATACCTGCCCCCCAACTTTTTTACTATTTGTATACTTTTTAATTTTTACATTTTAATTTTTACTATTATTGTGGAGCTTTAAATAGTTAATTTCTTTTTGTGTTGAACTGAACTTTACTCTTGACTAAATTAAAAGAAAATTTTTACTATGTCTAATATAAATAAATGTATAAATGTATCTAATGTAAATAAAAAAAAAAATAGAATAAATTGTTTCATAAATTGTTACTATTTACTTGTAATAATATGACAGCGAGTTCTACAGGTAGTCGAGATTTCCTTTGAGTAGACTTAAATTTGGGTTGGGGAAGGGTGTTAATGAAATATTTTCAGCTAATCTAACCCTGAAAAGTTTCTCTACATTATTGCCTGGAAGTTTTAAGTGTTGAAAAAGAAACTTTTTTTTTTTTTTTTTTTTTTTTTTTTTTTTTGTGTTAAGCATTTTCTAAATACAAAATCTTCTAAAATAGGTAATTTATATTAATTTTTCTCTTGTTTTCAGTGTCAATGTATTCCAAATGAGAATCCCCTCCGCACATATATTGTAAGAGATGCTCCTATTCATTTTCACAACAACTACAATAGATATAGAGAGCATAATAATAGTACTTTCAGATAAAGAAGATATCCAGCTTCTTACTATCCTCTACCCTTTACAAGAGCCAGATCAGGGCCAAAAAGGGAGTACTGGTAGTGTACTGCCCAGTCTTGTTAGTCAAAAAGTGTCTCTGTGGACCTTATGGGTGATGAATTATTTTACACACCATATCCCCCTTTCCCGCAGATGAAATATTGCCAGCCTCTTGCTGCTTTATCGCTAATTCCATGGACAGGTTCAAATGGACTGATTGGATTATGTATTTTTGAGTTATTTTTCATGATACCTGTTCAAGTTTGCCTGGAACATGGCTTGTTCTAAACATCTCTATTGCCATGGCTAAAATGCATTATCGATTGCCTAACGGTGATCACATCACTCCTTGGTTTTTATAAATGTTCATCAAGTGTTTATGAATGTCAGTAGGTGCATTTTTTTTTTTTTTTTTTTTTCCCCCACATAGAGAAATTCAATGAAACACTTCTGCTTTGTATGCACTTTTATGTCTGTTTGCCAACCTACTAACTGTAACAAAGTAAAAAAAAAAAAAAAATATTATGGGTTATTGGTAGGAAGTGTTTCAGTCTTGACTATCATACTGCCTCTATAATAGTTTTGGGATTCAAAATTTCTGCAGCTTAAAAAAGTAAAATTCTGTTAATGCATGTTGTTAAGTTTCTGATTAATTACAAAGTTTGTTACTGGATTGTATGCAACAGGCACTATGGTTCATGACATTTTAGAATATATAAAATTGAAGATTTTGTTTTTGTCTTATTTTTGACTGTGGGATTTAATGTTTTGTATTTATTTTTTTTATTATCTGGGAAGATCATGTTTTTGTTGTCAGTATTTTGGACTTTTGCCAATTCTGTTTTGTAGATGAGTACTCTTGCAACCTTGAATTGAATGGCCTTGACAAAGAAATTTTTTTTTTTTTTTTATAAAGAAGGGATTGTACAAAACTGGGTAGGGTGGGAAGCAATGTTATGACTTTAAAATTGTATTTTGTTTATATGAAAATCAGTAATTATGACATTACAGTGCTGAGGTATTTGGTTATTTTGCTGTCCAACCTTCTTAGTTTCAATAAATCCAAGCAGACTGAAAGGAGTGTTCTATTTTTATCGGTATTTATTTTGATATAAAAAATTGACCTATATTTCTTTTTGCTTAGCAAACACTCTTCTGTAGCACAATGCATAAGATTCTCAAAGTCACTGGAATTTATAAAGCCCAAACTTGCAAATGGGTTTTCATAAATTAAACATTTTATCATAACGATATGAAAGTTGGGAACTAAAGTCTTGCGTAAAAGTCTTGCGAATAAGAACTCGTTTGATTTGTAAATGGTTTAAAAGAAAAAAATTAATTTAGATTCAAAATAGAATCGTGATTTTTCTTCCAAATATTTTCTGGTGGTAAACACTTGTTATATTGAGTTAGTGATTTTCAGTCACTGTGCTGTGGTATACTAGTGTGGCAAAATATTATTGTCACAAAATTGCTATAAAACACCAGCCACAGTTTTCATACTAAATAAGATGTACAGATGTTGAAATAAAGTAAGTTCATACTTGTGTATTTTTTTGTTTTTTTAAATCTTTAGTTTTATTTCGTAACGTGTAAATGTATACCCTTTAAAAATTTTGCTAAGTGTGTTTAAAAAAGGTTGAGAAATACTGTATTGAGAAAATGTCTTATTTTTTTATTTATTTTTTTCTTCAGTCAAATAGATTTAGAATGATTATCTATAAATTTAATCTGCTTATATAAAATAAATTATTTCAAATGACTTTAAAACTATTGAAATAAAAGACGATTTTTTGAACGTTTTTATTTTTGTTTTTATAAGTTTAAACATTACTAAGCACAAACCGTAATCTGTTATCTGAATAACTTATTCTATTAATGTAGGCCATGCCTTTGTTAGCTGCTTGTTTGTCCTAACAAAAGATATCAAGGACTTAAAAAGGATTAAAATTGATATTAGGACCTTGTCATGTAGTTAGACTTAGCGTTTATATCAATGGTTTTGTGAAAGAAAACTATTTTCTTAACCTAATGAAAGTATTATTGAATAAGTAACTTTAAAACTTGATCTTGCATTTAGAAGTGCTATTAGGTTGGTGCAAAAATAATGACTCAATAATGTCGTTTTTTGATGTATTTTTAACGTCAAAAAACATTACGTCATTATTTTTGCACCAACCTAATATATATTTACTGGCTTACAAGAAATCGGTATATACAGTAGTGAGCAATGTTAAGAAAAAGTCTAAATGTGAAATAACTTTTTATTTTTAAGATTCATAGAACATTTTTTCAAGGAAAAATAAGGATATAAAGGTAAATTATATAATTCCAAAATATAAACTTCAATAAACGTATTTTGATAAAGTTATCAGAATAATTATATAACATTTGAAAAAAAATACATTATCTACATGTGAACTATTGTCCTCATCTTTGTTGTTGTTACATGTTTCAGCTGTTATGCTCTCCAGTCTTCATCAGGTGTTTGTTGATTTGGGTAACCTTCAGGGAATTTTGAACAGACACACTTAGTTAATCTACAGGTGTATGTTTTTCTCCATCCACTGACCATATTTAGGGGGTATCTCTAGTTCAGTACGGCACAGTTAGTGCTTGCTCCATTTCCAGGGAGTCCAAGTACTGCCTGCTGAGTGAACACACAATGACTAGGTTACCAAGTTGGTGAATCAACACTTTAATTCATTAGGCTATTGACCTGTGGAACCTTGGCACGTTAAACATAGCCCAACTGCTTTATATTTCATTCTATATTTATTGGCAACATTATTATTCAATTCCTATGGTGGAGTAGTGGATAGTGGCTTGGATTGAGGAATCGGAGAGTGGAGTTTGAATTCCATTCAAATCCATTACATTCACTTACCCTTGGGAAAGGTATGAATCCCCCCCCCCCCAGCTAAATAGCAGGACAGACCGGGTTCTATAGCCTTGGATGGCAATTGGTCTACTGCAGAAAGAAATGGCAACGTACTGTGGGGGGAAAAAATTTGCTTCGCCAATCATGTGTCGAAAGGCATATCATTACCTAAGTTTGTATCATGCATGGCATATAACTGAACTGACCCCCATAATACCGAGATATTGACATGGTGTAGTATGTGTAGAATTTAAAAAAGATTTTTTTTCTTTTCTTTTTAATGCATTTCATAGCCTGATGCAAAAAAAACAAAATGTCTTTTGCTTCTTCAATATATAATGCTTGGTCTCTTTCACAATGTATAATACACTTCTCTTTCAATGTTAAACTCTGACCTGTCAATTTTGAGGTTGCATTCTGTAATGGATCAAAAATTACATTCTTCATTTGCAATGAATGACAATCAACCTTTTTTCTTTTTTATTGTTCCACTAATTAAGCGTCTACAAATTCCTTGTTAACCTTGTTTCAAATAAGTCTTCAGTTTTCTATCTTCTCTATTCTTGCTAATAAAATATCTCATTTCTACTCCATCTCTTTTCACTGTTGTCTTTTGAATATGGATGACATTTTTCTAAATCAGTCTCATCTATTTTTAGTCTCCAAGGAGATGTGTGTTAATAATGTATAGTTGCACTTAGATGAACCATTTTATTAGAATTGCTAGTGATAGCTTCAGTAGAGGGCATGATTAAAAAAATTTAATTTATTTTATTTTCTTAATTTTTAAAGAAGATTGTTTAGGACAGTTTTATTCTGATACACCATGTCTAGAATGCCACATAAAGATGTTTCTTTGAATTCTTCCCATGTGCATCGATAACTAACTGTTGTCTACCAATAATGAAAAAATAACTGATAGTTTTTCATTATTAGTATGACTAGTGGGAAAGAACGAGTGAAATTTATCATAATGGTTCATAGAATGTTTTTCATATGCCTCCTGACGAGTGGACACAAAAGTTTCTCTATGAAGCTCTAGAGGTGCTGAATATAACCTCAATAAGCTTAGTGACAAATTTGCATTAATCATATCTATCTATATATATATATATATATATATATATATATATATAATGTGTGTGTGTTTTGAACTATAAAAAATATTGAGAAATTAAAAAACGAAAATATTCAGACACTGAGTTGTATATTTATATTTTTTGTTTTATTTCAATTAGATTCCTTGACTAGTTTCAGCCAGCATGTCCATCAATATATATATATATATATATATATATATATATATATATATATGAATGATAGGATCAAGAACAAATAGAGAAACGTTTATCAATTTAATTATTGACAAACATCTACTTGTACTTTTTCTTATCACTCTATCTGCTCCATATTTGATCTGTGTTTGATCTCAATTCACACGCACACGCACAGGTGTATTTTCCAGCAGCAATAATTCTTTCAAGCATGTTTGGTTGAATAATATCAATATGTTCCGTGTAACAATTTTTACTCTGGAATTTATAAAGTCAAAGCTTGCTCAGGGATTTGTTATAATTTTTATTTCTCTGAAAATAATCTCTTACTATTTGAAGATTTTTCCTAAAGTAAACTCTTTGATGCTGTGTGTGTGTTTTTTTTTTTGTTTTTTTTTCTTTCAAACAATAACAATAAAACAAAAGAAAACTATTTTATTGAAACTTCTGTTCTTAAACAAAATCTTAAACACTGCATGAAAAAAACAAATTAAAATTATTGTATGATATTGTCCTCATAGCTGTACACATAAATGTATACATTAGTTTTAATTAGAATAACTTTACTCTTTGCTTTTTTTTTTTTTGTTTCTTGGAAACAACTACAATATCTAGTGAAAAAAAGAAGCCTACTCAGAGCAATGACCCTTAAAATCATTTTCAAAGTATTTTCCCCCTCATGATCTCACACACTTCTCTCAAAATTCCTATTTTTCAAAGAAGTTCGCAAAGATCTCTTTTGTCATCACCATCAGTTGTCTGGTCATGTTTCTCTTAATCACATCCATAGCATTTCAATGGTAATTTTACCTTTGGGGAAAGTTGAAAGTCGCATCGAGCCAAATCTGGATTGTAGTGAAGGCTAACAAATTTGTGTGGTCATTGTAGATGTGACAGTTACATAGTGCACAAGTTCCACCAGTGCCATCGCATTGCAGGCTGAGTAATGCTATGGGAGAGTATCTGTTCTTGCATGTGCAATCTGGTCCCCTCTGATTGGTTCCTAAGTTACCACAAGATATGCTCTCGAGATATTCAAAATGGTTGTATAGTTTCCAGTGTGACTTTGAATAGGAAAATTAGTTAATTTTATGATAAGCATTATGATTCCAAATACTTAAATTAATCTTTTTAGTTTTTATCTTAGAGAAATGCATTTCGAATAGCTTAAGTCACTTAGTTTTGTTTCTGGCAAAGGCACAAAACCTATTCACTCATTCTATGCATTATGTTCTTAATGGCTACCAAAGATATTTCATACCCAGTGCAGCCTGCAAATAATTTAAAATTATTGTTTAATTTATTAAGTTCTTGTCATCAGGGAAGTTCATAAGTCGTTGAATTGTCAAAAGAAATGTTATTTGAAGAGTAAGGCTGAAAAGCTATGAAACTTATTTGAACTGATTTCATATTTTCTCCTGTAAACCATACATAAATTCTCTATAATTAAATCTCTACTTGTTTTTATATGAATTTCTCTTGTTGCTTTGATGCCACAACATCTTCCTGAAAACTTTTTAGTTTTTATTCCTTTAGACTTCTACAGTATATGATTGCAACTACAAGTGATGAGCTTACAACTATATCATGTTGAAACACCAGTTTTTGTATTATCACAAAAGTTGAGCAATGTCAAGCCTGGTCAATACCTAGATAGGTGATTACTTGGGGATACTAGGTGCTGTAAGCTGGGATGTGTGGATGATGAAATGGATAACTTCTCAGAATTGGAGATTGGAGAGCGGAGTTCCAATTCCAGTTATATTTGTTAAATTCATATACCCTTGAATGCACCTCTTCTCTCCCCCAGCTATGGGTTAATTAATAGGACTTGTAACAGTAAATCATTATTATCTTCAAATCTAAAAATATTTTCTGGCTTTAAATAACCTGGTAATGGTTGATAGGCTGTAAAAAAAAAAAAAAAAAAAAAAATATATATATATATATATATATATATATATATATATATCAATCAATTAATCCAAGCTGCAAATAATGCTGTTTCAGTATAGAGTAATTTTTTTTTTTTTTTTTTTTTTTTTTCTGGGGTTGGAGTGTTAACCAAATGTTTATGATAGACTGCCTGTCAAGTCTAAAGGGTGCCAATTGCCCTACTATTTACCCATAGCTGAGAGGAGAGATATCCTTTCTCAAGTGTGAAGTTAACACAAACTATCCCAGCCACTTTGAACTGATTTTGCCAATTTCATTCTTTCTGAGTCTGTCTATATTTCTGAGATGAGGTATTATGTACAGTATTTACATTAGTCGGACTATTGTCCTCATCTTTGTCGCCATATTTGTCACAACGTTTAGGCCGTTGTACGCTCCGGCCTTCTTCAGGTGGTTGGAATTTCGAACTGAACTCAATAGTCCGACTAATGTAAATACTGTTCATTCTTTCTACATTTAACCATTAGGTCAACTCCACCTGCACACACAAGTTGTTGCTGTGTGTGTGTGTGCGTGTTTTTTTTTTTTTTTTTTTTTTTTTTTTTTTTTTTTAGAGATATAAGCAATTTTAGTAAACTTTACAATAAATTTTTAAAAAATATTAAAAGCTGAAAGCTAAATAATGCTGATATTCAACTTGATCATTTTATAATGTATTAGATTCAACTGTTACAGAGCATCAAAATAAAAATTAGATTAAAATAACAATAACAGTAAATTTGTATTTTTTTGCATGATTGATTTTTTTTTTTTTTTTTTTTTTTTTTTTTTTCAATTATTTATTAGATTATTAGAAGATGAACTGTTATTAGTTTTATTTTAAAAATATTAAAATAAATCATGTTAAAATTAAAAAAAAAAAACTCAAAAAAACTATAGCTTTATGCCAGATAAAAATGGGGTAAAAATACTCATTTTTAAGTTTTTCTTTGTACACTTCTACTTATAAATTTTGCATCTTGTTTGGCTCCAAGAAGGTATAAAAGAGGAAAAAAACAAGTTCAAAAATATTTTAAATGCCATAATTTAATACAGTAAAGTTCTATTATGCTAAAGGAAAATATTAGTAAAATAAAATTAAATACAATTTTTGATAGAAATTAAATTTTAGGTTTTTAATACAAACTTTTGTGCGAAAAAGCTTTTTTTTCAGGAAACTTCAAATAAAAGTTACTTTTTTAAAGTAAATAAAAATGAAAATCCATTTTCAGAGCTATAAAATTTTAAGAAATGCATGAATTTCATAGAAACAAATTTAAGTTTCATAAAAATGTTTACTTTTTTAAGTCTTGGTTATTGAAAAGAAGATTTATTTTTGTTTACATAGTATGCTACATAAACAAAATTAATCTTTTCAGTTAAAACTATTATTAAAACAAATTGTTTTAATTTAACTGCTTCATTATGGGAACAATTTGTGATACAAGGTCATTTTTTTATGTGAAGAAATCAAATGTCACATTAGTGGGAATTCTATACAATCATTTTTTTCTTTTTTTATAAATTAAAAAAAATCAAAATTGGCAGAACAACAATGTGAATTCATTTTGTGTTTATATTACATAATTTTGATTAGAACTATTAAATTAATAATGATATTAAATGGGTTAAAAAAAGAAATTAAAAAATTTATTTTTAACTGAAACAGACTTTAAACTAGTGAACTTTATGAAAGTTTTTTTTTTTTTTTTTTTTTTTTTTAAACACAAGTAAAATAAATTTACATCATACTTAGGTGTTACTATGATCTATAGATTTTACTGTTACTGATAGTTTAAAATCAATAAATATTTTTATCTTTCTATAATCAAGACCAGGAACTTTTAAACAAGAAAATTCAAAGAATAGTTTTTAGAATCGTAAATTAGGTTAAAAATTCTCCAATGTTGATTCTAATACTTCAAAAAGTTTCGATATTTCTGATTAATTGTTCCATCATTAGTAATAATACAGATATATATATGAGCCATCCTCAGTCTGTATGACCACCCTGAGGATGGCTCATGTGAGCCGAAAGCTTAGAACCAACTTAATAAAAAAAGTATCCAAATGTTGGACAATTTTTGTCTTTATTTTCATCAGAAATTTAAGCAAACATTCGAACATTAGAATGGCTCATGATCAGACATAATAGACATTCATTGTCTGTTATATTTAATAATGTTTAAATAATGATCTGCTGTGCCAATACATTATATATATATATATATATATATATATATATATATATATATACACACACACACACACACACAAATCCACATATTAGACTAAAAGGTTAATTCAATAACAAAATAAGAAAAACTGTATTATGTGTTTTGTCCCAAGCAGCATCTCCAATACCCTGTGGGTGATGAATTATTCTCCACCCTTCAACCTCTCTCCCACAGACAGAATGTGGCAAGACTCTCTACTGTTATCATGAAAAGTGCTCAGATGAATGGCATTCCCTGGTCACGCTGAGACAAACCTTCACAGCAGGAACACGCCATGCCACTTACATAGTAGCAAATCACCTACATTCTCTCCATATTCCATCGGTGAGAAGTAATTCTCACTTGAGCAGATTCTTCCCGCGAACCATTGGCTTGTGGAACTGACTCCCACCAGCTGTTTCTTCGATGACTACAGTCTTAACCTGTTCAAGGCTAGGCTTAACTTTTATCTTTCACTTCTATATGCACAAATGGCCTACCTTGAGTGGCCTCTGGGCCTTGTAAAGGGTGAACTTTGCTGTAAAAAAAACAAAAAACAAAAAAAAACAGGGGACTTCTTCAGGCTAATAATAGTTTTATTATTGGATTAAGTCTTTTATATAAAAGACAAGTAAACTTTTCTCTACCAATATGTTTTGTTACTTGAGAAATGTTATCAAGGTAAATTTTGATAATTTTTATTTTGTGACTCTATACTGATGTAATGGAGAGGAAAAAGTATTGATAGGCTTTTGAATTTGAGATTAGGAAGCACTATTTTTTTCCCCAAAATTTTAGTGAAACTAACTTTTTCGTTTTTTTTTTTTTTTTTTTTTTTTTTTTTAAACTAAAATACCTCCGATTTATATTTTGTGGATGTGTGGTGGTATAATGGATAGCATCTTGGAATGAGAAATTGGAGAGCTGAGTTCAAAGTCAGGTCTGTTACATTCAGTTATTCACAAATATCCTTAGGAAAGTTTATGAATCCATCCCTTCTCCTCACAGCATGATCAGATTTATACCTTGATAACTAGCATGACAATATTTAAAAACACTGACAAATGAAAAGTATAAAAGAAAAATAGGATTTTTAAACAATTACAAAAAGGTGCATTTGAGAAAATTAACAGGTAAAAGAAAGGGTGTCTATTCAACTATTTGTAATTAATTTCCTGTTTAAATGTTTTATTTTCTTCACTTCTATAACCTTGAAAACTAAAAAACAAAAATTCAAATTTGTAACTTTCAATCGTAATGAGGTTTTGATAACAGTAATAAGAATAAGACATTTTTTATTTTTAATAATTTTTTTTTTTTTTTTTAGAACCAATTACATTTGCTGGATTGATTAATTATATTGAATGTTCAAATGCAGTATATGTTGCTTACACTCTATTCATAAACCAAGTGTGAATCTGACTGCTGCTGCTGTTTTTCCCATGGATGCTGTCTACTTGGACATATTGTAATTGAATTGTTGTTCTGAGGCGCTCCCTTTTTTTTCTTTTTTTTTTTTTTTCTTGTTTTTCATCTCTCTTAGTGCTTATTTTTTTTATTTTTTTTTTTTTCATGATTTCTGTACATATTCTGCTTATATCTCCTCTAGAGATGAAATTAGTTTTGGTGTGAAACCGAAAACATGTAAAATATATCTAAATATATTTTTACACCTAGATCATTGTTGATAGGTTAGTTAGACAAATGTATTTCCAATTATTAATGTGAGAAGTTGTATATTTTCTATGGAAATCAGGGAATATATTAAATTAGAATGAAATGAACAAATGAAAAGAAAGTATAAATATTTTTGCATGCTATTTAGATTTTCACAAACAAGCAAATGTACTGAAAGCAAAAGTAATCTAATAAACCAATGCATTTAAAAAAATTTTTTTTTTCTTAGGCAGTCGAGCCATTTTTTACATCTTGACTCAGTTGAGCATGTTTGGTTTGTGATGATTATCTGGTCTGGAAAGAGAAAATAAAAGAAACTAAATTGATAGATTAAAGCAAAGACTGGAGAGAAAAAAAAACAAAAACAACAACAACAAAGAAGGGTTTAATTTTTGTGAATTTTAGAATTCTTTTGCAAATGTTAATCCTGAAAATTATATGCATGCATGACCTTGAAGAATATAAGAATAAAGGTCTTCATAAAGTATCTTTTATTTTCCTTGTAAAATCTTTGTCAGGCTGCAAGAATTGAACTTTAATAACTTTTATAGTGTTCAGTACCTGTTGCTTTGAAGGCAAGATTGTCAAAATTGAAATTGTTTATACATTTAAAATGCTACATTTATTAGAATATATATATATATATATATATATATATATATATATATAGTTTAAAGACAGAAAGTCATAAAAATTACTTCAAAAGGCCATGCATTTTATTCTTGTCTTGTTAGCAGGACTTGTTGACAGAAAGGGAAATTAGTCCTTGCAACACAAATGTCCATTTCATTCAACTTGTGTGTCTGCATATGTATATTTAAATTCAACGACAGGCCTATAAAAATTTCTACAGAATTTAAAAAAAAAAAAAAAAAAAAAATTGTTTTAAAAAAATAATTCTATTCTACTACTGAATAATTTTTAAAAAGTTCAATAAAATCTGATTTTTATGGTTTAAAAAAAATTGATATTTTTCTTGTTTCCAACTTTAGGATTTTATTGCTCAGGGAAAGGTTTGTCCAGACTGAGTGGGAGAGGAATGTATGATCCAAATGACTTATTTCAAGCTCAGTCAGATTGTGTGTGTGTGTGCATTTTATATATATATATATATATATATATATATATATATATATACGCACATACATTATATATATATAAACAGGTCAACAGGCTGTTTCATGCTAGACGCAGTTGTCAGGCAGCCTGACAATTGTGTCTAGCATGAAACACTTTTTTGTTCACTTTTATATTTATATTTACATATGCTCTATCTCTGATATTGAGTACTTTATCCCATAAATATAGCACACCTTAAAACTATATTTCTTCATCTCTCTATCTATCTATCTATATATATATATATATATATATATATATACACACACACACTGGCAAAGCACATGTAAGTTGCTCATGCACAGCACATATATATATACATTCTTCAAAAGTGGCAAATAGAAACTTGTTCAGCTGTAACGCTCTCTATGGCTAAGTTGTTTGAATTCTGCTGGTGAGCACATTTTCTTTATGAAGTTTTCTTGTTTGAGCAGATAGGTGTAATACGCACTCTAAGAATAAAAACAAATGAACAAAAAATGAGGTGTCTATTTCAAACCTGGGTATCCACTAAAAATAACATTTGAAGTAATAAAAATGTTTGATTAAAAATATATCAATTAATTCTTTAGAAATGACATATGCTCATGTAAAGTCAGATGTAAACAGTGTGTGACATACTGAGAACTGGCTCCTCTTACGTAATATAGATTTTGTATTTGTTTTGTATTCTGTATTGGATAGAAGCTCTTTGTTTAATATTACTAATTGTTGATGTTCTGAAATGCATATTTCTGTAATTATTTAAAAATCTCTTTTTCTTTCATGTTTTTTTTTTTTTTTTTTTTTTTTTTATTTCTCAATTTTTTTTTTTTTTTTTTTTTTTTTTTTTTTTTTTTTAAATATTGTGAGGTTGGCTATTAACTCATATTCTTGAAGAAAGAAGCAATTAGTTTTACTCTTGTAATGTGTCACAAGGAATTACTAGTTGTATATATATATATAATTATTTCTTATCCATTTTGTAACATGTAATCACCTTGATAGTTTCAATGTCATGTGAAGATCTAAAGTTATAAATGCTGAGACTAATAGAAAATGTCCTAGAGAAGAGGAAACAAAAGCTTTTAATTTTTTTAATGAACAATGATGTTCACTCTATACAAGGCCTAAGAGTCATTCCAGGTAGAGGGTTACAGAGTAAGAGGCACAGTTTATGTGGACACGTGGGGAAGATAATTGCTAACCTTAGACGTTAACAGGTTAAGAGTGTAGTAATTGGAAAAGTATCCTTTTGGTAGTCAGTTCCACAAGGTGGTGGTTTGTGATGAAACTGCTGCTCAAGTGGAATTTACATTTTCACCAATGCAGTATGAAGGGAATGAGGGTGGTTCACTACAGTGTGTATGACATGACATGACAGGTCTTAGTCCCACCAGTTCTAACCTTCATGGCTAAGGAATGTAGTTTGTCTGAACATTTTGTGTAGAACTAGTGATAGAGCAGTAAGAGGTTTGCAGCGTTTCATTTGTGGGAATGGGATTGTGGAGGGGGGGAATAATTTATCACCCACAAAGATGTGGAGAAGCTTCTGGAAAGTGAGTACTGGGCAGCAGTACTCCATTTCAGCCTGATCTGGCTCTTGTGAAGGTAAAGGATAGCAGATGGAGTCAGGTACTTACTTGTGCAGCACAGGGAACCGATCATTTTTCCAGCATCCTTAGTGATGGGTTGTAAGTACAAGTTCCATGTTCATCATGATAGCTGAAAATTCGGAGTTCACTTGGTGATGAGGGAACATCACTAGTTTGGTTTTCAAGGTATTGAAGGAGACCAGCTAGTTTTTCCCCCACCTCTGAGCTGTTAAAGCTAGGTCAGAGGAGAGAGCAGCAGCCAAGCTCTGGTCATCTACATATTGCTTAAAATGTCTTTTCAAATGATATTTACATGCAATATATTCCGTTACAATTAGTTTATTCTATATTCAGCATTTTATAGGACATTTTTCCTTCAGGGATTTTTACCAATTTAAAGCCTATTTTTATAAAGTGAACATAGAAAAATAAATGAGTAATTTTTGTTTTTTCTTAAGATTTATGATAATAAATTAGCATCATGAAAAGTGGATTTAACAATAAGTTAGCAGCATGAAAAGTGGATTTAACAAGCAGTTCAACTTCCAGTATAGTCTGCTCTGTTAACTTTCGCATGAAAACTCTTGAGAAAGGTATGAGTCCATCTATTTTTCTACCCTCCATCTATGCGTTAAATAACATGGTAGACAGAGCTTTTGAGCTTTTTATGGCTGCCAGTCTAAACTACTCGGTATTTAAAACTGGAGAAGGCAATGGAAAACCACTCTATTATCTTTGCCAGGAGGTCATAGCAATTCAGATATTAAATTCTCTTGAAAGCAGTCCTCAGCCTGAAGGGATATGGATTTAAAAAAGTGCTTTCTCAGTTTTTCTGTTGCCTAAGAATTGCAAACTTGAGAAAAATTTGCATATAATGCAAATATTTCCTTGCACAGTATATATGTTCTGAAAGATTTTTTGAGAATGCAGTACATTTACAAGAGTTATAGCTACTATCATGAAAAGTTCTCTTCCTTCTCTCTATCTATCTACACACACACACACACACACACACACACACACACACACATGCACTTTGAATTAGGATTGTGCATATGTATATTATGGGCATTCAGTTAATTAAAAGAGTCTTTTAAAAAACAAATATTGGTATTTTCTCAAAATTCTTTATGTAGAAATCTTTTATTTAAAATATGATCTTAATAAATAGTACTTTTTCGAGTTTTTTTTTCTGTCAGGGTGGAGGTGGATCTGCTTCATTTACATTTTTTTTCTAAACTACTTCCGTATATAGTATTAGATTGTTACAATAGTATTGATATTTCATATTTAAGCTTATATATATTATTGGTTCCAGTCTGTACTAGAATGACTGCAAAAAACGCCCCTCTCCAAATTTATACACAATTTATTATATATATATATATATATATATAGCGTTGCCCATTATTTTTTATAAGCTCTATACTAAACATTAAATCTGGTATGAAAAAAGAACTAAACAAAATGAACACAAAACGATCAGCTTTAATAAAGGACTCGTAACTGGAAAAACTGAATGAAAAAAGAATGTTAACAACAAATACTTTTTACATCCGACCCAGTTCTGTGGAATCAGAATCAACATTGAATTTAAGCAAGTGAATGAGCCAATTGGAGTAAAGTGCCATGCAGATTTAAATTTTTACCACTTGTGATGAATGCAGCTATCGATTTTTTTTTTTTTTTTTTTTTTTTTTTTTTTTTTTTTTTTTGCATGCTAGTTAACATTCGTGTCAGTCAGCTGTTGGCTCTCACGCTGGCCAATAGAATCTTCCTGCCTATTTGTGGCAGCCAGCTATAGGCTCTCACTCTGGCCAGTAGAAAATGGCTGCAAACTACAGGAAAACTGCCCTAGATGCATGAAAAAATCGATTATTTCCACTATTGATGGGAGTTGTGAAATGCAAAGTCAGTCTTGTCCTTTCCGCTAACTTGGAGCATGTAAATTTCGGTGCAAATCCATCGAAAACTGTGGCCGTGCATTTGTTACACACACACACACACACACACTGCCTTTTTTTTTATATATATCTATATATATATATATATATATATATATATATATATATATAGGACTCTACCGTTGTATTCAGTGTATGAGGGTCAAGCAACTCAGTTTCTAGGGACTGACAGGCTAGATACCAGCACATGATTTGATTATAGTGGTTAAGGCTTTGTGCAGAACCAACCACACATTTTGAACGGCCGAATACAGAGACCTGGTGCACAAGGTCCCCAAACAACTCTCTGTAGGTTTTGAATTCAGAGTTGTCTTTCTCCTAGACCAGTTACCATCCAAAGCTATAGAACTCAGTCTGTCCTGCTATTTACCCATAGCTGGAGGGAGAAGAAGAGGATTAATACCTTTCCAAGGGTATGAGTATGTAAGTGAATGTAATGGATTTGACTGGAATTTGAACTTCACTCTCATTTTCCTCAATCTGAGTCACTATCCGCTACTCCACTGTGCCTCCTAATATATATTTGCAAAAAGCAGCATATATATATATATATATATATATATATATATATATATATATATATAACCATGGTTGATTTGTCTAGAACATGATTGCTTGATGCTATTGGTTTGGGAGAAGCAATTTTAGTGTACACCACCTTTTGAAAGTGCCTGATAACCTCACCATGGGATGACCCAAGCTATGTGAGTGAAACTGGGTAGACAGAACTATTTTGGAGCTGTTGATGGTTTGCTAGCACAAAGTCAAGTCATTGTGACCAAAGGTTTGAGCATGCCAGATAATGTGCTGTCTTCTGCAAACTGTGAATAAGGTCTGCTCCGTATAGTTGCAGTATAAACCCCAGGTAGGCCCTGTGGGTGTTGAACAAATGTGCCTGAGCATGCGTCTGCAACAGGGATTGGCTTCACTTTAGGAAACCATGCTGTTAGTGAATAAAAAAGTTTTTGATTTTTAAAATTTTCTAATAGAGGTTTAGGTTTAGAAAATGTTCCCCAAACCTCAGTCCATAAAAACTTCAAGGTAAAAATTAGAAATGTTTTAAATCACTTAAGAGTGATTCGCTAGAAGAAAGGCGAGGCGGAAGATGAATAAATGGGTGTTATTTGAATGGAATGAGGATCCCTGAATAGGATAGATGGGAGCCTGCATTAACCCATTGAACTTTGACACTTAACTGCTTGCTGTTTGTGTAAATTACACTGTTTCCAAACTGTGTCACAGAACCCATCAGCAGCGAAAAGCAACATATGGCAAGTGTGAAGTTGTTCATGTAAACAGCCATATTCTACTTAAGTGTTAGGCTGTATAATATTTCTGTTATTAGGTGTTGGGTGTCTTGTATGATTAGTTTGATGGATTTATTTTGGCCATTGATATGGTATTGTTCCATTATTCAGCTTGGATCAAAAATGAATTTTGCATAATAAACAGAAAAGTGTTGTATAAGAAGCTGAAACATCAACCATAATAGGGAAAGTTTATTTCAAAGCAGTGTCCTGATTTGTGACAAAAAAAAAATTCCTTATGATAATGTCAGCTTTTATTTTGCAAAAATCATGACAAAAGCTGAACCAGTTGAAGATAGAAATCTTCTTGTAGCATCCTTAGCACCAAACTCTCTTTATAAATTAAATTTATGCAAGAATTCTTTATGAAGAACTGATGACTTGCTAAGACAGAGGAATATTTTGATTCAATAAATATCAATAAAAAAAAAAGTTATATTGAATCACTTGATATAAATGAATAATTAGATATAGACTTTTCTCTTTTCAACCAAAATTAAGGTGCAAGAATTTAAACAGCATATATCTATATAGATATTTACTAAACTTGTGTATGTCCTAAATTTTACTGGAATGTAGTAGTAGGAGGAAGATGATGTTTATATCAATCTTGCTAATGTATAAACAAAATTTTAACTTCTGTTTATTGACAATGATCTCAAGCACCCGTGGGGAAATGTGTAACAATTTAAGCTATCAGAAAAGCCATTTAATTAATATACATGCCCAGATGTGCATTGTTATTAGATTCTTTTCCAGCAAAGAAATTTTATGTGTACTAAAAACAAAATATTTTCATGACTTGTCTTATTTAAGTCTTTAAGATGACTGAAGGTCTGGACGTCCTGCAACTGCCATCACTGAGAAAAACATTGTGTTCACCACATGATAATGGATGACAGACGATTGGCTATAAATCAAATAACCAATGCTAATAGCATATCCTATGAAAGAGTTTAGAATTTTCTGCACATTGAACTTGGCATGATGAAGGTTTCTGCTCAGTGGGTGCCATGTCTTCTGACACTTGATCAAAAGCATACTAGACTGTTCACATCATTGGGGAAATCTGACATTGAGTCAAATTCAACTGGTTTGAACATTTCCAAACCAAGGATGAGTGTTGTGTTCATTACTTTGAGCCAAAGGGACAATCTATACAGTGGAAAAAATTCTCCTCACCTGCTCCAAAGAAGGAACCAAGTTTGTTTTATCTGCAGGGAAGTTGATGGCCTCTGTCCTTTTGGGATGCAAAAGGAATTGTGTTCATTGACTATCTTCAAAAGAGCCTCACCATTAATGGAGAGTATGAGGCCAACTTGCTTAGACAGTTATGAAAGGCTATCTTGTCCAAACACTCAGGAAAACTGATGAAAGGTGTCATGTTTCATCAGCACATGAATCTTTGGTTTCAATGTCAGCTTCAAATTGGTTGATCACCCTCCCTATTCTATTTTTCTTCGGCTCCATCTATCATCCGTTATCCAACATGAAAAAACACTTGGCTGTGAATTGGTATCACAGTGATGCTGTTAATAACTTTTTGACCCATAGGATGAAAACTTCTTCACCATTGGGATCCAAGAACTGCAACACCGATGAAAGAAATGTGTGGATCACAAGGGCGACCATGTTGAAAAATAAACCTCGTTTCGTCATGTTTCATGAGTATCTTGGTCAGCCTTTGAAGGCAGAGAGTTTGACCAGCACAGCTGGAGACAAATCTCCAGCTGCAGACCAACATACACTATTTATTACTGTGTTTATTTGAATGGGGACATTACCCATTATTGTTTGTTGGTATGCTACAACAATATTAGTATGAATATGGAAATGAACTATAAAATATAAAAAGAATTTTTTTTTTTATTTTCCTTTTTATATTATACAGGCATTTTCGTATTATTAGATATCTCTCTTTTCAGTATTAAAACTTTCTTTATTATTTCTAGTTCTTGCAGGTGGGTTGAATCACCTGCACAAATGTATAAACAATTATTCTATATTGGTTTTTAATATATGTGCTGATTTAAAAAAAAAAAAAAAATGCAGTATCATTTTCTTTTAATGATTAATTTTGATATAAACTTAAATTTATTTATTTATTTTATTTTATTTTTTTTTTATATTATTTACATTTGGACTAATGTCCTTGTTTTTCTTGTCTAGCGATATCTCATTTTGTTCTTATCTAGCATTGCTCCGTTATTGCTTGCCCTGTTTCCACTGAGTTTAAATCTGTATTACCCAGCCCAGAAATTGAACTCACAATTACATCACCAGATTCATGAACTAACCTTTTAATCTATTAGCTTCAATGGAAATGGGCCAAACAGTCACTGAGTAATACTAAATAGGAACAAGACGAGAGATACATGGAGAGCAGTGTGAGAAAAATTTATCCTTTTTGGTTGAATAAAGAGTTCAGTTTGAATTCCCTAAAGGTTGAGATCTACAGATAGCTGAAAAATGCTGGAGAGTACAACAGGTGAATTGTCCTGGGTATAACGATAATCTTCATCTGACAGCAAGACCACTGATCAGGAAGTTTTGAGGAGCCTGAATCCACTTAATTGCCATTGTTCCCAGGTCCATCCTGACCTAGAGTGGTAGCACCCTTTTAGGGTCCCAGCTATGGGCTAATAGTTAACCCCACAAACTGGGGTCAAAACACTATGAAAGTATAAAAATACATTTTGTAGTAAAAGTACCAGCAATACATTTTCATAGTTAAAAAAAAAAAAAAAAAAAAAAAATTATGAGAAATATATTTTTGAAAAAAAAAATATTACTATTAATACATTTTTGTAAAAGAAATTACTAATTAGTAATGGGACAATTAATCAGAATTAGAATCGGAAATATCAAAACTTTTTGAGGTATCAGAATCGGACAATCGGACATTGGACAATTTTTAACCAAATTTCCGATTCCAAAAATGATTCTTTGGATTATCTTTTATTTATTTATTTATTTTTTGTTTAAAGGTTAATTTTCCATTCCTGGTACTAATGATAAAAAGATATATTTATTGATTATAGAGAAATGTACAAATAAGTGAATGACTCCGAAACATTTGGCCAGATGTCAACAAATTTGTGAACTTGATTAAAAAAACAGAAAAATGTCCCCAGAGCATGTCCTTCCCTGCGATGTTGTCAAATGTGAATGATGTCTTATATCCAGTGAAATTGTGTGTTTGTTTCGAAAGACATTGAACCGTTTTTACAAAATTAATGTATTTCTTAAAATTGTATTGCTTTCAAAATGGATTTTCATCTTTATTTGCTTTAAAAAATAAACAAACTTTTAATGAAGTTTCTTGAGGAAAAAAAAAAAAGAAAAAAGAAGCTTCTTTACACAAAAGTTGGCATTAAAAACATTAAAATTTAATTTCCATCAAAAATTGTATTTAATTTCTTTTAACTTACCTGTGTTAAACTATTATGGTATTTGAAATATTTTGAACTTTTTTTTTCTCATTTATTCCTCTCTGGAGCCGAGCCAAACAAGATTCTAGTTTTATAAATAGATGAGTATCAAAAAAAAAAAAGTTAAAAATGTGTATTTTTATCTGGTGTGATTAAGCTATATTTTTCCACTTTTAACATGATTTGTTTTAATATTTTCAAAATAAAACTAGTAAAATTTCATCTAATAATCTAATACATAACTGAAAATATCAATTGCATGCAAAAAATACACATTTACTGTTCTCATTCTTATGAAGATTTTAATAATTTTTGACCTTATTTTTATTTTAATGCTTTGTAACAGTTGAATTTCATACCTTTATAAAATGATCAAGTTGGATATAAGTGTTATTTAGCTTTCAACTTCCTAATATTCTTAAAAAGTTTATTGCAAAAGTTGTTAAAATTGTTTCTCTTAAAAAAAACAAAAAAACAAGGGATATGTTTTTACTGTATTATTGCACTTTTACTCTTTTTTTCTTTTAACAAAATTAAAATACTTCTTGATTCTTTTTACAAATTAAATTTATTTTAGACAGTAAAACTTATTACTGATTAAATTTTTTAGATAAGATTGAATACCTTTTATTTTAAGTTTCTGTAATAATTCATATTTAATTTTTAAATGTCTGTAAAGAAATTTAAAATTTGCATTTATTTTTTATTCACTGTACAGCAGGATTACGTACTCCTTGTACTTTATCAAAATATATGCACGAGTTAAAAAAAAAAATCTACATAGGATGATGCCTTTCTGCTTAGAGTATTATTGTTGCAATATTATTTATTATATCAAAAGGGTGTCTCTTATTTTTGAAGTGCATGCTGAAATTGAATTGTTACCCCCAAATTTGTTCCATTCATTGAAAAAATACCACATATAAAATTTTAAGATTGCATAATATTTAGAGGGTGCTTTTGCTAGTTAAATCTTAAAAGGTAAACAAAAAAGTACTATTTTTTAACGTCAAAAAACATTATTATGTCATTATTTTTGCACCAACCTAATATTTTCAGAGGCCAATTATGGCAAGTGTTATCCAATGTCAAGCAGAAAAGTGTAATTTGGAAGTCTTTTAAGATTTCTGAGGATAACCAAAGTAAAGCAATATGTCAACTGTAGCTAACTTGAGTGATTTACGTAAAGAAATTCTTTTTTTTTTTTTTTTTTTTTTTTGTTTAAACTCTTACCCAATTTTTAAAATAAAAAGAATATCTAACTTTATTTCATAAGCTTTTGTATTCATTTTTCTACTAAATGTTTTCTTAATAAATTTAATTTGTTCATTAAGTTTCCTAAACAAACTGAAGAGCTGTATCAGAATTGAAATTTGGAACAGTATTGGGAAGTGTATTGGAATCGGTAAAAATCCCCAAGAAAATTAAATTTTGGCATTAAATAACCCACGAGGAATTGATATGTCACTAAATAAATGAATCACAGGTAAAACATTGGGATAATGACAGCAAAGATACAAGGACATTACCCTGCATGCAATTAAACTCCTCATCTGAGAAATCCAGAAAGAAATAATTAAACTTAACCTATTTGAGATTTTCATCTACATTAGTTACTAAATGCATAGTTGAAATCTTAATATATTTTTTATTTTCACCACAAAGCTTTCCATGCTGTTTTATTGACTCTGCTAAAAGCAAATGTATTTGGATATTTTTTTCTATTTGAATTGTTATTCTGTTTTTACAGGATTTATCATCAGTTTATTTTATCTATTTTTGCTTAAATGATATATCTTGTCTGTTACACGTCATTCTTGACCTAAAACTGAAAAATTACTTATCTCTGAAAATTGTTGATTTTAGTGTTTTACTGTGAAATGTTTTAGGTTTTAGAACTAAATTTGATAGAATTGATATACGACCCAAATGCAGAAACTTGTCAGAGGTCAAAGTTTGTCAGCTTTGTTGGTAGGTCTTTAAGCACAATTATTTTTCTTTGATGGTCACAAAATGAACTGTGAAATCAATAGTACGAAGATAGGAATTTTTTTTTTTTTTTTTTTTTTTTTAGTAACTGAATATTGAATATTTTATCAATTTTTATTTAATTTCTTACATAATACCTTGGGTAAAAGTACACAATTTTTGAAAATTTAATCTGTTTATAAGCATTCTTTCTTTTTTTTTTGTTATTTGTTGAAAATATCTTGATTTTGTGTCTTAGAAATTAATTTCTATTCTTGCTCAATTTTTACTTGAATAATTCTTTTCTGTTTGTGATTTTGTTTTAATCATTTCATTCCAAGCGAGATGATAAAGCCACTATGATGCTAGGGTTTACTGGGAATGAAAGAAACTGAAAATAAAATATTTTGTTAAATTAAGATAAAAAAAAAAAAATTGAGGAATTTGAAGCCACAAATCTCAAAAAACACCCCAAAGTCACTTGTAAATTCTTTTAAATAAATTTATCTTCATGCTTCATTTGATAAGGTATGTTATTATTTTATTTGTAGTTATGAGGGTGGACTGAAGGAGTGATACTAGAGCTGAGAAATCTTGCAGGCATTAATGTTAGCTCTTCTGCATTGTTTCTTTCTAGGTAAACTGACTGTTCAAAGAAAACTTCAAAAGTAACTAGTAACAACTTCTGTTTAAAATGGACACTATTTGGCATCATGCAGAAAAAGGGATTTAACTCCAAGGGACATTCATGCTGACAGGGCGGCTACATTAGGGGATGACACCCCAGCTTTTTCAACAGTGCAAAACTGGACAGCTGAATATAGGAGGGTTGAGAGGATCTTGAAGATGACCCAAGGTCTGGACATCCTGCAACTGCCATCACTGAGGAAAACATTGTGTTCACCACATGATGGATGACAGTTCGATTGGCTATAAATCAAATAACCAATGCTAATAGCATATCCTATGAAAGAGTTTAGAATTTTCTGCACATTGAACTTGGCATGATGAAGGTTTCTGCTCAGTGGGTGTCATGTCTTCTGACACTTGATCAAAAGCGTACTAGACTGTTCACATCATTGGGGAAATCTGACATTGTTTGAGTCAAATTCAACTGGTTTGAACATTTCCAAACCCAGGATGAGTGTTGTGTTCATTACTTTGAGCCAA
This sequence comes from Acanthosepion lycidas, assembly GCA_963932145.1. Lineage (NCBI taxonomy): Eukaryota > Metazoa > Mollusca > Cephalopoda > Sepiida > Sepiidae > Acanthosepion > Acanthosepion lycidas. The sequence goes on along the minus strand of OZ010598.1, from coordinate 39,708,183 downwards.
AGGGACAATCTATACAGTGGAAAAAAATTCACCTCACCTGTTCCAAAGAAGGAACCAAGTTTGTTTAATCTGCAGGAGAGTTGATGGCCTCTGTCCTTTTGGGATGCAAAAGGAATTGTGTTCATTGACTATCTTCAAAAGAGCCTCACCATTAATGGAGAGTATGAGGCCATCTTGTCCAAACACCTAGGAAAACTGATGAAAGGTGTCCTGTTTCATCAGGGCAATGCTCCAGTGCATGTCCTTGGTTTCAATGTCTGTTGTGCATGACTGTGGCTTTGAACTGGTTGATTATCCTCCCTATTCTCCTGATTTGACTATCATCTGTTCCCCAACATGAAAAAATACTTGACTAGGTGATATCTGCTGTTGATGACATTTTTGACCAACAGAATAGACAGTCAGATGTCAGTTTATCTGGAAAGAAACAATGCAGAAAAGTTGAAATTAATGCCTGCAAGATTTCACAGGTCTAGCATCCCTCCTTCATAGTCAGCCTATGAACTTTTCAGCCCACCCTTGTATATTGATGTAGGCTTTTAATTTTCCTAAAAATATTTGTGAAAAGTATAGTAAATTAGTATTGGTTAAACCTTTCTCTGTCCAGGTGATTTGTTTCCAGCAATTGTCTGCTTGAATAGGGATTTGAGGTTTTTGTGTTTTGTTTGGAAAGCAAACATAAGACATTCTCACCTCCCAATATATTTTATCTGATTATTTTTTAAAAGAATTCTTACATTGGCATATTGTAATACCATTTTTGACATTGCCATCTTTGTAGGACTAGAGATATAGATTTCCTGTAGACAAGAGTAGACTTTAATATTGTACTACATTTATAAAGAGATTTCAATCTTATGCCAATATATGGTGACTGACTTTTAAGTAAGAAATCTTTAGTTTTTGTTTCAAATAGTCTTAGTTTTATAGTCAGTATATTTATTCTCCCAGAATTATAAAATGGACCACCTGTAAATGATTTCATATTTTGTTAAATGTGTGACAAAAGAATTAAGATAAAGATATTTAAAGGGAATCAACAGAAAACCAACAGTAACAAAATAGTAATAAAAAAAAAAAAGGTTTTATAATTTTAGTGATTTAGTTAGTAGCTAAAAGGAAAAAAAAACATGATGGCTTACCAGCAAGAAGTTAGAAATACTTTAAAATAACTTCAGTTGGAAGTTGCTGGGTTTTGTGGCATGGTTTACATGTCAGTGAAGGGTAGTAAACGGACTGCACTGAATCAGATTTCGGTAACAACTCATTTTTCCATTCAGCTCACTTAATTCTAGTGCCAGCCGATGAATATGAATAACCATATAAAAGAGCTCCACTTGTAAGGTCATCTAACCACATCAAATGACCCAGAACTTGGAGAAGTTTCATTCATAAAAATAGATTCTCTTAATAATATCCATATAAGGAATGTTATATGAAAAAAAAAAAATATTGAATTATAGTTCAGCATTGTGTAATGGTTATCACACTTGACTTGTTCAATCACTTACATTTGAGTTGTGAGTTGGATTCACACTAGGTGCTACTTTATCATGGCCTTGTGCTACCTTTAAGCTACATTTAGTAAATTACATTTATAGCTCCTTGGGAATTTCGACATGGTATAATTGTGTGCAATCTCACTTATGAATGAGTTGCAAGTTTGATCCTCACTGGGGGTTCCTTTGTCACGGCTTTGTACCACATCTATTACACTTTGATGTGATGCAGTAGTTGCAAGTTTGTCTTGCTTGATCAATTATGACTGAGTAGTGAGTTCAGTCTTCATTGGATGCCCCCATACAGTCAGCCTTGTGCCATAGCTAAGCTTCTATTGAATTGCAGTCATAATATACATTCATCATGTGAATATTTCTTTTCTTGATGGCTTTTAATAATTATTCATTTACTACATTAATATGTTGGGAATTTTTTTTTTTTCCTTTCCTTTTCTTTATTGATATATATTCACCCTGTAGACTCCCCATGTGGAGTATAGAGCTACAGCCTCCCTCTTTATAGTTCACATAGCAAATAGGTTTTTATACAATGGAGTTGCCCACATCCAAATGATTTTGGATTAAGAGTTGTTCTTCTCTTAAATTGGTTACCAACCAAGACTAGAAAGCTCAGTCTGCCCTGCTATTAAAAGATGGCTTCATACCTTTCCAAAGTTTATTTCTGAAAAGGTGAAAGCAGCAGCCTCGGCTGGAATTTGAACCCAACATGCTAATCTAACTGCCAATGCTATGTGCAGATACTTTTATTGATGTCGGCTTATTTAAATTTCTTGGTTAGAATATATTTATGTTTTAGTTTTGTTTTTGTAAAATGTTCATTTTTACCTCACTTAAAGAGAATAATGTAATCAATATTTGTTGTTGCCTTTTTGCTTCAGGAAATACTTAACGAATCCTCTTAAAATATTTCTTTTCTCTGTAAACTATCAGTGATGGTAGAAAAAAAAAGGCGTGTTTTTAAAATCTCTTTTAATCCTTATCTACTTTGTTCATAGGTCGTGGGGACAACTATCTGTATTGGAATGCTTTGGCTTAGATGTTATAGATTTGTTTTTACATGTGTAGAATAAGAAGTGCATGGATTTTTTTTTTCTTCTTCCTTTTCTATGAATTGGTAAAAGTTTATAGAGAAATGAAGAAACTTATCACTCCTAAGTTTCTAGAGGTTAAACTATGAAACTAAACATTTTATGGTATAGAGAGAATTACATCCAGTATAAATGTAATCCGTGTTATGGATTATAGGATTTAATAACCTAAATTATTGAGAATAGACACAAACTGTTATATGTATTACAATTTATTTTTGTAAAACAGGAGTTTAAATGAATGAAAATAACAAAACAAAAATTCTTGTTCATGAACTAGCACTTTTGCTCTTTGTATGTTTTTCATTTGTGACAGAAGTCTTTCTTCTAATTGTTATTTTTTTCTTCTTTCTTGTCCTGTACTTCTTTTTTTCTTTATCCTCCTCGTCCTGTACTTCTTTTTTTCTTTCTCCTCCTCGTCCTGTACTTCTTTTTTTCTTTCTCCTCCTCGTCCTGTACTTCTTTTTTTCTTTCTCCTCCTCGTCCTGTACTTCTTTTTTTCTTTCTCCTCCTCGTCCTGTACTTCTTTTTTTCTTTCTCCTCCTCGTCCTGTACTTCTTTTTTTCTTTCTCCTCCTCGTCCTGTACTTCTTTTTTTCTTTCTCCTCCTCGTCCTGTACTTCTTTTTTTCTTTCTCCTCCTCGTCCTGTACTTCTTTTTTTCTTTCTCCTCCTCGTCCTGTACTTCTTTTTTTCTTTCTTTCTCCTCCTCAGTCCTGTACTTCTTTTTTTCTTTCTCCTCCTCAGTCCTGTACTTCTTTTTTTCTTTCTCCTCCTCAGTCCTGTACTTCTTTTTTTCTTTCTCCTCCTCAGTCCTGTACTTCTTTTTTTCTTTCTCCTCCTCAGTCCTGTACTTCTTTTTTTCTTTCTCCTCCTCAGTCCTGTACTTCTTTTTTTCTTTCTCCTCCTCGTCCTGTACTTCTTTTTTTCTTTCTCCTCCTCGTCCTGTACTTCTTTTTTTCTTTCTCCTCCTCGTCCTGTACTTCTTTTTTTCTTTCTCCTCCTCGTCCTGTACTTCTTTTTTTCTTTCTCCTCCTCGTCCTGTACTTCTTTTTTTCTTTCTTTCTCCTCCTCAGTCCTGTACTTCTTTTTTTTTTTCTCCTCCTCGTCCTGTACTTCTTTTTTTCTTTCTCCTCCTCGTCCTGTACTTCTTTTTTTTTTTCTTTCTCCTCCACCTCGTCCCCTTCTTTTTTTTTGTTTTTTCTTTCTTCTCCTCGTCGGCCCCTTCTTTTTTTTTGTTTTTTCTTTCTTCTCCTCGTCGGCCCCTTCTTTTTTTTTTGTTTTTTCTTTCTTCTCCTCCTCGTCGGCCCCTTCTTTTTTTTTTGTTTTTTCTTTCTTCTCCTCCTCGTCGGCCCCTTCTTTTTTTTTGTTTTTTCTTTCTTCTCCTCCTCGTCGGCCCCTTCTTTTTTTTTTGTTTTTTCTTTCTTCTCCTCCTCGTCGGCCCCTTCTTTTTTTTTTGTTTTTTCTTTCTTCTCCTCCTCGTCGGCCCCTTCTTTTTTTTTGTTTTTTCTTTCTTCTCCTCCTCGTCGGCCCCTTCTTTTTTTTTGTTTTTTCTTTCTTCTCCTCCTCGTCGGCCCCTTCTTTTTTTTTGTTTTTTCTTTCTTCTCCTCCTCGTCGGCCCCTTCTTTTTTTTTGTTTTTTCTTTCTTCTCCTCCTCGTCGGCCCCTTCTTTTTTTTTGTTCTTTTCTTTCGTACAACTGATTATACAATCAGAAAATGTTGTCAGGGCTTGCTGAACTTTTAATTTTCTTTCCTTATTCAATGTTACTGTTTTTGGAATGTCCAATGAGAACTTGGAATAATATATAGATGAGCAGACAAAAAAAAACTGTCCTTTACAGGTGTTGAAAAGCAAAGAAACATAATCTCTTAGTCTAATGAAAAGTTGTTTCCCCCCCCCCCCTCATGGTGCCCAAGCCTATCTGTACAGACACCCAAAATATGTCTACTAAGCTATTATGCTTATAGCTCCTATACAATCACCAAAGTTAAGCAGCATCAAGCCTGGTCAGTACCTAAATGGGTGACTGCTTGGGAATACCAGGTGCTGTAAGCTTGGCTGTGTGGGTGGTATAATGGATAATATCTCAGGATTATTAATTGGAGAGCTGAGTTCCAATTCCAGTTGGGTTTGTTATGTTCACTTATGTGCAAATATCCTTGGAAAAGATATGAATGCACCTCTACTCTCACCAGTTATCGGTTAATTAATAAGACCTTTATCACTACCCCCCCTCAAATTCTTACAGTCTAAAGATATTTTCCAGTTTTAAATAACTTGCAAAAGGTTATATTGTGTTATTGTAAATTCCTTCTCTCATCTACTCTAGTTGCTGCTGCTAATCTTAGTTTTACAAGAGAAATAATTTGTATTGAGATATCTTTGATAATCTCTGTTGCATATGAAAATAGGCATACACAAAATGCCTACTCCTTTTCCAATTTTTGATTACCCACTTTGTAGATCTGACTGCATAACATTTATCGTGTTTCTCATAGCATTGCCATTACAAATTTGGTTTTAAGTTCCTATGGGCTGGAAAATTATCCCAGTTCTTTACAATTATAGAGAAATTTATTCTGATTATATGAGGGGGTACTGAAACATTGAAAATGACCAGCTGATGAAACATCAGATTTTTCTTTTTTGTATCCTTTCATTGTTGGGCTGAAAATTTATATAATTTCCTAAAATCAGACCAAATTTCTAATTTGGTTAATTAACCAAGTAACTTTTTTAGGTTAATATTCCTGATTTAAATGTTTAAAAAAAAAAAAAAAAAAAAAAAAAGTATTTAAATTTCACAAAAGCAAATTATTTTTCAGGTGTAAAGCTGAAGGGGAAACATTTCCACTAATGTTTTTTTAATGGCCAAAATAAACTTTATTATTCAATGACTTCAAAGAAAACATGTATATCTTTAAGCAATTTCCTATTGTTGACAATAATATTTTAGAATTATTGAACTTCAGTTTTGTCTTTCTTACACATTGATTTAAAACATTGTGTCAACAATGAAAAGTATAAAGCTTTTCTTTTCTTTTCTTTTTTTTTTTTTTTTTTTTTTTAATAAGGAAAATATTGATATATAAGTTATTTTTCCTATTATAACACTGGCAACTTATAGTTTTATGTATTCAGTAAATCATGAAAAAAAAAGTGGTTCATATGCTCATCAGGGTCAGATGTTTATTATAGCTCTAGTTATGTATTGAGTGCTTTTTGGCAGAAGTTCTGCTAGCTTGAAAAATGTTAAATTATCACATATTTTTCAGTTGTTTTATTATACTTTTACATCAGATTTCAGAACTTTGACTGCTTATCATTTAAAGATTTGATTAAAAATTCATGTAGTCAGCTTCTTATTTTCAATATGGAAGCAATCTTAATTTCTGTCTTGTTTCATTTCAGATTCTCCTGTTATGATGTCAGCTCCTCCAATGGCTATGAAGGGTGCTCCACCCCCGGGATCATTTGGTCAACCTCCTAATGCACCTCCCCCACATTTCCAATCAAGGGTACCAGCACCTGGTGGTTCCCAACCTCCACCACCCATGCAGTCACAACAATGGGGTTCTTCACAGGTTCAACATCAACAGCTGTCAAATAACTTTAATGGAATTAATGCACCACCATCAGGGCCATCTTCTATGACCATAGCTCCTCCAATGGGAGGTGGACCCCCTAGAAACTCAGTGGGGCAATTAAATAACACTCCTACTTTAACTCAATCCATTCAGTCTCCATTACAGCAGGGGTCACCTGGCGGCCTTAGAATGTTTGCTCCACCCCTTTCTGTTGGTCCTCCTCCACCCCTTTCTGTTGGTCCTCCTCCACCCCTTTCTGTTGGTCCTCCTCCACCCCTTTCTGTTGGTCCTCCTCCACCTCTTTCTGTTGGTCCTCCTCCTTTGTCAGTGTCATCACCACCTCTACTCAATGGGCCAAGCAGTATGCCTCCTCAATCTGTCACACTTTATGCTAATACTACTACTTCTGCTATGGGAACACCTCAAGGCCCTCTCCTGACAAGCATGAGGCAGCAGCCACACTCACCTGCACAGATGCAGCATCAGCCACCTCTACAAATGCAGCAACAACTACCACCACCCCCATCCCAGCAACAGCCACCACCACCTGCTTCACAGCAGCAACAAATGTATAATGTAAGAGCTCCGCCCCCTGGGGGTACAATTGGTGTCGGACCTCCTCCTATGAACAAAAGTCCTCGACCTCCAATGCCAGGCACAGGCATGGGAGGTATTGGCCCTCCGCCTAGAGGACCAGATCCTCAGTTCCGAAATAGTCCTGGACCAACTCCTCCTGGCATGGAACACGCATCACCAGCAGGAAACTATTTGCAAGGTATGTTGACATAATGTTTCTTTTTTTTTTTTTTTTTTTCTTTTCTTTTTTCTTTTCTTTGTTTTGTTTTTCTTTTTTTTTTTAATCTTGTTCTTGGTTTTTCTTTTTCAAATTTGAGGCATTCCATTTGCAACAAAATTGGTTTTGTTTCCCCCCTTTTTCTTTTTGTTTCAGAAAAGAAGTAAAAAACAAAAACAAAATAAACTTAGCCTGGGGCAAATTTCTCTGCTTTTTCCTTTTGAAATTGTTATTGGATGGTGCATTGAGAACATGTCCTTTTTAAAACTAAAAAGTGACCATTTCACAAGCTTTCTTTTCTTTTTCATTAATAATTATTATCATTATATATTTCATTTTTGGCATTTTCATAATACAGTTTTGTACCTCTTTTGTTTTGCTTAAACTCAAAGATATATTCCCTGATAATTTTTCATGGTGTAATCAATGAATTAAATTTCAAATTGTAATAATTGTGCATTTGCTTTTCTTATACCAGGTCACACATGTTACAGCTCCTTTGAAATTGAGCTTTAATTGGTAAAAATTAATTTAACAAAAACAAAACTTTTGCAAAATGTTGCAAGTTGGAAATTCTCTTTGAAGTTTCAGTGTAAGCAATGTTTCTGTATAAAATATCAAGTGCCTGGAAAGGACTTAGTACCAAGGAATGAAAACTTGGGATCTGTTCAGTTCAGGAGCACCAAGTTAACTTCTTTCATCATCCCAGAACCATCCTGAAAATGTTTTTAAAACTTTACAAAATAAATTTTTTTTTTTATTTTTAACTTTATCATTTATAGTTGTTAGTGGCATAAAAGCATAATTAAAATACTGAGAAAGTAAATATTTATTTTAATTAATTCAATCTTTAAACTGGTATCTCTGTCTTGTGAGTCACTAATGTAAGTAGTTCAGGTTGTAACAAAACTTAAAAAAATATAAAGTTCTAAAAATAAATACAAAAACAAATTAACTTATACTGAAAACATCACAATTTTATTTAAATATTTTGGTTTAATTATCTTGAATAATTTTTACGCAGAGAAGTTCTTTTCAAGTCCAGAGTAACTTTTTATCATAAAAAAAAAAAAAATGTTCTCGATGCATTCATTTTCTATATGAAAAATATTAGCACATTCCAACTATTCACAATCAATAAAATTTTGAAAGTCTGTGCAAAAACTTTCCATTTCCAATTCCCTGCCTGTCATTGTGGCTAAATTTTCCATTCTTGCTTATCATTTTTTTAAAATTCTCCCTTGTATTTTCAGTTTAGTTTATTAGAAGAAAAAAAAAAACATAACTCATAAACGTTTATTAATGGTTCATTCGAGAATTTTCTTTTTTTTTTTTTTTTTTGTCTATTAAATCAAAGTTCATTCTTAAAAATTTGATCCTAATGC
>OZ010598.1:39589811-39694811 GCA_963932145.1 Acanthosepion lycidas | reverse complement strand
ATAATCCCTCATCTGAAAAATTAAATGTTTCTTTGTTCCTTGTAATGACACTTATGAATGTGTGTAATAATTTATGTATTCTTTTTACTCCAATATATCATTCCACTTAAATCTAAACCGTACGCAATGGTACTGAATTTTTATCTGTAGAAAGTGAATGGGAATACTGGTAGAAACTGTGTTGTGATTTCTGTTACTAAACTGGCTACTTGGGTAATACATGATTCCTATTAGATATGAGAAGGAAAGCGACATCTTTGTTGGAGAGAGAATACAGAGTCTTCCAAGAAAGATCATGATGTATCCATAAAAGTAGCATTCTTTGACCATTCTAGGTTATAATAGAATAACAATATATAAATAAAACTGGACATTAGAACATCCCTTTTTTTTTTTTTCTTTTTTTTTTTTCATCTGGGCTTATGGCTGCATCTCATTAAAACACTGGTTCCCATATGATTACCAAAGTTAAGCAACCTTGAGCCTGGCTAGTACCTAGATGGGTAACCACATGGGAATACCAGGTTCTGCAAGCTTGAATGTGCAGGTGGGGTAGTGGATAATTGATTGGAACTGTTATTTGGAGAGCAGAGTTTCAATTCCCATTGGGTTCATTATGTGTAAATACCCTTGGAAAAGATATGAATTTACGTCTTCTCCCTCCCAGCTATGGGTTAATTAGTAAGACTCGTATTATGAAACCATGACCTTCCCCCCACCAAAAGAAACAATCTTACAATCTAAAAATATTTTCTGACTTTTAAATAACTTGCAAAGAGTTGATAAGCTGTAGAAAACAAATCGATCAATCTTTCTCATCAGGGAAGAGTTTGACAACCTTGATGGTGATGTATGTTTGATAAGGACTGCTGAATGCATGGACAATAAACATGAAGAAACCAGAATGCTTCAAATCTCAGAATTTCATACAAACTTGATAAGACTAGCGGATTTATTCTTATTTCTGGTAGATTTTATCATTTTACAATAAACAATGACATAAGAAATTATTTTAAAATGTGTTTCTTAAATCATTAATCCCCCTCTACTAAGAATTTGTTTACATATTCTGCATGATAAATGCAATAGTTTCTACTGCAAGTTCCTCAATCTCTTTGCATTTTAGCATTTCTTTGAAATTAATTTGACAGAATTTTTAATTGACCCTATCAACCTTTAAAAGAGATTTTAAAATCCCTGGAGTCCTGACTGAATTGTTGAAAATTCTGACTGTGATGTTAATGCAATTAGATTGATATATCTCAAAATCTGTTGAAAATAAAGTATTGCAAGTTGATTTTTATATGAAAGTTAATTTCCCTTTCAAATGATACCAAATTTGGCCAACTGGGTATTATTACTGGTTATGTGATATGGTTTTGGAAATAACAACTTTTCAAAAAGCCATAGATTTCTTGTCCAGCACTTCTAGTTGATCATGGGATGGGTGTTAACTCTTTATATTGAAATACAGTGCTACCTGATTGCAGGCACATTCAAGCACCCCCTGACTGTAAGCATGTTAAAATGTAATGGTGCATTGGGTGCTTGGCCTTTTAAAGGGTTAAGTTGATTTACTTTGTTTAACTGTTTACTTTGAAATATAATAGTATCATAAATTTCAAATTTTGAACTCCCAGATTACTTGATTTTTGAGAAAAACTGTCGTTTTTTTTTTTTTTTTTTTTTTTTTTTTTTTTTTATTTTCATGTTTAATTTGAAAATATTATTGTTAAGCTATCAAAAATATTGTAACTTTAAAAGGTAACTTAAGGGTATTTTTGAAAGAAATTAGATTTGAGTAAATCATTAGACAAAGAGATCAGTACCCTATGCCAATATGTAGCAGATTTTATTTAAGATATTATCAAGTAAAAACATTAAACAGTTTCCTTGGTTGGTCTGCTATTAAGTGTTTACTACTGCCAAAAACTATAACAGTATTTCAGAGAAGCTGCAGTATAATTTGCATGCAGCACTCGCCATGATTTACATGCCAGCTTGTTACCATATTATGTTGTAAAATCTGTGACTACCATTGCTGGTAAGAATTTCTATTCATTTGATCATGGGGCTTTGAAGAACAGTTGCTGCCATCTGTGATTCAGAGTAAGACAAAAACCTACATGGATATGGCTGCTATGTCATCATCCATTCCACGTGCAACCCTTCCAGTGAGTTCTTGCATGTTGCTTTCCAGTGTTGGCCTCACACACACCATAGCATGCTACTGTTTTATTTCCATGTCAGGGGGTGCTACCACACCCAGTATCATCACCACTTGCGTCTTGAGCCACAACACAAGCGGAGACACGGATGAGTTGCCTGCTCCTTACCATGGACAAGCCCAGTATTCACATCAAATCAAAGCCTCCAACTTTCTGTTGAGTACCGGCAACTCAGGTTGGCAAAAACAGTGTTTGTCTCCTTCTGTTATTTACTAACTACTATTTAATTTGTTGCTCTTGTTATACTGACCAAATCACTTGTTTCTATCCACGGCCACATTTCCTGCCACTGCTATTTCGACTTTTGCTGCTCTTGCTTTCTAAAATGTGGCCACCTTTTTCCTTTGCTTGCTTGCTTGCTTTGTAAGTTGGGCACAAATTGAAGGAGACTTTGGGTTTTTTTCTTTTGTCTTCTTATTCTTGCCATTTTCCTTTTACCTTTGCACTTTTTCATTTCTTTTCAGTGAAGTGGTAACAAATTTCTTTGTTGTTTTTGAATATAAATATAATACTCATTATCTGGTAAATGAAACTTTAAAAATCAAGTTTTTTTTCCCCCCATCCAATGGAGACACTACAAGAATTCACATTTCTACCTTTTCTGTTCTGTTGTAAAAAGCTTAGTTTGTCTTTTAGGAATGTATTTGATGGAAACCATGCAAAGATATTTATGCCTTTGTCCAGTGAATGAGATTTCATTGTAATAAAGACTCTTTTATATTGATAAACCAGTTTTTATTTCTTCATTTCTGCAAAGATAATTATTTTTTTTTTTCTTTTTGGTTTTGATTCAGCTTTTCTTGCATTAAATAACATTTCATTAATTCAACATTTTTTTTCCTTTGTATTTTGTCAGTGAATTTGATGAAACTTGTGAATTGACTTCTTTTCTTTATTATGCAAATCAAATGTCTAAAGCAGATTTTGAGGGCTACAAATATAAAACAAGAATTATAAGATTCATGTCCATTCAACTCCCGCTATTGAATATTACTTTAAAATAGCTAACATAACAATCTTACTTTTTGCCAAGATTATGTTGGGATTTGTAAATAGGAGAATTTATCTTGGCATCTGTCTTGTTTGTGTAGCAATGAGAAAAAGTATAATTTATTGGGGTGGGAGTTCAAAACTAAATTTGACTGATTATGATAAAGCATAGGTGAAAATTTTCTGTATTGAATGGGTAAGAGATCTATAAACAATTTGTATTTAGCTTTTATTATAACAAAAAGAAATTTATTTAAATGTTATTTTTCTGGATGTAAGCAATAAATATTAAATTATAAGGTTAGGACAAATGCTCAAATCTTTTTAATAGTTAATAATAAACTTGCATAGCTTATCTTTTATAGAGTGTCAGAAAGTTATGTCCTCCTGACATTTTTACATATATATATATATATATATATATATATATATATATAACAGGTTCTTTTTACTGCCACACCAAGTCCAAATTGATTTAAATATAAGGATCATATTTCCCATTTTATTGTTAAAATAGATACAAAAGTATCTTGTTTAAGAAAAAAAAAGGGGGATTTAAGGCACCTTTCGGCTGACACTCCTTCAGAAAAATAATCGTCGGCAGTATAAAACAAAGAAGTTGATAAGAAAATTATTACCAACGACCGATGTTAAAAACAATAGATTACCAAGATGTATTAAAAGGGGGAAAATTAAAGGAAGAGGGGGGAAAAAAAAACCAAAAAAAAAAAACAAAGAAGAATTCTGGAGAAGCTTCTGACCTTTCTAACTATTGCTTGATTAGTCTCCTGCTGCCTTTTTGGCAAAGTATTTTGAGCTTTAATCGATGCTGAAGTGGTTAAGCATATTACCTGTCATGGCCTACTCACTGACAAACAATATGGTTCTCATTTTGCCATATCTACAGCTGGTGAGCTAATGGTATATGTATATCAAGCTCTTGATAAGAGCAAAGCTTGAACTGTGGTTCTAGATATCTCAAAGGCATTTGACAGGGTTTGGCATGCTTGTCTTCTATGCAAGCTCTAGGGCTATGGTATTACAGGATGATTGTTTGATTTAGTCCAATCATTCCTATCAAACCATAAAATGAAGGTCGTTTTGAATGAGCTTGCCTCCAGATCCTTTCATACAAATGTGGATGTCCTCTAAGGCTATATCCTGGGTCCTATGCTGTTTCTGATCTTCTTCATTTACTCCTGTCTCAATAGCAAATCTGTCAGAGCTGACAAAGTAAGCCTGGCTGCTTCTCTTGAAAAGGACCTCCAATCAGTGGTTAACTGGGTCAGGAAATGGCCTGTAAATTTTAATGCCTCCAGAACTAAACTGCTCTCATTTAACCACCATAACTTCCCTGCCTGCCATCAGCATGGCTGATGCTCAACTCCAGGACAGTGTCTCACTGTACCTTCTTGTCAGAATCTATTTTGCACATTTACAAATCAAATATTTGTCTGTACATTGAATACTGTTGCCATATCTGGTCTGGTACTCATGCTATTCATCTCAAAGTTCTTGACAAAATCTAAGGAGGATCTGCAATATAATTGATCCTGACTTGGCATCTTGACATCAGTCACTTTCTCACCAATGTGCTGTGGCTTCCCTCTGTCTTTTCTACAAATATTTTCATGGCAACTGCTCTGAGAAGCTATTTTTTCTCTTGTGCCCCGACATGAATTTAAGAGTGACATTTACGTCCCACCCTTTTACTGTTGAAAAAGTTAAATGTAATCACCACTTCTACTTCAACAGTTTTTCTCACACTTCCCGTCTGTGGAACTTCCTTCCATTTACTTGCTTCCTAGATAAATGCAATCTACAAAAATTTAAATGCAATGTCATTTGCCATCTTCTGTCTTGAATCCTGTTCATCTTTCATCCTTTCCTCAATCCCCTCTATACACAATCTTTTCTCTCATTTTCACTCACTCTAACTCCCTGTGTACTAGGGGCATTCCTACCTTGCTTGGGGTGAACTGATTAAAAAAAAAAAATATAAACAAATAAAAAAAAATATCATCATATATATTTCTCAAGGAGAAAAGAGGCAAAAAATGGTGACAACTTGGTGCAGAGAATGCACAACTTTATTGTGCATAGGATTCAAGGATTATCATACTGTCTTAAAAAAAAAAAAAAAAAAAAAAAAATTTATATATATATATTAAGTTATGGAACCCAACATTTGTGTTATTTCCTTGCTCTTGATTTTTTTGATCTAAAAAATACGACTTTTATAGTTTTGTATATAATTCAAGTGAAAATAAGTATCAAAACCATCCTTTAAAAACATTTTTGTTTTTTTTTTACCCATTTAGTGTGTACATGTGTGCATCCTTTTCTCCACATTTCATTGTTGATGTGCTAAGATGTGTGATTTTTTTGAAATCATTACGACATACTGTTAAGAAAATAGCTTGGTAATTCACAATCATCATCATCATAGAACACTTTCTCTGCCCATAGCAGAATGTGTGCTCAGATAATCCACTCTAGAATTCATGGTTCTGCGTATCTTTGTTTAAGGAATGCAAGAGAGGATTTTAGGAGGGATTTATTCTTTTTAAGCACTATCCAGCCAAGATCTATTCTAGGTGGAACAGGAACTGCACCATCATTTGAAGTTGAAAGTTTGTGGCCAAAATAGACAAATTCAGTTACTTGTTGAATTTGTTTTCCATAGACAATGCCAAATGCAGATTGCGCTTACAAAGCCAGGTTCTAAGCTTACAAAGCCGGGAATGATAAATGAAGGATTTGAAGAATTTTATATACCATGCCTCTCTCTGTTTGGCTTATCCTTTGGTTGTGAGCTTGTTTGGTCAAGGCAAACGAGGATAACTTGTGACGAGAGCATATGCTGGAAAGTTTCTGACCCACTTCCTGAAATCAGAATTTCAGTCAAAATTCTGATTTGGAAAAGATTTTTTTTTTTTTTTTTTTTTTTTTTTAAACACTCTCTTATACAAGGGCTTATTTAACTGTTATCACCAATGACAACATTAGGCACACGCTCCACTTGATTTTTGTTGGGAATTTTTAATCCTTTTCTTTCCCATACCTCCACCTCTCAGTCTCATAATTGTGTATTCTGGGACATGTCAATAAAACAATAATTATTACTGACAGTTCTTTGACACTAAGTCACTCTTAGTCAAATAGTTTAGAGTAGCAAAATCATTTTTGCTTTGACAGCTGGGGAGCTTTTTACATGGAATGAATATTCTAATCTTTTTCTTTCTATTAGATGTAATTTGAATCTTGTCAGTTACAAAGAATTTGTAATTAAATTACAATGTATGTGTTCATGTAAATATAAAATTGGAAGATTTTTTTTTTTTTTTTTTTTTTTCCCCCCAATTTCCTGAATCTAATTCTTAGTATTTTATTACTTTTGACTTTAATTTGTATTTTACATTTAAACCCTTCCAGTTTTCCCCCCTCCTTCAACAAGAAAAAATTCTAGCTTAGATATTTATTTTGCTCATCTATCCACAGCTGAACATGATCAGCTTGAATGGTTTCTTTGTTTTCTTTTGTTTTTCATTTCTTTCTTTTCTTTTATTCTTTTTTTTTTTTTTCATTTCAACTATTGTGGTCGATAATCATTCTCAAGTGACAGCCGTAATCTAAAATGCCAGTAGATACAATCTTAACGAAAAATAATGTCTTTTGAATACAAAACCATTTGTTGGGTTTCTACTATATTAAAGGAAAAAAAAAAAGAAAAGTAATTGCACATCTTTATTTTGCTTTCTTCTGTCGTAGTTGTTAATTTCATGTTGTCATTTCCAAGTACCTTTCAAAAACAAAAGCTGCTTTTCTGTTTAATGATTGCTTTTGTGATTGGAATATGTTTGCTGGGTAAATGTTGATTTGAACATTTAACCGATTTGATATTAAGCCTTATTTTTCTCTTTTCTTTTTGCTTGTCTTAAAAAAAAAAAAAAAAAAATCTTGTGATTATCAATACACTTTAAAAATATTAAAGCAAAAGAAAAAGCCTCTATTTTCTTTGAAGATCTTTTCAACATTTAAAAGAAACATTTTGAAGAAGTGTTTTCTTCATATTTTGAAATGGCTGTAATCCTCTCATTCAGGGATTGTCAGGGATTGGAAACTCATCATGGATAAATGTTTTGCTTTTTTATTTTCATTTAAAATAAGTGCTAATTTAAAATATATATATATATATATATATAATATATATATATATATATATATATATATATATATTGCATTTCATTCCACAGGACCAGCAATTTTTTTTAATCTGTTCTTCTTTTTCCATTAACTTCTTACTCATTCATTCCAATAAGCAAAAACAATCATTAACTTCTTGCCTGACTGACTGTCTTTAATTTTTCTCAAGGGAACACAGTTGATTTATTTCTTTTAACATGCTGATTCTTAAAAGTAAGACAATTGTGCATTACAAAACTACATATACTCATTTTTAAAAATTAAAAAAAAAAAAAGGGCAAAATTTTATCCGAGGTACAATTTTAACATTTTTTACCAAACAAAAATGTAATTTTCCAGAAAATGCAATTACAAATTTTTTTATTTTTTTTATATGATTGTCAAAAACAATAATGAAAGAGATAAAAATGATCTTATTGGCCACTTAAATATGTCCATAAGCTCTTCATCTGAGGGTAAGCCAGGAACGAAGATGCCAGTTTGTTTATAGTGGCTTGTTAGTGATCTGTCTGAGCTTAGCTTCAGTTCACAACTCACACAAGATCTTTTATCATGTGCTCCCCCCCACCAAAAAAACAAAGAAGAAAAAAAGCTTAAATAATTCATCCTTGAAATCAGCATGTTGAAACTCTGCTGAAAATGACTCTCCTCTTGTTGTTCTTCCATTTCAACTCTAACTTGATTTTTCTCACTTCTTTTGCCTTTCATGGCAAATACTGGAATTTGTATATAAGCATCATAAACTTGGTTAAAATGCAATATTTTAACCATTTCTAACTGCTGCATATTTTTTAAAAACTTACATAGATAAATAATTTTAATTGCTCACCAAATGAACATTTGTATTTTGATTGGCTTAAGCTGTAATAAATGGAAGTCAAACTTAATTGTTTTAAATAAGAAGCACAAGTGCTTAATAATTTAATATTTTCAAATTCTCATGCAGTGTCTAAAGTTGAAACTACAAAAGCCTTTAGCTGGATTGACATTCAACTCTTCATGACACAGTTCAGTTGGTCTTTTAGAAAAGTCATTATAATGAAGGTAAAATTTGTTCATGGATTTTTCAGAATAGCTACTTATCACTGGGATCTTTTTAGAAATTTAATGGCTAATGGGAAAAGTCAAATTTTATTTAAAGTTTAATCTATTTCTTATTCCTTGCAGGACCCCCATCACAGAGATCATCCAGGGCCCCATCTCCCATTGCTAATCAATCGTATGATGCACTAGAGGGTCAGTTCACATGTGGAGGGCCACCACCAAGTAAATATATTTTCTTTTTTATGCCATATGCTTTTCTTTTTTTATTTAATAAAATTTTACATTAAATCTGTTTAATATAACATTTTGTTTTTTTGATTTTGATATTTGTAAATAGCATGCATCTGAAAAAGACGTGTAGGTTTTATTTTGTATCCATAAAAATGATTCACTATTGAAAATTAGTTGGCTTAGCTATTTGTAAATTTCATATTTTTTTTTTTTTTTTTAGAAATGTACATTGGGCCATGACACTAATCTTGTAATATAAAATTACCAATGCTAATAACAATGCTCAAATCTTTCATGAATTAAGCTCATATTCAAAATGGAGAAAAAACATTGTTTCATATACTTTATTACATAATAGGGTCTATAATAATAAGAGACTATTGTAAATATGATTGTAGTAGAAAAATAACTTCTAGACAATATCTTTATTTTTTTTTATTTATTTTTTTAATCATTTCATCCCAAGCAAAGTGGGAATGCTATGAGTGCACAGGGGGTCACAGCGAGTGAAAATGAAAGAGAATGAGAAGAATGGAGTGTAAGACAAAAGATGAACGGGATTCAAGAAGACAGAAGATGGCAATTGATGTTGCATTTAAATTTCTGAAGATTGTATTTATCTGAGAATCGAGTAAATGGAAGTGTGTTCTACAGGTGGGGAATGTAAGAGAAAAAAATATTGTTGGAGTAGAATTGGCAGTTGCATTTAGCTATTTCAACAGTAAAAGGGCGTGACCTAGATGCCAATTTAGTAGCACATTTAAATTCATGTATTTGGAGTACGGGGGGGGAAAGCTTATCTGAGCTGTTGCCATGAAAATATTTATAGCAAAGACAGAGAAACAGTCATGTTGGTGAGAAAGTGACTAAAGTCGAGATGCTGGTCAGGATTGATTATATTACAGATCCTTCTTTGGATTTTGTCAATCTCAAGATGTACAGCAAGAACATCAGACCAGATATGGCAACAATATTCAATGCATGGACAAATGGTAGATTTGTAAATGTGGAAGATAGATTCTGACAAGAAAAATTTTATGGCATGACACAGTGACCCAACTTTCCTTGCAATAGATGCAGCTGTTGATTTGGCATAGTCATTCCACTTCAAGATGGTGCAGTTTGTTGTTCTCTGGGTGTCTAGCATCAGCTGTGCTGATGGCAGGCAGAAAATGTTCTCTGTGGTGGCTAAGTGAAAGCAGTTTTGTTTTGGAAGTGTTAAAATTTACAAGCCATTTCTTGCTCCATTTAACTACTGATTGGAAGTCCTTTTCAAGAGCAGCAGCCAGGTTTACTTTGTCAGCTCTGATGGATTTGCCATCGAGACAGGAGTAAATGGTAGTGTCATCTGCATAAATGCCTACTTGGGAAATGATGACATCAGGAAGAGCATTGATGAAGATCAGAAACAGCATAGGACCCAGGATATAGACTTGGGGACACACATGTTCATGAGAAAGCATCTGGAAGCAAGTCCATTCAAAATAATCTTCTTTTCATGATTTGATAAAAATGATTGTATTAAGTCAAACAATTGTCCTGTGACATCATAGCTCTAGAGCTTGCATAGAAGGCCAGCAAATCAAAACTTTATGTAGAAATTCAGTGATGACCATTAATACGTCCGCAGTACACCTGGTGAAACGGAAGCCGTATTATTTGTTTGAGAGGAGGAGGGTGTGAGAAGTAAGATGCTTAAACACTTCAGCATTGATTGGTACCTTGAATACTTTCAATAGCAGCAGTCAGGTAACTACTGATTCGATGTAGTCACTCCACTTCAGGTCAGTGAAAAACATGAGGCCAAGAAGGTGCCGTTTGTTGCTCTCTTGATATCTAGCATCAGCCATGCTCATGGTAGGCAGAAAAAGTTCTCTATGGTGGCTAAGTGAAAGCGGTTTACTTTTGGAAGCGTTAAAATTTACAAGCCATTTCTTACTCCATTTAACCACTGATTGGAAGTCCCTTTCAAGAGCAGCAGCCAGGTTTACTTTGTCAGCTCTGATGGATTTGTTATCGGGACAGGAGTAAATGGTAGTGTCATCTGCATAAATGCCTACAGGGGAAATGATGACATCAGGAAGAGCATTGAGGAAGATCAGAAACAGCATAGGACCCAGGATATAGACTTGGGGGAAGGGCATCCGCGTTTGTGGGAGTCTACTTTGGAAATGATGTCTGCAACCAGTGACAAGATTATGTGCATATCACTCAGTCAAGCCTTCGTTCTAGGGGAGAAATCAGTTATGGGTACTCCAGATGAGTAAAGTGTGTAGTTGGAGAACTGAGCAAAGCACTGAACCTTATCTGCTGTAGATGTCAGGACTTGGAGAGGAGTCATTGATGATTTGCTGTTCAGCAAATTCTTGCAGAGCTGTCAATAATCTCTAGAATTGAATTTGTGAGATGCTATATGCTGATTCATTCTATCCGAAAACAATGACTCGCTTCTTTGAGGACATGCTTGCACTTATTATGAGCAGAAACAAAGAGGTCTGTTGCAATCAAACCTGTCACTCTGGTAGAGCTGGAAGAAGTGATTCCTGTGGGCTATAGCGGCAGAGCATGCAGATGAGAACCAAAGAGATGATCGTAGTTTCACTTGGTATTTCCACGTTGAAACTTACTTTTTAATGTTAGTCCGTTTGAGATGTGACTTGGTGATCATGGATCTCTACAGATTCTTTTTCTTATCTGTAAATTGCTATACATTCTTGGTAAAGATACTAGAATGGTTTCCCTGTTGCCTTTTCTATAGTTTGGAATTAAGTTTTCCTTCACTTACACTGGTTGCTATTCAAGGCATGAAAGCTTAGTCTATTCTGTTATTTAACCCATAGCTGGGAGTTGAGTGAAGAGATGGATTCATACTGCCTTTCTCTTGGTTATTATTATGAAAGTGAAGATAACGGACAAAACTCTTGTATTCCACTTTCCATGTTGATATCCATTGCACTAACTAGAAAAATATATTTAAAGAAACTCAAATCTTCAAATAACAATACTCTGAGAAATTGGTGGCATAGGTAAACTAGTATTCACATAAAATCTCATTGATGTTAATGATTTAAAAGCAAACCACAAAAGGGGGTTAATGTTTTTTTATGTGAAATATTTAAGGAAAATCAAGTCTCAAAGATTACAACACATTTCCTTCTATGCTGCTACTCCCCACTGTTAGTATTGGTATTTTTTCTGTTTCTTTCTTTTTTTTATTTTTTTTTTTTTTTTTTTTGATCTGGAAGGTTTGTAATATATTTGTTAAAGTATTCTCCAAATATAATTGCAATTGTATTGAAAACCTTCGTTTTTTTCTCTATTTACTTTATATAATAATTAATACCATGTCTATATTACTCGTCATGAAATGATACCAAGCTTTATTCACAGGTCTGACCAATGTTTATTGGAAATAAATCATGTAGACTGTCTTTATTCTGGATGATCTTGTTCCATTAATATGATGTATGGTTCTATGTTTGCAACTAACATAATGGGATGTGTTGTTCTATGATGGCCGTGGCTGATGTGATGGCCATGGCTGATGCGAATTTCTGTGATGGTCGTAGCTGACGTGATAGGATGTATGGGATATTAATTCGTGTTATATATTTCAGCCTACTTGATCTTAGTTAATTTGTCGTGTGTGTGTGTGTTTATTTTTTCCTTAACTGCCATCACTTTCTATACTTTAGTCATTAGTTTCAATATGCAATATAAAATCTTTCTTTGGATTTTAAGATTTCTATGTAAAGTAGAATTATAAATGCAGTTTCCCAGGTTCTATTTTCTTGGATTTTATTTACTGAGTTGCTTTATTCCTTTTTTTAACTGTCTTTTATTGTATTTTAATATGAATTTTTTTTTTTTTTTTTTTTTTTTTTTTTTTTTTTTGATATTGCAGTGGTACCACAAGGTCCACCTGCAGTACCTCCTCAGGGCATGCCTGGACCTCCGCCCAAGCAGGGAGGAATTACTGGAAAACGCCAATACCCTCAGATGGTAAACTGGTTTTCAGTATCTGGCTATAAAAATAAAATGTATATTATTTTTTTTTTTTTTTTTTTTTTAAATTATTAAGTCACAAATGAATATTCTTCAAATTTTTTTTTAATGGTTGGTATTTGAAATAAAAAAAAAAAAAAAAAAAAAAATCAGCCTGAAAATGGAAAATTTATTTTTTTTGAATTATCGACTGAAAAAAATGTTTTCATTTTCCAGTTAAATTAAATAGAATCTATGTTAATAATATGAAATTGATTAACAGTCATAATTTAGCTTAGATTGCAAAAGCAATAATGTAAAATATGAAATTTGCACTTGACAAGGACAGATGATTATAAAAATATTTGCAGAAGTTATAAAGAAAATGGCAGTTTTAATTGAGCATAAAGAATTGTCACATTTGTCTCTTGACTGAAAGAAGTGATTCAAATTACTTTCATGCAAAAGTACAATTATTTTTAAAATTCTGACTGCAATTGAAATATATCTTGTGCGTTCTTGATAGGGCAGATAACACTGCATTGTACAGAATTGAAGGTGAGAAAAAAAGAAAGGACTAATGAATATAGCATAGAAGGGTGGAGAAAGATTAGGTTAGATGAAGCTATGGAAAAAATGTGGGGAGAGGAAGCTATGAAAAAGATGGAGATGAAGCTATAAAAAATATATGGATATAGACTGAAAAAAATGTTTTCATTTTCTAGTTAAATTAAATAGATTCTATAATGTTAATAATATGAAATTGATTAACAGTCATAATTTAGAAATTACCAATGCTAATAACAATGCTCAAATCTTTCATGAATTAAGCTCATATTCAAAATGGAGAAAAATTGTTTCATATACTTTGTTACATAACAGGTCTATGATAAAGATAATAAGAGACTATTGGAAATATGATTGTAGTAGAAAAATTGTTGTTTTGTAATTTTTAGAACTCGAGGTGCCTGTTGTCCTGTAGATGATAGAATAACAGTTTGGAACAACTGGTTAGGCTTTTGACAATGATGCTGGGAAATATACAAAATGTTTAATTAAAACTCTATTATTATATTATAAAAGCAACTAATTATTTAAAATAATTTCTTACTTTTTACTAATAGTTGTGGGCTTTTAATATATAAAGCGCATACACATAAGAAAATAAACTATACATGCTTTGTTTTAAACTATTGAATGAAAAATGAAGATTGAATGATTTAAATTTAGATATTTGTATTAATGATCTTTAAATGTGACAAACATAATGATCTAATTGTCAGAGGTAATTTTACTTTAATTAACAAAGCAAGAAAATTGGGTTCATTTGCATTATAACCCCCAAAAACCAATTGTTATTAAAATTTTCCATTATGGTGTGAAATTGCCTGATCAATTCGAAAATAGCAGTAAAAGTTTGTGCACAAATACCATTTAGGAGTTCTTGACAATAAGTTTGACAGCATTCATGCCACAGCTACAGAATGGTCGCTATTAATGGTTTTGCTTACATACATTTGCCTTGAGTTCTCCACTGCCTTAACTGGGTATTGAACTAAGAATCTTTTGGTCCTGTCACTGGATTAACCTTTTGCCAACTTAAGCAATTGGCCATTTGCCAACTTAAGCAATTGGCCATTTGCCAACTTAAGCAATTGGCCATTTGCCAACTTAAGCAATTGGCCATTTGCCAACTTAGGCAATTAGCCGTTTACCAACTTAGGCAATTAGCCGTTTACCAACTTAACCAATTAGTTTAATTGCTTAAGTCGGCCAATAGTTGGAAAATTGCAATTGTTATGAATTAATAAAACCTTCAGTATCTGTCTATATTTCTGAGATGAGGTATTATGTACATTATTTACATTATTCGGACTATTGTCCTCATCTTTGTCACCATATTTATTACAACATTTCACCCGTTGTATGTTCCGGCTTTCATCAGGTGGTTGGAATGTCAAACTGAACCCTTTATTTCACTCACTGGGGTAAACTTAAGCAATTAGCCGTTTACCAACTATTGGCCTTAATCTTTTACCTCTCTTTGGGAAATTCCTAGAGGCCCTAATTAATGCAGAATAAGTTAGGCATCTCACATTGCAGGGCCTTTTCTCAGACAAGCAATATGGCTCTCATTTCTCCAGGTCAATTGCTAATGTATTGACGGTAATTGTGGAAAGAGTCTGTCAAGCTCTAGATAAAAACTGTGAAGCCTGGGCTGTAGCTTTGGACATCTCAAAAAATTTCAATAGGTTTTGGCATGGAGGTCTTCTTTTCCACAGGCTGAAAAGTTATGGTATCTCAGGACAAATTTTTGAACTGATCCAATCTTTCCTATTGAATCGTGAAATGAAAATAATCTTGAATGGCCACTCTTACAATTTCTTTCATACTAATGCAGGTGACTCTCACTGCTCCATTCTTGGTTCTACTTTGTTTTTGATTTTCATTAATGACCTCCACAATGACATCAGCTCTCAACTTGGTATCTATACTGATGACACAACCATTTACTCCTGTCTGATCAGTTTGACACGGTCAAAATGGCGTCTGATATCCAAAAACAAACTTCAGTCTGTTGTTAACTGGAGCAATAGCTTGTTAATTTTAAGAACTCCAAAACTAAACTACTCTCCATTAATTGTCTGAGAGAATACTCTCTGTCTTACATCAGCAAGGCTGATGCTAACCTTCAGGAGAGTCACTCTCTTCGCCTTGTTCTAACATTTTTGGTTGATATCAAGTGGAAAGTCTATATTTAGGTTAGCTGCTAGGAAGGTTGGTTCACTGTATGATGATAGACTCTGAAGAGAGAAATCGTCTATCTTTCATATCTATGTGATTCCACCTCCCCCCTGCTTTATCTATAAATAATTCCATGGTAATTGTTTGGGTGAACTCTTCACTATGGTGCCTAGACACTTTGAATTTAAGCACAGTACTAGACTGGCGATGAGGTCTCACCAGTTAACATTTGTGCTGACTAGATCTAACCAAGTAAGTTCTACGCTAACAGTTTCTTTTGTTGCACTTTTTGCTTGTGTGAGGTGTTATTATTTATCACCTCCCTTCTGGCTCCATCTTTTCCAACCAACTTTAATCTACAAAAACTTAAGTGCAATATCAATTGCTGTCTACTGTCCTCCTGATTACTCTTCCTCTGTTCTTGCTCTCTAGCAATTGTTCTTGTTTCTAATTCTTCCACACTCAGTAACCCCTTGTCTCAATGGCTTTACTGCCTTGATTGACATGAACTTGATAAAAAAAAAAAATGAAAATGTAAGGGAGAATTTAAAAACTTAAGCATGGAAAATTTAGTCATGATGCAAAGTAGGTAATTGTAAATAATTTTTTTTTTTTTAATAAAGACTTTAAAAAAATTTGATCATAGATATTTGAAATTCACTAATATTCTTTATATAGAAAATTAATGCATTGAGTACAATTCTTAAACTAAAGTCTGAAAAAGGTTACTCTTAAATAAGAACGTTAACATATAAAAAATATTCTGTTTAAAAAATTTTTGGAATGTTTCCAGGAGAATGGTGATAAAAAAGAAAAAGAAAAGTAGTTTGGAGCCTTCATAACTAGTTGGTTGTATTGGGTATGAGAATCAGGACAGTTTTGAAAATTGCAATTGTTATGAATTAATTAAACCTTGATAATGATTTGGAGTCTGGACCAAGTTCTGTAGTTCTCTGTGCTTATGGAACCATGGAAGTGAGACTAGTTATTTGGTTGGATTATTGCATGTCATTGATCCCAATATGACTGTTTTACTTTTGTCAGTGTTCAGCTTTCATTAAGTTTTTATAAAATTCTCATTTGTTTTTTGGTAATTTCTATTTCTGTATTTAACCTGTATGATTGTTTCTATCAACATTTGTTGTTTTTTCAAAAAAACAAGTCAGTCCATCCCCCCTGCCTTTATTTAGCTTATTTACAGTAAGATTAATCTCCTCATCTTTGTTGTTATCACAATGTCCTGGATGTTGTTACCTTTGACCCTTTTTAGATGTCTGTGAATCCAGCTAAACTTCAGGATATTTCAAGGTAAATGCTTTATTAAATCAATGAGTGTTGTTATATATGGAAACCTCTCTGTGTCACCTTATTATCGCCTCCTCTCTGTGTCACCTTATTATCGCCTCCTCTCTCTGTGTCACCTTATTATCGCCTCCTCTCTCTGTGTCACCTTATTATCGCCTCCTCTCTCTGTGTCACCTTATTATCGCCTCCTCTCTCTGTGTCACCTTATTATCGCCTCCTCTCTCTGTGTCACCTTATTATCGCCTCCTCTCTCTGTGTCACCTTATTATCGCCTCCTCTCTCTGTGTCACCTTATTATCGCCTCCTCTCTCTGTGTCACCTTATTATCGCCTCCTCTCTCTGTGTCACCTTATTATCGCCTCCTCTCTCTGTGTCACCTTATTATCGCCTCCTCTCTCTGTGTCACCTTATTATCGCCTCCTCTCTCTGTGTCACCTTATTATCGCCTCCTCTCTCTGTGTCACCTTATTATCGCCTCCTCTCTCTGTGTCACCTTATTATCGCCTCCTCTCTCTGTGTCACCTTATTATCGCCTCCTCTCTCTGTGTCACCTTATTATCGCCTCCTCTCTCTGTGTCACCTTATTATCGCCTCCTCTCTCTGTGTCACCTTATTATCGCCTCCTCTCTCTGTGTCACCTTATTATCGCCTCCTCTCTCTGTGTCACCTTATTATCGCCTCCTCTCTCTGTGTCACCTTATTATCGCCTCCTCTCTCTGTGTCACCTTATTATCGCCTCCTCTCTCTGTGTCACCTTATTATCGCCTCCTCTCTCTGTGTCACCTTATTATCGCCTCCTCTCTCTGTGTCACCTTATTATCGCCTCCTCTCTCTGTGTCACCTTATTATCGCCTCCTCTCTCTGTGTCACCTTATTATCGCCTCCTCTCTCTGTGTCACCTTATTATCGCCTCCTCTCTCTGTCTGGTTTGACAGACATCTTGAGAGGATTGGAGGGCATAATGGCTGAAACAACAACAACAACAGAAATGAGGATATTAGTCTGACTGTAAATAATAACACCTCACCCAAGAATTCTGGATACATTATCTAGTTTTTCAACAAATTAACCGTTGATTACATTTTTTTTTTTTTTTTTTTTTAAAACTTGGTACTACTAGTAACATTTGGATCTCGCTTAGAGGCTAGAACTATGGTAAATGCTGACAAAATCTTAAAATGGTTAGCATAACAATGTATTATGTTTTGTTAATGGTAACATCAAGTTCCACATCTCCCCTCCTGAGCTTCCTCATGAATATAAGATTAAAAATTATTTGAGCAATTGGAGGTCAGATTATAGCACTTGTATCTGGTTTGTTTTGATTATTGGAAAATATTTACTTATTGTTATTAGTTTGAATTTTTGGATTAAAGTGTAAAACATTTTACTAACTTGGTTTGTTAAATTATTTGAATCTTTTTGGCTGGCACATGCCATTGTAAAATATGCATACAAATATTTTGAACACTTTCAGTGCCAAACGTACCAAATATAATTGAAATTCTTGCAATAGATATTCAAAATATCCGGTAAACAAACGTATTCGTGCAATTACCTGGAGATTAGATAAAAACAGGCTGCTTAAATGATACAAATTTATGTGCTTATATTTTCTATCACAAAATGATTAATATTAAATAATTTTTTTTATTGTATTGTCTTTATAGAATATAAAAAAAAATTGTTTCTCTGTATTTTCATATTTATTTCCAACATTTGAATATTAAACTGAAGGCAAAATTAAATAAACTATCCTCTACCTTGGTCTGCTATTATAAACAAAAACATTTAGAATAAGTTAAACTGATTTTCATTATATATGGATATTTAAATATATCTTCCATTTTAAAAAAAAAAAGTTTATTTATCTACAAAGACTATCATATTTTCAGAGTCTCTTTAGAACAGTATTTTCTGATATAAACACATTATGGCAATAAAACAGCTTTGTATTTTCAATTCTTAACTTAAAAATATGAGTTAAAAATAAAATAACAAAATTCTATTTCTACATCAACAGAAGAGTTTATTACGTAGGAATGGGGCTTCTCTTTTTAGTGGATTCTTCTGAGAACAGGAAAGTCTCACACACACACACACACACACAGATCTTCTGTTACTTTTGACTGGAAAATGGTAACAGATTATTCATATTGTCAGACCAACACAAGACATGTAATAACAATTCAATAATAAACTTCTGACCTACTAATTATGCATCACTTGTATCTCTACACCATTGACTGTCAGAAACTTATTTTAAATTAAATGTAAATTATATTACTTAAGACTCAATGGTCCCAGAAGTCTGCCAAATTACCTGTCATTTATATATATATATATATATATATAATATATGAGAGTGTGTGTCTGAGTAATATAAACAATGGATTACTTATTAGAAATTTTTTGTTTTTCACTTGAGAATTTCTTACTTAAATTTAAATTCTTCTTAATACATTTAATAGAAGATTCACATTAGATTTTAAAAGAATTTTCTTTTTCCTGATTGTTCTTTGGTTTCTGACATTTAATATTTTTGATAATTGATGATTTTACAGCCTTCTATGACGTCTCCACCAGCCTCCTCAGTTCAGACGTATTCTGCAGTAACAGCTGGTATGCCTCCTCCACCCCAAACTGGAATGAATCAGTCCTACTCTAGTGATCCCATGGCCACACAGCCACAGTCCCCACAACAAGCCATGCCATATTCTAGTCCTGGAAACATGGCGAATTTGAATGCAAATTTCAGTAACCTTAGCACACAGGTAAACACTAGTTGTCTCCCTTTGTGCGCTCTCTCCTTTTTTAATTTTGATTTATTTATTTGTTTATTTTTTTTTTTTTTTTTAATTTTTTTTTTTTTAGTTCAGTTCAATCAGTTGTGCCTCAGCCTGTTCATTAGCTTAAGGTTTTTTTTTCCCTGTCTTTCAGGACTACAATGATGTCATTGATCTGATGCAACAGCGCCAGTTGATTGGAGCTGAAGGAGTGGAGACACCAGCCAACTGTTTACCCAATGAATTTAGTAAATCCAATGTTAGTCCTGAGTAAGTAACAAAACTTGTTCAGATCAATGTTTTAATTGCTCAGTTATCAGTAATGCCTGCTGAGGCAGATGTAATATCCTCACCAAGTTGTCGGCAATTATCCCATGCATCCCATGATGATTGTAGGGTTATGTGTGGGCTCTACTCCAGTTATGAAGCACTCGTCACGATCCATCACCCAATTTAGGTAGCAAGACTCACATACACTATAGGCCAAGATTTTGGGACCACCCTCATCATCATTGTTAGTTGCATAATCTATTACAGCATCTTTGTACAACTCTTGCTCAAGGAGCTGTTTTCAGATAAGCACTTTGGTCAAAATCTAATGGAGAGCTTTGTTAAGGTATCTTTATCACAGTGTGCAATCTGATTGCATAATAATCTTATGATTTTGAATTTAGAGTTGTCCTTCTCCTAGACTGGTTGCCTACAAAAACAAGAGAGTCTGATCTGCCAATGCTATTTCACCTATAGATGGAATAAAGAGATGGATTTGTACCTTTCTCAAGGATATTTGCATGTCAGAGAATGTAATGAAAGCAGTTAGAAATTGAACTATGTTCTTTAGTTTATCATTCTGAACCCTGTATCCATTACACCACTTTCTTGGTTTAATAATCAGTAAGTTTCATTTCATGCCTTCTTTGGTTTAACTAACTCTTACTAAGCTAGGATGATGAAACTAATCCATTACTGCATGGCGTCCAATTTTTTAGTGAGGTAGTAGGGGTACTTAAAATTTAAGATCCACCAGCATTAAGATTTGTTATAACTCACTCCTAGTGGTTATAATATTATATCTTTGCTTAGGCTACTAGCTGTGACGTCAATAGAATTCTCCCTGACTGACTCCAATGGATTTCTACTGACTCACTTTTTCTTTATTTAAGGTGTCTTGCATAGTTCATTTATGTTACCGGGGATGTGTTATTTACTCCACAATAAGATTACAGTTAGTCAGCAAGGTAAGTTAGGGGGGAAAAAAAGCTAAAATTTTAAAGAAACTTTGTGCAGTAATGTGTTAATTTCTTCATAATTATTATTGAACATAAACATTTAACATTGATAAAACTGTTCATTCAAAAGTGAACTAGTAAATTAGTTTTGAAAAAGACAAGCAACCTTCAATTTTTAGGCAATTCTTTGAAATCAAGAGGCTGGCCCCAAACTTCTCGGCTATTGTGTATAATAAATTTGATCTGTTCGTTTGACTCTGTTCAATTCGATTTTGGGACCAATGGTTAGAGAAAGGGTATAAAAAAAACAAAATAAAAGAGAAACAATATTGGAGGGTGTCACTTGGTATATATTTATTTATTTTGTCAATTTTTTTTTTAACACTTTCTGGTGGCAGTGTTGAGGATGGTGGTAAAATTGATTGGGTCTTTATCTCACAATACTTAAGACAGTTGAAAACTACAAAACCAAAGGATGAAGATCCTTCTCACGTGCAGCTAACAAATGCTTGAAATCACAAGTGAGGTACATCATATTAGCTTTTCAAACAGACGTAATAATCTTGAATAATTTTAGTTATGAGGAAGTTCCAGAATTCAAAATATAAGTTGTGAGGTTTGTTTTTTTTTTTTTTTCTCACCTGAATTCATTCTGGCATGATTTCTGCTCTTCAAGCATATCCCCTCATTTGTAGAGGACTCAGATGATCTCTATTATTGCTGAATATAGTCACTGTTATTGCCCTTAAACATGATCTCTTTCAGTTGGCTGGACTTATCAATATTTGGAAATAAATTTGTGATGAGGTCATTCAAAATCCATCTCATGTTTTCCACATAATTTAATTATTTATCTGTTTGGTTATGTCTATCTTTTTTCTTAAATGAATTGTTGCTAAGTGAAGAAAACAAAAAAATAATTCACCTGTTAATTTTTTCACTTTGTGTAAAAGTATCATGGAACTTGCTTATAAAATCCTCCTACAGGGATGTTTTTTATCTTGCCATAATATTTTATTGATGTATATTAAATTTGTAACATGTCTCATGTATTAAGTTATTTTGAAAACAGCATTTGTGTATAGTAATAATATTTATACAGAAAACACATTTTCAATCTAATTCATGAGTTCTCGTAGGGGTCCATGTAATATTTCTGGAGGTCCCCAGGCAAAATATAACAAATTGGGAGTCCACATAGATATTTTCATGGTCCATGAAGAAAGCCAACTCAGAATGTTTTTTATTATTAAAAATTAAATTTCTACTGAAATAGCTTTTCATTTTCCTGCTTATCATGAGACTTTTTCTTGTTTTTGTTCTTTGAATAAATTCTTCACTACTGCCAAATTTTAAAATGCTCAAAACATACATTCTACTATCTTGTTGGATTTTATTACAATGCAATATAGATAATCTTGCAGATTTTATTTGTTAAAGTTTAGAATAATTGGCAGCTGTGGACATTGAAATTTATGTATATATTTTCTTTTTTTTTTTTTTTTCTTTTTTAATATAAAATTGTTTTCTGTTCAGAATATTCCGCTGTACATTGATGGCTATACCTCAAACTTCTGCATTATTAAACAAATCTCGCCTGCCATTGGGAGTTATCATCCATCCATTTAAGGATCTTACAGTATGTATATGTTTTCAAAAATCTTTATTTCTATATATATTTTTGAAGATAATTTCATTCAAATTAAAATTGGCCTTTTTAGATATTTTGATTTGGCACATTTTTCCCCACCAATCCTTTTGGGTTTATGTCTTAGCTTTTTGTGCATGTTTTTGTATATTGTAATCAAAATTACTTAGTTTGAATTTTAAGTATTAAGAACTCTCATCCTGGGTATGATGATAACCTACACCCATCAGCAGGGTCTCCTATTAGGAGGTTTTGAGGAGCATGGAACCACCTCTTAATGGCTGTTCCCAGGTCCACCCTGACTTGGGGTGGTAGTACCTGTTAGGGTCCCAGCTATGGTCAAATAGTGAACCCCCAAACTAGAATTAAAGCATCATGAAGATATAAAGATGCATTTTTATAGTAAAACCATTTTCATAGCAAAAAATTTAGCAATACATTTTTGAAATAAAATAAACTAAAAAAACAAAAAAAAAATTAACAAATCCTTGAAGAGAATAAAATTTTGGCATTAAATGACCCATAAAGAGTTGATGTGCTGTTAACCAAACTTTAAGACTGAAATACACTTTTGAAAATCACTACAAATTTGTCCATTCTGATAGTTTAACTATAAAAATTAATTTTTAATCTTTACATTGTCATTTGTTTCAATATAAAAACTTAATGACCAAGGACATCTCATTGTTTCTGCTGTCCAACATAGTGTTGATTGTGATTGTAGGACACAATATAATGTTAGATAAAACTAGACTTTTGAAATTTTGATGATTCAAAATATAGAAATTATTTGACATAACCAAATTAGATTTGAGTGATTTGAAAACCTTTTCTCATTATGCATGTCGATTCTTGATACTTAGTGTTTAAAAAATGATTATTTTAAATAAAGTGAATTGGTATTTATAAAATCTTTCTTCTATCTTGATTATAAACCAGATTAA
Organism: Acanthosepion lycidas; assembly: GCA_963932145.1. Lineage (NCBI taxonomy): Eukaryota > Metazoa > Mollusca > Cephalopoda > Sepiida > Sepiidae > Acanthosepion > Acanthosepion lycidas. The sequence goes on along the minus strand of OZ010598.1, from coordinate 39,671,471 downwards.
GCACTATTGCAGTTAACTGGTTTGGCGTTTTTAAAAAAAAAAAAAAAAAAAAAATCTTTTGGAATAATTTTTGTAGTAAGCCTTCATTAGACATTCATCTAAGTACACAATGTTCATCAGAATTAAAAAAATTTTTTTTTTTTTTTTTTTTTTTTTTGTGCTTGTGTGTGTGTGGGGGGGGTCATTTTTGTCTGTTCATAATATAGTGTCAAATCAATCCCTGACTTTAAAAAAAAAATATATCTATACTTTGATTTTATTTACAAACATCATTGATGCCATATATGTTGGGAGATTGCCTTCTCCAAACAGCCATTGATTTAAAACAAAACACTTGTGTACAACAGATGCACTCTAGTCAATCATTTTTTTTTTTTTATGTGGGTCTGGTTCTCTTCTACAACTATAGGCGGCACTATAAAAGGAAAGGTCACAAACCCTTTCTTTTTCTTTTGTTCATCAACCACAGGATGCCATAAGGACAAGATGTATCTCTTTTTTTCTCTTGCAGAAGACTTTGGGGTCTATATCAAGTCAAGTGTTACATACAACACAATACTAACTCTACACCTTCTTCTGTTTGAAGGATATCTTGTACAACTGTAATAATATCTCCACTACAGCCTGTCACATAAATATATATCTCCCTCCATCATAGAAAAACGTCCCTCTTCAACGAATGAGTTGGTGCTGCTACAAATTGATGAATTCTGTAACCCAATCCCATTGCAATTCCAAATGTTTTCCATTGAATTATTAGGTTTTGTCAGTTCCACTTCCCTTTCTTTTTCTTGCTCATGTCTTAAGCAAATATTCACAAATCAATAGATCTTGAGTTTTATAATGCAAATGTTGCTTCCTAAACTAAAAGGAATGTCAAGATTTAGACTATAATTAATTGACACATAAACTGTACATCAAAAAAGGAATGGCTGAAAATAATTTGGTTTATTCATTTCATTTTTTAGGTGAGTTTTGATTGTGGTAGTTATTTTTGAAATTACAAAAGTAAATTCTTTTCCTTTTTTTTTTTTTTTTTTTTTTTTTTTTTTTTTTTTTTAGTCATTTAAATTGAGTTGAAGAAATGCTTTAAACAGAAAGTGATGTAGCATTTAATGATTCTGTTTCCAAGATGGAAGGTAGTGGCATACTAGTTACCAACACAGAAAATGTACGGCAGATTATCTTGGAGAATTTTACTCTAACAGGGGGTAGGGGGTGGGGGAAACAACTTGGCAGTTAAGAAATGAGGAGGGTTGGACATTGGGTCAGCACCACAACTCTCTCTCATCTATATATATATATATATATATATATATATATATAATATATGAGAGAGAGAGGAAGCATATCTTCATTCAAGCATGTTTGGTTGAATAATCTAGACATATCTCTTTTTATTTTAACCCTCTCAATTTCATGGATCAATTTCTTAGTGCTGTTACAAAACTGATTAAGAAAGATGCTGTAGTTTTCCTCATTCCTTTTATTTTTTTAAGTACTTTCAATCTCATCCAAGATCATCTTCAGGGGTGAATTGTTAAGACAAAAATTAATGTAATTGATAGTTGTGAATTATTTTGTAAATGCGCATGAAACGCACTCTGTTATAGTCAATTTATATTAAGAATATGTAAGGGAGGTAACTTAGTTTAAATTTTTTATTGTTGATATTTTAAAAATACTCAACCTGCAATTGTTTTTAAAAATTTTTAAAGATATTTTTCCTGATGAAGTATACTTGTATTGTTTAATCAATATTTCTCTAAAACATGAATGTGGGCAGGAATGTTCTTTTGAATGTTGTACAATAGAACTTGAATCTGTCATGTGTAAAGTAAACCTTTTTGATAGTGTTGTCATCTTAATGCCAACATATATATTTATATTTTTGTCAGAGATACAATCTCCCAAAGGGCATTTAAATTGATATATGATGTTGGTCTTTTGCAAAACATTAGTTGACAGAGAAGAGTTATTGGCAATGATTAAGTTGGTTGTATTAAATTTAGTATAGTATATAATTAATTTCTTTTTTTTTTTTTTTTTGCTGGGATCAGTGGAGTATATATTAGTACTTATGAGATTTTTTTTTTTTTTTTTAGGATTTTTTCATCTTGTTTGTAGTTAGTGTATTTGCTTGTGGTATAGTAGGTGGATATGTTTAGGGTAGTTTGAGGAAGTATTATGTTCTTTTTTGGTTTATGTCAATATTTCTAATAACTTGTCTAATTTGTTCATCAACAATATAATTAGGAAAGTCATTATTAATGAGAGTTTAATGGGTTTTTTTTTAATTTTATTTAGAAATTTTTTTTGTGGAAGAGTTAACTTTTGCACAGTTTATTAAATTTTGTATAATCACTTTTTTAACATGTTGCATCTCCTTACTTAATTTTATGAATACTTGAAAAATTCAATGTGATAATTTTTAGTGACTATATTAGTTAAAGATGGAATTTTTTGAAGAATTTAAATCACCAAATTTTTTGCAAAATCAAAAAAAAAATGAAAAACAATACAACTAAAACATTATTTAGAGAAGTTTTTAACTGCTTTTATGTATGATATATTAAAGATAATATTGTCTGAAGAAATGAATTTGTACAAGATTTGTTATCATTTTTTACAATTTTAAATTGAATAAATTATGAAGTTTTTAAATCTTTTGAAATTCAGTTTCCATGTGATAACTATTAGAAAATATTATTAAGTAAAACTATATTTATATCCTATAAAGCTTATTACAATCTGACAATCCTGAATATTGTAAAAATTTTGATTTGTTTTTGTATGTGTGTATACATGCAGAATTTCTGAAGTATGAATATTCAAACCTATAACATTATCACTAAAAGTCATGTATTTTAAGGGTTGTCCTCCCCCATGTGAAAACCCCTCATATGAACTTTGTCTGCTTCATCATACTTAACTATGAACATGTTTGGCTGCCAATAAATTGATTAACATGGCAGAAAAACAAGACTGTGGTTAAGAAATATTTGTAAACAATATTTCATGCTATAAGTAAGAAATATTTGTTTCAAATCAGATTAATTTAACTGAAATTTGCTAATTTTCCTCAAATGACATTTCAGAAATATATATTTTATTTTTGGTTGATTTTTTTTTTTTTTTTTTTTTTTTTTTTTTTTTTTAAAACCAAGAATTAACTTTTGTTTAAAAAAAAAAAAAAAAAAAAAAAGTGTCAAAATTTCATTTTTATTAATTTTAGTAAAAAAAAAAAAAAAATTAAATTAAAAAAAAAAAATGATTCCAATCAATCTAATTTCAGTTTGAAATACACCACAGTGTATTTTGCTTAGTAAATTTTAAGCCTTTTAGCTTTTAATTAAAGCTAAAATGAAAGCTTCCAGAAAGTCTTTTCATTTTTTTAAAATTCATTTAAAACCTTATGCATACCAAATTAGTGGAGGTACCTTGTTAATAGTGTTGGGAATATGATTGTGGCAGAAATATAACTTTTAGGTAATTTTACTTATTTTTAATGCCATGTTCCTTTAAGAGATGGCTCTCCACAGATTCTCGTTTTTATCTGTGAATTGCCATGCATTTTCCACAATTTTCCTTCTAGACTAAGAGAAGGAAAAAATACAGCTGAGTTTACTCTGATATTTAACTTGTAGCTGGGGAGGAAGAGAAGAATTGCATTAATTGCCTTCTTGAAGGATATTTGTACAAAAGTGAACGTAACAGACAAGCCCCACAATTTGAACTTAGCTCACTGATTCTGCTTTCCGCCCTCACAAATCTGAGGCAATAAAGTTGACTTGAAATGCCTACTGGGTCAATCAATTATTTTACAATAAATTTATTTTTGTACCTTTTTTAATTGTTTTTATTGTATTTCTTATTTGTAGCTGCAATCTTATTGCTTTGAATATTTGTAGCTGCAAAGGGGAATTATGATGTAACGTTTCCAGCCTTCTGCCTGAAGTAAAAGGCAAATTGTATTGACATACTTCTTAATTTTTTTCCTTTTCCAGCAGCTGCCTGTGATAACGTCCACTGTGATTGTCAGGTGCCGTACCTGCCGCACCTACATTAACCCATTCATCAGCTTTGTGGACCGCACACGATGGAAGTGTAATCTTTGTTATAGGGTCAATGATTGTAAGTTTTTCGTTTTCTGGCATTTAATCCTTTTATTAGATAGGAATTTTCCTCTTGAATTCATTTTGAAATGAAGAAATCATTATTTTTATGGAGTTTTTTTTTTTTTTTTTTAAATTTTGTAATGTGTGAATGCAATGTAAAAATCTTTTCAAAACTCTTCTGTTAAGTGATTCTGAAGCATCACTTGATAGTTTTAGTTTCTTAGTTTTATATATATATATATATATATATATATATATATATATATATATATATATATATATATATATATATAGTGATAAATTTACAGGTCTAGCACCAGGCTGAAGCAGTACATGAGAATACACAAGGAGAAAGTCACTCTCAAGACTCTCCAAAAGTCTTTTATGTGTCATATATGTAAAAAGATATAAAGATGTGTGTGAGGAAGGCTGGTTTGTAAAGTCATCTGTTAGCCTATGACCACTCAATGTTGAAGAGATGGCTCACTTCTCAAAAAAAAAAAAAAAAAAAAAAGTGGCAGTTATCTTGCGCACACACACACACACACACACACACACAGAGGATTTGTTTTTGTCAGTTTTAGTTAATTTGCCTTTGTTCTCTTTGCTGAGGCCAAGGATTGAATTCACAACTCCTTGGGTCAAGTCACTTTTTGGCTCAATCAACTAACACTGTTATCTATGCGGCCATGTCGGGAATATGGGGTGTTTAAATTCATAAATAATGTTAATCTGATATAGTTTTGATTTTGTCAGCAAGATGTTCAAGAAACCAACCCTTAATAACATTAATTATTAACATGCTTCAATGTACTGACCATATTGGAAATTTAAGAATATCTCTTTTTCAGTAACTTTTATACCATCTACAATAGCACTTCTGCATACCATTTACTATAGTTGTAAAACAAAAATCCTTGAAAATTGCTAATAGTTTAACTGAAAGTACTAAAAATTAACAAATTTTAGACATTTTTTTTTTTTTTTTTTACTTTAAGTCCAGAAAAGAAAACACTTTTATGCATACAAGAAAAACATGTTATATACAAGCATTTACACTATTTAGTTGAAAATTCACTTAAGGAAAGCCGGTGCATACAGTGGCTGAAAATGTTGTGAATGTGACAGTAAAGATGAGGACAACAGTCCAAACAATGTAAATAGTTACAATACCTTCTCTCAGAAATATAAACAGATATATACAAGTAATGGATTCATAGTAGAAGCTGTGGCCAGCTACCAGAATGATACTTTGTGCCATTTCTCCAAGAATCATTCCCAAAGGTGTCAGAACACATTTCAAGCAACAGACAGCAACTAGTGTCATGGTTTGGGCAGCTGTTGCTTCCGATGGTTCAAAATCACCAACAGTGTTCATTAAAGAAGACGTAAAAGTGAATATCAGGGTTTAACAGCAAATGTTGGAGAGAGATGTGTTGCCCTGTTGGACAGCCATATTTGGAAGTTGCTATGTCTTCACTAGAGACAGAACTCCCACACATACGGCAAATTTGATGCAGAATTAGTGAAAGAGATATTTCTATGGATTTTTTTTTTTTTTTTTTTTTTTTTTTTTTTTTTTTGACAAGTTAATATGGCCCCCATCGATACCTGACATTCATCCAATGGACGTTGTGATATGGCTCATATTGGAGAATAATGTTTCGCATATCATACTCGAGTATATCAGACTTGAAAGAAGCTCTTATGATGCCATGGTACAATCTGAGTGAAGATGTGGTGAGGAAGTCAAGCTCTCCAGTTGAGAATAGATAAAGGCTATATTAAAAACAAAGGGCAACCATTTTGAATTATAAATATATATAAAATATTGCCAATAAATATAACAATCAACTTTCATAACCAAAACCTAAAACTTTTTAACTTTATGATAAAATTAATCCTGGGTAAATCTGTATGCTGCATCCAGTATATATAATTTTGCTCTTATAAAACTCGCCATTGTTTTGAGTGCTCCATCATTCCAAATCTTTTTATTACCATTGATTTGATAAGCCTTAAGTTGTGATGTAAAGCTTGCATCATCCTTTGTATGTATCCATATACACTTAAGTTTTACTGCTGACTAATTGCTCTGATTAGTCTCATTAATAATATTTTAGGTAAAGACTGTGAAGATGGTAGATCAGGTGAGTGCATGCTACAGTCTTTCATATTTTGCACTGTAACCACTAATCTACCTTCCGTTATGTACCTTTTAGTTTCTCTTACCACTCAATTTCTTCCCTGAGACAACATTCTGGTCAGTGACAGTTCTAGGGTTGCTGGCATCCCAGGCAAGCTGAACTTCGGCACCCTTACAAGTATAATTTCTTTTAAATTGAGAAAAATTGAAAAATGTTGAATAACAAGTTTATTACCATATACAACTTAATACGAGCTAAAGAAAACATTCATTATCCTACCTAAAATATTTTTTCTGGCCTTTAGATCTGTAAATCTTTTCATAGCACTTTCTACACCTATATTCTTTACAAAATCATTTTCTATTGACAAAATAGCCAAAGAATTTAATCTGTGTTTAGTCATGAATGATTGCAAGTATGTTTTTTTTATAAGCTTTAATATTGGAAAATCCCAAATGCATGACATGGTGGCAGGATGGCACATTAGGCAACTGCCCGAGTTGCCAGTACCTTGAGTCAGCTCTAATTCTGAAGGAAACTCAAAGGATTCTGTTTTGTTAAATCCTTAAGTTGAGGAAAAATTCCAATTCTATTCTTAAACAAAATTTTGTACAGTATTTACAGTATTTAATACAGACAGACTCCAAAATTTTGTAAATTCACAGTGTGAAATTCTTCTTGTCACTCCTGATTTCAAATAGGAAATATACATGAAATGTAATTTATGACCAGTCCTCTACTTAAAAAAAAAAAAAAAATGCTCCTCAGCTGTTAGTGCTTTTTTTTTTTTAAATATTCATTCATATTTTTAATTGTATCTTGCTATCTACCTCATTTAATATCATGACAGATTACTTGGGTTCAATTTTTTAAATTTAATTCTCAAAGCAGATTCAAATGTTTAGTAGATTCTTTTTCTCTATTCAGTCAATCCTGTAATTCATTAAGAGCAGCAGTGAGGGTGCTTAGGACAAGATAGACTGATGGGTTGTGTCCCTCTTCACAGGCACACCCGAGTAAAGATTGCATAGCAAATATTGACTGTCCAGTTTCCATTTGAAGTGTTTGAAATCTTCTAATAGTTACTGTATCAAAAATATTGCAAGTTCACAATACTTATCAAAGACCAACTAAAATTAAGTTGATAACTGGTAATTTTGAATGTTTGTTTTTTTTTTTTCATTTCTAGCAGTGAATGAATGAAAATTATATATATATATATATATATATATAGTACATCAAAAATACACATAATGGTAAGAAATTAGCTAGATGAAGATACCATTGACACTAATTATATGGGAGGTATATTTCTGCTGCACTATATATATATAAATAAGTGATGGATTTTTATTTATTAAGACAGATTTCATTAAATGTTATTTTTAGTGGATAAACATATTTGAGTAGTATCTCTGTTTATTTATTAAACAGTATATTTATTTATTTTCATCTACCAGCCTGAATATTTGAGAAATTTTATTAAAGAAAAACGTGTTTTCCAATAGGATTTGAACTTGTGTCCCTCTTGGTAGGAGAAACTGTCATTAGATCTGATGTACTTTAGACCAACTCGACCACCTAAGTCCGGTTGATGATAATAAATAAATATACAGTTTAATAAACAAGCAGTTTTTCTACCTCTGCATCAACTTTTATGGTTGGCAGAATAACAAATTTAATCATTTTTAAACTATTTCTTTTTAAAATGGGCTTCCTGAACTTGTCTGTTTACCAATAACTGTTGAGATGATAAAAACTTGAGTTTGACATAGAAGAAAATTTTTCTCTATTTTCTTGTAATTGTTGAGATCAGTTTTACTCTTGCAAGCTGCACATTGTTTTATTATTTTCTTAGAGATATTAAATCTGTAAGGGTAGGTTGGAAAATTCATTCACAAAACAAAAGTTGGAATAAGACGACAGGTTGAGAGAGAGAGAGAAAAAAAAAAAAAAGTTGAAAATAAAATAAACTGGGTGTCTGGAATAACAGTGGGTAGAAATGGGCTTCTACAGAAGGATGCTTAGAATATTGTGGACTGAACATGTGAGTATTGAAGAAAATGGGAATGAAAAGGCCACTTATACTTAGAATTGGAAAGAGACTTTAAATTTCTAGGGTCCATAATGAGAAAAGAGGGCTTAGGGAATTTGGCACTCACAGGACATAGAAAACTAGAGGGGCATAGGGAAGAAGTAACCCACCCAATATGATTGTGTGAATAGATGAGAGAATTGGGAGTGGGAGAGATGGTGAAAAGACAAACATGGAAAAGAGCTGCATGGAGGTTGTGGAGGACCATGATCGCCCATGTCCTGAAGGGACACAATGCCTAAATTATGAAGAAGTTGGGGAAAAAAAAAAAATTGAAATATCCAGCCAAGCCTGTCTGTTCTGGGTATGAGATGGGGTTAGTATTTATTTTTGTACCCATTCCATGTAACTTTTTCCTTTGTGTCTTTGGTCCTTTTTCATCATCGAGACAAACTCCTTGCATCTTTTTATTTTATTGCTGTTATTTTCCAGTACCAGAAGAGTTTTCTTTTGATCCTGTATCCCGGACTTATGGAAATCCTCAACGCAGACCAGAAGTCCGTTCATCAACAATTGAGTTTATTGCTCCTTCGGAATATATGGTAAACTGGATTCTTATTAAAGATACTTCAGGCATTGTTGTTATTGTTTTGTCTCCTCATAAAAGAGAATTCATTTTTTATAAATGACTCTAATTCCTTGTTGAAATGGTTCGATTATATTTGTTGCACTTAAAATAAGAGTTTATAAAAGAATCATGTTAAAAACCACAAGTAATATCAACCGGAAATTAAATTCTATAAATGGCTAAATACAATGTTGTAGAATTGTTGATGTGCTTAGTAAGTTAATTTGATGAAGCATATTATTGGGAAATTACTTAGAATTGAACGAGTTTTTAATTTTCTTTATTTTTATTTTTTTAGCATTTTTCCATTTTACTTAAAATGTTTTTTTTTTTTTTCTTTTCCTCCATCAGAAAATGTAAAATAAAAAGTTACCTAAAAATATTGAAAGCTTTTATCATTTACAGTTATGTAAATTGTGCTTTTTATTTAGAAATCATTGTAAAAAAATCTGTTTAATGAAAACTCAGTTTTGGTCAGTTGTTTTTTTTTTTTTGTTTATCCTCCATTTTGTTGGATAAAGCTTTGTGAATATAAAAAAGAGCATTGGTAAACTTTAATACTGAAATGATGTTTGTTTATATCAGCTAAAATTTTGATTATGTAGCCATAGTGAATATTTTCTTCTTGAGCTCCTTGCTTTTTTTCATTTACTAATTGTTTTATTTTATAGTTACGACCACCACAGCCAGCCGTGTATCTGTTTGTGTTGGATGTTACATTCAATGCAATTGGCACAGGTAACTTATATGTTGTTTCTATAATTAATTTTTTTTATTCTTTTTCATCAAAATAAAACTAATAAAACTTTGGATATTATTCTTGGGGGGTCTTTACATCATTATTATTAATCCTTCTTTTGTTGAAGTTTATGCTTAAATATTAAAGTTTAAAAAAAAAAAAAAAAATGACTTTTTCTCTTTTTTCCAGATTATCTTTCAATTGTATGTAAAACACTGCGGTCTGAGCTAAGCAAATTACCTGGAGATTCTCGTACCCAAATTGGTTTTATTGCATTTGACCAAGCACTTCATTTTTTCAACTTGGCCGAAGGTCTTTCTCAGCCTCAAATGCTTACAGTATCAGATATTGATGGTAAGTGCAGCTTTGTTTTTTATTTAAAAAACAAAACAAAACTTTCCTTATTTGCATTACCTATATTCTTTGTATATTGCTGGCTTGGACTAATTTCCTCATTTTAGGTATCCTTGCATAGATACTCAAAGAAAGCTATAATGGGGTGGATGTGGTTTAAAATTAATTTGAACCAACCACATGTGATCCTAACAGTAGGAAATTTGGTGTAGCTAAAATTGTTTACAATTTCTTAAAAACTTAATATATTCAAGCATGTCTTCCTTAATTTTAGTGATAATTTTCAGGTTCTTGAAAAATGTAAATATTTCTCTTTGTGTTTATATTTGAAATAAAAAAAAAAAAAAAAAAGAAGAAAATTAAAAATTACTGAACTATATGAATGACTATAAAATTGTAGACAGAAACTTTATAACATGCGTGCACACACACACACGCATACACATTTGTTGGTACATTTTTCAGGACTTCTGTTCTCTTCATTAGCTAAAAATTTGCATTGATTTAATTTTTAAATTCAAATGCAAAAATATAATATAAATTTGTAACAAACAATAATTCACTATTTACATTATTCGGTTTATTGTCCACATCTTTGTTGCCATACTTATCACAACGTTTCAGCCATTGTACATTCCGGCCTTCTTCAGGTGGTTGGAAACTCAAACGGAACCCTTAAGGACACATGGCACAGTGGATAAAAGCATTGGTTAGATCCAGTGACAGAATCCAAAGAATTATTAGTTCAATACTTGGTTAGGGCAGTGGAGAACTTTGAGAGGTGAATTAACAGGAGATAACTGATAACTGACATCCATTAGACATGGCACATGGAACTAGAACAGTCTACCCCAGCAAACGAAATAATGGGTTCAGTTCGACATTCCAACCCTCTGAAGAAGGCTGGAGTGTACAATGGCCAAAACGTTGTGATAAATATGGCAACAAAGATGAGGACAATAGTCCGAATAATGTAAATAGTGTACATAATACCTCATCTCAGAAATATATAGACAGATACTGAAACAATAGTTCAACATTCTTAGAGAAGAAAAAAAGTTTGTGTAAGAAACGGTTGTTATAATTCTTCAAAGCTGTTTTTTCCAACCTCAAGATGGTCATGAAAATCAAAGAATATCGTCTTGAATACTGATTTTTATTTTATTAATTTTTTTTTTTTTTAAATTGTAAAATATTTCAAGTTCAAACTTCCTAATGTTTCAAATTCCATATAGAAATACTAATAGCTTCTAACGATATTCAGACAATAAATATATTTAACTAGTGCTTCATGTTTTTAGAAAAAAAAAAACATCAGTGTGTGGAGGTGAAGAAAATGGATATTGAATTATTCTGTTTTAATAATCAAAATTTGCTTTCTGGCTTAAATATTTATTTTCTTTATAATAAATAGATGATTTAATGGTTATGAGTGAAATCTTAGAACTTGATAAATAACAAAATCTTTTGAAAACCAGGATAAGTGTTAAATAGTAACAACAATATTCAAACATGAAATAATGCTTATGAAATTCTGAATACTGTATTTTTTTTTCCTGTGTTATAACCCGTGTCAAAGTGATACTACTTGTTTTTAATAATTTCTATGTAGAATAACGAATTAAATTTGCCAGCACCAATATTTGGTTTCAATTCCATTTAGAAGTGCTTGTATTGTTAATGAAGTTGGATTCTGTGTCGTATTGATCCGAAGAGAAAACTGCATGTTAAGTCCTGAATCTTATTTCACCTACCATTTTGTCTGTCAGAACATATGTGAAAAACTTTGCTAATAAAGTTGTGAATCCCAGTAAAACAGAAAAATAGTTGTTTCCTTTTTGGTAAGAAAAGAAATTAGATTTACACTATTTACAGTTCAAACTGTTGTTGTTGTCGTCCCCCCCTATTGTCACATTTATGATGTTTCGGCTGTGGTACGATCTGACCTTCTTCAGGTGATATTTGTTGGAAGTTTGAACTTCATTTAGTCCACAGATGTAGCTTTTTCTAATTCCATTTAACAAATGTCGAAAGAAATGAGATTCTATTTTCTTGTGCTGATGTTCTCGATCAATTCTATTAAAATGAGGCATAAGCAAAATGAAATTTTGTCTCTTCACATCATTCGACGTTTATTGCCAATATTTTAGGCATTTGAGACTAATTTTATGTTAGAATTGATAATTAAAAAAAAAAATCAATTTTTAATTTTCATTTCTATTTGTTATGGTTTGTTGCAGAAATCTTTTTGCCACTCCCTGACAGTTTGCTGGTGAACTTGCACGAGAGCAGGGACCTTGTACAGGATTTATTGTGCCAGCTACCTCAACTGTTTGCCAATAATATGGAAACTGGAAATGCTCTTGGAGCGGCCCTGCAGGCCTCGTTCAAGCTCCTCAGCCCAACTGGAGGAAGAGTCACTGTATTCCAAACCTGTCTACCAACTGCTGGGCCTGGGGCCCTTCAAATGAGGGAAGACAGCAGTTCTAACAAGGCAGGTAATAAGGTAAGAACTTCATATTTTGCTTTCTTGTTCTCTATGTTGGCATTTTGCTTTTATTCTCTGTAGTTTCTAACGTAAAAACTCTGCCGTCAGCAGCTATGTCCTGTCTCCCCGGTGGTTCTGGCCACTAAAAGAAAACCACCAGGTCCTCCGCTGGTGAGCTGAAGGAACCACCACTATTCGCCACGTTGTGAGTTTTTTTTTTTTTTTTTTTTTTTTTTTTTTTTTGATCCGAACAGCAATGTTCTGATCCTTCAGGACGGTCCGGTGGTAAAGGATGAAATGGCTGGGTTCTACGCTGAAAGGAACCGCTATTCGTGAAAAAAAAAAAGGTCTTATCATAACTGCAAGGACATAAAAAATAAGCAACACTTTCAGCTCCCGTACAAAGAGCCTTTTAAGGCTACTGCTTTTATGTCACTACCAAAGAAATTGCATGAATACAAAGAGCCATGATTGACCACATCCTGAAGGAACATGGCATAGAAGAAATGTTAGAATTCAGTCAGCATTCAATGGTTAAATATCCAACTTTTATTGTGGGTACAGCTGCTTGAATAAAAATGTTGACTGCACATTTTTTTTCTTTTTAATAATAAAAAAAATATCTGAAGTGTAAAATTTTATTAAACACCAGCATCATCGGCACATAGATTGAATTTTTTCATTCTTGTTCTCTTGTAATATGACCATTTTCAAATTGTAGGTGGTTAGCATGATACTGTACTTAAGTAAACTTTATGACAATGACGCCAAAAATAGCTAATTGATTTCACTGATTTAGTAAACTTTTATTTATATAAAAAATAAAAGTTTACTAAATCAGTGAAATCAATTAGCTATTTTTGGCATCATTGTCATAAAGTTTACTTAAATAATATTTAAATAAAAAAAAAAAAAAAAAAAAGTTACCTAATAATACACATACAGTTGTGAAAATAACTCTACATACTGTAAGGGATTCTAATACATTTACTTGTTCTTAAAAGAAATATAGTATATTAAAAATGAAAATATTTTTCAAATTGTAGTTAAATAAAACGTATTCTAACCTGAACACCCCGCCCAAAAAAAAATCTTTAAATATACAAATAGAAAAAATGCCGTAAGAATTTTTTGCCGTTAACAATAAAATTTTTAAAAAATCCAGACGACATGCATTTAACAGATGTCAGATTTCATTGAAGAATACATCCCTACCCCCTATCAAAACGTAACTAATAACTGATACGTCAAAATACAGACATAATGAACATGCAAACACCCCTGTCTAGTGGAAGTGAATTTATCTGTAACCTTGGAAACGTGAATTATGATTTTAGCTGTGTCTTTAAAACCCAGTAATTTGAAAAGTTACTCCAAAATTCGCTTGAGGATGAAATGGAACTAATGTCTTTAATTTAATTACAAAATTAAATTCGGACTTTCCATTTTTGAAACATGGTTAGAACTATGTAGTGGAAAAAACCATATTTTAAATCAATTAATTTATATATATATATATAATTTTTTTTTTTTTTTTTTTTTTTTTTTTCCATTTTGAGAGCTGATGGCTTAGAGTTAAATCAAACATATTCCTAGCTGGAATAAAATTTCACAGCTCTTCTGTAATATTTTGCCTTTTCTAACAACTCTGATAAAAGATTAAATCAGATTTTATACTAAAGAATGTAAGGATCACACTAATCTGCTAATTAGGTCTTAGATTTTGCATGAATTACAGAAAAAGAAATGTTTAAATTTGAGATCCTTCAAGCATATTTTAACTTTTCTTTTTGTTTTGTATTTGGTAGAATATACCTCACCTTGGACCTGCAACAGATTTTTACAAGAAATTGGCACTTGATTGTTCTGCTCAGCAAATAGCTATGGATGTTTTTATGTTGAATGGTCAATATGCTGACCTAGCCACTGTTGGTAAGTCATTATCTTCATCTTTCTTTCTCTCCACCTACCTTATTTACTATGATTTATTTTCTATTTAATCTGAGCAGTTTTAGGAATTTTTGCATGACATTGCAATAGTGCTGTATTGTTTCTGTTGCAGCTTGTGTCTCTAAGTATTCAGGAGGCTGTTTGTACCATTACCCATCATTCCACACTGCAAAGAACCCTGGTTTAATTGATAAATTTGAGACAGATTTGGCTCGCTATGTGACACGCAAGATTGGCTTTGAGGCTGTGATGAGAATTCGTTGCACAAGAGGTGAGTTTCTCTTTAAAAAGGATTGATTTTTGCTCATTTGTCTTCTTGAATAGTTTTTTTTTTTTTTTTTTTTTTAACTGACATTTTTTCCCATATAAATCTTACTGTTTGTGCTGAGAAAAGAAATATTAAAGGTTTTATTGATTGATTCATTTTCTATGGCTTATCAACCCTTTGCAGGTTATTTAAAGCCAGAAAATATTGTTAGATCATAAGATTTTTTTTTTTTTTTTTTTTTTTGTGTGATAATGGTTTAGTGATACAAGTCTTACTTTTTTGAAATACATTTGTTTGATGCTCTGTCATGCTTCATCAGTGATGTTTTTAGCCAAGGATCATTAGGGGTTTCAGTTTTTTTTTAATATCATACACCCTCTCCACAGTGACCCAGCTGATACTGATCAGATATTGACTTGTGTGTCATTCGTCAACTACAATTGTTCTCACATTGTGACTTGTCTGGCAACCTGTAGCTAGGTGATGAAGAGATGGATTCATACCTTCCCCATGTGTATATGTGTGTAAATGAATATAATGAACCCAACAGGAATTGGAACTCGGCTCTCCTGTTATGAAAGAGATTTATTTTCTATGGTTTTTGTATAATTTGAATGAAGTTTTATTCATCATGTATTCTAGAGTGTTGTATGCAATCAGACAAATGAAGGCATGTCAACCTTGGCTAGTAACCAGTCTAAGAGCAGGAAAACACTGATTTAAAACCTCTGCTGCCTTGTGGCTAAACTGTCTCCTAGGGAAAGCTTTGGGCATTAACCCTGAGGAAAGCCAATTTGTTGGAGTCCCTAAAGCAGTTTGTAGTTGTATTCGGTGACATCCTGGCAATTTCTGCAATGATGCTGGAACCAGGTATATTGGCACTTGCATTTCCACTGGACCGTTTCAGTGATGGGGAGGAACCTATTGCATTGTTAACTGTCTGTTCCTCGTATCTGCCTACCCAGACCTTGTGTGTTGAAAAGATAAGCAGTAGTCTGTTGAACAGATGTTGTACTTGAGACATCATCCAGGTCACATGATATCTACAGTAATATGTCTGCATGAAGAATCTATTAATATCAGCAGAATATACTACTCTAAAATCACCTATCTGTTACTAGCTAGATGCTTTGAACTTCCAAGTAATTATCTATAAATAGAATTGTATAGCTAACTGTAGCAATGAAGGAGAAAATTAAGTTCTACCTTGAAAAAGAATTTGTGTTCTCTGTGCTATCTGTTGAAAATGATAATCAGAAAAAGATTGGGTTGACTTTAGTAGGCCTTGAAATATGGTGATTGTTTGCGCATCTCTACCAATCTTGGCCAGTCACAACATAAGGACGCTGAGGATACCATATGTGAGCGACAACAAAGTTGTTTTGAAAAAATGGAAATTAAAAGAAAACATACTTATCAGGAAGAGACAGTTGATGTTTCTAGGGTACATAATGAGGAAAGAGAGCTTGGAAATTTTGATACTCACAGGACAGATTGAAGGCCAGAGGAACAGAGGAAAACAATGTATAACCTCCTTAGTGAGTTTGAAAAAATGGATGGTAGAACAAAGTTTAGGAAAAATAACAAAAAGGTAAAAATTTATTAAGAGCTATGAAGGGCAGGAGACTCTGGAGAGCCATGATCATCTATGTCCGGAAAGGACACAGCGCATAGATAATGACAGCGACTTTGGACCATGATAATTTTCTTGGTTCTTCATGTGTGAAGGTGGTAGATGTTCATTGGGAATTTTGGATATAGATATTGCTATTTTCTCCCATGAACTTCAAAAAGTTTTTCCTCATCTGAGATGGTTTTAAAGATAATCCACTCAGAGTACAATGTTTAGAACATTTAAACTTAGAAAGTCCTTTATCTTGCTACTTGAAATATAGCTGCCTCTCCTCAATGTCACTCCTCTGATCAGAATGACATTTCTACCTAGTGCCAGTTAAATTACTCCAAATTTTCTGCACAGATTTTATTTGAATTTTAGGCTGATGAAATGTTGTGACTATGACAACCAAGATGAGGACAACAGTTTTAATATTGTATAATAATAATTCTTCATCTCCAGAATTCAGACGGAAATTAGTCCAGATTTGTTGGAGTCATGACAAACTGATTAACAAATACATTTTTAAGATTATAGACATTAATACATCTTGATGTGTTTGAATTTGTCTTTCTTATTTTTGCTTGTATTATAACCTTATTGGATTGACGTTTTTGAGCTTTAAAATTCCAAACAAGTCTCAGTAATCAGAAAACAGCCCAGCTCTCATGAAACAACTGTTTAGCATTTTATATGCGAGTAGCATTCATCAATCCAGATTTCATTTAGGTTTTGTATTTATTTTTTTGTACAATACATGCCAGCTGTTTATTTATAAAATTAATTTCTTAAGAACAAGAGAATTTTTCTGTTTTGCTTTCAGTATTTATAATTTAATGATTACAGCTGTTTGTGTTCTTTTTATTTTGACGATTTTTAAAATATTTTTCTCTCTCTCTCTCTCTCTCTAGGTTTAAGTATCCATACATTTCATGGAAACTTTTTTGTTCGGTCAACTGACTTGTTATCTCTGCCCAACATCAATCCTGATGCTGGCTTTGGAATGCAAGTATCAATTGAGGATTCTTTGACCGAAAACAATACAGCTTGCTTCCAGGCTGCACTGCTCTATACTTCAAGTAAAGGTAGCTTATCATTTTATTTGACTTATCATGCAGCGTGTGCATCTGACTGGTGGTTTATATGCTTGTCCGAGATTACTATGAACTTACAATTGAGAAAGTCTTTTAACAAAAGACTTGTTAACAATATCCAATAATTAGGAAACTAACGACTATACTTAATACTAGGAATTAATTGGTATTGTTTCTTATTGATGAAAAAGCAGATAAAATTTCAGAAAGGGATTCTGACTTTGACGTCTTCTCATAAACGAAGCATAAAAATCCATTAAGAAAAAATAAGGGATAATGAAATAATAATTTTGATATTTTAAAATTTCATTTCACAATTTTTTTTATCGTTATCTTAACTTTCACTCATTATTTTCCATTATATCATGGAATATGAAGAAGATTTATGTTAATATGATAAAATTTTAAAACAACTTCAAAACAAAAATTTACAAGTGCTGGTTATTTGGTTGCATTAGGAGATGCAAATGAAAAAAAAAATTCTTGAAAAATATATTTGACAATATTATTTAATCTCAATGAACTTTGGTGCTAATTATAAATAGGTAGTGTTCATCAATAAGTGTGGTTATTTATTCAAAGAATATATTTGTTTATCAATATGATCTACTTGTGGCCCGGTTGCTGTGTGCTTCGCTAAATGCCAGTCTTACTTTGGTCCGTCACCAGCAAGCTTGCTCTGCACCAATTCTGCATCTCGACACTGTGTTTCAGAATCCACAGGAATATTGGTGAAGAACTGTTGAAGATCAGGCTTGACTCCTCTCTGTCTTGGCTATGCTTCTGAAAGGCTAAAGTCACCGGTAAACTTAATCAACTTCAACAAGACTCATTAACAAATGTAAAAATAACAAATGTTGTTTATGGTACTCTGATTAAGGTCATGAATACATAAACAAAAGGGATTTGAAGAAGTTTGCCTGTATAAGGAATTCTTAAACTGGGAGAAAGAGTTTTACTGGTGGTTGCAGTTATGGCTAAACTGCCTGGACTCGGTTAACTATTTAAATGAAGGTAGCTGAAAAAAAAAAGAGATGATTGAGGCAGGGTTAGGATTAGTCCACTAGTTCTGCTCTTTCGGCAACTGCTTTTTATGCGAGTGCAAACCCCAATTTCAGTGTTCTGATTGGCTAGCCAATAATAATACTTGACCAATGATCTTGTGTCATCTGCATCAAAATGGGTGAAGGAAAGCTCCAAAGAACCCAATATGATTAGTGATTGAATCAAAATAATGGCCCTGTGACATAAGTACTGGAGGGGGGACAAGAAGCTCCATCACAGCCTTTCTGTCCTTGGTAGGCCAGTCAAAATGGTGGCCTTGTATCACTCATATCCAACTTCAGTGGAACATTTTTCATATTCTGGAATCTCACCCTTATTTGACCTGATTATCACAGGTGTCATTGTCACTTCCATCTGAAAATGTCATATCCCTGATCAAAACAAACCTGACCTGTAAAGATTTACTGTGTGTCACTCATTTTAATGAATAATTCCTTTATCAAATGAAAACAACATTTAAGTTAAACAGACCTAGAGACTGTATTTAATGACCAATCCCACTAGACTCACTTTCACCTCTCACTCTATACTTATAAGTGACACGAGCATAAAAATTCATGGTATTGTATTGCTTTAACACGAAAAATATTTTTCTTTCTTTAGAAATAAAAATTAGATTGCCAGTCAACGTTTGACACCAGTCATGATGTCATAACTCCCTTATCAATGTACTTAACAACCTAGTGTTTCTTCATTAAATACAGTGAACATTATGCAATGGATATTTCAGATCAAAATTCAGCTATTAGGCTATAGATATATTGAGCCACCCTTGTCTATTACAATCTCAACCATGAGGCTTAAGTAGTTATTTATTTCTCCAAAGATTTAATTTCCCCCCCCCCCCTGATGTCAGAACTCAGCAAATATTTACAGGCAAACTTTTCATATTTCTAAACTGTAACATTTGGACATGTAAAAAAAAAAAATTCTCAATTGTTTATTAGAGATAAAACTGCAAGAGTATAATTAATTTGTGTGTTACAGGTGAGCGCAGAATTCGAGTGCATACTTTGTGTCTGCCTGTGACAACTGAACTCAGTGCAGTACATGCAGCCGCTGATCAACAAGCTATTGCTGCCCTCCTTGCTAAAATGGGTTTGTATTTGTTTTCATGTTTTCTATGTTCACTAATAATTTGTATCACTAACAACCAGATAGCATTTTATTGCCAGAATATTAAGTTGAAAGTGTATCTCATCTTGACTATAAATTTCAATTTGCTCTTATTGCTCAAGGAAAACTGCATGAATGCAACATTTTCTTATTGCACTGTTTCAGTTTGGAGTTTATTACAGACTTGGAGGAATTTCTAATCTTGAAAGACATAGATTGTAATTTCTTCAAGTTGTAAAACTTACCATTTCAAAACTTACCATGTGTAATTTCATTTTTCAAAATTGTCCTATTTTTTAATTCCAGATGAGATGAAAAAAATAATTTGATGGCAACATTAAAATAGATTTATTCGTATATAATGGTATCAGTTTATATTTCTGAGATGAGGCATTGTAATTATTTACATTAGTTATATTGTTTGAACTATTGTCTTCATCTTCATTGTCAAATAAAGGGTTTGATTTGAAATTCCAACGTATAACACCTGAAAAAGGCCAGAGTGTTCAACGGCCGATATGTGAATATGACGATGAAGATAAGGAGAATAGTTTGAACAATGTAAATAGTGTAAATGATAGTATCCTTTTGAATATATATATAAAGGCTTGCTGAAAAGTTCTTTGCCTGATCAAGAAGCCATGCCAAAAAAGAAAAAAAAATCCTGATATTTGGGCTCCCCACTTTTTTACCCCCTCTTAAAAGACAAAAATGTTTATTGCACATTTTTTTTCTACATTATCAATAGGTAAATTTTTTTTTTTTTTTTTTTTTCAGCTGTTGATCGCACTCTATCTAGCTCCCTAGGTGATGCCCGTGATGCTCTCATCAATGCTGGAGTGGATGCTCTTTCTTCTTTTATTTCCTCCCAGCCTTCTACTGGCAGATTGGGCAGTTTGCCCTGCCCATTTGCTCTGCGCTTGTTACCTTTATATATCTTAGGGATGTTGAAGAGTGTAAGTATTTCTTAATTTTGTGGTTGTCTTTCCTATTCATTTGTAGATTAAGATGCCGAGAAAACCTGTTCCAATTGTGACAATGTTTAAATTTTCCTTGGCCTTGACTGTTTTACAAGATGAGCTCAGGCGTTTCCTTACAGAACTTGATCTTAGCAAATGATCTTTTTTTTTTTTTTTTTTTTTTTTTTTCCAGTGAAGTTTAAATGTCCCCCCCCCACCCGGCAAAAAAAAAAACAACAAAAAAGTAATGTGTCAAAAAGTCAGTTTTTTTTTTTTTTTTTTTTTTTCTTCACATTACTATTACTGTATACTCCCTTGACAATTTTTGATTTTAAAAGCTATTTTTAGAATTTTAATAATATCCAAATATTAGAAACTGGATTTATAAATTTTCTTTCAATCAATTATTTACACAATTCGGTGAATACTTTTTATAATTTGCTTGCATTGGTTAAAATAACAAGAATATTTTTCATTTCATTTAAGTATAAATTAATTGGCCTTGCACTGAAATTAGATCAGTGAGGACAATTTAACAGTTGCAAGTTAAATTGAAGAATTCTCAGGTGCTAAAAATATTCAATCTTTGATCTAATTTGCTATATATTTTCTCTCATTTATAATATCCTAGAAATTTTTGCATCTTTCTTGTGTGTATGGTGGGGTGGCCTATTGTATGTGAGGATGCTTGTCTACTAGAATGGCTAGCCAATCCTTTTTGCAGATGCCTGCTCAGGCACATTTTGTGTTTTTCCAACACCCACAGAGCCCACTTATGGTTTATACTGCAATTATGCTGAGAGGACCTTAGTTCAAATTTCTGGAGAGAGCATGATCAACAGTCTGAACAAAGCCAGTATGCTCAAACCCTTGGTCACAATGACTTGTGACTTCATGCTAGCACAACCATTGATGGCTCCCAAATAGTTTTGTCTATCCATTTTCACTCACAAGGCTTGGGTTAACTCATGGTATGGTTTCCAGGCTCTTTCCAAAGGTGTCGCACACTGGGATTACCTACCCAGGCCGATTACCTCAAGAAGTCCCCTTGATAAATTGACCATGATGGGATTTGAATCGGTCTCATGCTTGGAAATCAAACGGTTTAACCACTCAGAAACACACACACACACACAGGGGTGGGGCGATGGATAAATTATCTAAATTATACAAAAATTAAAATAACACTGATACCTCATTTTAACAGATATATTTACCAAAATTAAACAAAAATATCTTGAAATACTAAAGAGTAGATTTATTCAATAAAATCACTATTGGCTTCAACCACCAGACGATTTCAGAATCTCCTGCATCTCTTCTGGACGGTCTCCTTGTTTAAGCTGTTGATTGCTTTTATAATCTTTGCCTTCAATTCATCTTTGGTGTTATAAAGAGTTTTGTTGGTCTCTTGCTCAACGGTGCCCCACACACAATAATTTGCAGTCTGGGGAGTTAAGTGGCTAGATGTAAGGGGGTGATGTAGTCACAGAAATTGTCTGACAGCAATGACTGGGTTCCCCTGCTTGTATGGTATGGTGCAGAGTCCAGCTGCCAGGCATGGGGTCTTTTAGCAGCCACCCTCTTGACTCAGGATAGTACTATCTACTCAAGACACTTGATGTAGGTCTCCTTGTTGAGTCTAAGTCCTGTGGAAGATGAATAGAGGCATAACTTTGCTATCATTAGTGATCACTCCAAACACCATGATGTTGACTGGATATATTATCCAACTCTTTCCGAATCCTCTGCACTGTCCTCAGATTGACACCCAATCACTCTGAAATGTTTGTATTGGAGCTTCTGGTGCAAATGCCAAACAGTACACCATGCCATTTCCAAATTTCTAGTGAAGTGAATTGCATCATGGTGATTTTTTTTTTTTTTTTCTTACAGACTACTCAACTGAGCCTACTATTGACTGCACAAGTCAATAAAAGCATAAACAACATACATGCATGCATGCAATTAAATATATAAAATAGCGACAATTTACCCATCGCACCATATATATATATATATATATAAAGTAATTGCTGTGTTGTTGAATATATAGTCATTAAGTGAATTAAAATTTTCACTTATTTGTTTAAACAAAGTTGCCATTAATACCAAGAAGAAACCTAAACCTAATGAGCTTGTAAATGTTTGGTAGAATGGATTATGAAAGATAGCAAAAACAAATTTTACTAAGAGCTACCAAGGAACAGAAATTGTGACCATGATTGGCCACCACATCCTGAAGGGTCATAGCACATAGAAGAACATAATACAGTATGTTTGTTTTTTTTTGTTCTGGTGTTATTTTTGCATGTTCTTCATTCTTATTTATAACTTGTAAAATTTTGGATATATATTTTTTTTTATTTATTTATTTGTAGAAGGCATTCCGGGGATCACATGTCAGCTTGGATGAACGAGTATTTGCCATGGAGCAATGCAAAACATTACCAATGTGCTACCTTCTACAGAAAATATATCCCAGTCTCTATCCTCTGCACAATTTAGATGATGAGGTAAGATCTTGCTCTCTTGTAGTGTGTGATTTTTTTTATATACTGAAGTTCATCCAGTACAAGAATGAAGAATGATATTAAGATGTTCACTTGTGACACTATGGACACCCACAAAGAAAGGGAAAAAGTAGTTTTATCTCAGTCTCAAGTGTTTCTGTTTGATAGACCAGTGAATGATTCCTTTTGAAGTTTGGTCTTCTAAGCAGTATCCACTTTTGAAGATCAAGTGACAACAAAACCGGAAATAAGTTATATCCACGTGCTGGTCTACATTAAGTCATGCTTTGGATTGGGGAGTGTGTTTGTCTGCCATTTTTGGTGACAAATTTGTCCATTGTGCAGTTCCAAAAAGTTTCCAAAACTTTCCATGGGATGAGTAGATGGGCATGGAGTTGGTAGTAGGATGAGCTTGCAGGGCAGAAGCTGTCCCAAATATCACCTACCTCCCCACCAAGATGAGCAGGCGAACTTCTGAATAAAACATCTGACAATAATATAGGGAAACAGGGTTCACGTTCGTATTTTTCAATGTGACTTTGTCAGCATGCATTTCACCCTTCCCCATCATTCGGTGCACATTGATGAGATCATAAATCTGAAAGTAAAGTGGGGTAATCATTGACACTGGATGATGGAAAGCTTGGGTGAGGGTGGTGTAGTATGTTTACACACCGTCTACTCTACCAAAACTAAATGTTTGGAAGGAAATTCACTTCAATAACTTGAAGTATAATTTGCTGAAATATTGTTTTCAATCAAAAGTAGCACTAGTTGCTTGGTCAATGAGTGCCGAATATTTCCTTTATAAGGAAACTGTTAATATTACCATTGCCATTGGCTCTCCCTCCTTAAAACATAACATCACTTACCCATTTCAGTATGGGTTCTTTTTTTAAAGCTCCCACTCCCCATTGCTCAAAATGTAAAATTGGTTAGTCATTTCAATGCCGGTCTTTTTTTAAAGCCCACCTTCCTCAAAACATAAAATTGCTTGGTCATTTCAGAGTGGGCCCCTTTTTAAAGGGCCTATTTGGCTTGATTAATTTGTTCTTGGCCTTGCATATTTTCTTTTCTTTTGTAGCACATGACAGAACGAAATGGTATCAATGTGCCATGGGCACCGATCCTTCAATTAACAGCAGCCAACCTTGACAGACATGGTGCCTACTTGTTAGACTCTCTTGATTCTATGGTCTTGCTTGTAGGGGGCGCCATCAGTGATCAGTTTTGTCAAGATGTTTTTGATGTTCCTAACTTCTCCTCTCTTTGTGATGGAATGGTAAGAACATAATTTCTTCTTTTACATTACTATTGTCATATGTCTGTTTGAAAATACATTTAAGTATTTTCTAACACCTCCACTGTTAAATTTCCAGATAAAATTTAGGTTACAATTTTTTTTATTTTTTTTTATTTATATCAATACCATGCTACCATCGGTTATGAAATGCATCAACAAATGGCAAGTTATATGGTTCTGTTGAAATTGTATCAACTGTAGACTAGTTTTGCAACATGACATGTAATTAAAAAAAAAAAAAAAAAAAATGAAGAACCAGACATGTATACAGCATGGCTTGAGCCATACATTGTACAGCATATGTTGTTAAAACTTAAGCTGACTCTTACAAAAGTTAAGATATGGCAAATGCTATATATATATATATATATATATATATAGAAGTGATGTATTTTTACTTATTAATCAAAATAGATTTTTTTTACTTGAACGTTATTTTTAGTAGATACCCATATTTGAGTAGATGGTCCATTTATTGATTAAACACTATATTTATTTATTTTCATCTGCTGGCCAGAATATTTGAGAAATTTTATTATTATATATGCTTTAAACCATTTTGGCCAGAAAGATTGTTAGTAATCAGACAAAGTTGAATCGTGCCTCTGAGAAAGCTTTGCATTTATAAGACACTTGAATATTCTTGAATATTCAGGCTGATAGATAAAAGTAAATATACCGTTTAGTAAATATACCGTGTCTACTCAAATATGGTATCCACTAAAAATAGTAATATGAATTTTTGTGACACAATATAACACCCTGGTGGTGAAGTGTTGTAAATTTTATTTTATTTTTTTGTTAAATCAATTCACCCCGAGCAAGATGATTATGTCACTAAGATGCAAGGGGGTCTACTGGGAGTGAAAAAGAAAGAAAACTTTATAAGGTACCAGAAACCCAATCTGAAACTGGAAACAAGGTATAAACCTCTACTTCTGTTCAAAAGCCCTGGGAGGAGTGTGAACTGGATGATAGTTGAATGTTCCCAACCTTTGTAACCTGATAGAGAAACAGAGTTTATGGTCAAAACCTGGAAAGCAGTGAACTCTTGGAATTTTCTAATGCAATTTATATGCTATTTTTTTTTTCTTTTAGATTGTTGAAAAATAAATGCTAATCGTGACATATATATTAGTTTTCTAGGATAAGCAGCATTTGAATAAAAATGTTTCTTCAACCATTCCTTTTTAGGCAGTGTTCTGCTACAGCTATATGCCGACTACTGTTTGTTGCTCTATTATGTGCTCTCCCAAAATCAAGGAATTTAAGTGGAATTTTTCAGGGAATTAACGGAATTTTCTTCAAGTCTAGGAAACCTGGAGAGGCATGTGGAAACAATGTTGAAGATGGAATGACTTGTTGAATTAATGCAAGCAGCTTTTGACTAAGATTTAATTTTGGCATAATGGCTTTTAAATGGGATACTTCAAAAATGCTTTTTATTTATTCCAATGAAAGTCCATATGGAAGAGAGCAGCATTTTTATTTTTTTTTTTCTTTAAAGCACTCATATTTTTTTGCCTCCTCCCACTACCAATCAAGCATACATAATGTTAGGTATTTAAATGCAACTTAGATAAGTCAATCAAATTATTTTTATTTTTTTTATTTTTTTATTTTTTTTTTAATTTAAGCATTTCACCCCAAGCAAGGCGGGAAGCCACTAGGATGCAAGGGGTTACAGAAAATTTAGAGCGAGATCAGATAGGAGTGATAGAAGAAAGAATGAGGGTAGTGGATAGATCAAGGCAACTGGAGATGTCGATTGACATTACACTTGAATAGCTGGAGATTATAGCTCACAGGGAAACAGGAAAAGGGAAGGGAGTTCCACAGGCGAGAGGTGCGAGACATGAAGCTATTAGAGTAGAAGAGACGGCTACATTTAGGAGTTTCGACAGTGAAGGGGTGAGAGCGGGATGCCAGCCTCGTAAGGCGCTGGAACTCATGACGTCTGGGAACCAGCGAATGCAGCTCCTCGGAGCATTTTCCATGAAAGTATTGGTAGAACAGACAGAGGTAGGCGACGGCGCGTCTGTGAGAAAGTGACTATAGACAAGACGCCAGGGCAGGGCCAACTACATTGCATATCTGCCTGTGGAGCCTATCAAGAACCCCGAGGCAAACAGAAGGGGCACCAGACCATATATGGCAGCAATACTCTATGCAAGGGTGAATTGTTGATTTGTAGATCTGGAGGATCGACTCCGGGGAGAAAAACTTCCTGGCGCGGCTCAGGGAGCCGACTTTCCTTGCAGTGGACGAGGCAATTGACTCAATGTATTTATTCCATCTCAGGTCAGCAGTCAACGTGAGACCGAGAAGCCGCAGAGAGTTGCTCACGAGATGTTGACATTCAGACCTTCTAATGGAGGGAAGGGAAGGATCTCTGTGGTGATTAATAGAGAGCAGTTTTGTCTTAGAAGCGTTGAAGTTGACCAGCCAATTCATGCCCCAGTTCACAATCGATTGGAGGTCCTTTTCGAGACTCACGACCAGGCGAGTTTTGTCAGCGAGACTAGATTTGTTTTTG
Organism: Acanthosepion lycidas; assembly: GCA_963932145.1. Classification (NCBI taxonomy): domain Eukaryota; kingdom Metazoa; phylum Mollusca; class Cephalopoda; order Sepiida; family Sepiidae; genus Acanthosepion; species Acanthosepion lycidas. Next base: position 39,644,543 of record OZ010598.1, on the reverse strand, counting down.
AGGCAGGAATAAATTGTGGTGTCATCCGCGTAGATGCCAACTTGGAAAGTTATTGTGTCAGGAAGGTCATTTATGTAGATAAGGAATAGAGTGGGGCCTAGGATGGAGCCTTGAGGAACACCTGCGTTCGTGGGATAGGAACTGGAGGAGAATCCATTGAGAACGACCTTCAATTTATGGTTTGACAGGAATGATCGTATTAGGTTATATAATCGACCCGTAATGCCATATCCCTGGAGCTTGCGAAGAAGGCTGGCATGCCAAACCCTATCAAATGCTTTGGAGATGTCTAGTGCCACGGCTCGGGCTTCCCTGTTATTTTGAAGAGCTCGGTAGACTGTTTCAGTGATGGCCGTAAGCACATCGGCTGTAGATCGGGCAAAGCGGAAACCATATTGCTTGTCTGAGAGCAGATTATGGGATGTGAGGTGGTTAACCACCCTGGTATTGATTAGGGCTTCGAAGACTTTGCTGAAGAGGGGAAGAAGACTGATAGGACGGTAGTTGGAAGGGTCAGAGGGGTTGCCAGAGTTCTTGAAGACAGGAATGATCGAAGAGGACTTCCAGCAGTCAGGAAAACAAGATTCCTTGAGGCAGTAGTTGTATAGTTTAGAAAGGGCAGGCACCAGTTCAGGCGCGCATTTCTTCAAGACAATGGCTGGTATCCCGTCTCCACCACTAGCCTTGTTGGGGTCTAAATTGGAGATAACCCCATCTTTGGTACTGGGCGTTATGTTTAACCCACTCAATATGGCCTCAGTTCTAAGAGGGAAGTCGGGTATGGGTACACTGGAAGAGTCGAGCGTCGAGTTGAATGAAAATTTCCGAGCAAAGCATTCAGCCTTGTCGGTTGAGGAGGTCAGGACTTCGAACTGGTTGAATAAAGGAGGTATAGAGGGTTTGCAATTGTTCAATACGCTCTTGCAGAGACGCCAATAATCTTTAGAGCCAAATTTGCGAGATGCAATACGTTCCTTCATCCGAGCCGCAAATAGTGACTTAGCATCGTTGAGGACACGCTTACATTCGTTACGGGTGGAGGCAAAGACACGTCTATTGCAGTCAGACATGTCACTACGGAATAGGTGGAAGTAGTGGTTCCTATGGGCGATGGCGGCTGAGCAAGCAGCCGAGAACCAGGGGGGAGAGCGTGGCTTGACCCTATATTTCCTTGATGGGATGAAAGCATCGATTTCAGCTTTAACCCAGGAAGAGACTTCAGAAGCACATTCTTGGACGGGGAGCTTAATGACTCCATCCCAGGGGACATCGCGGAGGAAATCACGGAACGCGTCCCAGTCAGCTCGTTGATAGTAGAACAAAGTTCTAGTGGTAGGAGGTACTTTATAGGGGGTGGAGTTGAAGGAGATGTTAACTGATACTACTGCATGATCAGAGTTACCAAGAGGGCAGAGTTGCGAGGCGCTGCAGGATTCGGGGATGGAGGTAAAGCACAGGTCGAGAAGAGAGGCTTTACCTTCCCGGTTGAAGGCAAAATGAGTGGGGAAGTTAACTATCTGTGTGAGGGAATGGGAGATTGAAAAATTGAGCGTTTGAATGCCTGCGTGGTCAGTAGTAGCATTCTTAAGCCACAAGGTGTGATGGGCGTTAAAGTCACCAAACACAAAAATGTGAGCAAATGGGTGGAAGGAGAGAGCCTTGTCTATGCTGTCAGAAATGCTATCGAGTATCTCACAGTCTTGAGAGGATGGAGAGCGGTCAAGGAAGAAGAGATAGCTTACCGCATTGAGGAGAGAGAGTCGGAGACACATGTATGACTGGTCTGGTGATTCGAGAGAGGACTCTCTGGCCAGAGGGAGATGTTCCTTGACGTAGACACCAAGACCGTGCATGTGGGTTAGTCTTTTCTGAGGAGAGGAAGATAGCTGGGGATCGAGAGATCAGAAGAGGGGATAGAAGAGACAAGGTTTGTCTCACAGAGAGCCAGTATATCCGGGCCGTTTGCAGTGAGGAAAGATTCCAGACTGCAGAAGTTTGTCCTAATGCCCCGGATGTTGGAGAATGAAATGTTGAGGAGTTTAGGTGGTTTTTGAGAGGCTGGTTTAGGGTTAATCTTTCGGTTTTTGTAACTCCTGTTGAATTTTGTTTGTAAGATGAGAAGGCCCGAAGTAAAAGAAACAGACAGTTTCGACCGTGACGCAGGCAGAGAGGAGTTGGCAAAATCTGCATCATTATGTGGCCTCAGGGCTGCCCAGCGGAGGTGACTGCAGGGACACCTTTCTATGCACGACATAGCACTACAAACACCCCGGTATTACACAAATGTTGATCAGAGCGGCTGCTCAAGACGCTACGCAAGAGTTAGGGCTCCTAACTACCAGTCGGAAACAGCAACCAGAGAACTGTCAACCGTGTACCCTCAGAATGAAGAGATGATGCCACAGAATGCACACATCACGGGAGAAACAGAGCTGCACTAATACAGAGGCCAGGGAGAGAAAGAGTACCGGGAACCCCTTCCTAGACAAGAAACAAGGTATAAGCCTCTACTCATGTCCAATAGAAGTGGGAGGAGTGTTGACCGGGCGGTAGAAGAGACTACCTACTCCTATTACAGATAACACAAAAAAGGACGACACAATGAGAGGGAAGGATTGGGGGTGGGGAGATAACAGGTAAGGAGACCTGGATCACACTTGGCTATACCCTATCACATTAAGTTTTAACTTAGTATATGTCCCATTGTCTATTCTAAAAAGAAATTGAAAATAAGGTTACCCGGATTTATTATCTCATCTAGCCAAAGACATTTAATTTTCCATTTTTCCTGTTTTTTTTTTTTTAACTTTCGAACCGGGATTTCTTACTAAACTATCAAATAAGGGAGAATCATTGGGACAAAATGTCTTTGAGTGGGGGGAGAGAAAAAAAATAGATAAATTAAAAACAAAGAAAAGAAAAAAAAAAAAAAACAAAGAAAAATGTAAATGGGTTTCTAAATTCTGTTTTGAATAGCTTAAAACTTCATACATACACAAACAACAAATGTATACACCTTTTAGCTGCTGATAACTAATTTAATTTTCTTTTTTTTCTTCTGGCCATTAGTTTGATGTTGAAAAAAAAAAAAAACAACTTTTCTGTAGACTCTATTCAGATTTGAAAATGAAATGTATTTTAATAAATACAATCTTTATGATCATTCAAAGTATGGATACATTTTTTCTTTTTTTTTTTTCTTTTTTCGAATACTCTATATTTGATTTTTAACTGTAAATTCTTGATTTAACATTTAACATAAGGCATTGGAAAATTAAAAGCACCACCACAAATAAAAAAAAAAAAAATAAGGTTCAGCAGACGCCAATGAGTGTTTAGCTGCTTTCTAATATTTGACTTAACATAATATTATAAATTAAAAAATTTTAATCTTTATCCTACACAGCATGATTTACTTGTGGTGTATTTTTTTTTTAATTTTTTATTTTTATGAATTTTTATTCAGAGTTGTTATCTTATATTTGCAGACAACTTTGCCTGAGAAAGAAAACCCAATGTCAGAAAGAGTGCGTACATTTATCTACAGTTTAATGGATGCTCGTCCTAATGGAACCACATTTATCATTTTGAGGTAAGAAAATTACTGCCAGTTTATTTCTCATTTCCAATGGCAGAAAGTTGCAGAGAAAGATGTTTTTTGTGTATTTTTCTTTCACTTTTCCTTCTCTCTCCCTATTTTCTCTTCTCTCTCCCTATTTTCTCCAGCCTGGTTGGTGGGGCATCAGAATACGCCAACTGCCCCCCTGCATAGGGTAAAAGTCCCTCAATGGGGCCACCTGTTGGCCGTGGATGGCGACCTGTAATGTCTGGGGACGGGATCCTGGTGGTTGAGGAGGTTGTAACCCAGGTGTAAAGCGGTCACAATCCTGTAACACACCACTTTGGTCCTTATCTGGGCTAGACGGGCGGTCGGAGGGACCCGATCCGATCAATCGGCTGGTCATGTCAAGCCCCATCATATATTATCCACCCCAAACCTATAACTGACACTCCTCTTCCCAACCAAAACTCCTCTCCACCCTAAATATGTAATGGAAGGTGGTGGCTGAGGGTCAATCAATTTGGGAGAAAAAAAGGATCTGACACACCTGCTAAACCTTCACAGCCGTATACCATTCACGTAGCCCCGACATGCCAAGACGAATGGGTTTTCCCCTTGTCATGTCCCAATACTGGACTCTGCGGTGGGTAGGGAGCGTGGATGATGAACAAAAATAAAAACAATCAATGGAAAAAAAGAAATCTTCCAAGAGACCACATGTGGATAATGACTCTGAATCAGAAAATGATAGTGAAAATTTTCCACGATTTATTGTTCTCGAAGCAATAAGCAACAAAGCACTAACAGAAATATCTCCATTTAAAATCCAAAAAGCTATATCAAATATAATCATACCAAAAAATGTTAAAAACTACAAAATGGAACATTACTAGTAGAAGTGGAAAAAGATATGCGGATACACTAATAAGACAAAAAAAACTACAAGAAATAGAAATAAAATCCTACCCACACCAAACCCTAAATTTCTCAAAGGGTGTAGTAAAGAGCAAGGAGCTCTCCCTGTGCACTCTAGAGGAGATAAAAATAGAACTCCAAACTCAAGGTCTTACATATGTCAAAAGAATCACAATAAAGAAAAATGAAGCAGAGATACAAACTAATACCTACATTCTAACCTTCAACTCCCCCTAAATTCCAACAACAATTAAAATTGGACATGAAATTATAAAAGTAGAACAATACATACCAAACCCTCTTCAATGCTATAAATGCCACAAATTTGGGCATCAGAGATTCCTGTCGAAACAAAAAAACATGTGGAAAATGTAGTGAGAAAGAACCAGAACATAAAGAAGAGAACTGTCCAAATGAGAGCCTATGCTCAAACTGTTTGGGAAACCACTCTGCCCTCTCAAAACAATGTAGTATCTACAAACAGGAAAAAGAAATAATCATAATAAAATACAAAAAAAATATCTTTCCCAGAAGCACGAAAGGAAGTTAAAAATAACATAAAAGAAAACACCTATGTCTCCATGGTACAAAAAGCAAATAAAATAAACAATGAAGATAAAATAAAAGGTACAACTGAAATAACAAATTTATGTAAGGAATTAAAAGCTTTCCTTGAAGAATTAAAAACCTTTTTAATTGAACTTAAATTGGATCAAAATAAAAATAAAACTCAACAACCCAAATCAAATGGAATTAACCCAGAAGAAGGCAAAAAACTCTGGAAAGAAAATAGAACAAAACTCAAGCGAACCCTCTTCTTCCCAAACCCAAACCAAGAAAATGAAAAATAAACAAAAAGACAAAAAAGTGACAACAGAACAAGAAAACACTCTGTCAAGATCTAACTCAAAATCAAGAATCAATATATCAAATGAAAATAAATTTGAACCTATGGAATATATGGAAATAGAAGAGAAAGAAAATAAACAAAATCCAAAACAAAACCCCAAATCTGACCGAAGGACACCACAAGCAGTTGAAGACAAAGCTTCTAAAAAGTCAAGAGATGGAAAAAAACTGGAGAGGACAAATGATATAAACCTAGAAGGTAACTTCACCCCCCAAAAAATGAAAATATAACTATGGCACATAAGATCCTGCAATGGAACTGTCGTGGAATAAAATCTAATTACAATGACCTACTCATACTTATGTCACTACTGTATCCAGCCGTCATCTGCTTATAGGAAACTTTTTTACAAGAAAATGCCAACTTAAAAATTATAAACAATACCATTATAACCACAATACAGGACATAGAGCTAATGGAGGAGTGTCAATATTGATTAGAAATGACATACCGCAAAGTAAAGTACACATTAAAACTAAATTACAAGCAATAGCAACACAAGTGCCACTAGATAAAACCATCACAATTCTTTCCATTTATATACCCCCACAGGAACCAATAAATACAACAGAAATAAACAACTTAATGGAACAACTTCCTAAACCCGGAATCTTACTAGGAGACTTTAACAGTCATAATCCTATCTGAAATAGCAAAAAGCTAGATACTAAAGGTAAAATATTAGAAGAAATAATTAACACCCATAACTTATGTCTATTAAATCATAAATCCTCGACCTACCTTAATCCCTCCAGTGGATCAGAATCATCAATAGACTTAAGTATATGCGATCCAGAAATTTGTATGGATTATACATGGAAAACACATAGCGACACATGTGGCAGTGATCATTACCAGATCATTCTAGAAAATCAAAAGCCTGCCAAGGAAGAAAAGATAGGTCCCGTCAGATGGAAACTGAAAAGAGCCAACTGGGAGGGTTTCAAAAACAAATGTAAACAATTACTGATACAGTCAAAATACACAGGCAACTCGATAGAATACTTTACCAAAACACTAATAACCATTGCCTCAGAAAATATACCAAAAAAGCAAAATAATTATAAAAAAACTAAACCCTGGTTTGACAAAAACTGCCAAAAAGCAGTCAGAAACTGAGAAATAGCACTGCGAAAATTCAGAAAGGAACCCACAACCCAAAATTTGATTGAAATGAAAAAACTCAAAGCAGTAGCACGGAAAACTGTTAAAGAAGCCACAAGGGAATGTTGGAAAAAATATGTAAACAGCCTAAATATACATTCCAAAACCAAAACAATATGAGAAATGATGAGAAAAATAGCTGGAAAAAATCAAATATCCCCAATAATACATCTTAAAAAGAACAACACTAAAGCAACCAGCAAAAAAGAGATACCAAACCTACTAGCAGAGACATTTGCAGAAACCTCTAAAATGAATAAAAATCAAAACCTACAAAAGTATAAACAAAAACATATAAATAACCAACTAAATTTCTCATCTAAAAATACAGAAGCCTACAACAACCTATTCACCAAAGCAGAACTAATAGAAGCCATAAAAAAATCCCACAATACAGCAGTAGGCCCAGACCAAATCCACTATGAATTTATTAAACAACTACCACAAGAATTGCTGAAATACCTTTTGAATATTTTCAACAATATTTGGACAACTGGGAAATTTCCCAAAATATGGAGAGAATCGATAATTATTCCCATACTCAAAGAAGGAAAAGAGGGAAACCATCCACAAAGCTACCGACCAATAGCATTAACAAGCTGTCTATGTAAGACAATGGAGCGAATGGTCAATGCCAGATTGAGTTGGTTTCTAGAAGGAAAACACATATCAAAATATCAATGTGGATATAATAAAGGAAGAAGTACAATAGATCATATAATAAGACTAGAAACAGCCATAAGAGAAGCCAATTTAAACAAACAACATCTAATAGCCATATTCTTTGCATTTGATCAAACCTGGAAACATGGTATAATGAAAGATCTGCATAAACTAGGACTAAGAGGTTGACTACCAAACTTTGTAAAAGGATTTTTAACAGATAGACTCTTCCAAGTAAAAATAGATGCTACACTATCTGATTATCAAAAGCAAGGAGTACCACAGGGAAGTGTACTCTCCCCTACACTTTTCAAAATAAAAATAAATGACATAATAAAAAACATCAAACCAGGAATACACTGTAGCCTTTACGTTGATGATTTTACAATATATTACAGATCGAGAAACCTCAACACAGCAGAAAGACAACTTCAACAATGCTTACATCAAATAAACAAATGGACACATGAAAACGGTTTTAAAATATCAAAAACAAAATCTGTACACTTCTGCCAACTGAAAAAATTACATAATAATCCAACTCTAAAACTAGAAAATGAAGAAATATCAGTAGTTCAGCAATACAAATTTCTAGGAATGATCTTTGACAGCAAACTGACCTTTAGACCACATATCAATTACCTAAAAACAAAATGTTTTAAAGCTCTTCAACTACTGTGAACAGTAGCCCACACAGAATGGGGAGCTAGCAAAGAAACCCTTCTTAAACTTTATAGAATGTTGATCCGCTCCAAACTGGACTATGGCAGCATGGTCTACCAATCAACTAGAAAGTCCTAACCCAAAAACAATAAACAGAATACACCAGGAAGGCCTTCGGATAGCTCTAGGAGCCTATTCCACCTCACCTATAGAGAGTCTACACATAGAGGCAAATGAACCCCCATTACAACTAAGAAAGGAAAAACTAGCAACTCAATATTATCTAAAACTCTCTTCCTGTGCTTCTAACCCCACACACGACTGTGTACTTACACCAAATCACAAAGAGAAATTTAATCTTAACACAAATAAAATCAAAACATTAGGACTCCGAATGGAAGGAATCATCCAAGAAAATAATATACAGTCTAATCAAATACTTAAAACCAACCAATCAAACATACCACCATGGATAATCAAAAATCCAAACATAATATTAAGTTTAAACAAATTATCAAAATCAAAAACACACCCCACAACATACATTGAAAAATTCTCAAAAATAAAAGAAAAAATATCAAAACTATGAAAGTATTTACATGGACGGCTCAAAAGACGAAGAAAAAACAGGCAGCGCAGCAATAACAAAAAAAAAATTATCAAAAAACGCTTGCCAAATGAAGCATCAATTTTCAGTGCAGAAGCTTACGCAATAAAACTAGCACTAAAATTCATATCAAAAAACAAAGGAGAAAACTATATTATTTTCTCAGATTCATTATCTGTATTAACATCCCTAAAAGGGAAAAAAATGGAAAATCCATTAATACAAAGTCTCCTATATAAACTACATTCAATGGAAAAAAGCAAAAATATCATCTTCTGCTGGATTCCTAGCCATGTTGGCATCCAAGGAGGAGATAAGGCAGATACTGCTGCTAAATCATCTTTAAAAATGACAATAGATGAAAATCTTCAAATTCCATATACAGACTTAAAACCTAAAATAAACAAATATATAAGAAACAAATGGCAAAATTCATGGAAAAACCAAACCGGAAATAAACTATTTCAAATTAAACCTAAAATAGGAAAATGGGGAAATAATCTTGGAAATACTCGGAAAAAAAAGTCGTCATAACCAGAATACATATAGGACACACATACTTAACCCATTCTTATATATTAAAAAAGACAAATCCACCAAAATGCAGATGTGGAAGCCTAATCACAATAAAACATATCCTATTGGAATGCAAAATCATAATTAAAATAAGACAAAAATATCTCAATGGAAAAGGTTTAAAAGAAATTTTCAAAAATACAGACACAGATAAAATATACAACTTTCTCAAAGAAATCAAGATCCTCAATAAAATATAACCCTTTCAAATAGTGTATATGTATGTGTATATGTGTTTATAGACATATATATGCATGGATGGATGCAGATATGAAAATATATAATCAGAAACAATCACAAGAAAAAGCAATCCAAAAAAAAATAGAGTAGATTATGAAACCCAACAGCCTCCCAACCTTTTATACAATATAAACATCTTCAATTCATAAATAAATAAGGCTTCGGCATAAAATGACCCAAACAGGAGTTGACATGCCGTTAAATCCAACATCCTATTTTCTCTCTCTCTCTCTCTCCCTATTTTCTCTTCTCACTCTCTCTCCCTATTTTCTCTTCTCACTCTCTCTCCCTATTTTCTCTTCTCTCTCCCTATTTTCTCTTCTCTCTCCCTATTTTCTCTTCTCTCTCCCTATTTTCTCTTCTCTCTCCCTATTTTCTCTTCTCTCTCCCTCCCTATTTTCTCTTCTCTTCTCTCTCCCTATTTTCTCTTCTCTCTCTCTCCCTATTTTCTCTTCTCTCTCTCTCCCTATTTTCTCTTCTCTCTCTCTCCCTATTTTCTCTTCTCTCTCTCTCCCTATTTTCTCTTCTCTCTCTCTCCCTATTTTCTCTTCTCTCTCTCTCCCTATTTTCTCTTCTCTCTCTCTCCCTATTTTCTCTTCTCTCTCTCTCTCCCCCGCTCTCTCTCTCTCCCCCGCTCTCTCTCTCTCCCCCGCTCTCTCTCTCTCCCCCGCTCTCTCTCTCTCCCCCGCTCTCTCTCTCTCCCCCGCTCTCTCTCTCTCCCCCGCTCTCTCTCTCTCCCCCGCTCTCTCTCTCCCCCGCTCTCTCTCTCTCCCCCGCTCTCTCTCTCTCCCCCGCTCTCTCTCCCTCCCCCCGCTCTCTCTCCCTCCCCCCGCTCTCTCTCCCTCCCCCCGCTCTCTCTCCCTCCCCCCGCTCTCTCTCCCTCCCCCCGCTCTCTCTCTCTCCCCCCGCTCTCTCTTTCCCCCCGCTCTCTCTAATTATTCATTTTATTGTTTGTTTTCCAGGGAAGACAGCAAACGGAAACACTTGTTTTTCCAGCATTTTGTTGAAGATCGGACAGAATCAACAATGTCCTATTATGAATTCATCCAACATATTCAGAAGCAGTCGAAAGGATGAGTCTGAGGCTCTTTTCCTAATTCTGCTCTTTGAACTAATGTTACTACTACTACTAATGACTGTTGTAATGAGAAAAATACCATCTGCCTTTGCCCGCGTGCAACCAATCAAGCTGCACACCACACTCTAACTCTTCAAGAATATCTCGAGTGCAACTTGCACACATCACTTGCAACAACATCTCTTTCTTTTCCTTTGATTCTCTATTCTCTCCTCTCTCTTCCTTTCTCTCTATCTTCCTCTTCTTTTAATTTTTTTTTTTTTTTTTTTTTTAAATTGAGTGTTTGATATCTGAAAAATGCAAAGAATTTCCAACTCCTGCCCTGGACTTAGAATTTGTTATTGAATCTTTGTTTCTTCGCTCTGTCTCTTTCCAACCAAATTGTCTGAGGCCAAATGGAGCATCTTTCAGTTGAGCCATCTTCACCTATGCCTCAACGCAATCATTTGTTCAACACACAAACAAGCAGGACATGTCCATATGGGTAAGAATGAGCATGGGAGCTGCTTGTTTCCACACCCCCACTTCCTCCCTCCCAATCCTCTCTTCTAACAAGGCAGAAAGATTTGCTTTAAAAAAAAAAGAAAAGAAAAATGTAAATATGAAATCATTGTTATTCTTCACAGATTTGAATTTTAAACTGAAGGGAAAAGTAAAAAATTTGTTTTTAATGAGCATTTCTTTCTTTTTTTTTTTTTTTTTTTTTTTTAAAATTTATTTTCAATATGTTTAGATATTTCTCTAGATATTTTTGTTCTTCAAATCTCAGGTTTCTTCTGACTTTTCATTGTTACTGTTATTTCAATCCCAATTTTTTTATTCTTCACTTTGTTTAAAGGATGCTCAAACATTAAAAATGATTGAGAAGTCATTAACCTTGTTACATTTAAAACTAGACTCTGTGTGTATGTATTTTGTCTGAGTGTAAATGTTATTAAGTGGATACACACATTTGAGTAGACATCCTCTTTTTTTTCCCCCCCCCCTTTTTAAATTGTGTAACTTCATGTCTATTGGCCTGTGTGCAGTCAATGTAAATTTACATTGCTAAACAAAACAGGAATGTCTACTTAAACATGTGTATACACTAAATATAATGTTTACAGTAAGAAGAAATAATTCCTTTTTTATATATATATATATATATATATATATATATATATATATATATAAATAAAATATGGGATAATGATATATAATTTTTTTTATATATCAAGAACAATTTTGGGGAAAAGATGTATGACAAAGTGTGAAAAATTTTTGTATGATGCATTTTTCATTGGGCTGTTTGTTTACATTGATGTGACAAGATGTGTGTACAAATGAGAGATACTGGAAATACACCTAAAAGAGACACACACACATACATATATATATATATATATATATATATATATATATATATACACACACACACGTTTCATTCAAAACAACTAACCCAGTACTATGGTTAAGTTTTTTTTATTTAATTTTTCTTTGGTTCTTATAACTTTGTTCTTTTCTGGACGTAAATTATGACAAAATTGTTAAAATGCTTTACATATGGTGACAATTTCTACATAATTTATGTCCATAAAAGAAGAAAATTATAAGAAGACAAGAAAAATTTAATAAACTTAACCACAGTACTTTGTGAGTCATTTTGAATGAAACTTGTATAAAAGAGGGGCTGCTGCCCAAATACACTCCCCCTCCCCATTTTAAATATACCAGCATTTCACATTTGTGCACGTGTGTCGTTGTATCAGTATAAACAAACTAACAAACTTAGTCCAATGAAACCTTAAAGGACAAAAATGCGTCACATGAAAACTTTCCACTTAGTCATATATATATATATATATATATATATATATATATATATATATATATATATATATAACTTTTGCGAGTGTGTGTATGTGTATATGGTAAATTTATTTTTTCATATTGAACCTTTAACAACTACATTTGCCAGCCACATTCTTATTGGATTAGATGATGTTCTGATAGGTTTTTGTTGTCACATAAATCAATTTCAAATTGTTGGCCCTTCACATTTGGCCATTACCCATCCTCAGGGACTGTGCTGCAGTTACATCTTCCATATGATATGTGGACAGGACACATACGCGCACGCACACACACAGTCTGTGCATTATTTGGCTTATATCTTTCTAGCCTTGTTTGAGATGAGACCAAATAAAAAGGATTTTTAAAAATTTTTTTACTTCTCATTTTCACCTGTTATATTGGTTAGCAGCCCTTCCTTAGCTCTTCTGTCAGCCACAACGTCAGGTGAATTTCTATGCAGCAATAAATCCAGTAATTTTCTGACAAGACCAAAATGTTAAAATTTCAATTAGTAACACACATACAACATTGTCATGATCAATACGGTTGGATGTTCAGCCTGTTTTTCCTTATCCGGAGAAATTAAAATCAGATGTCAGCTACTCTGAATAGATCCCCCACTTCTATCTCTGATTTCCGTGTATCTACAAGTAGCCAGATCTTTCTGTTACTTGGCTACAGTGACAGACACGTTCCTCTCCTACATAAAGCTGTCTTTCAATAAAGAAAGCAATGAGTTTAAAAAGACAAAAAAAAATTTAAATGCTTCGGAAGAGACCACAGAATATTTGTTAACTTGATCGGTTTAACAAAAACTTTTTTTTTCAAATCGCTTTTCCGAGTAGAATAGCTGAACAAATGACTTGTCTGATTATTTGTCTCGGTCTGAAATACAAACCAAACCATTTCATGTTTTGTTCTGTCTATGCCATTAAACAATTTGACGGATGGATGTTGAGGGGCAAACTGTCCTAAGTTATAAGGTATTTATTGTTTGCATATGAATTCTCTTGGAGCTGCTCTGATTATAGTGTGACTCATTGCTATTGACTTCTTTCAGTGGCTCATCTAGAACTGTTAAGTGGATTAAGAAGTTATCCTTGTTACTAGAACTGTCTCAACATATTCCTGTTTGTATAGATCTTACTCGAGTTGGAAAGCATGTGCATCTGTGACAAAAGTAAATTTTATAAATCAAAAGTTAACTTTCATTTCCCCTTCCTCCCACCCTTTATCTTGTATTTGTAAGATTCTTGGTTAAATCAAAACTTATACAGATGCAGTCACAAAATTATGACCTCTGATCATATTGATCGTGAAAGAAATGCTTAGTATTTGGTTTGGGATTTTTCATCTCGCTCACAGAAGCAACTAGTTCATACGAAGAAACATGGTCTCGTTCCAACTTTGATTGTTAACAATATTCTGTGTGCTTTCTAATTGTTAACATCTTTTTCCAGATTTTTCACTGGGATTTGCCCGTCTTTGTCCCCCCCCATTCTGTTGCGATTATGAAATCTTTTTCAACTCCTTTCATTTTATGGCTGAAATATCAGACCTGATGTCAGTGGACTTAAACACAATTGTCTCTCTCCTGCTTAAAGACATTGAAGGCCTTTTTACTAAAATTACAGTAGAAACATTAGCAAATTCTTTCTCTTGCAATTGCTCGACTTGGAAGGCGAATGAATTTAATGGAGTTGAAATACTTTGCTGCTTACTAAATTCTGCCAAAGATGTTTCTTTATATAAAGGAATTATCGTGAGAAATAGCAAGTTGAATGAATAATTTTTTGGGGTGGGGACAATCTTGAGTGCCAGTTTTCCTTCTTCCAATTCTCAGCTTTGATTGTAAAGTTTCATTGTGGTGCTGGCGACACTTGAGGTTAGTTCTTGAATTGCCAGGGAAATCAGGAACGGCTCTAGAAGTGTTTAGTATACTACTTATTCTACGTAAACTCTCACACTCCCACTTCCACTTCAAATCCCCCCCGCCCAAAAAAAAATAGACAGATTACAAGAGAAAATTTTGCACATGTTGGTGCATTTCCGACTTGTGTGTTTGTGTTGCTCGATATTTGACAAGCAGGTGGCATTTGGTGTGGAAAGAAAGTATCCATTAGAAAAAAAAAAAAGAATTTTTTCATCTTTATGAATATTTTTTTTTTTTTTTTTTTTTTTCTAATAAAATGAAATTTTACCTGTTATGATGTGATATATCGAAAATTGAATAATAAATATTTTAAAAAAGTTTCTTTAGGATTTTGTGTGTGTTGTTGTGTGTTTTTTTTTTTTTTTTTTTTTTTTTTTTTTTTTTAATGATATTAAATAAATAAATCTCTTTGAAAGTAATATTTTAATCCTATTAGTAATGTTTAAACTCTTTTAATCCAACATTTCAGAAACCTGATTTTTTAAATACTACATTTACTGACATGTAGGAAGGATTCCTTTGCAAAAAATCATTCAAGTATTATATTTCATCTATTGCACAGGTATTATAGATAGAAGGCAGTGTACTGAAAATTTGAGTTGTATGAAAAGTTGGGAGAAGTTAAAGTATTAAGCATTATTATTAATTTTGATTTGAATTTACTTTCATCTTAATGTCTAGCATCTTTTTATTACAGCTATATTCTGTGACTGGGATCAAGGATAAATTGGTTCTCAGGAAGAATTCACACTCACAAATCATCACTGTATATTTATTAAGGTACCTTCATGAGATTGCTAAAAAGAGAGCATAGCAGGATGAAAAAGATGCCAAACTTGATGCAAACAATTTTATCGTCTAAATGTTTGTTATTATTAAGAGGAAAGATCAAAGTATTTTGGGGGTATTTTTTTTACATTTTTTTAATCATTCCTAGCATGTCGAAAACTTTTGTTAATTTTTTTTTTTTTTTTTTTTTTTTTTTTTTGAGTCAGCAAAATTGATGATTTTTTCCATTTTTATAAAAAAACTGGAAATCTCACTTTGAATTTTTATAAAAAAACTGGAAATCTCACTTTGAAATTCTTTTAAATATCAATTATCATTTTTTAAAAATTTTTTTAAGAAAATCAGAAATTATGCTTATTTAAAATATTTTGAACAAAGCTTAACTGTGCCGAAAAGATGTAATTTGAAATAAAGCAAAGCAGGTCATAAACTTTCGCGTCACTTGACAGGTGATGAATGACATAGTGACGGATTCTGTGAGGCTAATTTGTTCTACGGAAGGAGAAAAGTGAAATAATTTACATTTAAGTGAACAAATTATTTACCTCGTTATTTTTAAGGAAAACTTTCAGCGCTCTAAATTTTTTTTTTTTTTTTTTTGCACTTAGCTTTCACATTTATGTTTACGATGCTTTATGGAAAAAGATATTATGAAGAAATTAAAATAAGACTGTTAAGAGTGAGATTAAATTTCATAAGAAAGTTATTAGGTTGGTGCAGAAATAATGACGTAATAATGTCGTTTTTTGACGTATTTTCTAACGTCAAAAAACGACATTATTACGTCATTATTTTTGCACCAACCTAATAGCTAATTAATTCATAGGTACCTTTCTCATGAAATTTTATCAGAAGTGTACATAAAATACGATAATTTTACGTACATTAATTACATTTTACTGTGTTATTTGTATTTCCATTCATTTTATTATTAATTTTGATATTTCATTTATGAAAAAATGTCATAACTGAGATTAATATAAAAATAAGATCATATAAATTTCATAAGATGATACTGATACTTGTAGGTACCCTTCTCAGTTGAAATTGAAAAATCAAATTAACTTCTCCACATGTGTTTTGCAAAAATAAATCTATATCTCAAAAGGACATTTACGAAACTGAATGCAGCTTTTAACTAATTTTATAATATTTTAACAACTTAAATGTAAAAATCTATTATAATTAAAGAAATAACAAATAATTGTATTAAAAATTTAGTATTTAAGTTAAATACTAGACAGAAACTCAATCCACGTGATGTTTTTTTATTGCACGCATGATACTTCCAGTCTTCCATAGATTTGATTTAGTGTTATTGACAAATTATATTTTTTTTTTTATATACTGTTGTTTGTTAGTTTGTAAAAAGCTTTGGAAATTATAATCTGTAAATATATATCTACTTAATAACATTCGTTAAATTTTACAAATTTTTCCATAATTTTAGAAGAATTAACAACACTTAATGTAAAAATAATAAATTATTTCAGAAATAACAAATAATTGTTTTAAAAATTCATTTTTCATCGAAATATCTGCTTTCAGACAATATTGTCCATGTTCATTGAAATAAATAAAAGCAATTAAAAGCTTTTGAAATTAAATATTTTTGTTTTATTGAGTTTTGTATGTTACAATTCAGAGGCGATTTTCAGGTAGATGGTCCAACTAAAAAAAAAAAAAAAAAATGATTTAGTTTCCTCAAAGCCTTGTGCTTTTAACTAATATAATCACTAATCTTCCCAAAATTGAAATTATAGAGTTTTTGTACAATTAGTTTGGAGGTGGGTAATACATATGAAAAAAAAAAATTTCTGCCATGACTTTAATAAAAAAAAAACAAAACATAATAATTTCCATCATCTATGAATAGTTTCTGAAATTTTCATTAACATCCAACAATTATTTTTATTTTTGCAAGATTTTCCAAATTAATGTGTCATACAGAAAAAAAAAAAAACATGCTAAAATTTTATTTTACTAGTTCCAGTGATACAAAGAGAAACAAGTTTTTTTTTTGTTTTTTTTTTTTTTTTAATCAAAATTTAGAATGTTCTAAAAAGGAGGAAAAATTTTTTAAAAATAAATAAAATAAACTTTGATCTTTCCTCTCAATGCTAAAATTTTGTTTTTGTCAAGTTTGTCTTTTTCATCCTGCTATGGTCTATTTTTAGTGATCTCATGAAGGTACCTATCATTATTTCCAAACCTGTTCTCTCTTTTTAATTTCAAAAGGTCAGTTGCAGTTCAGGGGCAAATTTGTCCTTGACATTGAAATGATTTAACCCCCTCACTACAAACATGACACCTTCTTCACTCCCATTTGCTATCTATCTATATCTCTCCTCTATCTCCACACACACACGATAATGATAACGTTTATAATTACTATAAATAAATAACTTGGACCAATTTTAGATTTAGCAACTTAAACCTTTGTTAATCTTTCTATGGTTGCAATTGTCAATCAAACAATGTGTTAAAGTTATCGAAGCTTATTACAAAAATGGACGTTCAAACAGAAATTCATTTCTCGCAATTTGTGGTTTTAAATTTTATTTTGGTCAACATAATCAAACCAACCAAGAGTGCAATTGGAAACGATGTAACGTTATTGTGGAAAGGTTCAATTCCTGCACCTGATGACAGAGAGGTGTCTGGATTTTTGGCCATATTCTCGTGCACTGCAGCAGTGTTTTCAGCTGAACTGCATAAATAAGCATACAATGGTGTTTTCACATCCACCACTGACCCAGTTTGTTTGAATTTACAAACAAGTTTTCCAACTGCACTCTTGAAATTTTCACTTGTTGTTTGATTGGCAATTTCAACCATGGAAAGATTAACAAAGACTTAAGTTGCTAAATCTAAAAGAAAAAGAATCATTAGACACTTAAATTTAATTCACATTTAAAATTGGTCCAAGTTACTGGAACACCCTTTATTTAAAAACCTAACTTTGTTAAATACCACCAACCCTTTAAATCTCATCTGTGAATTCTCTTACTCATTGGCTAATTGCATTGTTTATTATGCACAAAAATGCAATTCATACATGGGATATGTGTCAACTACTCTATCCAGTTGGATTAACTGCCATCCATATATATTCAGTATGTTTCCACCATGGAGACATTATATTGAATCAATAGATAGGTCTGCTGCTAGGTCAGTTGGTTCACTGTGTTGTTCTAGATGGTTTTTCTTGCCATAATCTCTTACACATTTACACGTCACCCATTCATCCATGTCTAACAGGGTACTGACCCTGTTTAAAAGTTTAATTGCATAAAATTGTAGGTTAGTGATTTGGAGGGACTATTAATTGGATAATAATTGTTAAAATTCTCAGAGTTGAATGTTTGAGAGATAAAAAGAAACTGGTTAAGAATTGTTTTAAACAAAAAGAATTTAAAAACAGTTCTAAGAAGAATCAAAACCAGAATTAAATCCAAGATTCAGTAAAATTGAGCAAAATGAATCTTACCCACTTCCTGCTGATAAGGCATGATTAATGTCTGAATTTTTTTGGTCCTGAGAAATTAAATTTGGGGGTTTGTTTACATTACCCCATCTCAAAACGTATATTCTTACAGAAAAGAGTGAACCAAAGTTTTCTAGACAAAGAAAGGCATCATACCTAAGACCTCAGACTTGAGATTTTGTTTGCATTATATTATCTGTCCAAAACGCATATATCCTTAGAGAGAATTATGACCCAAATTCTTTTAAACAAAGAAGGTATCTGGATTTTGTCAAATTCTTAAACTTGGCGTTTGTTTATGTTGATGCTAGTCCTCTCCAAAATACCGTTTTTGCAGAAAGAAAGGACAAAAGATTCTGAACAAAGAGAATGCTATGTGGTGGTTATCAAAATTTAAGATTGAGATGGTTAGGGTGGAGACATTTTAGTGGGGGTCTCATCTATATAAACGAGGGTACACTGGGAGGGTTGGACCTGGGACAATCGTCAGAAATTTGCTCTGGTCGCATGAATAAAGCCATGGCTGGAGTGAATGCATAAACCCATATGGCAGGCTGTTGCTTCCACAAATTTATAGAAGTTATTAGGTTGGTGCAAAAATAATGACGTAATAATGTCGTTTTTTTGACGTATTTTTAACGTCAAAAAACGACATTATTACGTTATTTTTGCACCAACCTAATACTACTAGATTTCTCAAATCACCATTTGGTAGGAGAGATTAAACCTTCAGTAAATAATGAAAATGTTCTTATTCCAGCCCTGATTCCTAATGTTGTCCTTGGCTACAAAGAGAAAAGTTACCATAAAGCAATTATGCAGTCTTGTCTGATATTCGGTCTACACTAGACTTCGCCATCAATCTCAATATCATAGGATTTTGGAAAACCCAAATCAACCCTATTAAGATGACACACTGGTCCCAACTGAGGACAGAAAAGAAAGGCAGATAAGCTGTGTGATCAATATTATTCAACAAAGCTAATGGAACTAGCAACTGAGGAAGAAGACGAGAATTGAGTGAATACAGTGGGGATTATACATGCATTGAATATTGCTGCCTCATCTGGTCTGGTACTTCTGCTATGTATTTAGAAAGAACTGCTATGTTATCGACTCTGACATGGCATCTCGATTGCAATCATTTTCTCACCCCTGTAATGTCGATTCACTGTTTCTTTTCTAGAAATATTTTCATGTTTATTGATCTGGTGAGCTTTCCTCTTTGGTAGTGCAGTACTAGATTGGCAGCTAGGTCTCGTCATTTTTACAGTTGAAATGTAACTGTAAATCTTATGCTAACAATATTCTGTAAGTTTGGCTTTAGTGTAAAAGAGAAATGGTATGAACATCAGCCAGAGGCAGTAGTAGATATGGGATTTCTCAGTCCAGACAATTCATGATATGGAAGCCCAATGTTCCAACCATATTGTTATATTAGGTTGGTGCAAAAATAATGACGTAATAATGTCGTTTTTTGACGTTAGAAAATATGTCAAAAAACGACATTATTACATCATTATTTTTGCACCAACCTAATAGATAAGGAGAGTAGCAAGTGTCAAGTTATTGACTTTGATGTTGCATTTGATACAAAAGTGAACTCCAAAAAAAAAAAAACAAGAAAAAACTGAAAAGATAGAAGAATAATAGGGTCAGGCTGTGGAGTTGAAAAAAGCTATCAAAGCTGACTTGAAGTAATTCCTGTTGAAATAGGAGCACTTGGAAGATTACCTAAAAATTTGAAAGAGTGCTCAGGGCGAATTAGAATTGTGACCAAGATTGTAGAGCTCCAGAAAACTCATCCTTTACTCTGGAAGGATTCTCTGAAAAGTTCTCGAGTTGTTGGCACCATGTCTTAAGAACAGAACTTCCATTGACTACAAAATTGTTTCATTTGAAGAATAAGACAACTTGGGTATTACAACTAGATAGTTGTGAACACATTCAATTGAAGACCGTCAGAGCAGACTGGGTTACCCGAGAGGAAGGAATTCAGTTATCAAAATCTGTCATCAGATTGCACACATTTGGCTGTGATGCATGTACCTGATATGCACTTTTGAAAGGTACCACATGCTGGGATCACCTTCCCCGGACCTTCCTGTTACAGACACCTCTCAATGAATATCAGCCAGAGGCATTTGTGGAAATTATACAACTCATCCACAGTCACTTACACCCAAGACGACGACAACGACATAATAATAATAATAATAATAATAATAATAATAATGAAAAAAAATGAATATCAGCCAGAGGCATTTGTGGAAAATAACAGTTACAAGATAAGGGATTTCTAGGTTCAGACAGATCATGTTATTAAAGCCCAAAGACCCGACCTTATTGTTATAGGTAAAGAGGAATAGCAAGTATCAAATTATTGACTTTGCTGTTGAATTTGGTAAAAGAGTGAACTCCAGAGAATTTGAAAAGATGGAAAAAGTACCAGGATCAGACTGTGGAGTTAGACAAAACCTATGGAACTGGACTGGAGAACTAATTTCTATAATAATGTGTACACTTCTTGGAATACCACTTAAAAAAGTGCTTAGAGAAATTTGTGATTTAGACCAGAATTGTAAAGCTCCAGAAAACAGTCATCATTTACTCTGCAAGGATTCTCCAAAGAATCCTTGAGTTTTGTTGACATCATGGCTCAAGAACAGAATTTCCATTTTTTATAGGAACTCCAATTTTTTAAAAAACTGAAACTGAAGTGCTCACTTGGTCATTCACAGCTTATATAACAAAAACAGATCTTAATATCATCCGGCCACGTGCATTCATTTTCAGAATACCGGCCAAAAAAATCCCCATGATCATAAAACATAACTTCTGACCAATCAGGAATAGGCCCATACAGTTTTTGAAGCAGCCGCGTCTGAGTTTCTTATTGACCGTCAAGCCAAACACACGGAGCAAATTTTACCCGACTGTTATTACTGACGGATCTCCACGGTAGGTAAGCTTAACGTGCGCGGCAGACTACAAGATCGCCCAGGCCATCAGCAGCGACACCAAAACGCTTCCATCGGCTCGTGACGAAATCAGCAGCGGAGACTAACTCTCGACAATTCATAGAATATTTCTTTCGCGAGTTTATCTCACTTAACTGCATCTGTGTTGATTTTCTCCAAATGTCTGTCTCAACTTGAACAGACTGTCAGTCTCCCACAATTGATATATGATGGGCCGGAACGAGCAAACGGTCGAGCCTTGTAAATCACAGGAAAAAACAAAAAAAAAAAAACCCTTTTCCTAATCTTAAACACGTCTTAATCCCTATTTCTTGTTTTATTACTTCTGGTTATTTTGTTACAAATATGTAATTTTGCGACACCAAGATAATAATAGATTTGGCACAAGGTCGAAAGTGCGGAGCACCCAGTGATGACCATTGCACCACGTCGAAGTGCTCGAATACGCTGCTATGTATACACTGAGAAAATAAACAAATTAGGTAGCACTTATTTCGATTAACCCCGTTGCATATAATGATTACAATGGATATAATAATATATAATGGATATATACTCAGATCCTCAAACACTAATAGCAATAATATTTCTGAAGCAGGCGTTTATAAAAATAAAATAAATTGCCAAAACTGTTCTTCCTAATATATTGGAGAAACAAGTAGAAATTAAAAAAAAAAAAACGCATTTATGAGCACAAAAGAGACCTCCCAAAAAACAACTTAACTAATGCACTAGTCATACATAGAAATAAATTCAACCACAATTTTGATTTTAAAAATGTTACACCCATAAAAAAAGAAAATAACTTACTCAGAAGGAAAATCCTCGAGAGTGCCGCCATTAAATATTATCCAAATATTAATCTACGCTTTTTCCCTATTTCACATTTCCTAACAGAATTACTACTCTCCCAAGCAAACGGACACAACTGTATCAAGAAATCAAAAGAAAATGGCTGAATCCGTCAACACAACAATAAAAACAATATCTCCACACGTGGCAGTACTTGACGTAATTTTCAGTTAACAGTATGAATATAATAGCGTTCTCTAAATTCTTCCAGTTGCTATGGACATTTTGTTTTGCTATTATTAGTTACTTTGTTTAAATAAATTCATTTCGTTTTTTGTTTTGCCTTGAGAAAGACCACATTAGACGAAACGCGTCGGCTGCTATTACACTACAGTCTTTCCTGTTGTCTTTTTACATTTAATGATTACTACGGTACTTATATAAATGTCTTACTGGAAATAAATAATACAAAAGACAAATACCTATAAAAAGGCACTGTTGATTATTTACGATTAATTTGTTTAAATAATGCATTGATAATTGCTTTGTGTTTCGTGGTAATAATTGCAAACAAAAATGATGCACCAAAATAAGTAACCAAGTAATCGTTTTCTGAATATCGGTGACTAAAATAAGGGAGGTAACTAGGATAAGCTTAAATGTTTTAATTCTTCTGTAAGTAATCTTCCATTCTTTTTCAAAGCATCTATATTTGTTCTTTTGTGTTTCGCTATTTCTTAACTTCAGGAAGTCGACAGAAGACATTAAATTCTTACATACTGCCAGAAGTGGAATATTTAAATTACAATTTAGATCAAGCTCTAGCTATTAACAAATTAATCAATCATGTTCCAGATTTGCCTCCCTTACATTGGACACAATTGAATAAAAAAATGTTTCAGAAATTAATCATCATTTGAATTTCTTTGTTTTGTTGTTGTCCAATATGTATTAATTTTCTTTTAAAAAGTGGAATTGATTATAGGTTACTAAAAATCTGTTATTAATTATAGTTTAAAAAATCATCATCAATTGCGAGTTAGAAAAAATTCGGTTTTAATTCTAGGATTATAAAAATTAATTAATTAGTTATAAAAAAATCCATTTATTAATTGCAATTAAAAACTGTATTAATTATAGGTTTATGAAATTGAAAAAAAAAAAAAAAAATAATCCAGTACTATTTGTAAGAATTAAACGAAAATCCGTTATTAATTATATTATAGATAAAATAAATCTGGTATTAATTTATATAAAAATTCTATATTAATTACAGTTTTTAATAAGAAAAAAAGTAGAGTTTATTTATGAGAATTAAAATACAAATCCGATATTAATTATATGTTTTTAAAATTGAAAAAAATTATTCAAAAACTAGTAATATTTGAAATAATTAAAACAGGAATTATAGGTTAAAAATAATCCCGTATTAATTATAAGTTTATATAAATAATAAAATCCAATATTATTTATAAGATTTAAAAATAAATCTATTTTTATTTTTTAATTTTTTAAACCCGTTATTAAATATAAGTTTATAAAAAAATCTGGTATTATAGGTTTATATAAAAAAAAATTCATTAATTATAGTTTTGTAAATATAAAAAAAATCCAGTATATGAATTAAAACAAACCTCAGGTAATTATTGTAGGTTAAAATATAATACAAAAGTGAACATAATAAAATAAGAATATATGGTTTTAATTATATGTTCATAAAAAAGAAAAACAGAATAAATTATAAGTTTATATATATATATATATATATATGTATGTATATAATTATTTATTTGAAAATATGATTCCAACACGCTACATAAGAGTTCTCATGTTTCAAAACGAGAGCCAAAAACTTCAATATAATTATTTGAATTAAATTGAATTAAAGTAAGCTCTGTTCCATCTTCAAGCGAAATTTTTTTTTTGGAATAACTTATTTCTGAAATTTACGTGTTTTAATAGCATATTCATCATTGAAATCAAAATTTCCATGGTAACAACCAGCGCGATTGTTCATATATAAAAGGGGCGCAGGGTGTTAATAATTTGTATCAGTATAGAGTTACATTCATAGATGTCAAGTCAGGGTAAGGTTGGGGGTGTCTAAATTTAAAACGGAAGATGATTACGTCTAGTCTGGTTTACGTGTCTATGGAGATTTATTTATTTTTTTATTTTATTTTTTCTGAAAGGGTTTTGTGTATATATATAAAAAAAAAACTGCCGTAACATTTGTTTTTTGGACGACTTCATAAAGGGTTATTTTTTGTAGGGTATTTAAGCTATTTATTAGGACTATGGATTATAAAAAATTTTATGTTAATTATTCAATGCAAAAATTTGATGATGTCGGCAGAAAACCGTTAACTCCTGTCTATTGTTTAATAAATTTTTATTAATTAGAAACTTAATAATGTGTAGTTTCTCATGTAAGCATAAAGGGCATGGGTCATCCCATGTTTTACAGGTTCTATATATATATATATATATATATATATATATATATATTAGTTGGCCGCTCGTATTCGAGGATACCCGTCTGCAATCCTTATTGCAGATGTTTGCTCAGGCAAATTTGTGTTCATTCAACACCTACAGACCCCACTTGTGGTTTATACTGCAACTATGCTGAGCAGACCTTAGTTACAGTGTCTGGGAAATAGCTCTTTATCTAACGTGATCAACAATTTGAACAAGCCCTCGGCCACGATGACTTGTGACTTCGTGCTAGCACCAATGGTTCCGTCTACCTAACTTCACTCACAAGGCTTGGGTTAACCCGTTTTATGGCTTTTAGGTACTTTCGGTGATCGACCGACACCTCCAGTCCGATAACATTCTTCCTGACAAATCGACCATAGTGAGATTCGAACGTGGGTCTCATGCTCAGAATATAAACGTTCTAACCACTCGGTCACGTGCTCATTTAATTAAAAGCTTAAAAAATCCGGTATTACATTTTTTTTTTAAATTTTTATATAAAAATCCACTCATATTTAGAAATTAATATAATATAATTAATTGTTTAATTATAGTTTTCTAAAAAAAAAAAAAATACAAATAAGAAAGCAACAATAACAAAAACATTAATTATAGGGTTATAAAAAATCTTATGTTAGTTATAGGTGGAGGGGTAGAGTTAAATTGGTTGATTTTATGTTGAACATTTTTAGGTTACAGTGTAACCCGGATATAAGAGAGTTGTCGGGACCGGAGAGGAAGTCTCTTATATCCGGGTTTCTCTTATATCCGAGTTTGGTCTATTTTGTTTAGGTAAGTATGGCTCTAATTTGGGACCAGATATAATCTCTCTTATATCCGGGTTTCTCTTATATCCGGGTCTCTTTTTGAATGTTTAGCATCCCGCTACCACCTTTTTTTTTTTTTTTTTATCAATATCAACTTTTGTACAAATCTGTGCAAAAAGTGAATCACAGAGTTTATTCAGTATAATACATATTTTCAGAAAATTTCAACTTCTGATTGGCCACTTAATATTTAAATCATGCCCGAATATCAATGTCGATTTCTGTGCAAAAAGTGGATCACAAAGCTTATTCAGCTTAATACATATTTTACGAAAACCTCAACTTCTGATTGGTCACTTAATATTTAAGTCATGTTCAAATAACATCGACCTAGTTCTTGACTTTCCCCCAAAATAATTCCGCCAAAATCTGTCAATTCCCTTTGAGCCTACCACGTGACCAAAGTTAGAAATAAATATGAAATGTCATTCATCCTCGACAGTGAGCCGATCGGAATCCTTTGAACTCGTCACACAGTTCCAGGCTTTACGTTAAAGTTCCTTAACATGATTTCGGCCTGAAAAGAATATTCACTCACACAGCAATATTTTATCACGAGCAATCAACTCAAGTTTTCCACATTCAACTTGATACACGAGTCTTTCAAGCTCAACGTTAATTATTGCAATTAACATAAACACAGCTTGTTAAGAATCACTTACTCCAACTACAGAATATTCTCTTCAAACGACAACTGAAAACAAGTCAAAGAGCGACAACTTCATAAACATTGAGGTAAGTCGTGAACAATACTTCTCTACTTTAAGTACAAACTTCAACTGTTTATTTTACCTTAAATTACAATAATACTTATACACATTTTCTCATTATTGTCCAGACCGTTCAACAGCTTATAATCTATCAAACCAGAAATTTGATAACATTTCAATCTAAATATAAAAGGACATTTGAACTTTTTAAACTACCTCTTTACTTCAGTTGTTTGTACCTCTTTTTGGTTATATAAATATTTTATTCATTGTTGTGCAAACACTGTTATTTCTCATGTTTGTTCTTATTCTTTGTTTGTTGAATACTGAAATTTTAATATGAGAAGAAATTGTTAATTTCATCACGCAGCCTAATTTACTCAACAATTATTAATCCATATAATTTAATCAATTAACACAACCTCCACAAATCTTTAAGGAATTTACTCAGTAGGAGCTATTTTTTCTTCTTTTTTTTATACCCTCCTACAAGCGAATTTTGGGACACGCCTGCTGACTATATGATCGAGAAGTAACCGACTTGGACTGTGGCATATAAGAGAAAAGACTTATAAATAATCAGTCAGTTATGTTTCATGCGTGATACACGCTTAGACGATCATGTATCTTTCAATACATGACTGACGAGACAGATTTTTCCCACAGTAGGTTGCCATTTCTTTCTGCAGTAGACCAGTTGCTATCCAAGATTATAGAACACGGTATGTCCTGCTATTTACCAATAGCTTGAAAAAGAGGATTCATACCTTTCCCAAGGGTATTAGCACCTAAGTGAACGTAATGGATTTGAGTAAGATTGTTTTTATGGACTTCTTCTCTATGTCCTGTGTCCCAACTGAGTCAATATTTAAAAAAAAAGACTCAACTTCCCCCCAATTTTTTTTAAATGCATTGGTTTATTCAATTCAGTCACTTATGTGTCATGCGTGATACACGCGTAGGCGATCATGTATCTTTCGATACATGACTGACGAGGTAGATTTTTTTCCATCAGTAGGTTGCCATTTCTTTCTGCGGTAGACCAGTTGCCATCCAAGATCTGTCCTGCTGTAGCATTGAGGGAAGGGGAGGAGAAAGAAGAGGATTTATACCTTTCCCAAGGGTATTAGCACGTAAGTGAATGTAATGGATTCGACTGGAATTCGAACTCGGTTCTCCAATTCGAGCCGCTATCCATTACTCCACCGTGCCTCCAAATAAAATAAATAAACAATACCAATTCATAAAACTTAACTCAAATATTGGCGCCCCAGTTATAATAATCGAAGCGCCAGTTTCCTGTCATCGAATTTTGATTCTCAAATCGTAATCATTTCCAAAGTCTAGATTGGCCTGGAAGAAAATCCTACAGTGATGGTAATCAGTGAGGATCAATCTCACTGCACTGGGGAATGAATCTAGCTTGTGGGAGAATAGTCGATTTTTGTTACATTTCCAATAATTGTTAATACCTGTTGCAGACTGGCGAATGTATTTTGAGTGATCAGAAGGATTTTTAGTGTTGCTCTTCTAAAAACATTCGTCCACAGCAATTAAAGAAAAGTATTAGAAACAACTCATGACGTATTGTTTCAAAACGTAACAACCGAATTTATTAAGTATTTGATATACATGAATATGAACTGAAAGGTTTTGACAGAGTTATGTCCCTTAGACTTGGAAATATTTATACTTGAGCTCATAAAGAAAAAGTAATTATTAAACTGTAGTTTAGAATAATAAAGTTCCTCTAGCATGTTTGGAATTGTGAATTGTAAACCTTGGTAAGAGTTCAGAAGAGATTTTAGAGTTTGTACTTGTGTGAATTGTAAAGTTCTTTTTACGTCTGACCGCAAAGGTTAAGACGGGAGTTCTTGAAGATTACATCTTGGCAGCAAGGAATGAGACGGGAGAGAGAGAGAGAGAGAGAGAGAGAGAGAGAGAGAGAGAGGTATTTACTTGACTCCCATGAGGTCAGGATGTGACACAAGGTCATGGTCAAGTTCAAGTTCAAGTTCAAGTTCAAGAGAGAGAGAGAGAGAGAGAGAGAGAGAGAGAGAGAGAATTTACACGTGTTTTTGTTTTTATAATTTTGTTGTACCACGTGACAGGCTCCGACTGAGTTGGCGCCAAAAATAGATCTGTCGCGTGGGGGTGATTTGATTGGTCGAAACTGACCAATCAGCAAGCTAGATTGAAGGTGATTAACCAATGAATGCTTGTCTATGTACTGTGTTTATGTAATGTGGTGGTAATTACCAAAGAGGAAGAGCGCATTTTCCAATGGGGTGTGACTGGCAAATGTGGAATCTTCCACATACCCATCATACACATCTGTTGGCAAATTTGCTTTTTGAGCTCCGTAGATAATCATGCTCTTTACAAAGTTCGCGCGAACTTGTAAAGAGCATGATTATCTACAAAAAAAAAAAAAAAAAAAAAATTACAAAATAAAAATAATGCTAGAAACGAAATAATAATTAATGCGCAAACTTTGTAAATTGCATAATTATTTACAAAATAAAAAAAAAATGCTAGGAAGGAGCATTTTGTTTTATTTTGTAAATAATCATGTTCTTTTCAAACTTCATGCAAAGTTTGCGCATTATTCGTTTTATTTTTGTTTGTTTTAATTTTAATTTAAAAAAAAATGCTTTATGTTATTTAATTTGTTCTTTTACTTTGTCATTGCTATTCGACACGAAAGAAAAGGTTCCATTGTATTATTTAATTTGTTTTGTTTAAAGCTTTATGTTATAAACAAAACTACACTTATCAAAAAAATAAAAAAAAAAATAAAAATAAATTGCTTAACGTGCGTAGTGATTTCGGCGACGAAATTCTGTAAAAGAAGTAAATAGGCCAAAATTTACGCTTACGCGAAGGAAAATAACCAGATGTGCTCCGTATTGAATTAGTGAAAAGAATGCAAGTAATGGCTGAATAATGACCGAGATAAAATCCCATTTTTTCTTGTCGATAACTCAAAAACGGTAGGTTTTATCATAATTTAATTGTTAATTCGAGTTCAGCATGTTCATTTACACGGAAATATGACGATTTGGGGAAAATTTAATTGATATTTACCGCGAGGCTTAAAAAGCAAATGTACCCATCTATTTTAGTAATAGTAATGGCTGACCGCACGTATCCGAGTCTGCCTGTCTGCTCGGGCGTCTAACCAATCCCTACTGCAGACGTTTGCCCAGTCACATTGTTCAATACCCACAGAACCTGCCCGTGGTTCATACTGCAACTATGCTGAGCGGACCTTAGTTACAGTTTCTGGGAGAGAGCGTATTATCTGACGTGGTCAACAGTTTGAGCAAGGTTAGTTCGCTCAAACCCTCGGTTACAATGACTTGCGCCTTCGTCCTAGCACAACCATAGACAACTTCCCAAATAGTTCTATCTACCGAATTTCACTTACAAAGCTCGAGTCCTTTTCCAAAGCTATGATCGCTTCTACAATCAACATTTTGTCCTGGGTATGACGATAAACTACACCCGGTAGCGAGGCCTCTGATCGGGAGGTTTCGAGGAGCGTGGAACCACTTCTTAATTTCGGTTGTTCCCAGATCCATCCTGACCCGGGGTGGTAGCATCTGTTAGGGTCACAGTTATGAGCAAATAGTTAACTCCCAAACTGGGGTCAAAGCACCATGAAAGTGATCCCGAGGGGGGGGGGGGAGTTGGCTTAAAGAAACGAATTAGTCACTGGTTTGGAGAAACTGACCAAAGATTTATTTTCATTTACAAGATATGAAAATGTCTCTGGTAAGTCATATAGTGATTTTCCAAGCGTAGCTTAGATGTGGCACAAGGTCAAAATTAGGGGGCACCCAGTGAGGATCGAACTCACTACTCAGTCGTAATTGTTCTAGCGAGACAAGCTTGCTAACCGTTACACCGCCTCGGGGTGCCCTCTGGTAAGTCGTATAGTGTAGCGTTCGAATGTACGGTTGTAGGAAGTGTGAAATGAGAGCGTGGAAAAAGAGTATGCTTAACCCGGCTGAATACTTGTTGGCTATCGGTTTGGGCTTGTCGCGTCGATGATAGAGTCTATTCTCTTTCTGTGTTCACGGAAGGTCGTTTTCACAGCCTAATGGTCGGACGGGCAGTCAGCCGTGCTCTCGTGTAGCCTCTATAGTATAGTCTGTGTGTGTGTGTGTGTGTGTGTGCGTGCGTGTAGAATCTCTTTACCTTGTCCAACATCTCTTATAGCCTATATAAAGGAAACACACGGACGTAGTTGTAGAATTCTGTGACTTAGCTAGAGAAAAACTGGTGTGCAGTTAGACTCAGAGATATACGTTCTCTTATAATTGCATAAATGTGACTTTAATTTGTTACCTCTATGTGTAAATTGTGTTTCTGCTATAAAATTATAAAAATAGATTTTTATGTTAAAAATACCAACAATACATTTTTTTGCAAAAAAAAGCAACAAAAAACAAAACAAAAAAACCCAAAACAAACAAAAAACAACAACAAAAAAACAAAAAAAACAAAACAAAAAAAAACAAAACAAAACAAAAACAAAAAAAAAACCAACAAAAAACAAAAATAAAAAAAACAATAAAATAAAATTACCAGTAATAAATTTTTGTAAGGAAAATAAAAAGAAATTACTAATGCTCACAAGAAAATTAAATTTTTGCATTAAATGACACATGAAGAGTTGATATACCATTAAAAAACAAACAAAACAAAACAAAACAAAACAAAAAAACAAACAAACAAACAATCATCTTGACAAATAGATCATAGTGCGATTCGAACCCGGGTATTATTGTCGGCCACGTATTGTATCTGCTTTTTTTTTTTTATCAGGAAGAATTAATATGAAAGGTAGATAACTCTCACGAAACTATTGATTTACGCGTGACGAAATTTCGAGACGTATTTTTAAAATGAATATTTTTAAACAATATTTACAAAACATCAATGCTTTTTTGTATTTATTTAACGTATTAATTTATTGCAGATTTAAAAAAATGCAAATCTGCTTATTTTTTTTTAGCTCTTTTTATGTTCAGGAAATACATTTAGAATTTATTTCGTAGAAGCTTTTTTTTTTTCACAATTCGAGTTGTCTCCCTTGTATATTCGAATTTTGGAGAATTAAAGTTATTTATTAAGTAATTATTATTACTATTAGGTTGGTGCAAAAATAATGACGCAATAATGTCGTTTTTTGACGTTACGTCAAAAAACGACATTATTACGTCATTATTTTTGCACCAACCTAATACCAGAACCCGTGTAAATTAGACGGATTTAGTAATATTTTTTTTTTAAATGTGAAGTCCGTAATTTTCAAACCACGACCATTCTCATATAGTTATAAGAAAAGTGACA
This sequence comes from Acanthosepion lycidas, assembly GCA_963932145.1. Classification (NCBI taxonomy): domain Eukaryota; kingdom Metazoa; phylum Mollusca; class Cephalopoda; order Sepiida; family Sepiidae; genus Acanthosepion; species Acanthosepion lycidas. The sequence goes on along the minus strand of OZ010598.1, from coordinate 39,612,971 downwards.
TAGTCTTAAAAATACTGAAATATCCTTAATAGATCGTTAGATCAAGAAACCTTATTTAAACTCCTTACCATGAACAGCTACATTTATCTAAGATGTATTGTTTTAATGTTTCTCTGTATTGTACACACTTTGTGTATCTTTCTACATCCCTCTTTCTCTCTTTCTCTATTTTATGCTCTATGTTCATTTCTTTTCCTGTTTTCCTGATAGTGGCGTGAGGCTCAGATGTTTAAATGAACTTGTAGGAGTAAGAGAGTACAGAAATATATATATATATATATATATATATATATATATATATATATATATATATATATATATATATATAATAAAAAGGCTTAAACACTATTCCATGGTCATAATTTATTCCATTGGAATCGTAAATACGATCCAATTCATCAGACCTACAAATTCAAAAAGAAAACAGAAAAAAACAACTCCGGAGATAAAAATAGAATTTATACTGTCAATATGTTTAATCTCCCTCCATCTGTTACCCCTCTCTTTAGCTCTAACATTCGTCCCACTTACACTGTCTCTAAATTTTATTTTTATTTCCGGAGCTGTTTTTTCTTTTTGAATTTGTCGGTCTGATGAATTGGATCGTATTTACGATTCCAATGGAATAAATTATGACCATGGAATAGTAGTGTTTAAGCCTTTTTATTATATCCTTACTCTGTCCTGGACATTGAGTTCTACCTGGATTCTATCCTCTTGGAATTTTTTATTCAAAAAATATACATGTATGTGTATGCACCTATGTATATATATTTATATATTTGGCATATGTTTGTGTATATTTACCACTAATATTATCTATCTATCTATCTATCTATCTATATATATATATATATATATATATATATATATTTCGTTGGATTGATGTGAGTTTGTGACCCTGGGTTTCACGCTTTTGCGATCGTCAGACAAACTGATTAATTTGTTAAAAATTTTGGGTTTATGTAGATTGCGTGTATTGGTGTTATTATGGAAGTGGTGTGGGGAAACATCGTCGTGGTGTCATCGTACTAACGCAAGCATCGATGTATGTTCATACGCCTAATGGAGTACGCAGACACATATACACACTTGGTCGTCCGTCGGGACTCATACATATATAAACATATGTGGACAGTTTCGGATATGACATATGTATGTATACGGGTGGTGTTGTGTCTATACATACGCATTTGTATGTTGAAATTCAAAGATTGGAAGTGTAGCGAAAATTTCTCGTGAATGTCTCGTGAATGTATACATGTCATTTTTCTATTTTCCCACTGAATAATATTTCCTCGCATCTATGTATATACGTATGGTCGGGTTTGTGTAAAATTATGATAGGTAAAAATTATTATTACTTTTATTTTTAATTTCGGTTTGTAATCCTTATTGGTTATTCTATATGATGATATTTAATATTTAATATGCTGGACGAGAGGATAGTTTATGTTAATAATTATAGCGGGTCTATATGATAATAGTAGATGTGATGTGATAGTAATGTTGCAAGGGATTGGAGACAATGATAATATAAGTAGCTAATAGTTATTGTAAATTGGTAGAAGTGATGAGTAATGGTGGTGGGAGAATGATAAAACCATAAATGTAGTTATAGTCGTGGTAGCTTGAACTAAAAAGTGGTTGTTGGTGTTTTATTTTATTTTGTTATATGTATTAATTTATTTTGGTATAAATCCTGATAATAGGTATTCTGTGTAAAATTATGATAGTTGAAAATTGCTATAATTTTTATTTTTAATTTTTAATTTACGAAAAAAAACACTTTTGTTATTAGATGTCTTCTAATACTTTCTCTCTTGTCGCTTGACTTCTTCCTTTTCTCTTCTGGTGTCTTCGAAGTTTTTGGTTCCGATGGCGATGGAACAATTGGTACGCTCGGCGGAGATTAGAGCAACACTTTTGCCACTGCCGCTCATCGCAGCTCTTCGGAGACCGTACACCTACCACTCCATAGTGTAAATTCGCCGACAGGGCTATGGGGCGGATTTGAAAAGCCAGTGTCTTCATTTTTGTAATATCACAACATTTCGGACGTTATGCCATCTTATTCTTCAGTTTTGTCGATTAAAGCTTTCGTTCATGAATTATCTGACATAGTAATTTTAATCACTAGAGCAGCTAGTACATATATAGAGTCAATATAAACAGAGCGAGCAATAATTGTTTAGCACCAAGAACAAGGTGAGATATCCCTTAACATCAGCGGAAGTAGAGCTATCTACCCGTCAAATTAGATATAGGTCTCAGTGCAAAAGTTTCTGAAGGTCACTTGGATTGACAATTACCTGTAGAACAGGGCATTTTAACCCGGTGTTCATAGATCACTAGTCAGTCTATGGATGGGTTTCAGGGGGCCGTGAGGATCAAATAAAAATTAATATCCATATTCGTTATACAGAAATAAAAGAAAATGCATCATGCTGCTGCCTGAAAGAAAACGCATCCAACCACGACTTACGGCGTCTTGATTTGCTGCTGGGGTCATGTTTACCATTTAAACGTGTGTCGTCATTCTCTGCACGGCCACCATCTTTTGCCACTCCAGAAGAGCAAGTGATAATTCTCATTTTATACGGTTTGTCACGGCTTGATTATCCTTTCATCTACTGGTGAGGATTAATTAACTACAATTTCTTTCAAACATGGCTGGCTGATAAGTGAAGTGTGTGCATTCTGCATGAAGGTGCAGTAGGGATAAATGCACGTACAAGTGTTGCGAAAATGCAATCAGGCTGTGAATATATGCTCGTCTGTCTGTTTGTCTATAAAAGTCTAGTTCATATACGATTCGGTGACGCAAAGGGTTCGTGACTCAAAAAAAAAAAAAACAACAAAAAAATGGTTAAGGACGACAACGTACGATTCACTGTGTATAAGGCGCATAACATTCACTGAATCCATTCCGTATGAGATGCAGAATTTAAATTGTATCTTTTTGCACTGTTTAGGAAGGTAAAGTCGCCCAGTCCCAGAGATTCCAACCCTGCGTCAGCACTTTCTTCACTGCAGTAAAAGAGGTAGGTAGGGTCGGTTTAGTGTCGATGTAAACATGGCAGCGGTAACGGGGACTGGGCAAAAAAATTCCTCCTTCTCCCATCTGCATACGTATTTGTATGGCGCTCCCTATGTTAAAACGACCTTGTGTCAAAACCCTCTTTCGTGGAGAGGCCGGGTAAATATACATGAGTCAGTGAACTCCCAAGATTCCAAATCCTACGTTCAGGATTTCCAATATGCTAATAGCCTAGTAGATTAAAGCGTGTTTTCTGAATTTAGCGCCATATTAATTGTTCTATTGTTCCATTGTTCCCATCGCTAATACGGTCAGCAAATTATGGCCGTATTCATAGTTGATGTTATTGGATTGTTGGCTTTTTTCTTGTTTATTATTAGCGCTTCCATTATATTTAGTCTTTTTAAAAATCTGGATGAGGCTATTATACTTGGTATTTCTTACAGGTATGCATTTGGCTGAAAAGTGAAGTGTTTGTGGTCTGCATGAGGGTGCAGTATGGAGAAATGCACTTACAAGTGGTGTGAAAAACTAATCAAACTGAGTATCTGCTTGCCTATCTATGAAGGGCTACTTCTTATAGGCGCCCGTGACAAAAGGGATCCGTGACTAAAGGTATCCGTGACAAAAGTGACCCATGACTAAAGGTATCCGTGACTAAAGGGACCCGTGATTAAAGGTATCTGTGTCTAAAGTGACCCGCGACTAAAGGTATCCGTGTCTAAAGATACCCGTTACTGAATGTATCCGTGACAAAAGTGACCCGTGACTAAAGGTATCCGTGACTAAAGCGACTTGTGATTAAAGATATCTGTGACTAAAGGCCCTCGTGCGTAAAGAGATCCATAACTAAAGGGATCCGTGACTAAAGGGATCCGTGACTCAAAAAAACTTAGGAACCATTGCTGTAGAAGGAGGAAGAGCACACCGGCCGAAACGTCGTGATAGTAACAACAAAGACTAAGACATTAATTCAAATTTAAATAATGTCAATATTAGTAGGATCGATATTAGTAGATCGATATTAATTGATCGATAGCATTACAAGAATATCAGCTCAAATAAACAATTCGAGTTAATTAAGCTTTTAATTAAGAAATTATAACAGTATATCATCATCAATCAGTCCCTTGACTGTATTAATCTTCGAGCGGTGAGGGTGGGGAGGTCGCCTAAAGGCAGAAGAAATAGACAACTTCCTCCTCTGTTGGCAATAGCTTTCAGGAGTTCCGGCATTGACATGTCTGTTTACTGTCTAATTTTGCCTGACCAACTTTTGTGTTGCCGTCCTCGCTTGAATCCACCTTCAACGGTACCTTACCGGGTGGTCTTTGCAGAGGCTGTTATGCCGTGAGACGTGGCCAAACGACGCTTAATAGTGGCAAGGAGAGATTCCTGTTGGTCCACGTGGCTTTTGACCCCGGCTCCGTACATAGTCATTGGTTTTGTGATCCCAAGATCATTCTCAAGCATTTGTTCTAGAACACATGGATACCTTTTTCTGTCGTTGGCCCGGATACCCTACATTAAATTCGGCCTTGTGCCACATCTGACCGCGTGGGGCGGTTGGTAGATATTCTACAGTTGGAGATTCATTGTGGAATTCCCTTGACTCACTTCTAGCAGCTGACTACTTCTTTTACGCGTCGCTGGCGAATCTTATATGTGTTGTTCTTGTGCTAAGTATTATCGTTCATTACCAACTTTCATTTGATTATTCTATCCAGTAACCTTCCTTAGGTTACAACACAATATCATTCTGTTCCGATCTATCTATCTATCTATCTATCTATCTATCTATCTATCTATCTATCTATCTATCTATCTATCTATCTATCTATCTATCTATTGTAGCATGCCGAAAGAAGATAATGGACATATCCCCATTCACATAAATACAGTAGTAAATACTGTATGTTGATCCGCAGTCGGAGATTCATTGTGGAATTCCCTTGACTCACTTCTAGCAGTTGACTACTTCTTCTACGCGCCGCTGGCGAATCTTATATGCGTTGTTCTTGTCCTAAGTATTATCGTTCATTACCAACCCTCGTTTGATTATTCTATTCAGTAACCTTCCCTAGGTTACAACAATAACACACACGTATCACCGCCTTTAGTAATTATGTCCACACAAACATGTCTGTGCACAAAAGCTGAGTATCATCTACCATGTATACCATTGTGAAAGCAGATCTTATTTTTATTACTTAAAAGCTTCAAGCTTTATTTTTTTAGTTTTATTCATCATATTTTTTGCTACCTTCACTGACAGCAGATTGCTGACTGGCGTTAAGATCGATCTCTCCAAACATCTCCTTTTTAAGTGGCTATATAAAGTTTCCTCTATTTGCATGTAAGACACCGGTCAAGTCTGCTAGAAGGATTATTTCATTTCTGCTGTTACATCGGTCTGAGGCTATAGAATTTATCCCCTAATCATCGCTGTCACATCAGTCCAAGGCTGCAGGAGTGATCCCCTTACCACCGCAGTCACATCAGTTCGAGGCTGCAGGGGTAATTCCCTAATTATCACTGTAATATCAGTTTGAAGCTGCATATGTGAACCCCTAATCACCACTGTCACATCAGTCTAAGACTGCTTGAGTGACCCCCTAATCTCCGCAGTTACATCAGCTCGAGGTTGCAGGGGTAATCTCCTAATCAACACTGTATCATTAGTCCGAAGTTGCATACCTCAACCCCTAATCACTGCCGTCACACCAGTCCAAGACTGCAGCAGTGATCCCTTAATTTCTACTGTCACAACTGTCCGAGGATGCAGGAGTAGTGAACCCCTAATCACTGTTGTTACATCAGCCCAAGGCTGCAGGAGGTAATGTCCGCTATCAGAACGGTCTAAGACTGCAGGAGTGAGGTTATTTCAACTCGAGCCTGCAGGTATTATCTCCTAACCTCCGCTATCACAACTATCTGATAACGAAGGATGAACCTCTAATCTCTGCTGTTACAACTGTGCGAAGCTGCAGGAGTGATTCCCTAATCACCGCTGTCACATCAGCTGGAGTTCGCAGGTGGGAACCCGTAATCTCCGTTGTCATAACTGTCCGTGGCTGCAGGAATCATCCCCTAATTGCCGCTGTCACATCAGTCCGAGACTACAGGTGTGAACCCCTAATCTCCGCTGTCACAACTGTCCGAGACTACAGGTGGGAACCCGTAATCTCCGTTGTCATAACTGTCCGTGGCTGCAGGAATCATCCCCTAATCGCCGCTGTCACATCAGCTGGAGTTCGCAGGTGTGAACCTCTAATCTCCGCTGTCACAACTGTCCGAGACTACAGGTGGGAACCCGTAATCTCCGTTGTCATAACTGTCCGTGGCTGCAGGAATCATCCCCTAATCGCCGCTGTCACATCAGCTGGAGTTCGCAGGTGTGAACCTCTAATCTCCGCTGTCACAACTGTCCGAGACTACGGGTGGGAATCCGTAATCTCCATTGTCATAACTGTCCGTGACTGCAGGAATCATCCCCTAATTGCCGCTGTCACATCAGCTGGAGTTCGCAGGTGTGAACCTCTAATCTCCGCTGTCACAACTGTCCGAGACTACAGGTGGGAACCCGTAATCTCCGTTGTCATAACTGTCCGTGACTGCAGGAATCATCCCCTAATTGCCGCTGTCACATCAGTCCGAGTCTGCTGGAGCGCTTCCCTAATCCCTGTTGGTTGATATTATCATGTTATTTTCTCACTCAAATTTCCCGTGATACTTTAGGACACCTTGGAAGTGGGTGTCGTAAACCGACTCCAGTGTTGCAAATACTAATATCCAAGTATGATTTCCTCCTCCGTAAGATGAGTTTACTCGTGTCTGATACCAACTTGGAATATATACCGTCACAATATGGTTTTTATATCGGGGAGTTTGCTTCTTCTCGAAGGGAGTGTCTTCATTAAAGGGAAGGAATTCCATTTACGTTTATTTTCGTCGCAAAGCAGCAAACGTTTTATTTTAGAGTATTCCTTATTTTTGACGCTCTTCCCATCTAGGCAAACGAGTTCTATCTACCCAGTTTTGGTACAAGGCTACAAATACGGGGTTCCCATTGAGAATCAAGCAGTACTAAGGATTGTGCGAATAGGTCTTTAACAATGGCTTGGCCACAGGGTACCGTTTGACGTCAACGTCTTCCTAAATTTTTTTTCTGTCTTCATAATTTAATTTATTTACTTACAGACAGTTTAATTTATTCAATACAAATAACCCCTTTTCAGGTCACGCAAGGTCGCGCAAAAATGGAGCCGGAATAATACATATTGGTTGATTAGGCGGTTGTTATTGATTGTTTAGCGGCATATGAACATCTCTATGGGTTATTTAATGCCGAAATCTAGATATTTTGAATATAAATTAATGGCATAATTAAAAGAAAAAACTTGTAATTCCAACGAATGATTTATTTTTCATGGAAATATTTCGGCTAAATATTTCCATAAAAAAGTCATTCGTTAGAATTACAAGTTTTTTCTTTTAATTTTGCAGCTACCAACGGAGACAAGCATCCTAACTTTGATAAATTTATGGCGTCAACTACAGATTAAATGTATTGTTGGTCACTTTGCTATAAAATTTATTGTTAGTAATTCTGCTTTAAAAATGTATTGCTGGAAATTTTACTATAAATATGTATCGTTGGTAACTTTTTTTTTATATGGAAATGTATTGCTTGTATTTTTACTACAAAAATGTATTTTATTTACATTATTCGGACTATTGTCCTCATCTTTGTCACCATATTTATTACAACATTTCGGCCGTTGTACGCTCCGGCCTTCTTCTGGTGGTTGGAATGTTGAACTGAACCCTTTATTTCCTTCACTAGGGTTGAGTATTCTATTTCCACGTTTAATGGATGTCAGTTATCAGTTATCTCCTGTTAATTCCCCTCTGAAAGTTCTCCACTGTCTTAACCGGGTATTGAACTCACACTCTTTGGGTCCTGTCACTGGATCTAACTAGCAAGTGTACAACGGTCGAAACGTTGTAATAAATATGGCGCCAAAGATGATGACAATAATCCGAATAATGTAAATAATGTACGATAGACTCTTTCCGCAATTATTGTTAGTGCATCAGCAGTTGATCTGGAGAAACGAAAATCGTATTGCTTGTCTGAGAAAAGGCCCTGTGATGAGAGATGATGAAGCAATTCAACATTGATTTTGGCCTGTAAGAGATTCGCTAAAAGAGGCTAATAGTTGGATGGATCGGACGGTTCACCAGAGTTCTTAAAAACTGGGACAACAGACGATGACTTCCAGCAAGCAGAAAAGCAGGAGGCAGCGAAGCATTTATTATACAGTTTAGAGAGAACAGGAGCCAGTTTGGGAGCACACTTATTAATGACTATTATAGGAATGCCATCGGGTCTACATGCTTTGTGGGTATCAAGGTTAGAGATGATAGCAGAAACCATGGAAGGGGTTATATGCATATCACTAAACAGAGAATCAATTCTAAGTGGGAAGTTAGGGAAGGATACTCCAGATGAGTCAAAGGTAGAGTTTGACAAGAATTTACGGGCAAAACATTCATCTTTATCAGCAGAGTATGATAACACCTCAAATCGATTGAAGAGGTGAGGAATAGAGACCTTGCTCTTTTTTTAGTATCATATTACAGAAACGCCAATAGTCACGAGAACCAAAAGAGGAGGTAAGAATTAGATTCAATAGAAAAGCGTGTTGTTCGGTTTGGCTAGGGAAACGAGTAGGGAAGACGACTATTTGAGTGTCGATTAGTCTGTATACTGGCAACATGAGTACCTTTAAAATATTTCAGCCACGTGTCGTGGTGAGCATTAAAGTCACTGAAGACAAAGATGTTCGCAGATGGATGGAGAGAAAGCGCCTTTTCTATACCTTCAGCTATTGCGTCTAATATACTGCAGTATTGTGAAAAGAGGGAGCGATAAAGGAAAAAGAGATAGCTGACAGAGTTTAGTAGCGAAAGACGGAAGCACATGAAATAATAGTCAGCGCCCTCGAGAGACAATTCGCTGGCCATCGGAAGATCATCCCAAGATGTAAGCACCAAGGCCATGCATGTGAACATTGGAATCTTTTCGGCAAAGGGGAAGGTACGCTGGAACCAAGAATTCACTAGTATCAATGGAAGAATTCAAGTTGGTTTCACAAAGAGCAAAAATTTCTGGCAACTTTTCCATGAGAAAAAATTCTACTCTACAGAAGTTGGAATGGATACCTCGAACCGAATATTGGAGAAAGGAAGATTGAAGGGAATAGGTGCTTTTTGTTATCTGGTTTGCATATATATATATATATATATATATATATATATGTGTGTGTGTGTGTGTGTGTGTGTGTGTGTGTGTGTGTGTATAACATAAATAGGTTGATAATCTGCCTGATAACCTCTCCGGATTGTAAAAACATATGATGATAGGTGTTTGTTTGTAATAAAGAACTGAGTATGTATGTATGTATGTATGTATGTATGTATCTATCTATCTATCTATCTATCTATCTATCTATCTGCCTCTTCACATCTATCTATCCCAGTCTGTTTCTTTCTTTCTTTCTATCTATCTATCTATCTATCTATCTATCTATCTATCTATCTATCTCAGTCTGTTTCTATCTATCTATCTATCTATCTATCTATCTATCTATCTATCTATTGTAACAAAGCAGAAAATATGGTTGTCTGCAAGAATAAAACGCAAGATTCAAGCTACGAGTTGGAGATGACGACATCAAACTTTTTTTTTAAGCGTTTCACCCCAAGCAAGGCGGGAAGCCACTACGACGCATGGGGTTACAGAAGATTGGGAGCAAGATCAGATAGGAGTGATAGAGGAAAGGATAAGGAGAAGGATAATGGATAGATCAAGGCAACTGTCGATTGACATTACATTTGAATAGTTGGAGATTATAGCTTTCAGGGAAAGTGGAATATGGAACGGAGTTCCACAGGCGAGAGGTGCGAGACATGAAGCTATTGGAGTAGAAGAGACGGTTACATTTAATAGTTTCGACAGTGAAAGGGTGAGAGCGGGATGCCAGTCTCGTAGAGCGCTTGAATTCATGAAGTCTGGGAACCAGCGAATGCAGCTCCTCGGAGCAATTACCATGAAAGTATTTGTAAAAAAGACAGAGAGAGGCGATGGCGTGTCTGCGCGAGAGCGACTGTAGACGAGATGCCAGAACAGGGTCAATTATATTGCATATCCGCCTCTGGAGCTTATCAAGAACCCCGAGGCAAACAGAAGGGGCTCTAGACCATATATGGTAGCAATACTCCATGCAAGGGCGAATTGTTGATTTGTAGATCTGAAGGATCGATTTCGCGGAGAAAAATTTCCTGGCGCGGCACAGGGAGCCAACTTTCCTTGCGGTGAACGAAGCAATTGACTCAATGTATTTGTTCCATCTCAGGTCAGCAGTCAACGTGAGACCGAGCAGCCGCAGAGAAGTGCTCTCGAGAAGATGAGCGTCAGACATTCTAATGGAGGGCAGAGAAGGATCTCTGTGGTGAGTAATAGAGAGCAGTTTTGTTTTTGGGGCATTAAAGTTGACCAGCCAATTCCTGCCCCAGTACACTACTGATTTGAGGTCCTTTTCGAGTACAGGAGTTTAAATATCTGAGAAGTGTTTTATCAGAGAATGGAAAATAAGACACCAAAATCCAAAATGTACATTAGAATCGCGAAAGATGCCTTCCAAAAGCTAAGCAAAGTACAAAGAAACAGGAAAATTTCATTAGACATAAACAAAAGAGTGATGAACTGCGATGTAATATCAATCGTCTTGCACGGCTGTGATGCTAGACAATCTTCTTCTAAACGAAGAGGAATTTGGAGCCAACGGAAATGTGGTTCTACAGAAGGATACTGAGAATTCCATAGGCAGGGCGCGAAAACAATGAGTAACTTTTAAAGAAAATAGAAAGAAAAACGAAATTTATACTTAGAATAAGAAAGAGACAACTGAAATATCTTTGAGACGTTTTTAGGAAAGTGGGCTGGGAGAAACTGATACGCACAGTGTACATCGAGGGCAACAGAGAATAGGGAAGGCAGTGTGAATGGATGGCAGAACAAGAACAGTGGTCAGTTTGGCAAAGGGATAAACGTTGCTAAGAGCTACAAAGCATGGGAAGTCGTGGAGAGTCATGAATAAGAAAATTTTCCTTGTTCGCTTTCTCCCCTCTTGTGACAGTGACGGTGACGGAGATGGCTTTGAAGGCCCAAGCTATTCCTGAAGAGTCGTGAGCAGGAGTCACAGAGGAGTATGGGTGGTGGACGCGGCTTGGTGAGTCGGTCCCTCCTGACAGCACGTTGCAGATCCTCTTCATGTTGACGGTTGGACTCGGATGGTCCTACGCCAGGAAGGCCGGTTTGCAGCAACAGTTCCCCCGGTCTCAGGGTCAATGTTGGCCTATATCAGGTATGTTTTCAACTGATTCTTGAAGTATCGTTTTGTAGACTCTGCTTAACCTCTTGCCGCTGGCGAGTTCTTCAAACAGGATGATACGTGGGAGTCGAGTGGGACGCATTCTGGGCACGTGACTCGTCCAACGGAGACGATGATGATGGATGGTAGCCCCGATGCTGGGAAGGGGAGATCTGAGAGTGGACCTCGTTGCTGGTAATGCGGTTCTCCCAACTGATGCGAAGAATAACTTAGGAGCTTTGTTTGTTGGAACCGTTCTAAACGTTCCGACGATACAAAAATCCAGGCCTCGCAAGCGTACAGAAGGGTGGAGAGGACCACGAACCGGAAGACAATTATTTTGTTTTTTATGGTGAGGCCATGATTACTGAAGACTCGATGTGAGGGCGTTCCGTACGCAGTATGAGCCGCTTTGATCTCATTGTCAAAGTCTCTCGTGCAGGTGACATTAATCGAGATGATGCTGCCAATGTTCTTGTTCTTCTACCGGCTGTCCGTCGATGTTGATGCTGACGATATTCAGTCACCCCCCACGAGGGCGTCATGTGGCACAAGGCCTTTTTAACGTGGGATCTCCGAGCCCGTGGGCTCGGCCAAAAATATGCTCATTGAATCCGTATAAACGGGTTCAGGGTCGGTTTACCTCCCCGAAAGATAGTCCGCCCTTCGGCGTAGGCTCCTTTGGGTTCCTCCCGCCCGAAGGCAGAGAGTTCAACCGAGCTGTCGTTCAAGAGTTGAGCGACGGACTGTTGATGTTGATGCTGACGTCCGGTGTTGCTTATCTCGGGGCCGGGTGGATGAGGATCGTTGTCTTTTTGACATTGACCTTTTTCCCGAAGCTTTTATCGGTCTTGTTATGCAGGTTTGCCGATCTCTGGAGATTAATGATAGTCTGGTCCGCAGTTGCATTGTCGTCAGCATACTGAAATTCTAGCACACAGGTGGTGGCACTCTTTGTGAGAGAACGAAATCGGGCGAGATTGAAGAGTCCGCTGTTGAATCTGTATCTACTCAAGGTAGGGGGTTAATGAATGAAGTTGTTGTATGGACGCAAGAGGAGGAGACACGCGCTGATTATAAGGATATGTAGGATAGATAAGCGTTGTTCCTAGATTTTAGATGTTAAGATTGTAATGATTAGAGAAGCACCATTTTGCCGGTTTGTTCCACAAAACAGCGATTCTCAGTAAGAAGCTATCCGAGCAGAACTTCTTCTTTACCAATGGAATGCAAAGAGAATGAGGATGATACGAGCATAGCATGGAGAGTCGTGGCTGTAATTTTATTTGATTTGTTTTTTACGGTTTATCAAACCTTTGTGGGTTATTTTAAATAAATATTTGTGGATTGTACGGATAATTTTCTTTTGCGAATGTTTTTGGATATAACAATGATTTTTCAAGATACAAGTCCTACTGTGTAACCCATAGCTAGGAGTGGGGGGGGGGAAGATGGATTCAAACCATAGCCAAGGGTATTTGCACGTAATTGAATGTAACGAAGACGACTGGAATTCGAAATCGGCTCTCCGATTACTCATTTGAAGCCGCCATTTATTACAGCATCCGCACATCCTCTTATCTGTAAAGGTCGGGACTTGTGGAATTAAGGAATGTAGCTCGTGTGAACATCTGTCATGGAAACAGCAATAGAATAGCGACAGGCGTGCGACATTTCGCCTGTGGGAAAAAAAAAAACAGACAATAGGAAAAGTTATTTTTCGTTGTTAGCACTTGTAAAATCTGAGATAACGATGGAGTTAAAAATATCTTAGAGTTTGGCTTGTCTTTTTTGTTTCTAATATATTTTTTATGTCAAGAGCGCCAAGAAATTAACTCCAAACAGAGAGGAATGCACGAAGAATTATGGCAGAGAGAGAGAGAGAGAGAGAGAGAGAGAGAGAGAGAGAGAGAGAGAGAGAGAGATTTGAAAAGGAGGGAGAAGAAGAAGGAGAGAGAAAGAGGAAGAGTGGAGAAAATTATTTTTTTATTTTCTCGGTCATTCCGAAGAAAAATTTCAAGAGTTATCACCCAATAAGAAAAAAATGAATATTTTTTTCACACACACACACACACACACACACACACACACACACACACACACACACACACACACACACACACACACACATATATATATATATATATTACACATTTTTATTTAGTAAACAGTGTGTAGATTCGATCCCTGGACACAGTTTCTTTATATAGATTTCTCGAATGCGCAGAACGATAAAACTAATAAAGAAAGACACACAGACACACGCACACACACACGCAGACACAGACAGACACACACACACACACATGTATATGAGTAGAAACTGATGTCATCACCAAGCGGCAATCTTCAGATCTGAAGATTGCCTTGAAGCATGAATCAAATTTTCGCCGCTTCGTCTTGACATCAGTGTCCACTTTTATATATTTACATACGCTCAAACTTTGATATATCTTAAGACTATATATCTTCTCTCTCTCTTCCTCTCTTTCTCTCTCTCTCTCTCTCTATATATATATATATATATATATATATATATATATACAGTAGCGTCCAAAACTAAGGGACAAAATTTTAAAACCTAATATTTGTTAGAAATAACAACTGTGAAAAGCTGAAATTATCATCCATAATAACATACTAAAATTTGAATCATTTGCAAAGGATAGAAAAAGAATTATAACAATTATTTATTTATTATCAAATTTGGAACGTCCAAAAGTAAGGGACAAAATTGAGAAAAACAATGTAAACAGCAAAAAAACAATAAAAATACATGTACAATCAATATTTAGTAAATGAGCCCTTGCTCTCAATGACAGCTGCACATCTTCGACTACAAGAACGAATCAGTTCTTGACAATCCTCGATACTAATTTTAGACCATTCTTCTTGAAGCTTCACCCACAAATCCTCCGTGTTAGTGGGATATCTTTCCATAACTTTCACTCCTAAGGTCTTCCAAAGATTTTCTATTGGATTTAAGTCAGGACTTTGCGGTGGCCAATCCATAATTTCCAAATCTTGCTCGCTAAGGTAACTCATTACCACCTTTGCCTTGTGACATGGGGCATTATCTTGCATAAAGGTAGCCCTATCGAAACCTGAATTCTGTATGATTGGCACAACATGATCTTGAACAATGTTTTTATAGATCTGCGCGTTTACACGAGTTTGTAACCGGACATGAGGCGTTGTACCTTGGCTAGAAAACATTCCAAATATCATGACGCTTCCGCCCCCAAACTTGACAGTTTTCTTAGTACACTTTGCACTTAATCTTTCACCAATACGTCTCTTTACATTGTTTTTTCCATCATTTCCAAATAAATTAAACTTGCTTTCATCACTGAAAAATACTTTTGCCCAATTTTCATATGTCCAAATTACATACCTGTTTGCAAACTCTAATCTCTTCTTCTTATTCTTCGAACTAACAAGTGGTTTCTTCCCTGGGGTTCCATTAAACAGCCCTATTTCTTGCAGTCGTCTACAAACAGTCTGTCTTGACACATTAACACATGAGGTACTATTCATAACACTTTTAATTTCTGTGCAAGACTTAAAATGGTCCTTTAATGACATACGCTGCATTATTCGATCTTCTCTTGCCGAAGTTTTGCGGGGTCTGCCGGTTTTAAAAGTACTATTTTGCCAGTATCATTGTAGGATTTAACAACCCTGCCTACAACACTCTTGGAACGTTTCACTTTCTCTGAAATCTCTCTAATGGTGTGCTTTTCCTTGTGTAGCTTCACAATAGCTTGTCTCACAGAGTAATCAAGTTTTTGGCGTTTCGCCATGGTGCCGGCTGATGCAACGTTTACAAATGACTAAGTAAGACTTATTCTTTAGAGGAAATCAAAAAATTTGAATATAGCATACTGTTTACATTGTTTTTCTCAATTTTGTCCCTTGAAAATAAATAAATAATTGTTATAATTCTTTTTCTATCCTTTGCAAATTATTCAAATTTTAGTATGTTATTATGGATAATAACGACTACCAGTTGTCAAAATTTCAGCTTTTCACAGTTGTTATTTCTAACAAATATTAGGTTTTAAAATTTTGTCCCTTAGTTTTGGACGCTACTGTATAATGAAAAGAGTGAATATAGGATATGATGAAGATCCGCTTAGATGAAATCTTGGTAGGTTTGTCTGGCTCTCTAGGTTTAACGAGCTCTATTCATTGTAGTGAGCACTTTATTTAGTTATTTTGCGTACGCGCATAGGGTTTTTTTTCTTTGGACTTTGGACTTGCATGCTAGACGATTATTTTCGGCTAACGTACATGTTCTTGGTTCTTTCTTTTTTATACCATTTTTTTTCCCTTTGGTATTGGCTTGTTTATTCGCAACTCAAGACACCGAAGGTTTTCCGGACGAGCATAATTTCTTATACTTATAAGATTATTATTACTACTACTACTACTACTACTACTACTACTATCTATCTATCTATCTATTTATCTTTATATATATATATATATATATATATATATATATATATATATATATATATATATCTGTCTATATTTCTGAGATGAGGTACTATTTACATTATTCGGACTATTGTTCTCATCTTTGTCGCCATATTTATTACAATGTTTCGGTCGTTGTACACTCTGGCCTCTGGTCGTTAGAATGTCGAACTGAACCCTTTATTTCGCTTAGTGGGCTAGACTGTTTTGGTTCCACGTGCCATATTTTAATGGATGTCAGTTGTCAGTTAAGAACCGCCCTTGTTATCTAATTTTGGACGCTATCCGTTTTGTAATAAACGGTTTTTATTTTCTAACTTAATTCTTGTTTCTTTTTAGAACTAAATTTACCATAATACACAGGAAAAAAACTAAAACTTTTAGAATTAAATTTACCATAATACACAGGAAAAAAACTAAAACTTTTAGAACTAAATTTACCATAATACACAGGAAAACGTAGGAAATCTCTCTGTGGAATCAAAAGATTTATGTATTGTAAAATGTGCAATTATTTAATGATTTGTCAACATATAACCAGCACTTTAGCAGCTGGATTTAATTTTAATGATGTCCCTGCTATTTTCAGATAGTGACGAGAATAAATCTTCGTTAACGATGGAGATTTATAATTTTGAAGAATTTGCGATAATCATATTGCGTTGGTGCATAATTATCAGGCGTTTTTGTAGGAGAGTTATTTGTTAATAAAAATTGCTGTTTTGTTTAATTTTTTTTTTAAATAAAAATATTCTTATATTTTCAGGTTAAAAAAATGCGTGTCGATAAACGTAAGCTCCGGAATAATCATTTAAAAATGTTATTGTTGAATTGTTATGTTACTTTTTTTATAATAAATATTTTTTGAAAAACCCCAGATGATGATGCACAAACCCAATTTACACTTACACACACACACATATATATATATATATATATACATTAAGAAATGGACAAAGTCCGACAATTTATTTATTAAAGACATTTTTATGTTTAACGTTCTTTTTATAGATACAAGTATTTAAGTAAATGCTCTGTTTATAATAAACAGTATTAAATAACATTTACCGGCCTGAACGTCCGAGAAATTTTCATAGAAAATATTCGTTCTTTGACAGGATTCGAACCTGCATCCTATACGGAACCATCATTTAGCCTGACGTGCCTAACCGCTCGGCCGCAAAGGATCGTTCGGTTGGTATGGTCGAATTTACTGCTTATAAACTTCAATCTTCCATGAATCTCGTACATTGATAACTACTCATGGCGTATCAAATGTAAACAAATGACGTCATACATTAAGAAATGGACAAAGTCCGACAATTTATTTATTAAAGACATTTTTTATGTTTAACGTTCTTTTTATAGATACAAGTATTTTAAGTAAATGCTCTGTTTATAATAAACAGTATTAAATAACATTTACCGGCCTGAATGCCCGAGAAATTTTCATAGAAAATATTCGTCCTTTGACAGGATTCGAACCTGCATCCTATACGGAACCATCATTTAGCCTGACGTGCCTATATATATTGGGTTGGTGCATAATTATCAGGCGTTTTTCTAGACGAGTTATTTGTTAATAAAAATTACTGTTTTCTCAATATTATTTTCAGGTTATAAAAATGCGTGTCGATAATCAGACGCTCCGGAATAACCATTTAAAAATGTTATTGTTGAATCGTTAGTTTTCTTTTTTCAAAATAAACGTTGTTTAAAAACGCCTGATAATTATGCACCAAACCAATAGAATAAAAATAATCGGACTATTTATGCAATGACATATCTCAAAGATTACGATGCATATAGGTATAGATGCATTTATGTACATAGATGTACCATATATGATGATAGATATGAAAGTGTACATGTAAATATTTACGTTAAACATGTATATCTAATATATACATACAGGGTGTCCTTAAAGTTTGGACGCATAGGAAATCTTTAACTATATTTTTACCTTCATAGATTAAACATGGCTTTTGTCGAAAGAATAAAGAATCGACTTCCTTTTCTGAGGAATGCTAAAGGAGGTGTACTTAATGAAAATCACAGATGCAACACACTTGATTGAATGCAAAAAGAGTGAATGTGTTAAAATTGACGACAATGTTATTTGTTAATATTTCAATTCAATAAAATGTTGTTGAAAATTTAATTTCTTGAAAATATGCATTTTTGACTTTAGGGAAACCCTGTAGAATAAGTTTTTTTTTTTGAGAAAATTTAATGCAGTTTTTATTACGATCGAATCTTTTTGATTTTTTAAATTATCATTCTCTGTCATTAGAGGCTGTTGTATGAAGTTGAGAATCGAACACTAGTAATAGCATGTGCGGCTTTCACGTTAACTATTGCGCAATGACTGTGATTTTTACTTACAGTTCTGAAGATGCTCTACCCGACAATTGCACTGATTCAATTTAGTGATACACAAAATGATAGTGACATCCATATTGAAAAACATTGACAATGAATATTTTTTTTTTACTGTTAATGAATGTAATACAATTCTTTAAATATGGAAGACATTAACATGACACAAATGATACTAATTTCTCGGCCCTGGAGACGGTAAAAGAATACAAACTGGATTCTTTTAACAGCTGGAGGAACGGTTAAAAGCTATTAATTGTACTACTTTACAGACTTCTTACTTCTCGCGATTACAAAACGTCGCTTTTAATGAAGTATAATTATTTTTGTTCCGTAGTCTGCACATTGCAATAGTTTAATATTTTTTTCGAATCATTTTTGATTGGTTGCCAATGGAGACTTATTTCCAGCAATTTCCGTCAGCGAACTGAAAGAATGAACACCAGGTGAGAATATTAAGCGGTTTGTGTTACCTGTTTGAACGAATATTCCCAAAATATATTTTAAACATATATTTGTTTTCATCTTATCTTTCTGTTTATGTATCTTCCTCTGTCTCTTTTAACCTCTCTTTCTTTCTCTCTCTCTCTTTATATATATATATATATATATATATATATATATATATATATATATATATATATATATCAGTCTCTTAATCTATCTATCTATCTATCTATCTATCTATCTATCTATCTATCTATCTGAATGAAGGATTGCTGCCTGAATACGCAATTTATATATATATATATATATATATATATATATATATATATATATCAGTCTCTTAATCACTCTATCTATCTATCTATCTATCTATCTATCTATCTATATATATATATATATATATATATATATGAATGAAGGAATTGCTGCCTGAATACGTAATTTATATATATATATATATATATATATATATATATATATATATATATCAGTCTCTTAATCTATCTATCTATCTATCTATCTATCTATCTATCTGAATGAAGGATTGCTGCCTGAATACGCAATTTATATATATATATATATATATATATATATATATCAGTCTCTTAATCACTCTATCTATCTATCTATCTATCTATCTATATATATATATATATATATAAATGAAGGATTGCTGCCTGAATACGCAAATTATATATATATATATATATATATATATATATATATATATATATATATATATATATATATATATATAATTGCGTACTTAGGCAGCAATGCTTCATTTATAGATGTTTCATTAAACACGACTGAGAATGTACTGTGTTTTCTTTTCTGGACACAAAGAGTGTAGAAACTATCCAAATATTCTGTAATTGCAAGCGCTTTCGACTATACTTTTAGTCATTGTCAAGTATGATTTCTTGCTTTTTAATTGGGTCTATGGGTTGTGTGTATGTTTCTAGAGTTATAGAAATGTTTTATTTTCCGAACACAGCACATTGTGGCCGTGTTCGTAGTTAATATTATTAAGTGTTGGCTTTTTCTTTTTTATTATTAAGTCTTCCATTATTTTCATTCTATTTTTACACGTGGATGAGTTTATTAAGTTTGTATTTTCTTCTTGTATGTTTCGAATATAGTCTGGTAAGTTTGTGTGTGTGTGTGTGTCTAAATGAGTTCTAATGGAGCTGTGGTCAGATAGGTGTAAGGTAAGGCGTCTGGATAGGCATGTAGTTGTGTGACCGATGTAATTATTTATGAGTTCGGTTTGATAAAAACACAGTTCTTTAAGACGCATTTGAATTCATAAATAATGTTCGTTCTTTGTCATTTTGACTTAGCTGGTGTGTTGTTATTTTTGAGGATAAGGTTAGTTGTTTTAAATTTTTTATAATAGATAATTAGTTTGATTTTTTTATTCGGGTCAATTCGGGTAGTGCATTTCTTTATAATATTTCTCAGTGAAGATTCATCTTGTTTGTAGTTGACGTGTATTTAGCTTTTGTAGAAAATATTTATGTTATTTTTGATTGTGTGCTCACTATTATTATTATTTACTTTGGGAAGAAATTGGTGGTCACTATTAGACTATTGCGCCCCAAAGTAAACGGAACTCAATAATATTAACTAGGAACACGGTCATAATGTGCTGACAGCCTTCGGAAAATAAAAATAACCCCTATAACTCTAGAAACATACTCACAACCTAAACATCCAGTTAAAAAGCAAAAATAAAATCATCTTTGGTAATGGCTAAAAGTATAGCGGAAAGCGCTCGCAATTACAGAACATTTGGACAGTATCTACACACTCTGTGTCCAAAAAAGAAAGCTCTTGTTCGAACACAAGAAAATTAAATAAAAAACCTAATCGCTGTACCTTGTCTGTCGTCTTCAATGAAACACACACACACACATATTGGAGATTAGATATTACATAGCAGTTCTGTACTCTTTTCTTTGTTTCTAACATTTTCCTATCTCTTTATACCTTGCTTGGTTTTTAGTAGACATCGTTCCCTTTTCCTATGCATCTTCGGATTTCTCTGTCACATTGTTCGTTGTCTGTTATTACACAACCCATATAGTTAAATGCATGTAGCTGGTTGATGTTAACATTCTCAATACGTAGCTAATATCTTGACTTATTTCTTTTGCCGATAACCATACTCTCTAACAATTAACAGTTAGTCCTTTCTTCTTGCTTTCCATTGTAACCTTATCGAAGACTTCTTTCAGTTTTCATTCCGAGTCTGTTATCAGATTACGTCCGGCGATAATATAAGCTGATCCATTAATGAATGTAGATAGGTTGGTGTCACAGTAAGTTTTTGTTGTTGGATTTCAACTCAATGAAAAAATGCGACGTAATTATTTGTTCACGCTTATTTCAAGTCGCCAAGAGAAAGTTTTTTTATAATTTTCAACTGACAGTTGTACATGCTGCTAGGTTTCTTTATAAGCTAAACGGCTAATGTTATCATTATTGTATTATGGATAACTCGATATGAATTGCCCCCCCCCCCCTGGACTAGCCTCGTTCTGGCCCCTGGACAGACACGCATGCGGAAATCCTAGGTCCACACAGTGAAGCAAGCCTGCTAAGGCGGTAAAACATAATACGGCGAATAAACTCTCCTTATGTATACTGAATATTTGAGGTGTCTTGTTGATCAAGATTCAGCTCATTTCAACCCAAGTAAGGACACAAGAAGTTACAGGGAGGAAAAGAGAATGAGGAAACTTTAGAAGGAACCGGAAACCCAGTCTTAACTAGGAAACAAAGGATAAACCACTACTCGTGTTAAAAAACAAAACAAAACACGGTGAGTTTACCGGCCTGGATGTTCATGAAATTTCGTAGAAAATCTGTGTTCCCCGGCAGGAATCGAACCTACATCCTATGAGGAAACAGCATTAAGTTTCGCGTGCTATAACCATTCAGACACAGAAAACTTCCGGAGAACGCATATTTTCTACGAAATTTCTCGAACATTCAGGCCGGTAAAGGTAATTAATATTGTTGAAGTAAAGAACAAAGCGTTTACTTAAATAAGTGTATCCCTAAAAAATAACGTATAAACAGAAAAATATACTAAATAATTGTCGGATTTAATCGAATTTCTACGATATATATATATATATATATATATATATATATATATATATATATATATATATATATATATATATATATATATATATATATATATATATTAATTAAACCTAAACTTTAACTAAGAAAGATTACCCTTATAAAAATAAATTGCATTCATAAATTAGATTTAAAAGATGTTACCGTAACTATTTTTTATAATATTAAAAAAGTACGATCGGTCGGGAAAACAAACTGTTATACTTTAAAATATTTTTTTAATATGTTTTCTATAAATGTGTTAATAAATATAGTATTTAACTTATATTAAATCCCTAAACTTTTTGTTTAAAAAAAATTAAATATTTAAATTGATAGCTAACATCAAATTAATTTATTCGGGTTTTTTTAGACATCTAAATTACTATCAAGCATTAAAATCTATTCTTTGCATAAATTGCTAAAACCCAATTACAGCCTATTTCTCTTTACTTCCCTCTCCCTCTTCTTTCTTTTTCCTTTTTCCTTTTCTCCCTACTCCCCTCCCATTTCAATATATCACTTCCGTTAAGTTAACCGTCTAAATAGGTCATGGTCTTGTCACTCCTCCTCCTCCAATACAAAGTATGCTTGAGAGTGATATGAAATTAATCCCTCCCTATACTCTACTATGTCTCTTTAACTACTCCTTTTACACTCTCTGTTAAATTACAAAAACTTACACTACCCATCAATTTTAATTTCATTTTTCGTTTCATTTTTGGAAGTGCTATCTGATGATCCGGCGTCTTTTAAAAGGGCTCTGGTGAAATAAATTATTATAATGGTACCTTAAAGTGGTCTGTTTTTCTTTTAAATATATATATATATATATATATATATATATATATATATATATTTAAAGACTTTTTATGTTTATACAGTCTTTTTATAGATACATATATTTAAGTAAATGCTCTGTTTATAATAAGCATTTACTTAAATATTTGTATCTATAAAAAGAATGTATAAATATAAAAATATCTTAAAATAATTGTCGGACTTTGTCCATTTCATAATGTGTGACGTCATTTGTTTACATTTGGATACGCATCGAGCAGATATGAATGTACGTGAGAGATTCATGAAAGATTGAAGTTAAAAACACCAAAAATCAACCTTGCTAGCCGAAACGCTCCTCTGTGGCTCAATCGGTAAAAGCACGTCAGGCTATATGACGGTTCCGTATAGGATACAGGTTCGATTTCCTGTCGAAGGACGAATATTTTCTATGAAAAT
>OZ010598.1:39559811-39584811 GCA_963932145.1 Acanthosepion lycidas | reverse complement strand
GCTTCTACTCAATGCAAGATAAACCAGTCTACACTGATATTTAACTCACAACCAAGATGGGAAGGGGCTTAAGAAACGGATTCATATTCCTAAGAAAATTAATGTGAAAGTGAATGCAACAAATTAGGCAGTAATTTGAACTCGGCTCGTCGATTCCACTATCTTGCTCTGATAACGGCTACACAATCCAGCTTGTTTCGCTAGAACAATTACGACTGAGTAGTGAGTTCGATCCTCACTGGGTGCCCCTTACTTTCGGCCTTGTGCCACATCTAAGCAACGCTTGGAAAATCACTATTTGTATCGAGTTAAGAGAAAAGAAAACACGACATGTTAGTACTGGAAATCCCATTTTAAAAAAATCTTTCAGACCATCTTTAGCAGTGTTCGTTTTTTAAAGAATCCCTCCTTTTAACATCATAATTTTTTCCTTTTCCCCTCGTAAACTCTTAGAGCAAAACACAACATCTGTGTTTCGTAAATATGTTCCTATTTACGAGGATCAAGTTAAAGGCGAAATGAATTCAGATTAATAGATTCGTTTCCTTAATTTTTCGTTTTTTCTTCTTCTCTCTCCTTAATAATGTAACTCCTTGTGTCTTAGTGGCTTTATTGCCTTACTTGGGATGAAATGATTAGTAATAATCTTCAACTGTTTCTTCATATTACAATCAATGAACGATGTTTACTGTGATCTTTGCCCACGTTCCTGTCACAATTATTAATTTATGGCCACGCGCATGCAATTCATATAACTGTTATGACTAAAACTAGAATTTTTACGGGATATCAACCCATTGCAGGTTACATAAAGCTAGAAAATGCTTTTAGATTGTAAGAAGTTTTTTGGCGACAATAATAGTTTAGTAATATCAGTCTTACTATTTAACCCATAGCTTGAGGGAGAAGAGGTGGATCATACTTTTCGCAAGCGCGGAAGTGAATATAATAAACCTAACGCGAATTGGAACTTGATTCTTGGATTAACAATTCCGAGCCATTATCCATTACACCACCCGCACATCCAAGCTTACAGTACCTGGCATTCCCAAGCGGTTACCCGTCTAATTGCTGACATAGCTCGATGTTGCTAAACTTCGGTGAACGTACGGGAACCGGCTTTTCGACGTAATGCAACTATAAACATAGAGGATACGTGGGGGAGTCAGGTACTTACTGAAGCGGTACAGAAACCGACCATTTTCCCCCGGTATCTTTAGCGATGGTTTGTTTGTACGAGATCCACTTTATGTTGGACTTAAGTCCCAAGAGCCGCTCAAGCCACGGCACATAACTGTACAGTAATCATAGTTTTTTCCTTTTATAACTTTTTTTGTAAGTAGTTGGTAGTCGTTACAAAGTAGACTTTCCCCCAATTCTCTTGATATAGCATAGTTGTGATAACCAGGAGAAAATTATAACTCACTTTGCAGCATCACAGTCTTCTTATTTTGCTATTATTATTATTATTATTATTATTATTTTGTTATCATTATTATTATTACGATGAAGAACAGTCGAATTCACTACATTCACTTACGTACTATTACCCTTGGGAAAGGTATGAATCCATCTGTTCTCCCCCCGACTAGATATGAGTAAATAGCGGGGTAGACAGGGTTCTATAGCCTCAATTGGCAACCGGTCTAGGAGAAGGAAAAGTCTGAATTCAAAACTGTATGTAGGCACGGTGGAGTAATGGTTAGCCGCTCGGATTGAGGTATTGAAGAGCCGAGTTCGAATTCCAGTCGAATCCATTAGATTCACCTACGTGCTAATATCATTAGGAAAGGTATGAATCCTCTTCTTCTTCCCCCATCTATGGGTAAATAACAGGACAGACCGGGTTCTCTAGCCTTGGATGGCAACTGACCTACCGCGGAAAGAAATGGCAACCTACTGCGGGGAAAAAATCTGCCTCATCAGTCATCTATCGAGAGACACATGATCGCCTAAGCGTGTATCACGCATGGAAGATAACTGATGTAGCCCTGGCGAAGCACATATTATTCGCTATAGAAAGTGTCGCAAGTTTCGGCTACAGTCGTTTCCTTTTTTTTTTAAATCATTTCAACTCAAGTAAGGCAATAAAGCCACTGGGACACAAGGGGTTACTGAATGTGAGAGAATATGAGAAAAATAAAACATTATTAATGATAGCGATAAAAGAATAGGGATTAAGAAGACAGAAGACAACGATTGACGTTGCATTTAAATCTAACTGGAAAGCAAGAAGCCGGAAGAGAGTTCCACAAGCAAGAAGTGCCACAGAAGAAACTGCTAGCATAGAACTTACGGGTTCATCTCGACTTGTCAGCTGTAAAATGATGGGAAATTGATGCCAATCTAGTAAAGTCTAGATACTAAAAAGAAACGCTCATCTGAACACTTACCATGGAAATGTTTACAGAAAAAACACAGGGACGTTACATTACGGCTGTGGGAAAGTGACTGAAGCCAAGATGCCGGGTCAGGGGTAATAACGTTGCATAGTAGTTTTTTTTTTCTTTCTTTGATTTTTCTAAAAAATGCGAAAAGAGGAAAGATTGGACTGTCGTAGCAACGGCAGCATTTGCGTTATACTTTCTAATTAATATTGTTAATTAGAAAGTGCGCGCGTAGACGAAATGCTGGAAGTTTATCAGCGTTGAAAATGGAATGAGTTCGGGTAACGTGACACCAAGAACGGGCCATCATTCGCACCCATTCTTGGATCTGCCAACAGTCAGCCAACCAACCAAATGACTCAACTACCAAAAGCAACTGATCTCTTTTTTTTTTTTATTTTTTTTTTTTACCAATTTGCTCTTACCAGAAATCGCCCACGCAATTATTGTGTTCCTTCCATTACCGAAGACATCCCCGCCACTGCCAACACCCCTCTGCTCTAATTCTTTCTGTTATCAGGTTGGTGCAAAAATAATGACGTAATAATGTCGTTTTTTGACGTAATTTTTAACGCCAAAAAACGACATTATTACGTCATTATTTTTGCACCAACCTAATAGTTTCTCTTCCTAAATATTCTTTGATATATATATTAGGTTGGTGCAAAAATAATTTCGTTTTCTCACATAGTAACATATGTTAGAAAACGAAATTATTTTTGCACCAACCTAATATATATATATTACTTCTGATTCCGCTTGCAATCGTCTGTGTCAGGAATTCATTTGTTCGCTTGGCTCTTTCCTGCGGATTTCATGAAAGCAAACCAAGAAAAAAAGCAAGAAGGAACGTTTGAAAACATCGTACAGGCATGAAACCTGATACATGATATCTTCATCAGTTTCTGTCTGTTCGTCTACCAATCTAGTCATATCAACCGGCCTGTTCATATCAAAATCTATCCATATGTATGTCTCTGTTTATCTATTTGTCTTTAGTATTTATCCATATGTGATACCTGACAAGCTTCAGGGGTATTCGAACCCTTGACCTAATTTAATAGATTGGCGCACGAACAAACTGAGCGTTGCGCGTAGCCGAAGTGGTTAGAAACGATCGCTCTCTAACCATGAGACAAGTGTTCGAATTTCAACATGGCCAATTTTTTTTAGGGAGGTTATTTCTCATCGTTTTAGGGCGGCAATCTTTAAAATGTGCATGAAAACCAAACACCGGTTTAACCCAAGCCCTGTGAGTGAAATTGGGTAAACCGAACCGCTTGGGAGCCGTTGCTGGCAGGAAGTCACAAGTCATCGTGATCGTGGATGTGAGTGTACTGGCCTTGTTCAAATTGCTGATCTCGCCCGATGATACGTTATCTACGAGAAACTATAACTAAGGTCTGCTCAGCATAGTTGTAGCATAAACCGCAGGTGGGTTTTGTGGGTTAAGAACACGTCTGTAATAGGGTGTGGCTAACCACCCTGGCAGACGAGTGTATTCGGAAGTGAGTCGTAAGGTGACCATTGAATCTATTTCTACATACCTATTTACCAGACTCCATCATTCTATTCGCATTTTTTTCGTTAGTCTGAATATATAGAGGACAACGGGCAACGGGGGGTAATGGTTAACAAGCTTGTCTCGCTAGATCAGTTCGTAGTGAGTTCGATACTCACAGGGTGCTCCATACTTTTGGCCTTGTGCCACATCTAAGCTAAGCATAAAAAATCGCTATTCTATTTGTATTTTTCTTTAGTCTGTTCATATCTATATATCTATATATCCAAGACAAGGGGTACTTCGACGTTTGTCTCGTTAGATCAGTTACAACTGGGTAGTGAGTTCGATCATCATTAGATGCGCCATACTTTCGGCCTTGTGCCACATCTAAGCAGCGCATAGAAAATCATAAGGGCTCTTCGACATTGTCTAATGCTTAATAAGCTTGTCTCGCTAGATCAGTTACGTTTGAGTAATGAGTACGATCCTCACTTTTGACCCTGTGCCACATCTAAGAAACTCCCTATATATCGAGGACAGCGGAGATCGTTGAGGGCATCTGGTTGCCTACCTGACGGGCTTATGTAAATGTATGGCGGAACGTAGTGGTGGAACAGGAGGCTTCGCAAATGGAGAAGCGCCACGAAGGGCAACAAGGGATGAGAAGCTATGAAGAACCATCACCGCCCAAGTTCTGAAGGGACACAGCACATAGAAGAAGAAGAATTAACGGATTGATTTCCCCATGGTAGGATCGACGTTATAAAAGAACAGTCTCCAGTTCTCGACTGTTTCATTATCTCCAGCAGTCTTCTGAATTCAAGCATTATCAGGAATTGTCAATATCCTGTAATAATTTTTGTTATAAACCGGACCTATGAATACTAATGGGTCCGTCCCAATCCTCATAAATACATTGGACATTATTATAAGTGGGAGTAATATGCAGTATAAGTAGTCCATCACTAACAGTGGTTTACCTAGTTCACGCCGCTGGCGAGTATTGTATTTTGTTGATATTATAAAGATTACCATTTCATTCCCAACCTCCGTTTTGGTTATTCCTCATTCAGTAACCTTTTCTAGGTTACAACATTATCTTATATAAACATTTATGTTAACCTCATTAATTCTTTATCTTTGTTTGCTTTTTATCATTGCATAAAGCCACATTGATATATGGTGGTATACAGCAAATAACGTCCAGAGAGATGATTTGTTATATAACGTACCTATAAACACTAGTGGGTATGTCCCAATCCTCATAAATACTTTGGTCACTATTGTAAGTAGGGGTAATATGTTATCTAAGTGGTCCACCACTAGCGGTGGTTTACCTAGTTCACGCCGCTGGCGAGTATTGTATTTTGTTGATGTTATAAAGATTAACATTTTCATTCCATTCTCCGTTTTGATTATTCCTCATTCAGTAACCCTTTCTAGGTTAAAACAATTTTTATCTTCCTTTCATTCTTTTCTTTATTTTTCCCTTTCTTTTTGTTATATACCGTACCTCTGAACACTAATAGGTATGTCCCAGTTCTCATAAATACTTTGGACACTATTGTAAGTAAGGGTAATATGTTGTCTATGTAGTCCACCATTAGCAGTGGTTTACCTACTTTACGACGCTGGCGAGTATTGTATTTTGTTGAATGTTATAAAGATTACCATTTCATTTCCAACCACTGTTTTGATTATTCGTCATTCAGTAACGTTTTATAGGTTACAACAAAAATGATATGGGTAGAACATGTAAGAAACGAAAACATTTTTTAGAAGAATGGAAACACAAAGGATATTTATTCTTAGATTCAGAAATGAAACAAATTAAATTTCTAGGGCACATAATCTGTAAAAAAAGCTTGGGGAATTGAACACTCACATAGTATTTGAAGGGACGATGGACAAAGTAAAACAGCAAGTAACGTATCTAACGATCTTATGTAAATTGTTGGCATCACAAGGATTAGGAAAAAGAGCTCATAATCACGCTGGTGAGTATTGTATTTTATTGGGTAATATACTAAGTAGTCCACTGCTAGAAGTGGTTTACCTAGTTCACGCAGCTGGCGAGTATTGTATTTTGTTGATGTTATAAAGGTTACCATTTCATTTCCAACCTCCGTTTTGGTTATTCCTCATTCAGTAATCTTTTCTGGGTTACAACGGACAGATATATATATATATATATATATATATATATATATATATATATATATATATATAGATATATCATGAATGTACGATACTAAGATAAACAGTGTTACAAATCGTGCCTATAAACACTAATTGGTATGTCCCAATCCTGATAAATACGTTGGACACTATTGTAAGTGGGAGTAATATGCTGTCTAAGTAGTCCATCACTAGCAGTGGTTTACCTAGTTCACGGCGCTGGCGAGTATTGTATTTTGTTGATGTTATAAAGATTACCATTTCATTTCCAACCTCCGTTTTCGTTATTCATCATTCAATAAACTTTCCTAGGTTACAACAACTTTGCACCTCTATTTTAAATATGATGCTTCTTTTTTTGTTAAATAAGCATCTTAAATATTTTATATACACTTCAAGATACATTTGGTATGTTTTGTTTTACGGCATATCAACCTCAATGTGTTATTTAATGCCGACAAGATTTTTATTGTTGGTAATATTTTTGTTAAAAAATGTATTACTTGTAATATTTTTTTTCCTTCAAAAATGTATTGCTGGTAATATATTTTTTTGAAAAATGTATTGCTGGCACTAAAAACTATTTTTACACTTTCAAAGTGTTTGGACTCCAGTTTAGGGTTGGCTATTTACCCGTAGCTGGGACCCAAACTGGTGCTACCACACCGGGTCAGGTTGGGTCTGGGAACACCAGCAATTAAGAGGTTGTTCCACGCTCCTCAAAACCTCCTGATCAGAGGCCTTGCTGTTGGATGTAGTTCATCGCCTTACCCAGTACGCGGATGTCGTTCATCGTCTTACCCAGTATGCGGATATAGTTCATCGTCTTACCCAGGACGCGGATGTAGTTTATCGTCTTACCCAGGACGCGGATGTAGTTTATCAGCATACTCAGATCGGCTTCAAGATATCATATCCCGTGCATTATATTTAATGTGTCCTATTTATTGGCCCAGAGACTGAATGAACTCACGCAGGGTAATACCTTAGTGTAGGGGTTGGCAACCTTTTTCTAACCGTGTACCGACATAGGGTTTTAAAACCATTGTGACAACAGCATACGTATTTTTATACAAGTCAAAGTAAATATACTTGTTCTACAATATATTTTATATAGTAATATATAGTATATATACTTTAGTATGATTAAAATTGAAACAGCTAAATATCTTTTTTGCGTTGTAGTAGTTATTGGTTCGGACTTCGTGATGTCATTTGGGTTAAAGCACTTGTTAGTACATTTGATGACGAAATAATTGTGAATTTAATATCGAATAGTGTTGCACTTTTGAACTCAGTAGAAACAGGACAAGCAACAACTGAACAGTACTAGAAAAGGAAAAAAAATGAACAAGATGAGATATCCCTAGAGATGTGCTTCTGTGGAACAAGAGCAGTTTACCCTGTAAATTAAATAAAGTTTTCAGTCCAGAATTCAGTTCAGGTTACCCGGCTCGATATACTCCTGATGAAAGCCGGTGAGCACAACGGCCGAAACGTTGTGATAACGACAAAGCTGAGGATAATAGTCTACATGTAAATAGTGTAAGTGTGTTCTCGCTTTGACGCGAATAATGATCACTCAGCGTCCCAGAAATTCAGACAGAAATGTTGAAGTAGTATAATGGGTGATGATGTTGGCAGTGATGATGTTGACAGTGATGATGTTTGCAATGGTGATGTTGACAGTGATGATGTTGACAGTGATGATGTTTGCAATGGTGATGTTGACAGTGATGATGTTGACAGTGATGATGTTTGCAATGATGATGTTGACAGTGATGATGTTGACAGTGATGATGTTGGCAGTGATGATGTTGACAGTGATGATGTTTGCAATGATGATGTTGAGAGTGATGATGTTGACAGTGATGATGTTGACAGTGATGACGTTTGCAATGATGATGTTGACAGTGATGATGTTGACAGTGATGATGCTTACAGTGATGATGTTGACAGTGATGATATTCGCAATGATGATGTTCGCAATGATGATCTTGGCAGCTGGGAAACAGGTGCTTTTCCCATTTAAAAACTAACCTTTCTGGAGACATGATGCCTACTCGAAGAACTATTCACTTTTTCACAGTTATTGTTAGCCGTATATGTCTTCTCATTTTCACATGACACAATGATGTAAACTGGGTATATGGAGGTGGGGCTGGAAACTTCATAGGCTGCCTGTGAAGGAGTGATGCTAGAGCTGTGAAATCTTGCATACATTAATTTCAAGTTTCCTTATTAATAATTACATTGTTTTTTTCTATGTCCGAGGGTGGGCTGAAAACTTCAGGGGTTGACTGTGAAGGAACGATGCTGCACCTGTAAAATATTGCATGGATTAATTTTAAATCTTCTCATTAATAACTGTATTGTATTTTTCAACGTACGAGGGTGGGCTGAAACCTTGAGAGGCTGAATATGAAGAAATGATGTTAGAGCTGTGAAATCTTGCATGCATGACTTGAAAAGTAACTATGAGCAATTTCTCTTGAAAATGGACAAAATTTAGCATCGTGGTGTTATAAATTACTTGTAGAAAAATATTTGAATCCTCAAAGATATTCATACTGACATTGCTGCTACATTACAGGATGACGCTTCAACTTTATCAACAGTACAAAAGTGGGCAGCTGAATTTAGAAGGGGAATAGCGAGTCTTAAAGATGACCTAAGGTCTGGATTTTCTAAAGCTTCCACTACCAGAAAGCATTTATCGTGTTCACCATATGGTGATGGATGACTATAAATCAAACAGCCAATGCTATTAGCATATATCCCGCGAGAGAGTTGAGTTTTGCACAATGAACTTGGCATGACGAAGGTTTCTTCCCGGTCGTTGCCACGTCTTCCTACACTTGATACTGAGTACATCACGGTAAAATCTAACCCAGAATGATTATTTTCTCACCCAGAATGAGTGTTAGATGAATCACTTTGAGACAGAGACAAAGAGACAATCCATGCAATGGAAATACTCCTTTCCTCACCTGCTCTAAAGAAGGCCATGGTCTTTTCATCTGCAGGGATGGTGATGGCTTCAGGTTTTTGGGATGCAAAGGCATTGTGTTTATTAATGAGCTTCATAAGTGCCATACCATCAATGGAGAGTAAGTAATATGACAACTTGCTGATGCAGTTACGAAAGGTTATCAAGACCAAAAAACCGCGGTCAACTGACGAAAGGGGTCTTGTTTCATCAGGACAATGCTCCAGCAAAAAAGTCCTTGGTTTTAACGGATGCTGTGCGTGACTGGCTTTTAACTGGTTGATCACCGTCACTATTCTCCTGATTTGACTATCATCTGTTCCCTAACATGAAAAATATTTGATTGGAAACCATTATCGCAGTGATGATGATGTCATATCTGCTGATGATGACTTTATTTGTGCAACAGATGTTGAACATTCAGATATCAGTTTACTTGGTAAGTAATAATGCAGTTATTAGACTATTTACATTATTCGGACAATTGTCCTCATCTTTGCCGCCATATTTATTACAACATTTCGGCCGTTGTACGCTCCGGACTTCTTCAGATGGTTGGAATATCGAACTGAACCGTTTATTTCGCTGACTGTGGTAGACTGTTCTAGTTCCACGTGCCATGTCTAATGGATGTCAGTTGTCAGTTATCTCCTGTTAATTCCCCTCGCCAAGGTTAAGGCAGTGGAGAACTTGGAGAGGGGAATTAACAGGAGATATTAGGTTGGTGCAAAAATAATGACGTAATAATGTCGTTTTTTTTACGTATTTTTTAACGTCAAAAACGACATTATTACGTCATTATTTTTGCACCAACATAATAACTAATAACTGACATCCATTACACATGGCACGTGGAACTAGAACAGTCTACCCCAGTGAGCGAAATAAAGGGTCCAGTTGGACATTCGACCTGAAGAAGGCTGGAGCGTACAACGGCGAAAACGTTGTAATAAATATGGCGACAAAGATGAGGACAATTGTCCGAATAATGTAAATAGTGTACATAATACGTCATCTCAGAAATATAGACAGATACTGAAAGGCCGAAACGTTGTAATAAATATGGCGACAAAGATGAGGACAATTGTCCGAATAATGTAAATAGTGTACATAATACCACATCTCAGAAATATATACAAATGCAATTATTTATAGGAAGATTTGAAATTAATGCATGCAAGATGTGACAGGTCCAGCATCACTCCTTCATAGTCAGACTATGAAGTTTTCATCCTAACCTCGTACGTGGAAATAAGCAATGCAGTTATTAATAAGAAGTGTTCAGATTAATGCATGCAAAATGTCACAGCTCTAGCGTCACTCCTTCATTGCCTTTGAACTTTTTAGCCCAATTTCCTAACTATTGATCATGATACTCCTTACAGGAGGAAAACAAAGAAATGCTTACTTTTTTTTAGTGAATAATTCATTGAGACAGCAAGGAAAATATGATTGTGCCAGTCAATTTGTGTCTGTCTGAAAATCACGTCTCTCTCTGACAAAGACCTTTTTTCTTTTATTTTTTTCATTTCATTTTACATCTTTTGTGCTGCTGCCCGCTAATTATATTAAAATGTTTGGTTCATAAAATTATAATTTATTTTTTTAGAAAGTTTTCTTATGTGGAACGCTTTTAGAAGAGACAGCAGACTCTAGTTGTCCTGTCAGTGTTTATTAATTTTCTTAACGTTTAAAATCCCTTTCGTTGTATTGTTATTTACATCACCGTGATGGCCTAATGTAGTCAACACCAGCAAGCCCACTGTTTTGGTTTATAACTTCGTTTACTTTTTCATAATTGGAAACAGCTGAGATTAATATAGTCTCGAAGCAATGTGTTTTTTTTTTTTGCCGGAAGAGAACATTTCACCATTTTTAGAGGTAGGCATCATGAGAAATAACTTACATCAAGATTGTTTGTTCAGGACGTTAACATTAATCCATTAAGAGTTTTCTTCTGGGGAGCATTTTTAAGAAGAGACAGCAAACTGATTGTCCCGGCATTGTTTATTAATTTTTTTGACAGCTGAAATCCCCTTTTCCTTGTACTGTTATCTACAGAATAATAACTGCCTAATTTAACCATTAACAGTAAGCCCACTATTTTTGTATTATGACTGCACTGTCATTTTTTTTTTCAACAGAAAAAAAAACTGTCGTTAACATTATCTCGAAACAGTATGTGTTTTTCCAGATTACCAAATCTTACCAAATCTTACCAATTTTAGAGGCAGACTGCATGAGAAATTACTTCATCAGACGATTTAAGGAGCTCAGTAGGCGATGCCTGTTTGGGAACGTTGAGCTGATGATAGGCAGATTGCACGTGAGATGTTGACTCATTACCAGTTTGTTAATTTATTTCTTTTCGTTGTTTGCGCGTTCGTTGTGACTTTAGATTTTAAGATAAAAATCAACGAATTTCATTTCAAGGCAGTACAAGAAAATATTATGCTTAACTTTCTCCCATAAAAAGTCTGACAGCTGAGTGACGGAGACTTATTTGTTTACGTCGTAGATATTTACAATTTACAAAAAAAACAAAACAAGGCATATATACACACACGCACAAACACATGTATATATAGAGCATGCCTATAAATTCCTTTTTTTTTAACATCGTTATGGAGCTCGAAAGTCGTTCAAGATAAAGAGTTACTGTTAAACCGGTTATAATGATCGAGGTGCGGGATAAGGTTGGAAACGAAAAGGATAGGATGAGGATAAGGAGGATAGATAACGATTGAACGTTGAGTTGAAGGACTTTAGTTTTTAGGGGTCATTCACGCGGAAGTCTGTTCCATAACGTAGCCGTTCTATGGAAAAAAAGGTCTTTGAAACGTTGTCCTTACATTTGGAACGCGTGGGAGATGAGGATGATTCAACTCCGTGGCGTATCCAAGCTGTAAAGGCTGGTAGAACTAAAGAATGGGGCTGATCTGAACAGTTTGGATGGCAATAGCGATAGGCTTATGATGCTTTGTCTGTCAAAAAGAGTATGCAGAGTGGAAAATTGTTGGAATTTTTGGGTATCTTTTAGTACTAGTGAGTTAGCCAAAAGGAGCTGACTCATTTTATAGTCCACGAATAGAAGGGTTAACCAATCAGAAAGCTCAAAATATTCAATCCGACGTGTACAAAGGCAGCCATTTTTTTTCTCCCCAAATATCTCCACTGCCAACCTGATATCGAAGACTTAAAGAATTACTTAACAGCCGCTACTTTCTCTGAATCTTCACTGCCAAACTCTGATATTGAACACATTACGGACTTCACTGGATTCCATATTCAGAGACTACGGCAAACTTGAATTAAATGATTTTGATCGTTCTGGGTATGATAGTAAAGTACATTCGATAGCAAGGCCTCTCTTCGGGAGTTTTTGAGGAGCATGGAACCACCGCTAATTGCTGTTGTTCCCGGGTCAACCCAGGCCCATGGTGGTAGCACCTGTTTTGGCAAAGAGTGAATACCCAAACTGGGGTTAAAACATGAAAACAAAAAAATACATTATTAAAAAATTTCAGTTATACTTTTTCAGAGTAAAAACATTACCAGCAATATATTTTGGGAGAAAAAAAAAAGAATTAACAAAGCTCACAAGAAAATAAAATTTCGTCATTAAATGATTCATAACGAGCTAAAAACCAAAACAAACAAAAAATGATTTTGAACTCTGTCATAGCTTTAAGGTGAAGATTGAGCAACACTAGCCCAGATATGGAAAACATAGCATGACGTGTTCAAGCTGTAAAGGTCTGAACTGGTAGGACAAAAGATTAGAGCCCATCTGAACATTTGCCATGAAAATAGAGATAAAGTAGCGGCAGGCTTGGATGCTGCGCCAGTGGGAAAACCTGGAAAATACCCCCCCAAAACCGAGTCAGTGATTTTGAACTCTATCAAGGCTTTAAAGTGAAGATTGAGCAACACTAGCCCAGATATGGAAAACATAGCATGACGTGTTCAAGCTGTAAAGGTCTGAACTGGTAGGACAAAAGATTAGAGCCCATCTGAACATTTGCCATGGAAATAGAGATAAAGTAGCGGCAGGCTTGGATGCTGCGCCAGTGGGAAAAACTGGAAAATAACCCCCCCCACCAAAAAAAAACAAAACCGAGTCAGTGATTTTGAACTCTATCAAGGCTTTAAAGTGGAGATTAACCAACACTAGCCCAGATAGGAAATGTGGGTGATTCGGCTCCGTGGTAGTAGGTTAGCGTGTCTTATTGGGAAAGAGTGGATTGATTGATGCAGATTGGAGAATGATTCTTCCCCCAAACAGCCACGTAAGAGTGTTTGAATTCTATCAAGGCTGGTAAGTGATGATTGAAGAGTTCTCTTATAGGATACAGAGGAAATGAGAGTGATTCAACTCGCTGAACTTAGATAGCATGTCCTAGCTGTAAATGACCTGAACTCGTAGAACTAAATAATCGGTATCATCTGAACACTTGCCATGGAAATAGCAATAAAGTGCCAAAAGGTTTGGATGTTGCGTTAGTGAGAAGGCGTCGAAAATAAAACATCCCCCCCGCAAAATCGAGTCAGTAAGACTTAAAGTGGAAATTGAGCAACACTAGCTCAGATACGGAACATGGAGGAAATGTGGGTGATTCGACTCCATGAAAGTATCATGGCGTGTTCCATTTGTCAAAGGTCTTAACTGGCAGAGTTAAAGAATGGAGCTGATATGAACATTTGCCTTGGAAATAGCGATATAGCAGCGATCGGCTTGCGGCATCGAGGCAGTGGGAAAAAGACTGAAGAGCAAACATACTTCCTTCTCTATAAGATCGCCGAAATAATTTTGAACTCACTTAAGCCTTTAAAGTGAGCGGCTCTAGACCAAATATACAAAAAAGGGGGAAATGTGGGTGATTCAACACCGTGGAAGTATCATGACGCTCCCTAGCTATAAAAGGTCTAAACTAGTGGAACTAAGGAATTTAGCTTGCCTGAATTTTTATCCACATACCACAATACCGTGTAAACAATTGTTGAACTCTTTTTTAAGGGTTTTAAGTAAAACCTGAGCAGTTCTAGCCCAGATAGGCAAGCATGACACCATGTTTGATCTAATATGCCTCTCGTAAAGATAAAGCATAGCAGAAAGAATCGGACACTTCCTGTAACGATAGAATGAGCCAGTCATTTTCCCACCATCTTCAGCATAACGAAAATTTAAATTTTGACTCCCCGTTAATACTGTCCAGTATTATTCCAGTTTAAGTACCAAGGCGTTTTCAAAATACCCCGTTTAATTCGAAGAGTCCTTGTCATTGAGCGTTTTAGTTTAATTATGTTCACGCGTTGAATGTTGCTCTCACTTTTGGTCTGGCGCTTCTGCTACAAATTCAGAGATTCTTAACAAAATCTAAAGAAGAATCTGCAATGTTATCGGTCCTTACCAGGTATCTCGGCTTCAGTCACTCTCACACCGTCGTAAAGTAGCTTCTTTGTTCCTTTTCTATAAATATTTTCTTGTTCATTGTTTTCCTCTTTGTTACCCTGACTTTATGAATTTAAGCGCAGTACTAGATTGGTAGTTAGGTCCCATCATTTTACTGCTGCAATTGCTATGTGTAGCAGTGATTTTTATGCTGACAGTCTCTTTTCTCGCACTTTTCGCTTGTGGAACACTCTTCCGGTTTCTTGCTATCCAGTCAACTTTGATCTTCCAAAATTTAAATGCAATGTCAATTGTTATCTTCTGTCTTCATAATTCCTGTTCTTGTATTCTCTCTCATTAATAATGTTTTCTTTATCTCATATTCTTTCACAGTCAATAACGCCTTAGTGGCTTTATTTCCTTACTTGGCGTGAAATAATTAACAAAAATTTGACCCTCACTTCAATTGTTTTTTAACATTCCAATCAATGAACGTTGTTTACTGTAATCTTTGGATACATTCCTACCACGTGCTACCAAGTATTATAACTAAAATAAAAGTCGATTGATTTCTTTTTTACGGCTTATCGCCCCATTGCTGGTTATGTCAAGCGGAAAAATATTTTTAGATTGTAAGAATTTTTTTTTGAGTTAATAATGGTTTAGTAATACAAGTCTTACTAATTAACCCGTAGCTTGGGGGATAAAGTAAATTCATACTTTCCCCAAGGGTATTTGTGCGTAAGTGAACCCAACTAGAATTGAAACTCGGCCCTCCCATTGACAATTCCGAGTCATTATCTATTACACCACACGCACATCCAAACTTACAAGCGGCCACTCATCTTATTGACCAAGCTCGACGTGGCTTAACTTCAGTGATCATACAGGAACCGGTGTTTCAACGTGATGTGGCCGTAATCGCTTTTGCAACTGAATATTGCATTAAAACTTTCTTAGATATAACAATGATTATTTGCAGACACAAGGTATACTATTTAACCCATAGATGGGTGGATAAGTGGTGTATCCAAGTAAGTGAATGTAACAAACTCGCCTTCTCAGTTCGTTCCTTTATCCATTACAGCACTCGCGTATCTCTCGGAAACGAAGGATTCCTTGACAGAGATATTCAAACATTCCACTGTACTAATGAAGGTATAGTAAGTATTTCTTACTAAACTAAACATTATTTTGTGGATACCCATGTTTGAATAGACGCCCTGTTGCTTTTTTAAAGACTATGAATTACGTCTACCAGTTTACTTAATTAAGGAAATGTGCTCCCTGTCAGGGCACCAAGAAAGTAACGTTTAGAGTAGTGGATGATATAATCCATTAGCGTCTTAAAAATTACATAGTAACTATTATATACCGTATATACTCGTGTAACGTGCGATCTCACATATCCCAAAATTTCCACTTATAAAAAATTATTTCATCATGTATATGTTGTATCATGCGATTTCCTTTTTTGAGAGACCAGATTACAATAAATTAACCTCTTTTCCTCTATCTCTTTATCCCATCTTCTAGTTAAATAAATTAAAAAAGTAAAAGAGAATGATAACAGTATCGTTAGTAAAGCTATACCCGTTGTTTAAATGCGTGCAGCCATAAACAACCAAACGAGAAACAGGTAAACATCTTAAAAGGGTATACAATTGAAAAGATGCATATTCGCTATGTTTGTATTTTATAATACGATACAAATATATGAATATTGCAGGCTTTGTTATTGGATACAGTTAAGTAAAACAACAGTTTTATCAAAATCATGTTTATTTTAAATACAGCTGTACTTTTTGAGTACAGTAAATGGATATATAGTTTGGTCAACAGCGTAGTCAGGGCCAGCAGGACATATGCTAATTTTATATCTTGTGTATGATGCAACCCCGTTAAAATTAGCTTCTAAATTAGGTCTTCAAAAGTCGCATGATACGCGAGTATATACAGTAATTAAAAAATGAATTATCAATAACACCTTGACATTTTTTATCGTTATCAGGCCACGTTTTTGCAGGCTTTTTGTTCCTTTCGATTTTTTCTCCATTTTAGATTAGATTTCAGTCAGTGAAAATATTGCGTCTTTATGTCGTGTCTTTCTGTTT
This sequence comes from Acanthosepion lycidas, assembly GCA_963932145.1. Lineage (NCBI taxonomy): Eukaryota > Metazoa > Mollusca > Cephalopoda > Sepiida > Sepiidae > Acanthosepion > Acanthosepion lycidas. Next base: position 39,568,247 of record OZ010598.1, on the reverse strand, counting down.
ATCAATCATATTTCGTATGTTTTTCTTTAAATCTGATAACCATTCATTGATGTTGAAGTGTTTTTTTTTTTTTAGGCTTAATACTCCCAGTAATTTGGGTCCTTATATATATTTTAAGCTTTTACCGGAAATAAAAAAAAATAATCCGAAATATACAAAAGGAAACTTAATATTTGTTTGTATTTAACCCAGATTCAATAATATAAAAAATTGCTGCCCAAGTTGACCCCATATGTTTATCAGCTTTTTTCGCCTGAAGATCGCGAGAGGGTGAAACTTGAGTAGTGACTTGAGCTGTTCTTCGTTGAATGTTGACGTTGTGAAGTGTTTTTTTTTTGCTTTGTTTAGATATTTTAGACCATCGGTCGTCAACCTTTTGAACTTCATGGACCACTAAATGTATTTTTTTTTTTAAAAACGTTGACATTCTAGCGTGGACGTGTGTGAGTTCGGTTTTGGGTGGCTTCCTATCATCCGGTTATCTCTCATGTGCGCATCTTAGGCTCAGCTGGGTCGACCTTGTTTATGTGTTGGAGCAATCACTAACATCGTTTGAGATCCGATTGTATACCTGGTGGCTAGGAGGTTACCTTCCAGGTCAACTTCTGATGTTCTTACTTTATAAACTCTTAGAGTGCGAACCCAGTACATATTGGGAGCATCAAAGATCAATTCACCAACTACAACTACATACACATTTCTAATGTTTTGCGAGATGAGTTAACGGTATTTTCCCGAAAATTGATTAAAAATAAACGCAATAGTTGTGGGTATTTATTTAGCTGAACTGGGATAAAATTACAGGTGTGAGACAGTAAGTGGAGATCGAAGCTAGTGTATAATACTAATGACTTGATTTGCTGTGGGCCATGGTTTGCGTGGCTCACTTTATAATCACAGTATACTTAGGTTACGTGCTTCTGCTTAGATCAGCGATCGCCAAACTTTTGAACTTGATGGACCACTAAATGTATAATTTTAAATTTGGCCAACTGCTAATATGAATTTAGAAAGAAAAGGTAAGTATATTTATATAATAATAATAATAATAATAATAATAATCGGAAAACTTTTATTTTATTAATATGAAATGCACCCATTAAAGGTAACAAAGTTATAATGTAATTTATTAATGTAATTTAATTAAAACAAATTGAAAATTTGAAAATGTATTCATTTATTACACATTTTTAGTGGGATATTTGTTCCTGTTTGTCTGAAATCCGTTTGTGGATTTTTGGCTCCAATGACGTCACTGCATGATGGAGAGTTGCGTTTCAAACCGAGGCCGGTAGCGAGTTTTAATTGCTTTGACAGAAGAAAATGTCTTTTCGCAGAAAGATGCTGTTGGAAATTCAATCAAAATTTCCATTTCTTTTTCATAGCGGGATAGGTTTTCATTTTTATAGAGAGTCACAAATGAGATCTAGGTAAGGATGACTGGAATTTAGCTCTGAGACTGTCGTCGCAAGATAGATCGATAAGGCCTTCTTTTTCATTCATGGTTAAATTGCTATCTTCAATGTGTGCTGCAAATGGATCTATTATGCACATATTTCCATGCCTCGGATCTTCTTCCTTTGGGTAATAAAAATCAAAAAATTCCGTCAGTGACTGTAAATGTTGTTGAACAATGGATACCACTTGCTGGTTGACACCCTCCTCTCCCCTATATTCATAAAAAAATTATAAACATTTGTAGATTTCCTTCAGCCAACCGCGTTTGCCACAGTGATATTTTCTTTTGAAAAGCATCTATTTTACCTCGTACAGTAAACACATCCTTAAGTTGTCCTTGCAAGTATTAGGTTGGTGCAAAAATAATGACGTAATAATGTCGTTTTTTGACGTTAAAAATTACGTCAAAAACGACATTATTACGTCATTATTTTTGCACCAACCTAATATATGTTTATTTCATTTAACAGAAAAAAAAAAAAACACATCTGCCAGGTATGCAATCTTGGCTACCCACTCATTGTCAGACAAGAAAGTTCTTGAAATTTCGGAGTATTTTGCTGCTGAAAAAATAATTTAATTTCTTCACGCAGGACGAACAGTCCGGTCATTTTTTTTTGCCTCGCGAAAATCATTTCGCCTCAGCGTGAAGAAGAAGGTGAGTATTAAACCATTTCTTCACAAAGTGTTTCAAATATTCGAGAATTGAGCGCTTTGTGTCGAATTTCATTTATAATTTTAATAACATCTGATAATACTTTGTGTAGTTCAGGGGATATCTTTTCGCCACAAGATGTTCGCGATGTATAATGCAGTCTGTAGACAGAATGTCTGGGTGACCAATATTTTTCACCTTTGCAACAACTCCTGAGCGATGCCAGTCCTGCTTGTGGCACTGTCTATACATATCCCAAGATATATTTTCCATTCAATTGTTTGTTCCAGGAAATAACTATCAAATGCTTTAAAAATCTCAGAGCTAGTTGTTCTACCCGGCAAGTCGAGCGAACAAAGTAATTCTTCCTGTAATTCTTTCACACTCAACCCTCACAAAACGAAGAAGTGTCCTGTTACTTACGTCCGTTTATTCATCAAGTTGAATTGAATAAAATAGTAATTTTTTTTTAACCATTTTTATAACTTGATTTCCAATATCTTCAGCCATTTCTTCAATTCCGCTTTTAAGAGTGTTGGCAGACATGGGAATTACTATCAGATTCTGTACAGCTTGTTTTCCCAAAACCTCTTCATTGTCTTGTAACATGCTTGATTAATTCTTCTCCAGTCGTACATAGCTTTTTATTTTTTGCTATTTGAAGTGCTATCAGATAGGAAGCCTTTAATGAAGACTTATCTCCAACAACCATATTTTTTAAAGCACCTTGTTTTTGTATATTTTCACGCATTCTTGGTTTCTTAGCTAAATTTGGGTGTTTTGATTGCAGGTGTCTTTCGAGTTTTGAAGAATTCGTGGCATCATTAGATAAACTCTAAGAACTCATAATATTAGGTTGGTGCAAAAATAATGTCGGTTTTTGACGTATTTTTTTAACGTCAAAAACCGACATTATTTTTGCACCAACCTGATACAAAGAGGTCGTGGATCCCGCCCACTACAAGATTCTTGAATAAATCCAAATTTCAAGTAGTTCCAATCGTATTTTCTTGATACTTTTTTCTTTTCGACTCCAGTTTACATGTTCTTTTTAATGGCGTCTGAGGAGGACTGTAAATGCTCTGATTCTTTTATCAGCTTCATAGTTAAGTGAAGTATTACTATCTTCATTAGTTATCCTATCTTCAGTTTTACTAAAGAAATGCAAAATATTCGCTTGCTTTTTCTCATTCATTATGGGCCTGTTACCTATTTTATTTGAATCTGAAAACCAAAAAAGAAAAAAAAAAAATGGAGAATTAGCAACAGTTGTGCGTCGTGTTTGATAAGCCTCACTTATTACAAATTATACAGATAAACTAAAGATTTGTTAAACTGTCCAGAATAAGATCCCCTCTGGGTATTAAAAAATCATTAATGAATAAAATTTGTAAACAAATTCCTTTTGTTTTTAAGTTGGGCTAACCTCTCAAAAATAGGCTAGTCAAGGGTTCGGCAACTTTGTAATGGTGACAGGTACTTCCCAGTAAAAAAATAATAAGCTAGTATTTTCATCCATTAACAGTCTATTACCGATTAAGCGTTTACAATGTCACCCGAAAATGTCATCCATATGGCGATTTGATTTTTTCAACGTCCACTGAAAAATTTCGTTTTTTTTTTAAATAGTTTGCGAAAATAGTTTTTGAGTACGAATGTTTATGAATTTGTATCTGGTTCGTAAACTGATTCTTGAAGACCCATTATTACTCCATTGCTCTGCCATGCTTTTAGAAAATTATACTAGTAAACCATCCAGTAACTAGTTATTAATAGTAATAGTAAAACACTATTCATCAACAAGTATTGAACTTGACTTTGCAAGTTATATTAGCTTATACTATGGCTGGATGATGTCACATTCGTGTATTTGCTTACTCGTGTTTATTTCGAGATTAAATAAGGTCTTCAACATATATTCCCTCCATAATACATTTTGTTACTCATCATTTTTTAATCTTAAGGCTCATAAAAATAATAATGTCCTAATTTTACTGCGGACCATCAAAAATTTTGCACGAACCACAAGTGGGTCTAGACTTTGAGCGCTTTAATTTACTGCGTAGGTAGGTGTTTGCATTTTTCGCCCTTTTCCTTTCTATTTTTGCTTTCTTTTTCTTTCCTTGTTTGGGATTTTTATTGTCTAGGATTTTCGGTCTTTTGGCAAAGTGTCTGTTAGTCATACCAACATTGTTGTTTTATTATATATATATTTTGTGGAACAAAAAAATTTTCTAAATCGTGCAACAGGCAAAATTGTCTATTTGTTAGATTAAACTTTGAACCATTGTATCTTAGATGTGATTAAAGATATCTTACTGGAATTCTCCGAGGTTTTTATAAGACCATTGAACAATAACAATATATTTAGGTTTAAGTTGAAATGATCATCCTTCTTCTTGTTTTGACCTCCTGTCACACATGGCTGTCAGACAATTTCTGTGACCACATACTTGAATATTGTGTTGACTCACTCGGGCTGAGTCCGACAAAACCGAGGTCTCCACTGATATATATATATATATATATATATATATATATATATATGTATATATATATATATATATATATATATATACATATATATATATTCTCCATATAACATTCGTGTGGAGTTGTATACTTTTTTTTAGCTGTGCACGTCTTTGTCCCCGATTTTTGCTTTGACGAGAGAGGGAGCGACAAACTGGTTTGACTGTTTTTAGTTTTTATAATGTTTATATTTTATATATTATCGTAACATCGAAGCTTACAGCACCTGTACAGCGAAAGAGAGCGAGAGAAAGAAAAAGGCAGAAAGAGAAAGAGAGAGAGAGAGCGAGAGCGAGACAGAGAGAGAGAGAGAGCGAGAGAGATAAAGGGAGAGAAAGCTAGTGAGAATGCTAGTGAAACGGAAAGTGTAAATAGAGAGACAAAAAGAGAAAGTGAGAGAGAGAAAGAGAGGAAGTGAGAGAGAAAGAGACAGACAAAGATAGTGAGAGAGAAAGTGTTAGAAAAAGAGAGAAAGTGAGAGAGAAAGAAAGAGAAAGATATTGAGAGAAATATAGGCGACAAAGTGAGAAAGATATAAAGAGAGAGAGAGAGAGAGAGAGAGAGAGAGAGAGAAGATAGTGATAGAGAAAGTGTTAGAGAGAAAGTGATAGAGAAAGAGAGAGAGAAAGAGAGAGAGAGAGAGAAAGAGAGAGAGAGAAAGAGAGAGAAAGTGTGAGAAAAAGAGAGAGAGGCAATAATGTAGAACGAAAAAGCGCAAATAATTCACATGAAAAATACTTTTTTTTTTTACATATCTTTAAAATGTTTTAATCATATTTTAAACATTAACTTGGTGTACCTGCGAAAATTTCACTATTTTCCTATTAGAGTTTTCTGATCAATCAATAATCGTAATCTAATGATTGATTAAGCTCCTTGCGATTACACAACTATGATTTAATGGATAAAGGCTCGGAATAATAAATCGAAGATTCGAGTTCGAATTCTACTCTAGTTCGTTATAGTCACTTATGTGCAAATACGCTTTGGAAATCCATAAAAATAAAATCTCTTTTCTTGGCAGCTATGGGTATGACTTGTATCAGAAAATTATTATGATCCGCACAAAATTCTTACTATCCAAAAGTATGTTTCGGTTTTAAATAAGTAAGGTTGATAAGCCACAAAAAATAAAAGCAAACTATTTGAATTTTCTGATGATTCTTAATTCTTAAATTAATGACTGAATAAAGTTACAATATTATAAATTTTGTGACGTACGGTGGCCATTAATAATTTAAGTGTAACTCAAGATTTCAATGTTAAAATAAAACAGTATTTAATTACAACCGCAAATAAATAATTAACAAGAACAAAGAAGTAAAATTATTTACATTATTCGGACTATTGTCCTCATCTTTGTCGCCATATTTATTAATACGTTTCGGCCGTTGTACACTCCGGCCTTCTTCAGGTGGTCACAATGTCGAACTGAACCCTTTATTTCGCTCACTGGGGTAGACTGTTCTAGTTCCACGTGCCATGTTTAATGGATGTCAGTTATCAGTTATCTCCCTCTGAAAGTTCTCCAGTGCCTTAGCCAGGTATTGAACTCACACTCTTTGGGTTCTAACCAACGCCTTTATCCACTGTGCCACGTGTCCTTGAGGAATATAGACAGATAAAGAAGTAAAAGTCACCCAAAGATAATTAACCGTTTCAGTGAATAACTTGTTAATAGGGCGGCTCGGCTTAACGTCCGGTAAATCCTAAATCAAAATCAAAATTATCGACGCACAATAATGCACACTAATTCGACTGGATAGTTCCACTCAATAGTCACTCAATAATCACTTCAGTTAGTAGCCTGACACCGCTATTTATACATCTGGCGGAAAACATATATTCATAAATCCAGTGTGTCACGCTCGAACCTCGTTGTCGGTAATTACTCAATTTTTCCTATACGACAATAAAATATTGAATCGTTAAATATTTAACAAACTTTAACAGAATATTATAATGACAATAATATGTATGAATGCTGGTTATTATTTTAAAAAAGTAAGTGGGTACAAATGAGAAGATTCACAACTGATAAAGTTTTCCATTTCACTGACATCCTCGGTATGACGATAAACTACATCAGGCAGTAAGGCCTCTAATCAGGAGGTTTGGAGGAGCGTAGACCAACCTCTTCATTTCTGTTGTTCCTGGGGTGGTAGCACCTGTTAGGGTCCTAGCTATGAACAAATAGTGAACCCAAAACTAAGGTCAAAACTATGAAAAAAATACATTTTTTAGTAAAAATTTCCAACAATAGATAGTAAAAAACATATATTTCCTGCAATACGTTTTTATAGAAAAAACGAAATAGTTTTCTATAGTAAAAAAAACAAACATTTCCAGCAATAGATTTTTATAGTAAAGAAACAAACATTGTCAGCAACTGATTTTTATAGTAAAAAAGCAAATAGTTCCAGCAATTGATTTTTATAGGGAAAAAAAAAAACTCAACATTTCCAGCAAGAGATTTTTATATTAAAAAAATACCAAAGCCTTCAAGGAAATTTCGGCTTAAATAACCCATAAGGAGTTGATATACTCTTGAACAAACCAAACCAAACCATTCCATTGATGCAAACGTTAAAAAATATGAGAGCATTATCGACTCTTTTCTCCCCTTTCTTTCTTTGCTGTTCTTACTTTTTCTCACACGATTGCCAAACAGTGACTCTTTTCTCGCAACCAAACGGAATGGTTCATTATTTATCTGAAGTAATGGCAGGGTGTAATGCACATGCCTACCAAGGGAGGGGCAAGCATAATTATAACATGATTTTGTTATTTCTACTTTTCTTATTAAAAAAAGGAAAAACAAAACAATACACAATAAAAATGCGTTTGAAATGCTAATGTATAAAAGACTTTTTCATGTCTTAGAATTACGTATCCTAAGCAACTGAACTCGCCCACCAAATCCCCAAATGGGCTAAATGGGAAAGTAACGCTCACTCTGAGTCATTACATCATAAAACACCCATCCAATGGTAAACTAGTTAGCAATATGTCGGCCATCCTGACTCATACGACAACTGCTAACATTCGTACAAAGTTAAAAAAAAAATTACACCACGAAGAATTAAAAGCATCATTTATAAAAGAAAATTATTAATTATCACTGGCATAGTACCCGTCAAAAAAAAAAAGAAAGTTTTTAGGTATTTACGATAATATTTAAGATAACGATTGATATTGCATTTAATTTTTGAAGATCAAACTTGACTGGGAAGCAAGAAACCGGAAGAGAATTTCACAAGCGAGAAGTGCGAGAGAAGAAACTGTTAGCATAGAACTTACGGTTACATCTAGCCATTTCAACTGTAAAATGATGAGACCTTCCTGCCTATCTAGTAATGCGCTTAAATTTCGTAAAACAAGTAGATAATAATTTCCATATATACATTATCACTAATTTTTTTTTAAAACCGGAGTTATATTTTCTGTTTTCTTTTTGAATTTGCAGGCCTGATGAATTGGGTCGTGATTACAATTTCAATGTAATAAATAATAACCATCAAATATATATATATATATATATATATATATATATATATATATATATATATATATATAGTTATACTTGGTAAATTCCAGTCGAGTTCGTTAGAATTACCCACGTGCAAATACCATTGGAAAAGTTAAGCATTGATCTCTTCTAACTCTCAGCTATGGATAAACAGCAAGAAAGACTGGCTCCTATAGCCTTGATTGGAAAGCATTCTAGGAAAAAAGACAAATCTAATTTCAAACCCGAAGCGTGTGGCACATTATTTTTCAAATCGTTTAAC
>OZ010598.1:39544811-39557311 GCA_963932145.1 Acanthosepion lycidas | reverse complement strand
GCAACTGGTGTACTACAGAAATCGATGTCAGTTTCTTTCTCTTTTTTTTTTTTTTCGGGAAAAAAATCTGCCTCGTCAGTGATGTATCGAAAGATACATGTATCGAAAGATACATGATCGCCTAAGCGCGTATCACGCATAGCATATAACTGACTGACTTTCCAGTCGAATCCATAACATTCACTTACTTGGGAAAGGTATGAATCCTCTTCTTCTCTCCCCCCAGCTATGGGTAAATAGCAGGACAGACCGGTTTCTATAGCCTTGTTTGGCAACTGGTCTACCGCAGAAAGAAATGACAACCTACTGCTTCGCCAGTCATGTATCAAAAGATACATGATCGCCTCAGCGTGTATCACGTATAGCACATAACTGACTGATATGTGTATCGGTATACGCAACCAAACTACATTACACACACCCGCGCGTTTAGTGTATGTACCGGATCTAGAGCATGCTATTCGATTCCTTGTGAAAGCCGAGATTTCGGATGCTGATTTTCAAGGCATGCTGTATTTTCTTGCAATATATTCATGTGCGTAATATTCGATTAATGAGGACGGTAATGTTATCGGTCTGGAGGAGGTGATCCCAGCACCTTTGGAGACAGCTTGAAAATTATACCACGGGTTGACCCTGGCCTCGTGAGTGATTTTGGGTAGACGGAACTCTTTGGGAGCCGTCGGCAGTTGTGCGGGCACGGAGTCAGAAGTCATCGTGACCGAGGGTGTGAGCGTGCTGGTCTTATTCAGATTGTTGATCATGTCAGATAATTGGCCCCTTCCCAGAAACTGTAACTAAGGTCCGCTCAGTATCGTTGCAGTACGAACCAGAGGTGGGCTCTGTGGTTGTTGAACAAACATAAATGTGCCTAAGCACATGGCCCAGTGTATAAAATTGGTTGATTGATTCAAAAATTTGACCCGACTCAATGAGTTGTGAGTTCAAAACTCTGGCTACAGCATAGAGCACAAAAGCTTGATGTGTTGAGCTATCAAGAGGAATTAACTGAAATTGAGATACCCAAAGGCATAACTCAACACTAAATAAAGGATTCGGTTCGAAATTCCAACCTGAAGCAGGCCGGAGTGGTTGAAAGGTCGGGAATGTAACAATAAAGATTACGAGAACAGTCTGAACAATGTACATTGTTACAATTCTTCATCTCGGAAATATAGACCGATACGGAATTTTAAATTTTAAAGTTTTTGAGTTTTAAATTTTTATCAGACGTGTCTGGGCACACAGTCGAATCGATTTTATTCAGTTTCCTTACGCTTTTGTTTTTATTGTTTTTCTTTTTAAGTATCCAATATTGTAATAAAACCAGCCAAGAAGGGTGAAATGTTCTAAGAACAATTTTACTGCGGGTGATTTTGCAATCAGTGCACTTTCTAGAAATTTTTATCTTTGTAAATTAATTTTCATTTAATTAAAGCGTCATTTTTTTAAAAATCGAAATTATGCTCTCACCCCCCTATAGTAAGCGACCGAACAATACTTTGTGGGTGCTTGTAAAAGATCTCTTTTGTGATCATACATTTTTTTAATTTAAATTCCTCAAGGTATCTCAAATGTATTTCTTTCGGCTGTTATTACAGGATATAGAGTAAATTCCTGCTTCGTTTTTCAGGTTGTTATTTTGATTTGTATTAATTAAGTCTCTTGTTTTGTTTTTTTTTAAGTAGTTGTTATGCTAAGTTTAGATAAATTATTTTCTATTGTAGTTTTGAAGGATTTGGTAGGTAGTATAATGTATCAGATTTCGTTACGTTTTTATCTTTAATTTTATTCAAAGAAATGTTGAGCTTTCTGTTTTCCAATCCATATCGAAGACTGCAAATTCTGATTGTTCTTAAATACAATCCAATAATTATTCCGAGTTTTATTTTGTTGTTGCGGTGAGAATGGAAATTTATGAGATCATTTTATTAGTAGATTTACGATAAACGCTTAGTGCTAGGACATTATCGGTTTAACATGATATAGAGGAAAGTTAATGTATTGTATGTGTCTTTTTCATAATAAGTTTTATCGCACGTTCGACTTTGATTAGTTTGTTTACAAGGTCAAGTAATGTTTTGCAGAAATACCGGGTGTAACAAGAAAATTGTCCAAATCGTGTAACAGCAAAATTGTCCAAATCGTGTAACAGCAAAATTGTCCAATTGTTAGATTAAGATCTGAACCGTTGTATCTTATAATTCTCCGGGATTTTTTATAACACTATTGAACTCTACTTTGAGCAATAAGAATGTATAATTACTATCTAAGCTTAACAGAAGTATCGTAATTAAATCGATCATGACATGTTCATCGTTAATTAATCATAACAAAGGATCGGAAGCTCATGAATTATTAAAATAAAGTTCATATATATATATATATATATATATATATATATATATATATATATATTATTCGAGGCTCATTTTCTAAACTTATTCATTAGATGATCTTCTCCCTCTCTAACCTTCTAACTTTCTGTCCTGGAGTAACAAGGTGCCTCACAGGTTTCACGTGCGATTTCATTTTCAAGTATTTTTCACTGCCCTTTGGACTATTGCCCTTTATTTCAACTCCTCTTTCACGTGCCAAACGTCTTATGGATTGAGTTGGATCTTTTCTAATTGATCTCTTTAGCACTAAATTGAAATGATGACTACTCTTCCTGTTGCAACCTCCTGATCCAGTTTTCCTATCACCTATCCCCCTTTTTGAAAAATGTATTCAGCGTTCTCATGAATAGACTTTGAAGATGGAAGTCAGTGTATGAATGTCGGTACCATTACTTGGCTCCGGGCCTTGGCTAACAGTCTAACTCTCTGCCTTCGGGCGGAAAGAAACCCGGACGAGGCTCCGCCGAAGGGCAGAGTCTCGTTCGGGGTGGTTGACTGCCCCTGAACTCGTTTATGAGGGTTCAAAGAAGGAATATTTTTGGCCGAGCCTACGGGCTCGGAGATCCCACGTTAAACCCGGCCTTGTACCATATGTAACCCTCGTAGGGGGTAGCTAAATATCACCATTACTGAAAGCCTGAATGATCTTTTTCCTCTCACCATTGCTCATTTTGGAAGACAGTGGGGCTGACACAAAATGATTTTAATCTGCTCTCTTTCAAGCTGAATAACTCAAACGGTTTTTCAGTGATTCTTACGACAAATGCGCTGGGCTGGAATGTTTCCAGGATGAAGAGTCATAGCCTGCCTAAAATTTTATTGTACGGCGATCTCTCCACTGGTTATCGCGGCAGAGATGCATTAAAGAAGCGATTCAAAGATTGTCTGAAAAAAAAACCCCCAAAAAACCCCAAAACAAAAAAAACAAACCCTTTGTTGTCTGTCACATCAACCATTGCCAATGGTCAAACCTAGCTGGGAACTGTGGCGTCTGGCGTGTAACCATTAACTATGCTGGCTCTTTTTTGAAAATTCCCGCATGGCCGCTCTCAGGGACAAGATGCAGAAGAAGAATTGCAATGCTATGCCATCGAGACCAGGCCGGACTTTTAGCTGCAAATAGTGCGACCTGGTATGCCTGTCCCACATTGAACTTATCTGTCACAAACGTGTTTGCAAGCGACATGTACAGATTCCCATGCGATCTTCGTTTTGCGAAGCCAAGCCATGATATATATATATATATATATATATATATATATATATATATATATAGGTATATACATACATGAGAAACTATATATTACTAAGTTTATAAAAAATAAAGTTTACTGAATCAGAGAAATGAATTAGGTATTTTGCCGTAATTGTCATAAATTTTACTTAAATAATATTTAAATATAAAATTTTTAAAAATCGTAATATACATACTTATACTTGATATGGAAAAATAATTTTACTTACTGTAAGTAATTCTAATACATTTACTTCTTTTAAAAAGAAATATAGTCTATTAAAACTAACAGTGAAAATATTTTAAAGTTGTATTTAAAATTGTACTTAAATAAAACGAATTCTAACCTAAACATCTTTTAAAATTGTAATTAAATAAAACGTATTCTCACGTAAGACCTCCCTCAAAGTACTACAAGCACTTAAAAGAATCCAACAAAACACCTACAGTAAAATGAAATTAATATGAAAAGCTAGAAAATGTAAGCCATTGAATGACCCATCTCCTTTGTACTTACATGAGAAACAATATATTACTAGGTTTATATAAAAATAAAAGTTTACTAAATCAGAGAAATTAATTAGTTATTTTTGCCGTCATTCTCATAAATTTTACTTAAATAATGTTTAAATATAAATTAAAAAAAAATTGTGACCTAATAATACACATACTTATACGTGATGTGAAAATAATTTTTCATACTGTAAGTGATTCTAATACATTTACTTGTTCTAAAAAGAAATATCATATATTAAAAATTAAAAGTGAAAATATTTTTCAAATCGTATTCTAACCTAAACGTATTCTAACCTAAACAACCCCTAAAAATCTTTAAATATACAAATAGAAAAAAATGCCATAAGAATTTTTGCCGTTAACAATAAATTTACAAAAAAATCCAGACGACATGCATTTAACGGATGTCAGAATTCATTGAAAAATACATCCCTGCCCCTAACAAAATGTAACTAATAACTGATACATCAAAATACAGGGATAATGATCACCCAAACACTCCTTGTCTGGATGAATTTCTCTGTATCTTTGGAAACGTGAATTATGATTTTTTGCTGTGCCTTTAAAAACCAGTAATAAATAAGTTGCTCCAAAATTCGCTTGAAGATAAAATGGAACTAATGTCTTTAATTTAATTACAAAATTAAATTTGAAGCTTTTAGCTTCCATCTTTGAAACATGGTTAGAACTGTGTAGCGAAAATAACATAATTTAAATCAATTAATTTATATATATATATATATATATATATATATATATATATATATATATATATTACGGTTCTATTATATGGTGATGACTGAGAGGTTTATTTTTTATTGAATGAAATTTTTAAAATTCGCATTTTTTAAAAAGAATGTTGATTTAAAGGGATTTGCCATCTAAACTAGCCATGTTTATTCCTCTTAGCATTTTGGTCAGGTTGTCTGAATTTTGAATATCCGAGGGGTTGATTGTTGAAAGAGGGTGACTATTCAGATGAGTGTTCGTCAGTTTGCCGGGAGCACTACCAATTCCTGAAAGAACACGTTGCATTGGAATGCCTTTTTTTTTTCTGTGTTTTCTTTCTTTTTTTCTATGTGCCATGTCCTTTCAGGACGAAGGCGATCATGGCTCTCTACGTCCCTCTATCCCTTGCAGCTCGCAAAAAGTTCCTTCCCACTGCTACCTCCCCCAAAAAACATTCTGTCATCCACTTGCATAAGGCCGCTAGGTATGTCATGCCTTGTCTCTCTTTCCCTCTATTCGACTCGTGAGTATCGCATTCTCCAAGCCTCCTTCCTCATTATGTGTCCCAGGAACTTAAGCTGCCTCTTCTTGATGTTAAGTATAAGCCTCCTCCTTGTTTGAAAACTCTCTAAGACCTCATCGTTACACGCTCGGTCCAGGATATCCTTAGCATTCTTCTGTAGAACCACATCTCCGTCGCCTCGAGTCTCTTCTTCATCTTTGAGGAAATCGTTCAACATTCGCTGCCGCAAAGAAGGACAGATGTCACGTAACAGGTCAGTTTTCTTTTTTTAGTTACCAAAGAAATCCTCCTGTCTCGCAATACTCTGCTCAGCTTTTGGAATGCGACCTTGGCCACTCCAAAACGTATTCTATTAATCTATACTAATGTTTCTCAACCAGAGCGCCGAGGCGTTCTTATACACATTGAAATCTAGCCATGTGCACTCCAAGTTTACGGAAGTGTAATTTATGAATTATTTTTATATTAAAAAAAAAATTTCATTTTTAAAAAGCTAGAGAGACCAAGCACATGGCTTCCATGTCTAAGTCAAGTCTTTGAAATTTGATATTTTCAACTGGATGGCAAATTCCTTAATCTTTAAGACGGAATGAATAATCCTTTCTATTTTTCTCTTCCTCAATGGAGATACAGAGAGCGACATCAATCAGAGATGAAATTTAAATTTTTATTATTGCATTATTCCAAAATTCTAACACATCAGCAGATAGCTATTAATGTCAACAACTGAGCAGAAATAGTTATTAATTAAATAAATTAGTAATTAATGTATAATATTGTCCACAACTACAAGAATGTTGTTTTTGATAAAACTTAAAAAATAACCATAAATACGTAAAAAATGCGTATATTGTTGAAAATTCCTTTTTCCAGAAAATAACAATTTATGCTATGTAATAATGCTTATTACCTAAACAATAATAATTCTGAAGATTTTTTTAAAAAAAAACATTAAAGTATATTTAATCATATCTCTCTAATAATTGTCTCGATCTGTTAATTCAGTCATAATCTGCCTCTCTAAAAATAGAAGATTATTCATAAATCCTTTTAAATGGAAATTGTGCTGCCAATATTCTTTGGGAATGCTAAACCAAAATTTCATATTTTCAAATTTGATGAAAATTTTCCTTTATTGCGATATTCACAACGTTTCGACCGCTGTACTCTCCGGTCTTCTTCTGGTGATACATACGTTGGAATATAGAACCGAACCCTTTATTTAGTCCCCGGGGGTAGACTGTTCTAATTGTACGTGTCCCCAAAGATAGCATGGCTTAGAGGATGAAAGTTTTGGTTGAGTGATCCAAAAAGTCACTTGACCCAAAGTGAGTTGGAGAGAACAAAAATTTGGAGAGTTTAGTTTATACAGGAAATTAAGTGAAAATGAGATATCCCCCCCAAAAAAAAACAAAGAAAAAGGGCATAGAACGTGGAATTAGAACAATCTACACCCCGTGGACTAAATAAAAGACTTCGTTTCGAAATTTCAACATATATCACCTGAAGATGACGGAGCAAACAACGGCCGAAACGTCGGGAATATGGCAGTAAAGATGATGTAAATAGTGTGAATAGTTACAATACCCCATTTCAGATATACAGAGAGATATTTCTTCTTTTTTAAAATTTAAAGGAGTTTTAGTTATTCTACAAATATGTTCTGAAGTGAAGAAAAGGTTGGGATATACCGATCTACGCTATGAGTCATTTTAATTACTAACTTTCGAAAAGCTTTGTTAAATATTTGAGTCTCGAAACTTATATTGCGCTAATCTATTTTCGCATGTGTATTAGTATCGCAGAGTAGACATCTGAATTCTTTCTTTGCATGCACTCCTGTTCTTAATAACAATTCCATTTCCTTTAGAAGGTAATAGGAATATTCCTTACTCTTGGCTGGTTTTCATAATGCTTTTAAGCATCTCTGTTGTAACATTATTTCGTTGTTTGTTCCCAGAGTATCAGTAATCAATCTTTAGATGAAGCCTTTGCCAAATTCTATGGTAGTTAATCATTGTGACTATTAAGGTCTGATTTTTTAAAAAACAGGTAGCGAATTTTAGCTAGGTTTGCGAGGTTTGCCGCCGAAGCCTTGGCGGATATTTAGGCGATATTATTTTTCACACATAATTTCTATGATTTAAATAACATGATACAATAGAAGAATAAATAAATTTTCACCAATAATACTGATTTACTTACTGCTGACTTTGATCCGTCTTAACGAAACACCCTTTACAAAGACGAAAGGAAAATTTATCTTAGCCGACGCGTTTCGTCCGCTGAAGGACTCTATCAATGCAAATGCAACGAATTTATTTTGTAACAAGTATTTATATACAAGTGCTAAAATGTTATTGTTTTTCAAAACACTACTATACCAAAGATTTTAACAAAACAATAATAATCTTAATCTTGTATATAAATACTTGTCACAAAATAATTCCTAACACTTACTTTGACAAAGTCTCTCAGAGGACGAGACGCGTCGGTTAAGATAAATTAACTAAAAATACACTTAACTAAAACAAAAACAAAATTATCAATTCCGACACATAAGATCATAAAAATGTGCCTTTTAATCACCAGTCAATGTTTTAAATAAATTTATTGAAGGGTTCTGCAATTTGATTTTGTTTGTAGAAATCTTAACATGAATAATGATTTTCACAAAGGCACAAAAGCATTTCACCTTTTGAAATATGAGGACCGGTTTTCTATTCATCGAAGTGGGTGATTTAAGATTGGATTCAAAATTTCATCTTGCTCAACATACCTCTTTTAATTAATAAAAATATCAGTGTTCCATTTACTGTTCACAATATTGCCAAGATGTGGTTGATGTTTCCTCTTCTCATCCGTATACAGTCATTGTCCAGATTATGTTGCTGTTTCGCCTCACTCGTATGCAGTTATAGCCTAGATTTGATTCATGTTTCCATTTGTCATCCGTATACAAATATTGACTAATATTGGTTAATGTTTCCCCTTCTCAGCAGTATAAAAATATTGTCTAATTTTGGTTGATGTTTTCGCTTTACGTCCGTATACAGACATTGTCTAATTTTGGTTGATGTTCCCCCTTCTCAGCAGTATAAAAATATTGTCTAGTTTTGGTTGATGTTTTCGCTTTTCGTCCGTATACAAATATTGCTTAATATTGGTTGATGTTCCCCCTTCTCAGCAGTATACAAACATTTTCTAGGTTTGGTTGATGTTTTCGCTTTTCGTTCGTGTACAGATATTGTCTAATATTGGTTGATGTGCCCCTTCTCAGCAGTATACAAACATTTTCTAGGTTTGGTTGATGTTTTCGCTTTTCGTTCGTGTACAGATATTGTCTAATATTGGTTGATGTGCCCCTTCTCAGCAGTATACAAACATTTTCTAGGTTTGGTTGATGTTTTCGCTTTTCGTTCGTGTACAGATATTGTCTAATATTGGTTGATGTTCCCACTTTCTCAGCAGTATGCAAATACTGTCTAGTTTTGTTTGAAGTTTTCGCTATTCTTCAGTATACAAATATTTTCTAATACTGGATGATATTCCCTCTTCTCAGAAGTATACAAATATTGTCTAGTTGTGGTTGATGTCTTCGCCTTCCGTCCGTATAGAAAATATTGTCTTATATTGCTTGATGTTCCCGCTTCTCAGCAGTATACAAATATTGTCTAGTTTTGGTTGATTTTTTCACTTTTCGTCCGTATACAAATATTGTCTAATATTGCTTGATGTTCCCCCTTCTCAGCAGTATACAAATTTTGTCTAGTTTTGGTTGATATTTTCGCTTTTCGTCCGTATACAGACATTGTCTAATTTTGGTTGATGTTCCACCTTCTCAGGAGTATAAAAATATTGTCTCTAATATTGATTGATGTTCCCCCTTCTCAGCAGTATACAAATATTGTCTAGTTTTGGTTGATGTTCCCCCTTCTCAGCAATATACAAATATTGTCTCGTTTTGGTTGATGTTATACCTTCTCTGCTGTAAACAAATATTGTCTCGTTTTGGTTGATGTTTTCGCTTTTCGTCCGTATGCTGTTATTGTCTAATATTGGATGATGTTCCCCCTTCTCAGCAGTATACAAATATTGTCTCGTTTTGGTTGATGTTTTCGCTTTTCGTCCGTATACAGATATTCTCTAATATTGGTTGATGTTCCCCCTTCTCAGCAGCATACAAACATTTTCTAGGTTTGCTTGATGTTTTCGCATTTCGTCCGTATATTGATATTGTGTAATATTGGTTGATGTACCCCCTTCTCAGCAGCATAAAAACATTGTCTAGTTTTGGTTGATGTTTTCGCTTTTCGTCCGTATACAATTATTGTCTAATATTGGTTGATGTTCCCCCTTCTCAGCAGTATACAAATATTGTCTCGTTTTGGTTGATGTTTTCGCATTTCGTCCGTATATTGATATTGTGTAATATTGGTTGATGTACCCCCTTCTCAGCAGCATAAAAACATTGTCTAGTTTTGGTTGATGTTTTCGCTTTTCGTCCGTATACAATTATTCTCTAATATTGGTTGATGTTCCCCCTTCTCAGCAGTATACAAATATTGTCTCGTTTTGGTTGATGTTATCCCTTCTCTGCAGTAAACAAATATTGTCTCGTTTTGGTTGATGTTTTCGATTTTCGTCCGTATGCAGTTATTGTGTAATATTGGTGGATGTTCCCCTCCTCAGCATCATACAAACATTTTCTAGGTTTGTTTGATGTTTTCGCTTTCCGTCCGTATAGAAAATATTGTCTTATATTGGTTGATGTTCCCCCTTCTCAGCAGTATACAAATATTGTCTCGTTTTGGTTGATGTTATCCCTTCTCTGCAGTAAACAAATATTGTCTCGTTTTGGTTGATGTTTTCGATTTTCGTCCGTATGCAGTTATTGTGTAATATTGGTGGATGTTCCCCTCCTCAGCATCATACAAACATTTTCTAGGTTTGTTTGATGTCTTCGCTTTCCGTCCGTATAGAAAATATTGTCTTATATTAGTTGATGTTCCCTCTTCTCAGCATTATACAAACATTTTCTAGTTTTGGTTGATGTTTTCGCTTTTCTTCCGTATATTCATATTGTCTAATATTAGTTGATGTTCCCCCTTCTCAGCAGTATACAAATATTGTCTAGTTTTGGTTGATGTTTTCGCTTTTCTTCCGTATAGAAAATATTGTCTTATATTGCTTGATGTTCCCGCTTCTCAGCAGTATACAAATATTGTCTAGTTTTGGTTGATGTTTTCGCTTTTCTTCCGTATAGAAAATATTGTCTTATATTAGTTGATGTTCCCTCTTCTCAGCATTATACAAACATTTTCTAGTTTTGGTTGATGTTTTCGCTTTTCTTCCGTATACAGATATTGTCTAATATTGCTTGTTGCCCTTTCTCAGTATTTGGGCATAAAATATTCTTTGTAATATTTTTGAGCTATATATACACACACATACTCACACTTACATGCACATACTTTACAAATATATCACACACACACAGAAACACAGACACATACAACACACGCATACATCACACACATACATCACACACACAGAGAAACACACACACACACACATATATCACACACAGAAACACACATACATATATCACACACACATACCTTACACACACACATACATCACACACACACGGAAACACACACACACATAAACATATGTAGAGTTTTTGAATTTAAGCTCAACAGTATACTGGCCTTGTGATATCATCATTTTGCAGTCAGCTGGCTAAATATAGTTGTAAATTCTTTGCTAGCGGTTTCTTCGCTCGCATTTCTTGCTTGTAGAACTTCCTTTCGATTCCATACTTACTAGCCAACTTTAATCTGCAAGAATTTAAATCCAATGTCAATCGCTATCTACTGTCCTTCTGATTATTCTCTTCTCGTTCTGCTCATCATTAATGTTTCTGTTCCTAATTCTTCCACACCTTGTAACCCCTTGTGTTTTTGTGGCATTACTGCCTTGCTTCAGGTGATACGGATTTAAAAAAATTTTTTTTCGCCTACCGGCCGACACACGCAATAAATGCTGTAAATGAAAAATGTGCATCCTCCTTTGCAGAAGAAACCTGCATCTGGTTCGGTTTGCTTTGACTGCTCTGCTACGAAGAGCTTCACAATAAGACAAGGTTCTACTTTACCTTTAAAGCGCACTTTCCTCGCTCAGATTTTTCTCGAAGGCCATAACTGCTCAGTTTCGTAACCGAAACGTAAACAAAGCAATTTCTAAATAATTGATGGATGTTAATTTTTAATCCGGCATTTTTAATCAGTTGGGGATTCCCAATGGCACAATGGTCGAAACGTTGTGATAAAAAAACACCAAAGATAATCTTGGTAAAGGCAACAGCATTAGAGTATCGTTTTATATATATATATATATATATATAAATTGATTTTAAATGAAATATGAAATGCATGAATTGATTTTAAATGAAATATTGGGTCTTTCTAATGACATTTTAAATTTATTTATTTTCTTAATTTGAAATGTCCTTCTTTTGTAATATTCTATAGTTTAAATTTTGTTTTCTTCTGAAGGGAGTTTCATTTCTAAATTTATAATTTAAATTTAAATATACCATTCTTTGACTATTAATATTAGTAATAATATTAGCTAAATTCCTTTAAAATGAAACACTTCCGAAATCACATTGATAAATTTAAATTTTAACTGTGAAATCTATATATATTTCAAATATTAAAATATAGATAAAGATTGTAAAATGTATATATAGTTTATGTACGAGGTTAAATGAATTTTTGTGTAAATTATCTCAAGTGTTTCTATGGGTTTTTTTTTTTGGACTTGTTAATGATCGTATGTATGTATGTATGTATATGTGTATATATATGTGTGTGTGTGTGTATGTATATATGTATATATATATATGTGTGTGTGTGTGTGTATGTATATATGTGCGTACGTGCATGAATTGATTTTAAATGAAATATTGGGTCTTTCTAATGACATTTTAAATTTATTTTCTTAATTTGTAATGTCCTTCTTTTGTAATATTCTATAGTTTAAATTTTGTTTTCTTCTGAAGGGAGTTTCATTTCTAAATTGATAATTTAAA
>OZ010598.1:39474811-39539811 GCA_963932145.1 Acanthosepion lycidas | reverse complement strand
ATCTACCTTTTAGACTCCAGTATAAACCGGACTAATGATTAACATTTTTTTCTCTAGTGTAAACTGGACCTATGCCAACCTTTTCGACTTTAGAGTAAACCGGACCATTTTACTCTAGAGAATAAAAGAGATACGTGTCTACAGTTTATATTCTAGTATAATCCGGACCTTTTTTCTCTAGTGTAAACTGGACCTATGCCAACCTTTTCGACTTTAGAGTAAACCGGACCATTTTACTCTAGAGAATAAAAGAGATACGTGCCTACAGTTTATATTCTAGTATAATCCGGACCTTTTTTCTCTAGTATAAATTGGACCTATGCCAACCTTTTCGACCTTAGAGTAAACCGGACCATTTTACTCTAGAGAATAAAAGAGATACGTGTCTACAGTTTATATTCTAGTATAAGCCGAACCTTTTTTCTCTAGTGTAAACTGGACCTATGTCAATCTTCTTGATTTTAGTGTAAACCATATCTATCTTTTCTTTCTCTAGTGTAAACCGGACCTGTGTCTACTTTTTCAATTCTAATGTAGGCCGGACCTTTTTCACTCTAGTGTAAACTGGACCTATACCTACCTTACAAAGAAATTCTCCTGTCTCGCAATACTCTGCTCAGCTTTTGGAATGTGTCCTTGGTCATCCCAGTACGTCTGTGGATCTCAGTGTCACCCTTACCGTCCTCTGTCACGACGCTTCCCAGATATTTAAATATCCACGTCTGCTTGTTTCCGACCTGCAAATCGCATTTCGGGATCATGCTTTTACTGATGACCATGCACTCTTAGAAATGATTAAAGATATCTTACTGGAATTCTTCGTGGTGTTTATAACACTATTAGACTCCACTTTCAGCAATAAGAATGTATAATTACTATCCAAGTTTAAGAGAAGAATCGTAATGAAATCGTTCATAAACGAAAATGATATGTTCATCATGGAGAATTGATATAAAGTTCAAATATATATATATATATATATATATATATATATATATATATATATACACTGCGTGCCAAATTATTATCAAGATAACTTTTTTTCTAATATTTCAAAAACCGTTCAATCAATTCACACAAAATTTTCACACAATGATGGCAACACTGACCTGCGCAATCACTGAGCTGATAACAAATATAGCGCCAGTTTGCTTACATTGCGCAGATCAGTACGAAAAATTCAGTGCTTGCGCAGGTCAGTGTTGCCAACATTGTGTGAAAATTTTGTGTGAATTGATTGGACTGTTTTTGAAATATTATAAAAAAAGTTATCTTGATAATAATTTGGCACGCAGTATATATATATATATATATATATATATATATATATATATATATATTATTCCAGTATCATTTCCAACTTATTCAAGATGATCTTCACTGACCTGGTGCCTCACAGGTATCACCTACAATTTCATTTCCAGGTGTTTTTTCACTGCTCTTTGGACTGTCATGGCTGAAACTCCTCTCGCATGTGCCAATCGTCTTATGATATGATTCAATATCCTGATTCAATATTCCTCTCTACTGTTCCCTTTTTTTTATACACTTATTCCCCGTTCTCTTGATGGTTCTTGAATGGACTTTGAAGATAGAAGCCAGAGCATGAATCTTGGTACCATTTACTGAAGGCAAAGTTTATGCCTAGTCCTTTCTCACTCTTCGTCGCTACCTTCTGTAAGGGATTTTTTTAAAAATTTCTTTTCCGTGTCTGCTATCAGTACTGTGTCATTTGCGTTTCCTATGTTGTTACGTTAGTTATAAACGCAAACTTATATTGTTAGTTATATAGTTAGATTGCAAGACGCACTGAAACAGACATAAAAGTGAGAGCAAACAAACAAGAAAGATGGAAACCCAAGAGAAATAAGTGGGAATAAATTAATTAAATCTTATGCAAGGAAAAGGAAGTTCATGATGGGAGTCGCCCCTGGAAGAAGAAGCGAGACTAATACGACGCACAGTCATTG
Organism: Acanthosepion lycidas; assembly: GCA_963932145.1. Classification (NCBI taxonomy): domain Eukaryota; kingdom Metazoa; phylum Mollusca; class Cephalopoda; order Sepiida; family Sepiidae; genus Acanthosepion; species Acanthosepion lycidas. The sequence goes on along the minus strand of OZ010598.1, from coordinate 39,537,841 downwards.
AATCTACTTACTTGACACATTTAAAGCGTAACCTAATTTTGAAGATTGGTCAGTTTGTATTTGAATGTCACTAAGGTCGACTGTGGGACGCACACAACTCTGATTGTTTTCTCCATACAGGTTTTATTATCTGTCATGTTCAATGGTTGTCCGACATGTTCTACGATCACGGTTTTGACAAGCATATAGACAGGTGAACAGAAACAGGGCTTAGATAAAGCGTGCAGGAGGAGTGTAAAAAGAAAACTGAGGGAGGGAGTGAGTGAGGGAGATGAGATAGATAGATAGAGAGAGAGAGAGAGGGAGGGGAAGGGGAGAGAAAGAGAGAAGGAAAATAGATCAAAACTGGGAAGAGAAAAGAAAAAGAAATGCAAGGCAGAAAGTCCTGAGTGGAATTCAAAACAATAACAGGCTGAGATAAAAGAGTTCCATGGATTCATGAATATCCATAGTTCTTATGATGAAAGATATGAAAAAAAGAAAGAAAGAAAGAAAGAAAGAAAGGAAGAAAGAGGAGTTTGGGCAAAAAGAAGGAAAACGGGAAAGAGAAGATACAAGATTTGAAAAAAATAAAAAAAGTGGAAAAGAGAAAATGAGAGATATGATTTGAGTAAAAATACGACAAAAAAGAAGGAAGGAAAGAAAGAACGAACGAACGAACGAACGAAAGGAAGAAAGAAAGAAAGAAAGAAAGAAAGAAAGAAAGAAAAGGAGATATGGTTTGAGTAAATAGAAAGAAAACGGGAAAGAGACGATAAAGATTTGAAAAAAAAATAAAGTGGAAAAGGAAAAACGAGAGATATGATTTGAGCAACAATAAGAACAAAAAAAGGAAAGAAAAATGGAAAGAAAGAAAGAAAGAAAGAAAGAAAAAGAGACTTAGTTTGAGTAAAAAGAAAGAAAATGGGAAAGAGAAGATACAAGATTTGAGAAAATAAAGTGAGCGGATAAGAGATAACGAAAGTTATGATTTGAGCAAAAAAAAAAAAAAAGAAAGAAAGAAGGAAAAAAGAAAGAAAAAGAAACATGGTTCGATAAAAGAATAAAAAAAAAGACAAAGTAAACGACAAGGTTTGAGAAAATAAAGAAAGCAGGATAGTCATAATGAGAGATAAAAAAAAGAAAAGAAAGGAAAAGAGATATTTGAGAAAAAGAAATAGAACGAGAAAGAGAAAAGATACAAGATTTATGCAAAGAAGGCCTGAGAAAAATAAGAAGAAACATTTTATGAGAAAAAAGAATGAAGTGGTTGAAAAAGAAAAAGAGAGTTGGTTTGAGCAAAAAGAAAGAGAGTGGGAAAGAATGAAGATTTGAGAAAACAAAAAAGGCGGGAAAGTGAAAACGAGAGAATGCGATTTGGGCAAAAAATGAGCAAGTTAACTACTAAAGATAACAAGAGAGAAGAAAAATTCAAGAACTTGGCAAAAATGAACAAAGGCAGAAAAGACCAAAAGAATAAGAAGTTTAATTAAATTTAAAAGAGATAATAGTGAAAAAGTGAAGAGAAGGCAGGAAAAAAAAAAAAAAAAAAATCAAAAAAAATCAAGAGAAATGGTTTCAATAAAAGAAAGATGGCGGCAAAGAAAATTATCAAGAAACATAATCTTTGCAAAATTGAATAAGCCCGGAAAAAAAGAACAAGCGATATACCATGAGAAAAAAAAAGAAAAAAAAAAAAAGAAAAAAAAAAGAAGATAAGAATGAAGGAACAAGAAGCATTCCTTGAACTCAAAGAAAGAAGGCAAGAGATTATGAGAAAGAGCGCTAGAAAAACGGTAGGAAAATAAACAAGAAACAGCTTTGAAGAAAAACAATAAAGCAAGAACTTTGCATGGTAATTGTTCTGATGAGCATTCCTCTTGTGGTACCTCTACTTTACGAATCTAAGCGCAGTACTTGATTAGCAACTAGGTCTCATCAATTTACAGTTAAAATTAATAGATGGAACTGTAAGTTCTTTATTTAAAAAATAAAACAGTTTCTTATCTCACATGCGGAACTCTCTCCCGGTTTCTACTTTACCAAACAAATTTGAAACAAGCAAGGCAATAAAGCCACTAAAACGCAAGGGGGTTACTGAGTGTGAGAAAATATGATATATATATATATATAAACAAGGAGAGAGAACAATAAATGAACAGGAATTAAAAAGACACAAGATAACGATTGACATTACATTTAAAATTTTGAAGATCTAAGTTGACTGGGAAGCAAGAAGCCGGAAGAGAATTCTACAAGTGCGAGCGAAGAAACTGTTAGCATAGAACTTACGGTTACATTTAGCTATTTCAAATGTAATCTAATGAGACATTGCTCCCAATCTATCAGTATGTCTAAATTCGTAAAGTCTAGGTACTATAGAGGAAAGTTCTCCAGATAAATTACTATGAGAATATTTATAGAAAAGGCTCAGTAAAGCTACGTTACGGCCTAGGAAAGAAATTGAGATCCCATGTCAGGACCGATATCTATCTATCTATCTATCTATCTATATATATATATATATATATATATATATATATGTATATTATATGAAGAAAAATATACGGAAAAAACAAACAAAAATCCTTATATGCAATTATGCATATGTCCATCGTCTTTGTCATGTTGAATTGATAATGTTAATTATATTTTATGAATATGTCCTGAAGATGGTTTATTAGACCAAAACGTCCGACGTTGACATTATATTAACATTAAAATAGCATAATTGCATATAATGATTTTTGTTTGTTTTTTCCGTATATTTTTCTTCATACTGTTGGATCTATATCCATATATTTGCTTATATATATATATATATATATATATATATATATATATATATATAGAGAGAGAGAGAGAGAGAGAGAGAGAGAGAGAGAGACAGAGAGAGAGAGAGAGAGATCTGCAATCAATCTTTACGGCCTCACTCGTTAAACTAGACTGAGAATTTTTATCATGAGCTTTCCTCTTTTCTATCTCGACTTTAAACGCAGTACTTGACTGGCAATTTGGTCTCACTATTTTTACGGTTGAAATTTCTCGATTTAACTGTAAGTTCCATGCTATAACAGTATAACAATTTCTTCTCTCGCACTTCTCGCTTCCGGTTTCTTTCTTTCCAGTCAAATTTGAAAATAAAAAGCAAGGCAACAAAGTCACTAAGACACAAGTGGTTACTGGGTGTGAGGCAATATGCGAAAAAGATAACATTATTAGGGAAAGAGAACAATAACTGAACAAGAATTAACGAAGCAGAAGATAACAATTGACCCTGCGTTTAAATTTTTGAAGATCAAATTTGAATTGGAAAACAATAAACCGGAAGAGAGTTCCACAAGCGAGAAGTGCGAACGAAGAAACTGTCAGCATAGAACTTACACTTACATCTAGCCATTACAACTGTAAATTGATAACACCTTGTTACCAATCTAGTACTGCGCTTATATTCGTAAAGTCTAGGTGCCATAGACTCCGCATACACGGGGTCGGTATCAATATATATATATATATATATATATATATATATATATATATATATATATATATATTATCGGTCCTGATCTGGGGATTTCAGTTTCTTTCCTAGGCCGTAACCTAGCTTTACTGAGCCTTTTCTATAAATATTCTCATAGTAATTTTTCTGGAGAGCTTTCCTCTATAGTACCTAGACCTCACGAATTTAAACATACTGATACACTGGGAGCAAGGTCTCATTAGATTACATTTGAAATAGCTTGATGCAACCGTAAGTTCTATGCTAACAGTTTCTTCGCTCGCACTTGTAGAATTCTCTTCTTGCTTCTTGCTTCCCAGGCGACTTCAGGTCTTTAAAATTTTAAATGTAATGTCAATCATTATCTTGTGTCTTCTTAATTCCTGTTTATTTATTCTCTCCTTGTTATTTTTTTTTATCTCATATTCTCCCCAGACGAGACTCTGCACTTCGGCATAGCCTCATTTGGGTTCCTTTCTGCCCGTGAATCAAAGAGGTTGACGTCTTTGTGCTTGATCAAGCCTAAGCTGGAAGGCAAACTCACCTATACCATAGAGGAAAGCCCGTCAGAACAATTACCATGAAAATATTTATAGAATAGGTACAGGAAATCTGTTACGGTGTTTGGAAAGTGACTGAAGCCGAGATATTAGGTCAGGAACGTTACAAATTCGTTCTATTTTATCAAGAACCTCTAAATACATAGAAAAATTTCCTGAACGTATGTGACAACAATATTTAAACCATGGACGAAATATATACTTATAAATAAATAATTATAAATTATAAAGAAATGTTTGCGACAATGATTAATTAGTCACCTCAGTAGGCAGCTTTTATCAGATACGAGTGGATAGTCATCCATAATAATTATAATTACCTGTTCAGTGAGTAACAGGAAAGATCACTACGATATCCATTGCTAGTCATGACAGATTGTAGCTGGAATACGATTTACGAGTGCACAATGTGTTTCAAATGATTGTCATATGAATTTGTATTCGACGTGTATGTATGTGTGGAATAAAAAAAAATTTCGAGAAAATCTTTTCAGAAAATAGACGTATTTTTGTTGGCGGTTTGCGTGTTAAATTTCGTGGGTAGCTTGCATAAATTTTTGAAACCGAACTCAGCTAGCAACAATGTTGACTTATCTCGGTAAAGTTTCCCACACGTCATTCTGAAATTGGGGTGAACAAAAAAAAAAAAAAATACATCCTGCAGACAGAAAAATCGGTGTGAGCGCGCCTTTTCAGATGAAGAATCTTTGTAAAACAAGACAAGAAAAACGTTATTGTTTTCGCCTTCAATTTGTCCTGGTTTATCGAAATGAACACATCCAGCAAAGATGGTGACATCAATTGATCGATTGTTATCAAGATACCAGGAATGGGAACTGGACATGCAAGAAAATAGCGAAGTCATTTACACAGCTGAAAATGTTTTCTTATGACGAATTAAAGTGTAAAGAATTGCTAAATGAATTAGATATTAAAATTTTAGATGTTTTCAGAAGTATGTCCGAATCTGATTAGTGTGTCGAGAAAATAATACGTCTATGAAAATTTATATCTATACGCATCGTTACAAACAAGTATATATACAAGATGAATCAAACGGTAGCCTAGTTTGTTTTATTATATACTAGTTTAAAAGCTGGACTCCGTGAGGACTTACAAGCTATCTCCTGCCGAGAGCTAATTGGCCCTACGGCTCAAAACCAAAAGAATCTCTGATCCAGCTTAGAAAACAGCAATGATAATTTTGAAGATAATATTAGGTTGGTGCAAAAATAATGATGTAATAATGTCGTTTTTTGACCTTAAAAAATACGTCAAAAAACGACATTATTACGTCATTATTTTTGCACCAACCTAATAGCGGATAGCAGAACAGGTCTGGGAGAAGTAGCAAAATTACAAAACTTATTGAGAACTACATGGAATAGGAGAAAGTGGAGAGCCACAATCGCCCACGTCCTGAAAAGACGCAACACATAAAAGAAGATGGACAGAAAATGCATTCTTATCGGAGTTCTAGAACAATCACTCAATAAAATAGAAGGATTATAACAATAGACTGTAATAAAAGTTATGTGATGGATAGAAGATTCGTTCTTATTGTATTAGGTTGGCGCAAAAATAATGTCGTTTTCTCACATAGTAACATATGTGAGAAAACGACATTATTTTTGTACCAACCTAATAGATCTTATTTGGCACAATAAGAGATTAACAACAGTAACTAGTAATAAAATAGAACAATTATAATATATTGAAATATTAGCCTGGAAGGGTGTCTACAGCCATATTCGAAACCGTCCTAGAGATGGTGTTTAGAAAATATCGCCCAGCCATGACATTATTACGTCATTATTTTTGCACCAACCTAATAACTTTGAATTACTTAGTTAACTCTGTTGAGCTTCAAAACCTCAATTTTGACTCTGATTCTGACTATGTCCAATTCCGGCCAAAAGACCGATTTGGGCTGGAATTCCAGTTCAGGTCGAAAATGAAGTTCTTTAAATCACAAACTCAGTGGAACTTCCAGTCAAGTTCTTCAAATCACAAAACTTCACGTCACGAAAACTTACACTTCAAAGATATTAGGTTGGCGCAAAAATAATGACGTAATAATGTCGTTTTTTGACTGTATTTTTAACGTCAAAAAACGACATTGTTACGTCATTATTTTTGCACCAGCCTAATACATTTTTATAGAAAAGTACCAGTAATAAACTTTTATATAAAAAGCGTACTAACATTACATATTTGTAGTAAAATTACCAACAATATAATTTTAAAGGAAAAAGACCAGCAATACAATTTTTATAGTCGTATTACCAACAATACATTTTATAGCAAAATTTCCAAAATGACTATTTTATCTATAGTTGAAGGCATACAACTGCGTTCAAAATATATTTAACTGAAGCCATAAACTTGTGTTCAAAATATTTAGATTTCGGTATTAAATAATCCATAGAAGTTGATATGACGCTAAAGAAAATCAACCAACCTACTGACAGAATATGGCTATTATATGTATATCACTGAATAATTGAAGAGCAAGTGTTCTATAAAAAAGTATGTGATCTTTTATTCAAACTCTTTTCATCAACAAACAGTTGCTAGTTCTAAAATGACGTTTACACACTCATCTTCGAAACATTTGTAAGCTGTTTAAAACATTCCAAGAAATAATCAGATATTATCAGCATTTATTCCCTCAACCCCGGAATGAAAATGGATGTTATCAGTCAGTAAATCTACTGTGGCAGCAACAGTGCTTATAACATAAAATGTGTTTTAAGACTTAAAAAATGCGATCCTAGCGCCCCTCAAAAAAAAACATCAGTTTCTATTCATGACACTTGCGGCTGGTTGTGTGGATTTTAGAAGTACGTGATTAATTTCCTGATAAATTAACTTTTTTTTTCCAGTTCTGTCTTCGAATAAATGCTTTTATTTATTCAATTCAAGATACCTGTATTGCAGGTAAATAAACAAAATTAGAATTATTTTCCATCATTTGTAGACAGCTACAAAAAGATTGTTGCGAGCTACAGACAACAAAGAACTGATGTAATTATGATTTTATTTCTGGCGAAAACAATTTCTTGGTACCTAACGTTTTAGATTGCTCAAAATGCATATTTTATTTTATGACATTTTCCAGAATTTTACCAATAATATATATATATATATATATATATATATATATATATATATATATATATATAAACCTTAAGACCCAGGTAAACCTACCTAGGTTTCACCTAAACGGATCGTCAGGGAAAAAACTGTCCGGTTTTACCCTGATGATCCGTTTAGGTGAAACCTAGGTAGGTTTACCTTGTTCTTTAAATTTATATTAGGTTTGCTCTGCTTCGTGTATTGAGCACTTTACGTAGTTGCTTTTACTCCTTTTGGAGTTTTTTTTTCTTTGGACTTTGAGCTTGAATTCTGGAAGATTGTTTTCGCCTCAATTTCATGTTCGTAGTTCTTTCTTGTTTTATTCCTCATTTTTCCTCGGGTATTGGTTTGGTCAACCACAAGCCGAAATACCTAAGGTTTTTTCCAAGCGAATACCACTATATATATATATATATATATATATATATATATATATATATGGCTATTTTTATAGTGGTGTTATAACATACTAATGTTATAATTTTTAAATAAATATTATTTGCTCTACTCTGTATTGTGCAATTTTTAAAAAAATAGTTTTTTTGGTTACTGGAAGTTTATTCCATATATACCAAACTTGTATTCGGATCTACACACACACACACACACACACATATATATATATATATATATATATATATATATATATATATATATATATATATATGTGTGTGTGTGTGTAGATCCAGTATGGATAGGAATCTGACTAAATGATAGGAAAAAAGAACAAGTAGGAAATATATCTTAATCTAATAAGTTTCACTTTATTAAATCTTCGCCTGAGATCAAAATAAAAATGATTAAAAGCGAAGAGACACAGATTAATTATATGTTGTGTTAGGCTATTTCATTGCTTAGACAGGTGTCACGTGCAATGAAGTAACAGATAATATTTAAATATGTGTGGCAAATATTCTCAACGGTAAAATGTGTAAAAGTTAATAATATGTAGTAGGATGTTTTGATTGGATACGTGTCACGTGTAAGCAAGTAACAGATAATATTCAAATAAGTGTAAGAAAACATTCTGGGTGTTAAAGTATGTAAATGTTAGTGAGACGCTGCAGGATATTTTGAATAATTTTTCATTAGAGTATATCTATTGATTTTTTTTTTATATATTCCTAAGAGGAATTAATTAATTCATTAATAATCTGTAGAAAAATGATGTAATGTAGTTTTTTCTTTTTTTTAACGTGTGTAAATAGTTCGTGATAATGATATATATATATATTTTCATAAATTCCCTTTAAAGGGTTATTATTGTAAGACCGAAAACTACCTACACAATAGACTCTTCCAGGCCTATATTAAGTAGGCGACATAGCACTCTAGAGAGAGTGCTAGAGAGTGATAGAGAGCATTATAGTAACCTCCGCTTACACTATCTCTGTAACCTGTTGTTAATATATCTTTCTTACATCTAATCTGTGTTCCGTGTTTTACTTCTGTCGGTCCAACTTTGGCACCCACATCAGTTATGTTCTTTTTTTTATAAGGCTGGCATTGGTAAAATTAAAGTTATGTCCTATGTTGCAGTGTAATACGAGAGAATTTGAATGTTTATCTAAACACAAATCTCTTTTGTATTCCTGGATGCAGATCTTTAGATCACGTGAAGTCTCCCCGATGTAAATGTTATTGCACTGTATCTATATATGAACATGGACCTAATATCTTGACCTTGTTTTGAAAAGGAAACATTATATAAATACATACATGCCACAATCTATTTCTAGCTAACACTTAATATATTTCAAACTTGAAAATGGCTAAATGTATAGACGAAAGCGCTCGGAAAAAAAAATTTGGACAGTTTTTATATAAATTATCTACTGAAAAGAAAAGAATTATAAGATCACATGAAATATTATATAGAAAACTTAATCAAAGCACCTTGTCTGTCATATTTAATGAAACTGTCATGAAAGAAGGATTGCTGCCTAAATACACAATTTTTTAATATATATGAATCACGTAAAATGACACACACACGCACACACACACACACACACACACACACACACACACACATATATATATATATATATATATATATATATCTTTTGTGGGATCGATGTGAGGTTGCGATCTTGGGTTTCACGCCCAAACTCACATCAATCCAACAAAAGATATATATATATATATATATATATATATATATATATATATATATATATATATATATATATATTTATATACATATATATAAATGAATCACGTCAAATGTCATTCATATATATATATATATATATATATATATATATTGATAGTGGTAAATATACACATATATATGCAAAATACACAGGTGCATATACACACATGTATATATTTTGAATAAAAAATTCCGAGAGGATAGAATCCAGGTAGAACTCAATGACCAGGACAGAGTAAGGATATAATAAAAAGGCTTAAACACTAATATTCCATGGTCATAATTTATTCCATTGGAATCGTAAATACGATCCAATTCATCAGACCTACAAATTCAAAAAGAAAACGGAAAAGAACAACTCCGGAAATAAAAATAGAATTTAGAGAGAGTGTAAGTATTAGAGTGTGGGACGAATGTTAGTACTAAAGAGAGGGGTAACATACGAGAGAAGGTGGGTGATTAAAACTTAACAGAGAAGGTTTTTTTAAAAACTAGAGGTCAGTGGAAGGGGGAAATATGAATGTTGTCGGATGTCTAATACATTAAGGATACATTTCGTGGTGACATACACACACCATAGACGATCTAATGTTAAAGATCAGAATTTTTATTATATATATATATATATATATATATATATATATATATAGAAATATATATATATATATATATATGTACATTATGAAATGGACAATAAGTCCGATAATTATTCCAGACATTTTTAAAAAGAACGTATAAACATAAAAAAATGTCTTAAATATATATATATATATATATATATATATATATATATATATATGAATCACGTAAAATGTCAGTTTGACCGTTGTAAACAAATGACGTGACCTTTAAGTGAAATTTTTTGGGAATTCCCAAAAAATTTCGCTTGAAGATGGAACAGAGCCTACTTTAACTCAAGTTAATTCAAATATTATTTTGAAGTTTTTCGGCTCTTGTTTTGAAACATGAGACCTCTTATGTAGCGTGTTGGAATCATATTTTTAAATAAATAATTATATATATATATATATATATATATATATATATATATATATATATATATGTGTGTGTGTGTGTGTGTATGTGAACAAATTAAATGAAGAATTTAATTTATTCGCACTATGAATTACATGTAAATAACATTGACACGTCTGCGGGTTTTATAGCAAAAAATTAATATTGTAGTAAAAATTTACCGTTCGTTCTCTTGACGAGTAGATGCAATCTGCTCGAAACTCAAGAGACAGGATAAATGAGTAAACATCTAATTTTATTTGTTTCTATTAATGCCCTACTTCTTGACATTGATCTCTTTAATTACAACGACTGCTTGCCTTAAAAGTGCGACACTGCCATCGGGTAACTAACTCGCTGCCTTCCGCTGTCTTGGCCCGTGAGTTTTTACAAGCCCTCCAAGGAATTTCAACTGTCTTTTTCTGATTCTGAAAGTGTTCTTTCCGTTGCCATTTTCTTTGAGACTCCCTTTTTGTCTACTCGCTCCATCCATGGAATTGTTAGTATCCTTATGTAGAACCACATTTCTGCTGCTTCATCCTTTGGGAAATTGTCCAGTATTCAGTGTAATATAAGTGGATGGATATCACATAATAATCCAGAATTCTTTTCTTCATTTCTAACGAATTTTTTTCCGTTTCTCAGCGCCTTGCGTATCTTTTGCAGTGCTTCTTTCGCCAGTCCAACGCGTGTTCGAATGTCGGTGTTACACTTTTCACCCTCATCTTCCCAGATATTCAAACTTTTTCACCAGTTTGATATGTTTATATATCCAGATCGTAACTCACATCTTGGGCTTTTTTTTAAATTCTTTCTGATGACCACACTTTCTGTCTTCTTGCATTTGATAATCTCTTTTTCTCGCTTTCTTTTACTATTCTGTCTGGGAGGATCGATAGTTTTCTTTTCGGGTCGACCACCAACACATTTCAATGATATGCTTAAAAAATATCTGACAAATTAGCGAGTTTGCTAAATCGTAAATATTTTACATTCTTTTGAAATTCTTTTTGTTTAAAGATTTTAAATAAGTACAGTGCAACGTCGGTTCTCGGACGTCTCACATGTCGAACAAATCAGTTTTCGAACAGCATATTCGAGATGAAAATGTTTCGGTTAACAAACCAAATTTAGGTTCTCAAACAACGTTGCCGAACCGAGCAGAACCGATCCGATCCGAACCGACCCGTTCCGATCCGAACCGATCCGAACCGAGTTAACCCGAACGGAATCATTTCTTAGTCGTCGGCCATGTTGTATACATTCGTGTGTTGTGTTGTGTTTTTCTTTTCCAATTTTATTGTACCTTACCTTTTTTTCTCTTCATTAGTCCTCAGTCATGGCTCCAAAGAAAGCTAGCAATGATACTGGTAAAAGAAGAAAAGTTAAGAGAAAAACAATTGTTGATGATAATGTCTCTTCCTATTCAATTTCATATGACAAAATCAACGATCTATACTTTTCTTATAAATAAAGAGACGATCATGTCTTTCCTTCCCTTTTCCAAATAATGACATCTCTTTTCCTTCCACTTACGCCATCAACTCTCCTACATACAGGTACGGTAAAATTAAAGGGTTCGTCTATATTTTATCTGTTTAGCATTGGGTTTATTTATTCTTTTCTTAGATTTAATGATTTTCATCAGTTTTGTGTATAAACTTGTGCACAAAGTACTGTTGATGTTTAATTAAGCAATCATCTTGGGACCAGGAACAGATTAATCCATTTTATATTGCTTTCTATTGAAACAATAGTTTCGGTTTACGAACATTTCAGGTTACGAACCGGCCTCAGGAACGAATTAAATTCGTGAACCGAGGTTCCACTGTATTTGTTTTTCCATTATTCTTCTTTTTTTTTTGTTAACGTAATAGACTTAATTTTGCAGTTTGCCAGAGATACAAAAGGAAATAATTAAATAAGAAAGAATTTTTGTTTGCCTTTATTTTTAAATTTTTTTTTATTAAGATGCTTGAATTTTACGTTTTGATGGCCAAATAAATAAATAGGTGGGTCTGCTTCTTATATTTGCCAAGCACCTTTACGCCATGTTTCATTTGAATACTATTTTCTTTTTACCATGCAAGTTTAAGGGTTTGCCTCGTTTTGGATGCAAATATTCGGAGACGACTAAAAAATAAACTCAAGCTGACTCGACATTTTGCCAAAGGCATGTAAGAATTTTCTTTTTTTTTTTTTTTGGTTTAGAAAGATAGCTAGTGTTATGGGGTTGGTACTCGTCTCTGGTGACAAGCAAACATTTCGAATTGCTTGAATTGTTTCTGCTTAGTGTACATTGACTTAAAATTGATAGTCCTAGGTATGACGATAAAACTACACCTGATAAGAAGATCTTTGAGCGGGGGATTCGAGGTTTTAATGAGCGTGGAACCATCTTTTAATTGCTGTTGTTCCTAGTTCCACCCAACTCCGGGTGGTAGCACCTGTTAGGGGTCCAGATATGGGCAAATAGTGACCCCCCCAAACAAAAGCAAAACATTATGAAAGTATAAAAATACATTTTTACATTATTTAAATCCAGAGACGGATATGCAATGTGATTGACCGTGATCTGGCATGTCGTTTACAGTTGCTCTCCCACACACATGCCGTCGCCTCCCTCTGTCTTTTCTACAAATACTTTCACGGTAACTGCCCCGACGAACTATTTTCGCTAGTTCCTAAACTGCATGAATTTAAACGTGCCCCTAGGTCGGTATCCCAGTCTCTATCGAAACGATTAAATGTAACCGTCTCTTCTACTCCAATAGCGTCATGTCTCGCACTTCCCGTCTGTGGAACTCCCTTCCTCTTACTTGCTTTCCTGATGGCTATAATCTCCAACTGTTCAAATGCAATGTCAATCGACATCTTCAGATACTTTGATCTATTCCCCGTCCTTCTCTTCATCCTTTCTTTTCAAGCCTCTTTACACTTGATCCCACTCTCTGTAACCCCCTTACGTGCTAGTGGCACCGCCGCCTTGCTTGGGGTGAAAAGTTTTAAAAATTGACCAGTAATACAGATTTATAATAAAATGATCAATAATACATTTTATAGCAAAATGACCAACAATCAATTTTATTTGTAGTTGAAGAAATGCAATTGCATTCCACATATTTAGATTTCGGTATTAAATAACCCATAGAGGTGTTGATATGCCGCTAAACGTAATCAGTCGAACAAGCCACACGAGAAAACTCTTTCACGACATGAATCCGTATGATATCCTACAATTTCTTAAAGAAATCAAATTGTAATAATATAAATTCAACAAAACTAAAACATAAAACACACATATGACCGCCTCTAGTAATTATGTCCACACAAACATGTATAGGCACAAAAGCTGAGTATCATCTACCATGTACTCAATTGTGAAAGCAGAATAGCATATATTTTTATTACTTCAAAGCTCCCAAGAAAATTAGATTTCGGCGTTAAATAACCCATAAGGAGTAGATGTGCCGTTAAAAAAAATACAAACTTACAAAGGATAAAAAACAGACAGATACTCACACACATATATATAACAAACCATATAATAATTATCAATATGCATTTATTTATGTATTTCCTGTCACAACTATAGTTGGAAGGGAGGTAAATCAACTTAAGTTAGTAAGTTTATGAGTGCTTAATTTCCTTCGTCGTTTTAATAATCTTTAAAAATTAAATATTTATCTGCATTTAGATTAAGTTACTTCCCGAGCAAACTGAACCATTTAATTAACCAGTTCCTTTACTCCTTCGTTTTTTAGATTGCAGTCTTATTTGTTCAAGCCTTTCATGTGAAGCACTCATTTTATCTATTACTTCTACTTGAAATATGCTTTGCCGTTGTAGTATTTATCGTTCTGTTGCTAATATATTTTTCTGAGAGATATTTCCATTTCACTGTTAACGTGTAAAGAATAGAAGGGAAAAGAATTGATTCGATGGTTCATTGGCTTCTATTTTAGTTGTGTATTCTTTATCTCTGCTTTATTGAATCCCAGTGCATTGTTTCAAGATTTTTGTTTCATTGCATCTCAATATTAAAACTTTATCACAATTGCCATCGTCTTTGACGACACAGATACACTAATATATATGTAAGGTGTCCACAAAGCTTCGTGTCAGAGCTTTTTTCATATTTCCATTATTCGTAATTTCATCAAATTTGAATATCTATCTATCTATCTATCTATCTATCTTTTCCATTTTGGTCATATCTATCTATCGTTTCCATTCTGTTCATATCTATCTATCTATCTATCTATCTATCTATCTATCTATCTATCTATCTATCTATCTATCTATCTATCTATCTATCTATCTATGTTAGTTCATATCTATCTATCTATCTATCTATCTATCTATCTATGTTAGTTCATATCTATCTATCTATCTATCTATGTTAGTTCATATCTATCTATCTATCTATCTATCTATTTATCTATGTTAGTTCATATCTATCTATCTATCTATCTATCTATCTATCTATCTATCTATCTATGTTAGTTCATATCTATCTATCTATCTATCTATCTATCTATCTATCTACACATAGCTTTAGAACAGATGGACATAGTTTTAGAAGAGATGGATTTATATCTTTCCAAAATTATTAGCATGTAAATGAATGTAATGAACTCGACTGGAATTCGAACTCGGTGCACTGATTCCTCAATCCGAGCCGCTATCCATTACCCAGAGACAGTAAATTTTAAGTAATTTTTTCCACATTTTTTTCCACAAAGATTTTAATTTTTACCCTTTTCCCATATGTATTCTTAGAACAATTTATTATTCGTTATGAAAATTAAATGATAGCATTGAAGTTGTGGGCGGGCCCCCTTTGTCACCCGGCAACCAATATTTTTTTTAGACCCAGTCCGACACTAAATGTTCTAATTGGATTTGACTTTTTATGGATAGAAGTAATATCGTCTTACAAATGCAACAAAATGAAAGCTACGAAAAATTGGGTTTTCACGAAATAAACATCCTTTTGGGAAACACGTAATGACAATCTCTGAAATGAATAAGATTTATGAAGCGACTTTGTTTCGTAGCGAAATATGTTTATACGTGACATTAATCGAAATTTCAAAGATTATGATCATGAAAAAAAATTACTAAATACTAGTTTACACCGTGTTTATCGAAGTAGTCCCTTGTCTATTGTTTGCTTACTAGCTTTATTTACTCGCTTCCGCAACCCGGTGACAAAATGCGACACAAGGTGGTTTTTACATTTGACCAATCACAAAATCACCATGGACACTATCATAATGGCGTTGCTATTCCCCAGACTCTCTCTATTTTAGTCAAATGATATAGGTGCTGCCGGGCTGTTGAAATCCCCGGCACCAGGTATTTATCAAAAGACAGAGAGGTGAAGAACATCATACTTATTATAAAGCGCAGATTGTGTGTATGTGTGTGTCTGTACGTTTATATATTGGATCGGATTTCCTACATTTTTCAACCGATTTCAACAAAACTTCACAGGACTACGTAAAATTACTTTGCGGTGGTTCTGACAGCGCCAAAAATGGGAAAATCACAAATCAATTTGAAAATACGATTAAGAGGCATCGCTAGAATGAAAAGGGGACAACTCATATCGAGTTATACTTCTTATAAAACCCAGGTTGTTTGTGTGTGTGTGCGTGTGCGTGTGTGTGGAATCGGATTTCCTACATTTTTCAACTGATTTCAACAAAACTTCACTTTTTTTTGGCAGTTAGTGTTTCTTATTGTCTTGCACACTTTTTTCTTTATTTTTACATTCAGAATGCTTTAAAAATTCCATTTACAAGACAATTGTTTATAATAAAATTCTATTCAATCGATAGACTCATAACGATTGAAAACAATGTTTTTGTTTGATTTTGGGTTTGACCAATTCGTAAAAAAAAAAACAACAAAAAACAAAAAACTAATTAAGACATGCGTGTCCGTCAACCTTAAACAATAATCTTTGTCAATTTTATTTTTCAGTCTTTATGATGGTCTATACTTGATCTATCTCTTACTGTTACATCCCCGGGCAACGCCGGGCTCTACTGCTAGTATACTATAATTTGATCCCGGCCCGAATGAAGAAGGTGATGTCGTAAGGTTGTAATCTATCTTATAATGTGTACCGCTCACGAAGGATAACGGCATAAAATCTGTACTACCTTCAGTTCTCATACGCTGTTTGCATTCTCCGATTTAATGTCAATTCAGATGTACGGTTGGCGTAACGGTTATCAGCGCCAGAACTAGGAAACGTCAAGCAAAATTCAAATTGCGGTCAAAGTCTGGGGTTTTCTCTTGGCACTAATACAATCGAGCTTAAATGGATGACAGGACAGGAATTGGAAGGGATAGCGAAAAGACAGACGTCATTAAGAGTTACAAAGAAAAGGAAATTGTGGAGAGCCATGATCGTCCATGTCCTGAAGTGACACGACACATAGAAGAAGAAGAAGAAGAAGAAGAAGAAGAAGAAGTAAAAAATGGCATGAATCCATTTATTCTCTTTACCCTGTTCGAATCTAAATGGCAGTGTCAATGAGGCTCTTTAGCCTTGGATGGCAACTAGTCTGCTAAAAGGAAAAAATTCAATTCCAAACTGTGGAGAAGGCAAATGGTTGGCACTCCAATATATTCCTCAAAGAAATTATCGCTATTCATACATAATTAAAACAATCTGTGGGCAGCCTTGATCGACTATGTCCTGAATGGAACAGGGTGAAAAAAAAAAATAGTAGTCCAAATTGAATCTCTGCGAAAGCTTCCTGACCAAGCTCTGACACTTCCTGTGACCAAAATTGCTTGAACGCTCAGATATGCATTTTTTTGTTTGGCGGGATTATTTTTGTCTTGAAAGTTAATGTATTCTCTCTTACACCAGAGTGCGTACTGTCAGCCGTAGAATTAAAAAGTCTCTTGAAAAAAAAGTGCTTCAATTTAGGGACCATCAACATATCTTCTCGGCGCCATCACAAAATTGGAGTTGGAAAAGGGGCCAGATCTGTGTGAGGATCTTTCGATTTGATTCCATCATATACGGAATTAAAAATCGATATTGACCATAAATAAATTTTAGAAAAGTCATTTACGCATCATACATTGTTCGGACTCATTATTGAGTACACAGCCCGCTCTTGAATTCAAAATCTCCCTTGATTTCATAATATTCTCCTGATCTCACAGTCTCTCCTGATCTCACAGTCTCTCCTGATTTCATCGACTTTTTTATTTCATTGTCTCTCTTGATTTTACGATCTGTTCGGATTACGCAGTTTCTCTTGATTACACAGTCTCTCTTGATTTTACAATCACTCCTGAGTTCATAGTCACTCTTGATTTCATTGTCTCTCTTGATTTCACAGTCTCTCTTGATTTCATCGTCTCTCTTGATTGCACAGTCTTTTAGATTACAGAGTCTCTCTTGATTACACAGTCTCTCTTGATTACAGTCTCTCTTTTCACTGTCTCTCTTGAATTCACTGTCTCTTTTGATTACTAAGTCTCTCTTGAATTCACCGTCTCTCTTGATTTCACACTATTTTGATTACAAAGTCTCTCTTAATTTCATCGTCTCTCTTGATTGCACAGTGTTTCTTGATTACAGAGTCTCTCTTGATTACACAGTCTCTCTTGATTTCACTGTCTCTCTTGATTGCACAGTCTCTCCGTAAATTTTACAATTTCTCCAGATGTAAGTGTTTCTTTTGATTTCACTGTCCTTCCCGATTCTCAGTTTTTCCTGCATTCACAATCCTCCTTGAAATCTCTTGATTTCACAATCACTGCTAATTCTACTCACTTCATGGTCTCTCCGCAGATTTGATATATCCAGCTAATTTCATTGTCTCTTTTGATTTCACAGTCACTCACGACATAACTCTCCTGATTTCAGTCCCCCCTGATTTCATTGTCTCCCTTCAGATTTACCAATTCCTCCTTGAAATCTCTTAATTTTACCATCTCTGCTAATGTAATAGTCTCTCCTGATTTTACATTATCTCCACTTTTTTTTCACTCTCTCCAGATATCTGTCTTTTCGACTTAAATCTCCTGATTAGAATTTACCCTCATTGCCTCTCCAGCCTTCATCGACATCCTTGAGTTAACTCTCTTCATTTCATAGTCTCAACTGATTTAATTGTCTCTCCTGGTTTTACGAGGGTAAGTAACAAATTATGAGCACTTTCGCATTTTTATGTTTAACATTCTTTTTATCGATACAAATATTTAAGTAAATGCTCTGTTTATAATAAACAGTATTAACGACATTTACTGGCCTGAATGTCGGAGAAATTTTCATAGAAAATATTCGTCCTTTGACAGGATTCATATAGCCTGACGTGCCTTACCTCTCGGCCACAAAGGATCGTTCGGTTGGCAAGGTCGAATTTACTGCTTATAATTTACTGCCGAAGAACGAATATTTTCTATGAAAATTTCTCGTACATTCGGGCCGGTAAATGTTATTTAATACTGTTTATTATAAACAGAGCATTTACTTAAATACTTGTATCTATAAAAAGAATGTTAAACATAAAAATGTCTTTAAATAAAGTAATTTATAATAAATTACATAAACCTTTAGGCTTATCACACTGCCTTCTGATCATGCGTGCTTATAGATAGTACTATTGTGAACGAATTTTGAGCTTGATCTCGCGCCGGTTTTCTTGCTGCTGTTACAATCTAAACATGACCGCTCCGCTAGAAGTGTGCACCAAGAAGGAACAAAGTGCAAAGATCCTAATCTGCAAAGAAGATGCTGCCTCATCGATGATAACTCGCCAGTTCCATTACTATCTCTCTAGCTCGCTGAATCTTCTCGTCAGCGGTGGAGATTGACCGGCGCCCTGCTCCTTCTTTGTGCGTCACGCTTATCCGTCCACTTTTAAACTTCTCTATCCACTTATACACACTTCTATCGCCGTATTGTGTTAAAAGCCTCCAATGAATGACACACTTTCCGACCGAAGAAATACTGCTAGCGGAGCGGCCATGTTTACACTGTAGCAGTAGAAAGAAAGCTGGTGTGATCAAGCTCAAACTTCGAATACGTGACCACAATAGTACCACCTATAAGCACGCATGAGCAGAAGGCGGTGTAACAAACGTTGCTGTCATGTTCCCTCCTTGTTTTTCAAGTCTCTTTTTCATATGTGAGGAAATTTTTCAACACTTATTGTCATATAGGAGAAATAGTAGTTCAGCACTCATTTCTTTGTTTTTAATAAATTTTTTCCTGTTTCTTAATAATTTGTTTAGATTCTAGAAGGCATATTTCGTTATTCCGATAAGAACTCGCATTTCGGTGCCATATTTCCCGTCGCCTGATAAAAACACTTTCAAGAACTTTCCTTTATTTATTTCCTTTATTTACATCGTCCAGACTGTTGTCCTCATCTGTATTGCCATATCCATCACATTTCAGCCATTGTACGCTCCGGCCTTCTTCAGGGGATATGCGTTGGAATTTCGAACCGAAACCTTTATTTGCTTGATTTGTTATTCGCTTATTAATTTCTACAATCATCCGCTTCAGATGCTGTCAAGAATTTTGCTATCATTTGTTAAGGTCATTGGTAGAGTGAGTTTTTCCGTTTGACTTCTCTTGTCGAGTTTGGATGGACATGATTCAACATAATTTCAATTTTTTTTTTTTTTTTTTACCTTGACTGTGCGGGATTATTCGACCATTAAATAACTTGTATTATCTTATAAGTCAGTAACGAGCCCCCGCCCATGACAGAAAAATGTTAGGTGGACTGAATATGTATTGGAGGTAGGGCGTTTTCTTTCAATAAAGAAAGCTTTGTTCTGGAGATCACAAAAAAAAAAAAAAGACACGAGATATAGACGAAAAATAGAAAGAGAAGCAGCATGAAAGAAGGAAAATAAGAGGAACAAGAAGTGCAAGCTCACATACGGACGCGTGCACCTACAAACACACACACACACACACACACACACACACACACACACACATATATATATATATATATATATATACAAATACAATATGAATAATTATTAGGTTGGTGCAAAAATAATGACGTAATAATGTCGTTTTTTGACGTATTCTTTAACGTCAAAATACGACATTATTACGTCATTATTTTTCCACCAACCTAATAATTACTTAATAGAAATATAATTTAAATTAATTTAAATACAGCATATCATGGATTTTTATTTAATACAGTATTCAATTATAACGCGTCTTGGATTATCGTTAAGCACACATATGATCCTCACTAGGTGCTCCACGCTTTCTGCCGCCCTGTGGGACACCTGAGCTACGCTTAGAAAACCACCATATCATTGCCACTTTTTAATAAGGTCTAAATACGCAAAATTGCTTGCTCTCTCTCTCTCTACTCTTTCTATCTCTCTCTCTCTCTTTCGATATATATATCTGTCCATATTTCTGAGATGAGGTATTATGTACACTATTTACATTGTTCAGACTATCGTCCTCATCTTTGTTTAACACAACGTTTCGGCCATTGTACGAATATCTCTTCGAGGACAATTGGCACAGTGGATAAAGGCGTTAGTTAGATGCAGTGACTGGACCCAAAGCGTGTGAGTTCAATACCTGGTTAAGGCGGTGGAGAACTTGAAGAGGGGAATTAACTGGAGATAACTGATAACTGACATCCATTAGACATGGCACTAGAACAGTCTACCCCAGCGAGCGAAATAAATGGTTCAATTCGACATTCCAACCGCCTGAAGAAAGCTGGACCGTAGAACGGCCGAAACGTTTGTAATAAATATGGCAACGAAGATGAGGACGACAGTCCGAACAATAGTATATATGTATATATATTAAGTAATTCGTCGAGTCTGAAAGAAACCTCAACAGAATGCAGAAAGCACTGGACGGCCGTTTCGTCCTATATTTGGGACTCATCAGCAATGTGCATTGAAATCCGGATAGTTACATTGACAGGCAAACGTCATACCAACTGTACTAACGGGCCTCGGTGACGAAGAGGTAGCGAACTAGATTTGATATATATATATATGACTTTATTAATTTATATTCTTGTGACTGTAACTATAAAATCTTGCATAATTATAGGATTTTAATTAACAGTACTACAGACCCCCATACTTATCTGAAGGAGAAACATACATAGAAAAGACTTTTAAAAAACTCCAATAATCTCAATGTTTCATCCATAACGCAAAGAGAAAGGCATGTAAGATATAATGATACAAGATAATGACATTAACAACAACAATAACAATGACAATAGACCACATAAAAATAGACACATAATATTAACTACTAATTCCTTATTATCTACTATGCAAAACAATTTATCCAATCTTAACAATATCAAAATAATTACAACCACATCCAAAACTTTCATTTATATCAACGGGACCAAAAATACCCATAACTATAATAATTCTCAAGCAGGGATACATGAAATAAACTGTCACAACTGCTCTTCATAATACATTGGTGAAACTTTTTTTAAAGCATTTCACCCCAAGCAAGGCGGGAAGCCACTAGCTCGCAAGGGGTGACAGAGGATTTGGAGCGAGTGCAGATAGGAGTGATAGAGGAAAATATGAGGAGAAGGATGAGGAGAAGGAGAGTGGATAGATCAAGGCAACTGGAGATGTCGATTGACATTACATTTGAATTGTTGGAGATTATAGCTATCAGGGAAACAGGAATAGGGAAGGGAGTCCCACAGACGAGAGGTGGGTGATATGAAGTTATTGGAGTAGAAGAGACGGCTACACTTAACAGTTTCAACAGTAAAAAGGTGAGAGCGGGATGCCAGCCTCGTAGGACGCTTGAATTCATGAAGTCTGGGAACCAGCGAATGCAGCTCCTCAGAGCAATTACCATGGAAGTACTTGTAAAAAAGACAGAGAGAGGCGACGGCACGTCTTTGAGAGAGCGACTGCAGACGAGATAGGAACTTATGCACAACATGTTATCAAATTCATTAGTCGTACATAGAAATAACTTCGAATGTGAAACTTATTGAGAGAAAGTAAAAAACACAGGTACATATCTTTCTGCATTTGCATCCTGAACATTATTATCGCATTCCTTGTATTTGACGAACCCGTACAGTTCTTGTTCTATTTGCCTATTTGAAACAAAACAGAATAAAACATAAATTTAGACACAATTTTAGAAATTAGAAAAATACAATAAAATTTTTTTTTAGAAAAATACAATAAAAAATTATACAGACCTGTTTGTAGGAATGCTTTCTGCCTAAATATACCATATATATATAACATTTCAAAGTTTTGAAGCCACCCCTTGAGAATTAACATAGGATGAACTTGATAGAAGAATGAAAAAAAAAATGTAAGAGTTATTGAAAAAGGAATGGAATCAATTATCAAACTTATACTTTGAGAAACTTTTGCAACGAATGCCCAAAATTTGTGCTGCAGTAATCAAGGTTAAAAGAGAATATTTTGACGAGAGCAAAATTTGATCATAAAATGATCAAATTTTTATATTTTTGTCATAATAAAATTTCTAATAAAAAATCAGCTCTCACTGTTTCTAACCATGGGGTCTCCTCAAACTTTTGAACTGTAGTGTATATATATATATTTATATATATATATATATATATATATTAATGAGTGGCACGGTGGAGTAATGGTCAGCGGCTTGGATTGAGGAATCGGAGAGCCGAATTCGAATTTCAATCGAATCCATTCACTTACGTGCAATACCTTTGGGAAATGTATGAATCCTCTTCTCCCTACAGCTATGGGTAAATAGAAGGACAGACTGGGTTCTAATACCTCAGATGGCAACTGGTCTAGGAGCAGGACAACTCTGAATTCAAAACCTGCGGACGGTCGTTTAGGGGACCCTGTGGCGCGTAGTGAACCAGGCCTCTGTATTCGGCCCTTCAAAAAGTGTGGAAGGTTCTGCATAAAACCTTCACCACTATAATCAAATCTCATGTGCTGGTGTCGGGCTGTCAGCTTCCTAGGAACTGGTCTGCTTGACCCTCATACGTCGAATTCGACGGGAGAGTCGAGTATATATATACAGTGCCCGATTTCATTTTGAAGTCATTTTTGGGGCGGGGGTCTTACTGTTTTTCGTCCAAGTCTGTGAATTTATTTTGCTAATTGTCGAAAAAAACTCAATATAAATTTAGCTATTTTTATCCATAATGTTGAATGTGTTAAACTTAACGATATTCATTTTTTTAACAAGAAAAATCTGAAGTTGATTTTAAAAGTTGACATTATTGATTAATTAAAGATAGAATGACATGTCTCTAATTTGTAGGTAGATACATTGTATTTAATTTCAATTTTTCTAGTTGAATTATTCACTTTTATTGCATATGTTCCATTATTGTACATAATTAGGTTACAATAAAATTTGTATCATATCAATATTGCCTTATGAAATTTGAGATGTACTTGAGTGGAGGGGGGTGTATCATAGGACGGCGTGAAGGACGAGACATTGCACTGACTCTAGTTGGGATTTGATCACAAAAAGCCTAGCTTGTATAACTTTAAACAAATACACCTTTGTGCAAATTAATTGAAACAAAACGAATAATTCTGTTATTATTTACTTTTTCGTATTTTTTACACTGAAACTTGATCCAGTCCGCATGTTAGCATTCCACGAAGTCGTTTCTCGGAGATTGGCTACAGATTCTTGATTGAACTTAAATCGGCAGAATTTCCAAGCCAGTCAACAGTACTCTGATTTGCTCACTGGTAAGGCTTGCCTGTGTGTTCGTGCAGCGCTACAATTTTCGTACGCTTCTTTGGAGTAGCGTCCATCGCAGACAGTGACCGTAGGACAACTAATCGACAGTTGAAACAATGGTGTCTGGGCGTGATAAAAATCTAATGCAATCACGGATGACGCAATATTTTTCAAGGCCAAACAAATTTCATCACACACCCCGAAAACAGATTCATATTACTGAACACCAATGAAAATGATTTAATCTGAGGAAAAAATAGAGATTACACCCTGTCACTCCAGTGGCTCCAAAAATAACTGTATGGTCAAAGAACGGAATCTAAAGGGGTTGTTTCAATTAGTTTGCACAAGGGTGTATTTAGAAGTTTACATAGTGTTGTCTGTAATACTGAAAACATTTGAAAATACACATGAAAAAGCTTCCTTGCATAATCTGTTCCGAACGTATTCCGCGGCGAAAAACAGTTGTAGTTTGGAGAATGCACTGACCTGGAAGCTAATGATTTACATTCCAAGACAAACATATGGCAGGTTTCTTTAGCACCGCCAAAATATGGAGCTATTTATTCGTTAATATTACTCTGGAGAGGAGGAGAGATTGCGCTCTGTTTAGAAACGTCACTTCTTCGTGATTCTTTCTTCGCTAACCTTAAACATAACCCATGACAATCCAGGTGGAAGCACTCACTTATTTTCGCTGATTATTTAAGCAAATTTCTCCATGTTTACGTTGTACATAACGTCCGTATACAGTAATTTCTAGAAAATAATACGCAATTTTTACTGTAAATTACAGGTGATAGTAGTGATGAATATTATAAACAAAAAATATTAAACAAAAATGTTTTTTTCGTTATTCATTTATAATAATAAATACGTACTTGTTGTTCTAAAATAAGAAATATATTATCCCAATTTTCATTTTAAATCCAACAATAATAGATGTAACATTTTTTGTCAATAAATTTATGTTTATCAGTAACTGCATTTTTTATTTGGCGAAAAATAAAAAATAAAAAAAATCTATGGAAAGGTCAATTTCGAAGAAAAGAGGATATCAAGTTAACAATTTATTGAAATTTTAATTTTCATCATCATCACCACTTTCTATTATAGAATCAATATCTAAATTGTCATTAAACAAATTATCATTCACAATATTATCTTCGTCCTGTTCAAAATTATCTTCGGTCTCTTCATTCTCTTTCCAAAGGATGTCATCTTCAGAGCCATCCATGGCTGTCGAGAGACAACACTTCTTGAAATCTCACTTTATAGCATCCTCACTGACGGAATCCCATCTTGTTGGTAAAATGAAATGTTATATTTATCGGGAAAACCACATGGTAATTTTCAACATTATTTTAGCTGCTTAGTTTCAATTTTAAACTTAATGTCAAAGGTCGACAAAATATCTTCGTAATTACTTATGTGTTTTTTTTTTGACAGAATTTATAAATGCGTATTATACATAGGGATAGATATATTTTTAATTTTTGGATCATTTGTAGGGGTGCGTACTATTTATGGGTACTTATTATTATGGTATATAATAAGGTATATATAAATATATATATATATATATATATATATATATGGTATATATATATATAGTTTATATATATATATAGTTTATATATATATATATATATATACATATATATATATATATATATATATATATATATATATATATATATATATATATATATATATAGTTTATATATATATAGTTTATATATATATATATATATATTTATTATTAAGAGGCACGGTGGAGTAAAGGTCAGCGGCTTGGATTGAGGAATCGGAGAGCCGAATTCGAATTTCAGTCGAACCCATTACATTCACTTACGTGCAATACCCTTGGGACATGTATGAATCCTCTTCTTCCCCCTACAGCTATGGGTAATTAGAAGCACAGACTGGATTCTATAGCCTTGGATGGCAATTGGTCTAGGAGAAGGACAAATCTGAATTCAAAACCTGCGGAGGGTCGTTTAGGGGACCTTGTGGCACGTAGTGCACCAGGTCTCTGTATTCGGACCCGGAAGAGAACAGATATTTTAATTACTTTATAAACATTTTAAGATGTCGTTTCCGGTGAATACAAAATGCGATTAAATATATTTTATTTAATGCATGTAATTTTTTGGTAAAATAATAACTTTGAGAATTGTCAAGCTATTTTTATAATGACCAATAGTTTAGAAAGTTCTCGAACATAAAAACAGAACTAATACCTAAACTTTGGACCCAAAATTTTCATCCGGACGTGCAACAATTTATTCGAAAATTGAAAAAATACAATAGAAAAATTTACAGATAGCAACAGCTATTAGGAAGATATGATTAAATATACTTTAATGTTTAAAAAAAAAATTCATTATTATTATTGTTTAGGTAATAAGCATTATATTAGGTTGGTGCAAAAATAATGACGTAATAATGTCGTTTTTTGACGTTACGTCAAAAAACGACATTATTACGTCATTATTTTTGCACCAACCTAATAATATATCACAAATAGCGATACTGTGGAAAAAGGAATTTTCGACAATATACGCATTTTTTACGTATTTAAGGTTATTTTTTTAGAAATTAGCAAAAACGACTTTATTGTACATGTAGTTATATATTATGAAATGGACAAAGTCCGACAATTATTTTAAGACATTTTTATGTTTATACATTCTTTTTATAGATACAAATATTTAAGTGAATGCTCTGTTTTTAAAATAAACAGTATTTATAACATTTACCGGCCTGAATGTCCGAGAAATTTTCATAGAAAATATTCGTCCTCCGACAGGAATCGAACCTATATCCTCTACGTAAACCGTCATTTTGCCAGACGTGGTCTTAATCGATCGAGCCACAGAGGATAGATCGATTTGCGCGGTCGAATTTAATGTATGTATTCATGGAAGATTAAAGTTTAAAGCCAGTAAATTCGACCTTGGTAACCAAACGGTTCTCTGTGGGTCGATCGGTTAAGAGCTCGTCAGGCTAAATGATGGTTCCGTATAGTATACAGGTTCGGATCCTGTCGGAGAACGAATATTCTCTATGAAAATATCTCGGACATTCAGGCCAGTAAATGTTATAAATACTGTTTATAATAAAAGAGAGCATTTACTTAAATATTCGTATCTATAAAAAGAATACCCGCCCGGCCCGGTGGCTAGGATCAAAGTGTAGTATCTGTGCTTTGTGAGCTGCCGGGTTGGGTGTCTGTCGAACTCTCTGCTTGCAGGGAGGAACCCTGACGAAGCTCCGCCGAAGGGTTGTGTTGCGTTGGGGGAGGTTGACGGAACTGGCCCCCCTCGGGGGGTTTGATGGTTATTTATTTTTGGCTGGGCCTACGGGCTCGGAGATACCCACATTAAAAAGGCCTTGTGCCACATTCAATCCTTGTGGGTGGATTGATAAATACCATCTATAAAAAGAATACCCGCCCGGCCCGGTGGCTAGGATCAAAGTGTAGTATCTGTGCTTTGTGAGCTGCCGGGTTGGGTGTCTGTCGAACTCTCTGCTTGCAGGGAGGAACCCTGACGAAGCTCCGCCGAAGAGTAGTGTTTCGTTGGGGGAGGTTGACGGAACTGGCCCCCCTCGGGGGGTTTGGATGGTTATTTATTTTTGGCTGGGCCTACGGGCTCGGAGATACCCACATTAAAAAGGCCTTGTGCCACATTCAGTCCTCGTGGGTGGATTGATAAATACCATCTATAAAAAGAATACCCGCTCGGCCCGGTGGCTAGGATCAAAGTGTAGTATCTGTGCTTTGTGAGCTGCCGGGTCGGGTGTCTGTCGAACTCTCTGCTTGCAGGGAGGAACTCTGACGAAGCTCCGCCGAAGGGTAGGGTTTCGTTGGGGGAGGTTGACGGAACTGGCCCCCCTCGGGGGGTTTGATGGTTATTTATTTTTGGCTGGGCCTACGGGCTCGGAGATACCCACATTAAAAAGGCCTTGTGCCACATTCAATTCTCGTGGGTGGATTGATAAATACCATCTATAAAAAGAATACCCGCTCGGCCCGGTGGCTAGGATCAAAGTGTAGTATCTGTGCTTTGTGAGCTGCCGGGTCGGGTGTCTGTCGAACTCTCTGCTTGCAGGGAGGAACCCTGACGAAGCTCCGCCGAAGGGTAGAGTTGCGTTGGGGGAGGTTGACGGAACTGGCCCCCCTCGGGGAGTTTGGATGGTTATTTATTTTTGGCTGAGCCTACGGGCTCGGAGATACCCACATTAAAAAGGCCTTGTGCCACATTCAATCCTCGTGGGTGGATTGATAAATACCATCTATAAAAAGAATATATAAACATGTACATACGGATAATATAAATTAATTTTTAAAACTAATAACTATTTGTGCTCAGTTGCTGACATTAATAACTATCTGCTGATGCGTTAAATTTTTTGGAATAATGAGATAATAAAAATTAAAATTTCATCTTATAGATGTCGCGATCTGTTAATAATCAGGCGTAGGTTTTATGAAGTTTTGCTGCATAAATATATACATATTTATTTAACTTTTGTATATTTTTTAAATATATGCTTAATGCATTTATGCGCTATATATCTTCTATCAGTGTCTCTCTCTCTCTACATATATTTTTAAGCATATATAAATAGTCGAGCCAAAATACGACACGCAAGGCCTGAAGATTGTGTTTAAGCATGAAACAGACTGCCGCTGTTGGGTGTTTACCTCAGTTTCCACTTTCATATTTTCATACGCTTTCTTCCTAATATTTAAACCATAAATATAGCATAACTTAAAACCATATTTTTATCACACACACACACACACACACACACACACACACACACACACACACACACACACACACATATATATATATATAAATGAACATTGAAGTCAACACTCAAGGGCGACAAACTGTTTCATGCTAAACGTAATCATCAGGATGATTGCATTTAGCACGAAACAGTCTGTCGCCTCCGAGTGTTGATTTCAATGTTCACTTTTACTTTACATACGCTCTGTCTCTGATATTGAACACTTTATCCCGTAAATATAGCGCACCTTAAAACTATATATATATATATATATATATATATATATATATATATATATATATATATATATATATAGACATTTTCTACATCCTGTCATTCATTTCTGTAGTTCACTCCTTCTAACAAGCAAATTTTTTTTCTCTTCTGATGATGACCATGCTGGCCGAAACTAGTCGAGGAATTTAATTGAAATAATTAAAACGAAAGAATATTAATATACAACCCAGTGTGTCTGAAGATTTTAATTTTTTTTTAATGTTCAAAACATATATATATATATATATATACAATGAAGAAAAAATCAATTACAAATTACAAATGCGCCCGCGCGTACACGCACACACACACATACACACACACACATATTTTTAATGTTGAAAACCCATATATATATATATATATATATATATATATATATATGTATATATATATATATGTATATGTGTGTGTGTGTGTGTGTATACAATGAAGAAACTATCAATTACAAATCCAATGCTAAATTTTGTACAAACACACAAATGCACGCACACACACACACACCCACTGACGATATTTCTGAATTGAAAACAAAATCATTTTAAAATTTTAAGTTTCGAACGGTTCACTTCATCCAACTCAACAGGCCATAGAGTGGAACTAAAAGCAAACAAAACATTGGATGAATATCTGGACATTCACCAGAGAACTAAAAAAAGTTGTAGGTAATGAAGATGACAGTAGTAACGACCGTAGTTGGAACACCGGTAACAATTAAGCAAAAAGGCTGAATGAACTCGAAATACAAAGAAGACTCGACACTGCTAAAAACAGCTCGAATAGAGACGAGAGTGTTGTAATGGGGGATCAGACTTGCTGTCACTTGATCACTTGTGTAAAACAACTGTTACTACTGCTGTGAAAGCTTAATAATAATAAAAATATCTTTTGTAATATGGTTTACGTATGAACATGTTAATCAGAGTTACCTTTATCTTTCATAATAGTCTTTTCTGCTTGTTTACGGACCGAATGACATCCCACCTTCGTAGTTTGGAATGCCAAATGGAGACAAGCTGAACAGAATCAAATAAATTCAGTGACACCTTATTTTATTGTGCCTCTCTCCGCTTACCGGAAAGGGGATTTTAAATCAAGTGAAAATAAAATGGCGGTATTTTGACGGTGTACGCCCAGATAGTGATAAGCACTTATAAATCTTGGCATGTTTCAAACATTTTTCTTTAAAATATGCGCATGTATTTAGTAGCTCCTGTGAAGACAAGTCTATTTTCATCTTGAAACACAATTTATAGCCATTGAATATTGGCAATGCAATAATTTATGTCCTCCCACCATCGTGCGACGCCATTATAGACTGTGTTAATAAAAAAAGTATTGTCTGTCAGAAAATAACGGAATAAAGCTATCTGTTAATATCGGGCTTTTCTCGGGTGACGCCCATTATTGAGTTATGTCTGTCTTTAATGTACCGTGTCACGCCAGGACTTGAGCGATCATGGCTCTCTACAACTTCCTATCCTTTGTAGCTCTTATAGCCTTCTGAATTGGACGAAGTGAATCGTTCGAAACGTAAATTTGAAAACGATTTTGTTTTTTTAATTCAGGAAAATCGAGTCTGGTTTAATTAATGAATTTTGGTGGTGGTCGTAGGTAGTATTATATCTTATTATTTTGCATGGTTCCCAATAAATTTCTTATCCCTGCCACTCATGTCTATTTTTATCGTCAGCGTGTGTGTATGTCCTAAATTTTACATTTGCTTTGTAATTTATAGTTTCCTCAATGTGTGTGTGTGTATATATATATATATATATATATATATATATATATATATATATATATATATATATGTATATATATACAACACCATCACTTGATAAGACGCCAGAAGTGTTGAAACAAATGGCTATTTTTGTAGTCCTTTTTTAATAACATATTTATGTTATAATTTTCGAATAAATCATATATATATATATATATATATATATATATATATATATATATATATATATATATATATATATATATATATTCCTGTGCATATATATATTCTTCATTTTTATAGATACAAATATGTAAGTAAACGCTCTGTTTATAATAATATTTGTATCTATAAAAAGAACGTATAAACATAAAAAATGTCTTAAAATAATTGTCGGACTTTGTCCATTTCATAATGTGTGACGTCATATATATATATATATATATATATATATATGTGTGCGTGTATGTCCATGGGTAAAGGATCGTATTAGTTGATTATCTATTTTTTCTCTTTCTCTTTCCTCCGTTCATATATGGGTACAGGTGGCCATCTTGTTTTTGATGAACTTTTTTTTTCTGTGAGTAAGAATTTTATTTTTTAGGGCCCCGTATTATTAGGAGGTTGAGAAATGGCCCCAAATGTAAAATCCGTTTTATTCTTCTTTTGTTTCTTTTTGTTTTTGTTTTAATGAGTTACTCAGTGACCCTTCCTCTAACTTGTAGTAGGAGCGGATGGAGGTGATCTACTCTATAATGTTTGATTACTATCACTCTCATTGGCGTCAGGAAGTTGGCCATTTTTTTTGCCGATCCCATTCTATGTTCGTATTTCAACATGTAAGCAATGCGAAATTTTATATAATTTGAAATTACATTTTTCTTTTCTTTAATTTTATTTTATGTCTCTTTCACTTTATTTAACTTTCATTTTTTTTTTTAATTTGCTTTTTCTTTTCTTACGATCCTTAATTTATTTTTATTTTTTATTTATATTTCAAATTTTTTTCCATTCTTCCAGCAGAACCTGCGTGCTTTTTAACTCGGCATAATGCATCTTTGTTGATATATATATATATATATATATATATATATATATATATATATATATATATATATATATATATATATATATATAATCGAAATAAAAGTGTAAAACTTAATATTACTAGACATATTAAAAACGGACGAAGAAATCGGTTTCGCTCCCGCTCTTCAGGCTTCAACGGGAGATTTAATTTAAAATTAAACACAGAAAAATGTACAATAAAAGGAACTTGTGAGAAGAAAACAAAACAAAAAAAACAAAAACAAAGAAAAAAAAAAACGGGAGCGAAACCGGTTGCTTCGCCCGTTTTTAATATGCCTAAGTTTTTTACTTTTATTTCGATCATTAAATTTTGTACCTACAAATTTATATATATATATATATATATATATATATATATATATATATATATATATATAAAGAAAGAACAGTAAAATATAATCCGGTATTATTGATATTTTTTATTTTTGCAAAACAGTGCTCAATGTAAATTTACACAGCATAAATATTATAAATTAACTGATTTAAAACATGGTTTCTGCTCATATATATATATATATATATATATATATATATATATATATATATATATATATATATATATATATATATAATAGCTGGCCACTCGTATTCGAGGATACATGTCTACTAAGGCGGCTAGCCAATCCCTATCGAGGACGCTCGTTCAGGTACATTTGTTTTCGTTCAACACCCACAGAGCCCACCTGTGGTTTATACTGTAACTATGTAGAGCTGACCTTAGTTACAGTTTCTGGGAGAGAGCATGATATCTAGCATGATCGACAATCTGAACAAGGCCAGCAAATTCAAACTCTCGGTCACGATGACTTGTGGCTTCGTGCTAGCCCAATTCTCGATGGCCCCCAAGTGTTCCGGCTACCCAGTTGCACTCACAAGGTATGGGGTAGCCCGACGTACGGTTTTCAGGCACTTTCCAAAGTTTCCGCACACTGGGATCGCCTCCTCCAGATCGATAACATTAAGAAGTCAACCATGGCTAGATTCGAATATATATATACAATGTTAACCCTTACATCCCCTTATTGAAATAATTGCTTCAGCCGTTTCCATAGAAATTAATATTACGAATGAATGTGCTTATAAAGCTGCGTAAATTTCAAGATTAGTTATTCCAAAAATTTCGCTTAAGGATGAAACAGAGCTTGATACTTTAATTCAATTAATTTTTATAAATGAAAAGCGTACATATAAATTTTAGATCAAAATAGAATTCTTTTCATTTTTCATTCAAAATACTCAAATTTAGGAATACGTTTTCACAGCGTCGCCCACGTGACGACAACGTGACCATGTTTAAACGGAACGCTGATCATATAAAATTTTCAGTTATCTGTTTGGATAAGTCTTGTTCTTATGTCCATCGTCTTTGTCATGTTCAATTGATAATGTTAATTATATTTTATGAATATGTCCTGATGATGGTTTATTAGACCGAAACGTCCGACTTTGACATATTAACATTAAAACAGCATAATTGCATATAAGGATTTTTGTTTGTTTTTTCCGTATATTTTTCTTCATATATATATATATATATATATATATATATATATATATATATATATATATATATATATATATATATATAATAAATCTTAAGGAGCCAGGCAAACCTACCTAAGTTTCACCTGAACGGATCTTCAGGGTAAATTGGCTAAAAAAGGAAATGAAGGAACGTCATTTACTGATAAAACCATTAAAACTATCAAAAACTAAAAAGCATTAAAACCACGTGACAGAGGAAAAGAAAAAAATGGCGATTTCTTTCGACTTGTTCTGATGTTTTCAGTTCTTTCTTTTTTATTTCCAATTTTTTCTTCGGGTACCGATTTGTCCTGACATATCTGCAAGTTGAGTTATTCCGAAGTTTTCCAAAAGAATACTACTATTAATATATATATATATATATATATATATATATATATATATATATATATATATATATATATATATATATATATATGTATGCATATATATATATATATATATATATATATATATATATATATATATACACATACAAGTATATGATTGGTATATACGGAATAAATTCTAATAACCAACAATTACTATTCTTAAAAGTGTTCTCAATACAGAGTAGAGCAGATATAATTATTTATTTAAAAATTATAACATAAATATGTTATAAAATCACTACAAAAATAGCCATTTTATTTCAACACCTCCGGTGTCTTATCAAGTGATGATGTTGAAATAAATGGCTATTTTTGTAGTGATTTTATAACATATTATGTTATAATTTTTAAATAAATTATTATATATAATAAATATATATAAATAAATTATTTAAATAAATTATATATATATATATATATATATATATATATATATATATATATATATATATATATATATATATATATATATGGTAGGTTGATTTTGTTTATCTGCATATCAACATCTATTTAATGTTGAAAGTTAAATATTTTAGGATGTACTTTTAAACTTTCAACTACAAATATTTTGTATTTAATTTTATACTTTTAATTATACAGGATAAATATATCTTTTTAGCACATATAGTTTGTGGATCATTAAATTGTATTGCGGGTAATTTTACTATAAAAATGTATTTTTATATTATTTTAGTGCTGCATTGACTATCATTTTGCGAAAAAAAATGTATTGTTGGTCAATACATTATGAAAAATATACTGCTGATTTTTACTTGGGGGTTCACTATTTGGGTATAGCTAGGACCCTAACAGGTACTACCATCCCAGGTCAAGGTGGACTGAACCTTTTATTTCGTCCACCGGGGTAGATTATTCTAGTTCAACGTGCCATGCCTCTTCCGGATATCCCAGTTATCTCCTTTTAACTCAACTCTCCAAGATTTTGTTCACCACTGCAGTTGCCAGGTATTGAACTCACAACTCTTTGTGTCATGTCACTGGATTCAACCAACGCTCTTATCTACTGAACCATGCGGCAATAAAGACGAAGTCAACAGTCCGAAAAATTTAAATAATTACAAAACCTCATCTCAGAAATATAGACAGATTTGATTCATTTGTTAACTATATTTGTTTGTTTAACGGTATATCAAAACCTCTAGGGGTAATTTAATACCGAAAAGTAACAGAAATAATTTCAAAACAATTTTATGTCTTCAATTAAATATATTTCGAACGGTACTGTATGCCTTCAACTACAGATAAAATGTTGGTTATATTGCTATAAAAAGCTACTGGATTTGATAAACCTATTTCCCCGACCAATAATTGTTGTCTGATGTGATGTTTCACACGACCACAAACATAAGGCAAGGAAGGAAACCGCCATCAATACTGGAAAGAGCGATAAAAGATACTGGATTTGAGAAACGTATTTTCCTGACCAATAATTGTTGTCTGATGTGATGTTCCACACGACCACAAACATAAAGTAAGGAAGGAAACTGCCATCAATACTGGAAAGAGCGATAAAAGATACTGGATTTGATAATCCTAATTTCTCGACCCATAATGGTTGCCCGATGCGATGGTCCACACGACTTCTAACATAAAGTAAGGAAGGAAACTGCCATCAATACTGGAAAGAGCGATAAAACTATTGGATTTGAGAAACCTATTTTCCCGACAAATAATGGTTACCTGATGTGATGTCCCACACAACCATATACATAAGGCAAGGAAGGAAACCTCCATCAATACTGGAAGAGAGCGATAAAAACTACTGGATTTGAGAAATTTGGTTTCCTAAAAAGTGTTTCAACAGAAAGATTTTATAAATTTCAACCTAAAACAGTACTGGGGGCTTGTTGAATGAGTACCAAATATTTCCTTATAGGGAAACGGTTATTATTAACATTACCATTAACCTGATACGAGGACACACTCGCACGCACATACATGCACATGCATATACACGCACTAGACAGCAGCTATCAGGAAGCGATCTTCTGGTTGCCAGACATCAGAAATACATCTACGAATTGGCTGAAGTTATAAAAAAAACCTATTTACAAGTAGCCGAAAGAGAGAAGCCAGTTTGATTTTTCCGGAAGTTAGAAACACATTTACAATTTGCCGCAAGGCAGAAACACAACGAAGAAGAACCCAGGAGAAATTTGAAAACGCGTTGCCTCGATATGAGAAATCCAGTAAAGGAAATTATCAAGATTCTTGTGAAACAATAAATACGAAACTAAATGTTGTTAGCAGACACGGAAATAAAGCTACAACAACAACTCCTACAGAGGGTAGTGAAGGAAAGCGAGAAGAAAAGTCTAAACATCAACTACAAGAAGACAGAATGCAGGATTGTTAGCAAAAGGATTGAGCCCAAAACGCCAATTACAAACTGGAGTTACCAACATCAAACAAGTAAAGCGTGTTCGAATAACTTGGACCGATTTTAAATGTGAATTAAGTTTAAACGTCTAATGCAGGGGAGGCCAACCTTTTGATTCCATGCGCCAATATTTTGTACGATTAATTTAAATGCGCCACACAAACATTCACTTCCTTTCAGTACGTGTTGTAATATGGACATATTTTAAAGTTATAATAAAATCTATTTATTTCAAAAATAAATGCTTATGACCAGGGGCGTATCCTTTTATCACTTTCGCAAAGGACGTGCAATAAATATAAAATCACTGAAGAAGTGGCTTAGTTTCTTTTCATCAAAAGGATGCAATACGCCACTTGTAAGCATCCAATGCGCCACTTATGACGCATGCGCCACTTATGGCGCATGCGCCACAGGTTGGCCATCCTTGGTCTAATGATTTTTTCTTTTTCTTTCAAATTTACCATCTTTGGCAATTTCAACCATGGAAAGATTAACAATCAAACAACGTATTAAAGTTATCGTAGCCTATTGTGAAAATGAACGGTCAAATTTATAAATATACGGCCCGCTAGCAAAAAAAAATACTCATATCCTTTAGATTTTATACTCCCCATGCTGTTATGGGGTCCACCCCTTTTTCATACAAGTGGATTCGACCAGTATGTACTTGGACTGCTGCCGTTAAATACCCAGAGTCAGTCAGAGTAGAGAGATTGAGATTGTGATGGAGTTGGAGGTAGAGTAATAGTGTAAGGTAACCGCTTGTAGAAGTCACAGTTACAAGCACGTAGACTCTGAGGAAGTCCTACTTCGCGACTGCATTTACCAGACTATATATATATATATAGCTAGCTAGCTACTAACCGCATTTCTGGATCTACTAACCGTATTACCAATTGTATTATTGTGTAAATACAGTTACTTGTTATATTTTATTCCTGCGTTTGTCATTCATTGGAGACCGAATTTCATCTCGGAATCTACAACACAAACCATTTACAAAAAAAAAAAAAATTCTATATATTCCGTATATTCGAGTTCTCCATTCTTTCATTTATTTCGTTATTTTTAATTTTTAAATTGAATTTATCCCAAGCAAGGCAGTAAAGCCACTAAGACACAAAGATTTATTGGGTGTGGAAGAATTAGAAAACAGAAAACAATATAAAGGAGCGGAAACAATAGAAGAGTAATCAGGAAGACAGTAGATAACGATTGACATTGCATTTAAATATTTGAAGATTGGCCAGAAAGCATGGACCAGGAAAAGAGTTCCACAAGGAAGAAGTGCAACTATTTGCATAGAACTTACAGGTACATCTTGGCCAATTCAACTATAAATTGATGGAACCTTGCTGTTGATCTAGTACTGCACTTAGTTTCATAAAGTCTTCGTACCACAGTGAATATCTCATCTGAAGAATTACCATGAAAGTATTTATAGAAAAGGCACAGAGACGCAAATTTATGGCGGTGGGAAAGTGACTGAAGCCAAGACATCAGATTAGGGCCAATGATATTGCTGATTCTCCTTTGGATTTTATCAAGAATCTCTAAATAAATTGCAGGAGCATTGGACCATATGCGGCAGCAATATTCTAAGCAATGGATGAATGGTAAACTTATAGATTTGTAAGATATTTTCTGGAGAGAAAAATTGTCTAGCATAACACAGTGAACCAACTTTCTTAGCAGCTGACCTCGCAATTCAATATAGTCTTTCCACTTCATGTTGGCAATTCATACCATTAAAATATTCAAGTCTCATTTTAATTTGAAAATAGAAAAGATATGTTCTGTCTGCTTGTATGGTGGACAGGTTCCTTTTTATTTCTTAAAATGGCAAGTAGGGTGTTCCAATAACTTAGACCGATTTTAAATGTGAATTAAGTTTAAGCGTCGAAGGACTTTTTTCTTTTTCTTTCAGATTTAACTTAATTCTTTGACAATTTCAACCATGGAAAGATTAACAATCAAACATGTTAAAGTTATCAAAGCCTATTGTAAAAATGGACGTTCAAATTTATAAATATACGGCCCAATGATTCCGCTAGCAAAAAATGTACACCAAAAAGTGACTTTTTGTGGATGCAGTGGCTTTTCAGCAATTTTCCTTGGATTTTCATCAGCTCAAATACTTTTTTCTTTTTCTTTCAGATTTAACAACTTAAGTCTTTGGAAATTTCAAGCATGGAAAGATTAATAATCAAATAACGTGTTAAAGTTGTCAAAGCCTATTACAAAAATGGACGTTCAAACAGAAATACGAAAATGGACGTTCAAACAGAAATGCAATGAGTCGATCCCAGGTTGGATCATCTCTTTAAACAATGAAGTCAATTGGCCACCACGATCGTGCGACTTGACGCCTTTAGATTTCTTCCTTTGGGGTCATCTCAAAAGTAAGGTCTATGCCAACAAGCCAACAACAATTCAACAGCTGAAGGATGAGATAATAAGGCATACTGGTGAGATCGAGAAGCAACTATGCAGAGACGTCATCAAAAAGTTTGACCATCAAGTGGAGGTGTACCGCCGAAACCTTGGCGGACATTTGGGCGATATTATTTTTTTACACATAACTGCCATGACTTAAATAACATGATCCAATAGAGAAACAAATAATTTTTCACCAATAACACTGATTTATTTACTGCTGACTTTGATCCGTCTTAATGAAACACCCTTTATAACAATGTCTGGGAAGTGTTTTAACAGAGGACGAAAAGTGTGACACTGAAATCCGAAGGCCCATTGGGATAGACAAAGATGCCTTCCAAAACATAGGCAGAGTGTTAAAGAATAAGAAAAATTTGTTAGAAACAAAGAATAGAATACTAAACAGTTACGTGGTATCTGTCCTCCTGTATGGTAGTGAGTGCTGGACAATCTTCTCAAAGATGAAGAGTCTTGAAGCAACAGAAATTTTTCTGCTACAGAAAGATGCTGAGACTACCATGGACTGAACATATGAGTAACGTTTTAGAGAAAATGGAAACAAAAATGAAACTTATACTTAACATCAGGAAGAGACAGTTGGAATTTCTAAGGCATACAAATTGAGGAGGGAGGGCTTGGAAAATATGATACTCACAGGACAGATTGAAGATAAGAGGAATAGGAAACGATGCATAACAAGAGTGAGCTTAGATGACAG
The DNA here is from genome assembly GCA_963932145.1 of Acanthosepion lycidas. Classification (NCBI taxonomy): domain Eukaryota; kingdom Metazoa; phylum Mollusca; class Cephalopoda; order Sepiida; family Sepiidae; genus Acanthosepion; species Acanthosepion lycidas. The sequence goes on along the minus strand of OZ010598.1, from coordinate 39,498,381 downwards.
AACAGGATTTAGGGGATATAACAAAAAGGCAAAATTTATTAAGAGCTGCAAAGGAACGGAAAATGTGGAGAGTTATGATCGCTTATGATCTGAAGGGACATAAAGAAGACGAGTTTTCAAAACTGAAAATGAATCCAAAGCAAACAAGATGAATTTTTATCTTTGGGTTAAAGTTTTTCTTTAAAGTCAAAGTTATACTTTTTGTTAACATTTGCAATTTACTTGGCCTTCAACAAGCTGGCATCTATTTGTAAAACTTCCCTTAACTATAACAAGCCAATTTATGTGCTAATACCCTTTGGAAAGGTATGAATCCTCTTCTCCACCCCCAACCGAAATAGTCTATAACCTTAGATGGGAACTGGTCTACCGCAAAAAGAAATGACAACCTAATGCGGAAAAAAATCTGTCTCGTCAGTCATGTATTGAAAGATGCATGATCGCCTAAGCGTATACCACGCATGGTACGTAACTGACTGTGTAAATTTATGCGGTTGAAGTACCAAGAAAGAGAGCCCACAAAAACAATTGTAATCAAAATATTTATACAAAAAACAGAGGGACATAAATAAACCTGAGTAAGAAATGCTGATTTGGTGAGAGTTACTATATATATATATATATATATATATATATATATATATATAGTTACTATATATATATATATATATATATATATATATATATATAGGTACTATATATATATATATATATATAGTTACTATATATATATATGTATATAGTTACTATATATATATATATATATATATATATATATATATATATATAGGTACTATATATATATATGTATATAGTTACTATATATATATATATATATAGTTACTATATATATATATATATATATAGTTACTATATATATATATATATAGTTATTATATATATATATTTATAGTTACTATATTTATATATATATATATATATCGTTACTATATATATATATATATATATATATATATATATATAGTTACTATATATATATATATATATATATATATATATATATATATATATATTTATATATATATATATATATGACATCATATAGGATAATACTTTTTCTCGCCAATAGCAAAACAGTTACTTGTTAGGTTTTATATACAACGTTGAAACTGATTGGGTAAGTTTCCTAATATATTTGCAACGGTATGAAAAATTTAATATCAAGATTATTACCCTAACGCAAATTATCATGATTAACGATTTTAATCGCGGTATTTCTAATGATACAATGATTTTACTGATAATGTTAAAAATGATGATACACACGTTTTCACCAAATAAATTAACAACACCTATTTTTTCTAATGAAGATATTTAAATTCCTAAACGATATTACTCGCCATCAAGAATTTTATTACTGTTTACCGTAAACACGTTAATCCTTGCACACACACACACACACACACACACACACACACACACACACACACACACACACACACACACACACACACACACATTCAAAAATATTATATTGGTAGTACTATGAATACATGTAAAACCCGGTAGTATCACCATATATCTTCTTTTTAAAATATTACTTATCAGCACCATCACTTGAGAAGACACCAGAAGTGTTGAAACAAAAAGACTATTTTTGTAGTGATGTCATAACATGCTTATGTCATAATCTTTGAATAAACAGTATTACTTATAGAAATAATACTTCACTTTCAAAATATTTTCGGACATTGAAAGATAAATATAAAACTCCTAAAGTTAAATGGAAAATTTTAAAACTGGCAAGAACATGTAGATCCTTATACGAACCTTGTTTTCTGTCTTTACAGGAGAAAATGCAGATATCTAGTCTTTGAATAGGGATGGTTTATTAAATCAAAGATTTGAATTAACGGTTAATTGTAAGCACATCGTACGCGTGACGCTACAATCTTGTTAGATATTGTAATTTGATAATTGCTTCTTATATTTTAGAATAAACTCGTTGCGCCGTATAAAGCGTATCTTTTGTTTGTAAGATCAATTTTGACGTAGTATTTTTGTACATTTTTTTTCTAGCCCTGCTAATAATATTTAGTGTATAGGTATATGAGTTTGGCTGACATTTTAGCATTTTCCATGGATTGGTTTTGTATATATAGAACCCTTTAGGTAGCAGTTGCATTTATTTTGTATGATCTACATATTTTAATTAATTTTATATGATCTATAAGTTTAAAGTTTTTGTTTGATCTGGTTATTTAAATAATTTTCTTTGAGCTATATATTTAAATAATTTTGTGTAATTATTTTGTTTTGTTTTTCATTTTATTTATTACTAAGGGTCATTATTATTAAGGGTCATATTATTTACAGACTATAAATTGTGAAATTCTAACTTTTAACTCACAAGGTATGCGGTTTGTCAAAAACCTTGTTAAAGTACTTTTCCTTTCTCCACAGGAAGTGTCTAAGCTGTCAACGATTTTAAATCTGGGGGTCATGACCTCTAACTTAACGTAGACCATTTTGATTGGCGGATCTGATTATAAACAAAACATATTTCGCTGCTATCTCCTCCCGCCTTTTTCTTACCTTTTTCACTTATTCTTCCTTTTCTCTGGAAAAGAGAATGTATCTTGTGTCTTTCTTACTTACTCTTTTTCTTTTCTTCTTTTTTTTCGCGTGAAAAGAGGGTGTATGTGATTTTAAATTTCAAAATTCGATAAATTATCTACTAACCAGTCATTTACTAACGCCCGATGAGATGTGTTGGTACACATCGAAACAAGATTGCTTTTATGTAGCGTTTACTTTCCTGTTGATGTAATTATCTTAAAATAAAGTATATATATATATATATATATATATATATATATATATATATATATATATATAAAATAATTCAGTTATGAAGAACTTGGTAATCCGTATAGGTAATCCCAAGGAGGATGAAATCCTGAGAGCTCAATGTAAATCCAGAGCTAATATTTAAAAGAAAAACAGACCACTTCATTTTTTGTTTCATTTCATTTTTGGAAGTGCTATCCGGCGTCCTTTAAAAGGACTCTGGTGAAATAAGTTATTATAATGGTACCTTAAAGTGGTCTGTTTTTCTTTAAAATTTTTTTTTATATATACATATATATATATATATATATATATATATATACCGCGTAGCTTTGTAAAGTACCAGGTTGAGAACTGGCGCAGGCTAGCTGCTCGTGGTGAGGGTGAAAGGAGTCTCTCTGAGCTTTGGTTAGCAATCCTTTTAGTGTTGGTTTCACGATAAAAAAAAAAGACTTCAGATGGGACGGAAAGCTCATGACAGCTTAACCCGGCCATTATATTGCATATGTCTGCCGAGAGGCGTGTACTGGTTGATATTGACTGTGATCCGGAGAGGTTAAACTCTGTGATAATAACACATGAGGACTGTTGTTCGGAGTTTCCGTGGCAAGTCTTTTGCAGCGTTACTTTTTTATCGACAGATCCAAAAAGTGTTTTTGCTCCGACACAAGCCTTCATCACTTGAAACAAATCATTGTGTTGGTTTTCTGACAACTACATCTAATTAGTTCCACACATATCCGGCTACTGCGATAAACTCTACGAAACAACATCAACTTCATCTTGGCATTTGGAATGCACGAACTCTCCAAGACAACAACTCAGCACCAGAAAGAAAAACAGTTCTGGTCGCATTGGATCTAAAGAAGTACTACATTGATATAGCTGCACTGACAAGTAACTATCAGTCGACTACATGGAACGAGAAAGCAAAATAAGACATCTAACAGTGTTCCTGCTGCACTTGGATGCAATACATTCTCCTGTACTGTTTGTGGCTTTTTGTGAAATTCTCGAGCCGGTCTGAAAAGTCATGCCCGTCATAGACATACAGATAATTAGTTCGTGGTTGTCGGAACCTCATACGTCGAACTCGACGGAAGAATCCATCATATATATATATATATATATATATATATATATATATATATATATAATTAATACAAATAAAATTTGGCACGTCGCTGAATGATTTTATATTCCGCACCTGGAATCCAGCGTGTGGTAGACGAATTTTTCCGTAATTGTTCATTTCACTCGTCAGGAGGTTTCAGCAACTGATTGCCGTTTTTCTAATTTTTCGTTATCTTTAAGGTCCTTGACAAGATCCAGAGACGGATAAGCAATATGGTTGGTCTTGATCTGGCATCTCGTCTTCAGTCGCTCTCTCACAGACGTGCCGTCACCTCCTTCTGTCTTTTCTTCAAATACTTTCACGGTAACTGCTCCGACCAGTTACTTTCGCTAGTTCCCAGACTGCATGAATTTAAGCGTGATATAGACTGACATCACGGTCCCACCCTTTCACCGTCGAAATGGTTAAATATGGTCGTCTTTTCTACTCGAATTTCTTCATGTCTCGCACCTCCCGTCTGTGGAATTCTCTTCCTATTACTTGTTTTCCCTGATAGCTATAATCTCCAACTATTTAAATGTAATTCCGATCGACATCTCCAGATGCCCTGAACTGTCCCCTGCCCTTCTCTTCATCCTTTCCTCCATCACACTTCTTTACTCTCGCTCCCCCTTTGTAACCCCCTGTGTACTAGTGACGTCCCGCCTTGCTTGGGGTGAAATGCTTAAAAAAAAAAAATAAATGAACCTTAAAATACTCAAGGAAATAGGGTAAGATTTAGGAATATTAAGATTACCTCCTCAGTTATCCATCGAAACTGCAATCCACCGAAATAAGAAAAGAAACCAGTCCCAACCGCGGGTCATTTAAAACTTAAGAGCAGATTGGTTGTTACTAACATCCAATCGGATGTGCGGAACACGTGGTCTTTCTTCCTCTTATTCTTTAAAAAGGCCAGAGTAGCTGTTAGTGTTCAATCAAAAGGGGGAATCAGGGGTTGATCTCCCCTGATTGGGTCGACTTGGTGATGGGGAGTATGATGTTGAAAGACCCGAAACTCCCTGATGAACCAAGGCAAAACATCACTGACGACCTTGTGCGCCTACTTAAAAGCGTATTTACGAATCAAAAAAAAAAAAAAAATGTAATTAATTTATGTGTTAATTGAGATATTATTATTATTGATCTTAGCTTGATTTTTCCCTATTTTGTGTGTGTGTCTAAGTGTGCGTGTGTGTGCCTGTTTTGTGTGCGTGCGTGCGTGTGCATCTGCATGTGCGTACGTGCATACGTATCAAATGTGATTATTTCTTTTCATAATTTTTTGTCTCCTTACTCTCTCTCCCTCTTTTTTTTTTCTCTTTCGGACAAGGTGCGTTCCAGAAAATTTTTTTTAGGAGGGGGAGCTATATCTGTTTCTAGAATATTGCAATTTTACTACTTTAGTATATTATTACTGGCCATCAAATAAGCTGACCTGCCAACACTTGTTATTCAGGATTGAAGGAGGCGGCTGTAACAGCTCTTCGAAAACACCCCTACTAAACACAGCTGACTCGTTTCCATAATGCAGTCGGGACGTGAAGACAACTTGAAAGCTTGCTATGAAATAATTTTATGTGTTGACAGAGATGGACGTCAAAATTGAACGTCGCCCTCCCTACAGTCGAGACTTTGCTCCCTGTAACTTCTGGTTGTTTCCAAAAGGGGCAGTTGTTTTTGAAGACATTGAAAAAATGGAGGAGGCTGTGACAAGAGTCCTATATATATATATATATATATATATATATATATATATATATATATATATATATATATATATATATATATATATATATATATATATATATATATATATATATTTTTTTTTTTCTGTTTATACGTTGTCTTTATAGATAAAAATATTTAAGTAAGTGCACTGTTTATAATAAGCAGTATTAACAACATTTACCGGCCTGTATGTACGAGAAATTTCATAGAAAATACGTGACCTCCGACAGGAATCGAACTGGTATCCTACACAGAACTACAAGGGGAGCGTCTGGTTAGCAAGGTCAAATCATGAGAAATTTGAAGTTTAAAAACATTAATTTAACCTTGCTAACCAGTCGCTTCCTCAGTCGCTAAATTGGCATAGCACGTCAGGCTATATGACGGTTCTGTGTAGAATAGATTCGATTCCCGTCGGAACACATATTTTCTATGAAATATCTCGGACATTCAGGCCAGTAAATGTTGTTAATACTATTTATTAAAAACAGAGCATTTACTTAAATATTTGTATCTATAAAAATAACGTATAAACAGTAGATAACTTAAAGTAATTGTCGGACTTTGTCCATTTCGTAGTGTGGGACGTCATTTGTATACGTTTGGATAAGCATCGAGCAGACATGAAGGTTCGAGGGAAATCATGGAAAATTGTAATTAAAAAATGTATGCTTTTTGTAAACGTCATCAACTCGTTTTTTTCTTCCTTGATTTGAATTCTTAAGCGTTTATAGTTTCTTTGCATTGTTTTACTCAAGTTAAATGAATACACATTTTTTCTTTTAATTATTCAACTACCAACGGAGACAAGCATCCTAACTTTGATGGAAAATTGCAGTTTAAAACAGTAAAATCGACCATGCTAACCAGACGCTTCTTCGTAGCTGAGTGGTATAGCACGTTAGATCTGATGACGGTTCCGTGTAGGGCACAAATTCGATTCCTGTCGGAGGATACATATTTTCTATGAATTTTCTAGGACACTCAGGCCGGTAAATATAATTAATACCGTTTATTATGAAAAGAGCTTTTACTTAAATATTTGTATTTATAAAAATAATGTATAAACAGAAGACAACTTAAAAAGTCCATTTCATAATATATGATGTCATTTGTTTTCGTTAAGATACGCTTCGAGCAGATATGAGCGTTCGAGAAAGATTATGGAAAATTTATTTGTTCAAAAGCAGTAATTTGGACTTAGTTTACTAGCTGCTACACTGTAGCTGAGTGGTATAGCACGTTAGATCTAATGACGGTTCCGTCTAGGGCACAGGTTCGATCCCTGTCCGAGGACATATTTTCTATGAAATTTGTCGGACATTCAAGCCAGTAAACGGACTTAATACTGTTTATTATAAACAGAGCATTTCCTTAAATATTTGTATCTGTAAAAATAACGTATACACAGAAAATAGATTAAAATAATTGTCGGATTAGTCTATTTAATAATATATGTATATATATTTATTGGGCAGTAATTTATTAAATACCAACGAAAGATCTTTGTTCATGTTTTTTTTTAATTTATTTTTTCTACATTTCGTAGAATTTTCTTGGTTTCGGAAACATACTTAGATGTTCGAGTACTTTCGGATATCGGTAGCCATTATGAAAGACATATAGTGCTCACTCGTTGTTTTTTTTTTCATTTTAAAGTATCCCTTGTTTCTCCGCGTGCTCACTTTGTTGTTCGATTATAGCCAACGAACGGGTTGTAAATAGTTACAAAGCAGTGCCAGGAAGTGATCACCGGTCAACGATTGCGAATGATTGTGTTGTTCCAATAGTCGAAGTGAGATAAGTTTTAACTGCATTGAAAATAAGCATTTAGCATTCTGGCATTTATTTGAGCACGATTTACAGATGCAAGGGTTAACTTTTGATACAGGTCTCAACCCGATTCATCTTTTAAAATTTCGACTCGAGTATAAACTGAACCAATGTTTACCTTTTCAATCAAGTATAAATCGAAACAATCTTTACTTTTTACCTACAAGTTCGACACAATTGTAAATTCAATCAATATTTATCTTCTGATAAAAGTATAAACTCAAAAGGTTTTTATATCTTGATTCAAGTATAACCTCGAAAGGTGTTTACATCTTGATTCAAGTATAAACTCGAAAGGTTTTTATTTCTTGATTCAAGTATAAACTCGAAAGATTTTTAGATCTTGATTCAAGTATAAACTCGAAATGTGTTTACATCTTGATTCAAGTATAAACTCGAAAGGTGTTTACACTTTTATTCAAGTATAAACTCGAAAAGTGTTTACACTTTGATCCAAGTATAAACTCGAAAAGTGTTTACATTTTGATTCAAGTATAAACTCAAAAGGTGTTTACATCGTGATTAAAGCACAGGTCCGAAAAATGTTCAAATCATGATTCAAGTATAAACTCAAAACTTTTCACATCTTGATTCAAGTATGAACTTGAAAAGCGTTTACTTCTTGATTCAGTTATAAACTCGAGAGGTGTTTACATCTTGTTTCAAGTATAAAGTCGAAAACTGTTCACATCTTGATTCAAATATAACCTCGAAAGGTGTTTACATCTTGATTCAAGTATAAAGTCGAAAAGTGTTTAGATCTTGATTCAAGTATAAACTCGAAATGTGTTTACATCTTGATAGAAGTATAAACTCGAAAATGTTTACTTTTCTAACCCAATTTCTAAACTCGCCCCATGTTTACCTGTTGACATTTGTCTCAACCCGAGAATGTTTGCCCGTAGAGTATTTCAATTTTTGTTGTCGTTGCATTGAATGACCATACAAGTAACAATCAAACCCAACTCGATATTTAGTTATTGGGAAAATTCGTTTTTTTTTTAGCTAATATTTTCGAGAGATTTTTTTTTTTTCTTGGGCGGAGTGACATAGTGAAAGGGTTGACGGTAGGGCGCCTGGTAAGATGGCAGGGAATGATACGCTTGTTAGCAATTCATGTACACTTTTCAAAAGCAGACAGATATTCCCGCCACCCCTCTTAAGATGGAGGGCACTGATAGCAATTTTACTGACGCCTATGAAATCAGAATAAAATGCCAAGCATGTGGAAATTAAAATGATGAGTTGTCTTTTTGCTTTTCACTGACGCGCATATGTTCACGGGATTTTAGTTTAATTTTAAACCAGATTTAGTCTTTTTTGTTTTGTTTTGTTTAATATGGTGTTAGTTAGAAGAAGCTTCTTTTAAAATTCTTTTTTTTTATTTTTTTTTATTACTAATGGTCCACCAACATAAAGACCAAATGCGAATCAGGGTTGCTGAATCTTGTTATAGAAGCGCCTGAACAGACGATAAAAAGTACCGTAGACGGGGCTATGTAGGAGAGATAATGGTTAGCCTTGGGCTTGAAGAAGTTAAGATTCTAGTGATTGAGAAAACGTCCTGTCTGGAGTCTGGAGTCTGTTCCATAAAGTAGCAGTCCTAGAGTAGAAGCTATCCAAGTGGAACTTCCTCCTTACTAATGGAATACAAAGGGAATAGGAATGAGTCGTCCGTGTGTACGTGGCATGTAGAAGGTCAGTACTGGTGGCACTAAAGAATGGAGTTCGTCAGAACATTTGTCACAAAAATACCGATAGAGTAGCTGCCTGTGAAAAAGGGGTTATAAAGTGGAAAATAATCCATCACCTACAAGGCCGCGTAGATGCTTTTGAATTCTGCCAAGACAGACAAGTGAAGACTGCGCAGCTCCAGCCAAGATATGGCAGCAATACTCAATTTTTGGTATCCATTATTGATGCTCTGGTGTAATATCCGCTCGTCGTAGCATGTACTAGTAAATTCCATTTGTTAATATTCTTAGACTGTATGATTACATTAGAAATATTTTTAAGTCAATTAATATACAAAAATAAAAAAGGGATTAAAACAATATGGGCCTTCTCACCGGACTTATAACAAATTTACAGCGAAGAGGTTTTGAAAGAACAAGCTACTTAACAAAGAACTATTTGCATTCCTAGGAAATCTTTAGGAAATATATATATATATCTTTTAAGCGTTTCACCCCAAGCAAGGCGGGAAGCCACTAGCACGCATGGGGTTACAGAGAGTTGGAGCTAGAGCAAATAGGAGTGATATAGGAAAGGATGAAGAGAAGGATAGGGGATAGATCAGGGCATCTGGAGACGTCGATTGACATTATATTTGAATAGTTGGAGATTATAGCTATCAGGAAAACAAGAAAAGGGGATGGAGTTCCACAGGCGAGAGGTGCGAGACATGAAGGTATTGGAGTAGAAGAGACGGCTACATTTAACAGTTTCGATAGTGAAAGGGTGAGAGCGAGATGCCAGCCTAGTAGAACGTTTAAATTCATGAAGTCTGGGGACCAGCGAAAGCAGCTCATCGGAGCAATTACCATGAAAGTATTTGTAAAAAAGACAGAGGGAGGCGACGGCAAGTCTGTGAGAGAGCGACTGCAGACGAGATGTCAGATCAGGGCCAATTACGTTACATATACATCTCTGGATCTTATCAAGAACCCTGAGACAAACAGAAGGGGCATATATGGCAGCAATACTCCATGCAAGGGCGAATGGTTGATTTGTAGATTTGAAGGATCGACTCTGGCGAGAAAAATTTCCTGGCGGACCACAAGAAGCCAAATTTCCTTGCGGTGGACGAAGCTATTAACTCAATGTATTTGTTCCATCTCAGGTCAGCAGTCAATGTATATATATATATATACAATATATGCAGTCAGTATATGAGAATAACTGAGAATATATATAATGGGAGCAAAACCTTTGCATACGGATAGGAAATGAATTAAGTACAAAAAAAAGAAAAAAGAAAAAAGAAAAGAATACAAAGGGTCGTAAGACAAGGATGTCTCATCTCACCGGACTTATTCAATATTTACAGACAGGATTATTGGCCGAAACAGAATTATTGGCCGAAATGCAGACGATATTCAGAATATATGCAATAATAAGCACATAAAGAAAACTGCATGAAGACTGACAAAAGGTAGGAAAGGAAGGTGAGAAGAAAGGACTAAGCATCAATTGTAAGAAGATATAATGGATGGTTGTCAGCTAAAGCAACAGCCTGAGATGCAAACTACGAATTGGGAATCTGGAAATCAAGCAAGTACGAAAATTTAAATAGAGTGAAACCTCGGTTCTCGAACGTCTCACATGTCGAACAAATCGGTTTTCGAACAGAAAATTCGTGATGAAAATGCCTAGGTTATCGAACAAAATTTCGGTTCTCGAACAACATTGCCGAACAGAATAATTACTGAGTCGACACCGTGTTCTATACATTTGTGTATTGTGCAATGCTTTTCTTTTCCAATTTTATTGAACTGTGACTTTTTTGCCGACATTTATTCCTATTGGAAAAATAGTTTCGGTTTACGAAGAAAAAGAAGTCAATCAATTTGTCGAGTAGTATAAAAAAAAACAAACAAAAAAAACTTCTGATTTTATGTAAATGGAAAGCGACATTTCAAGGCCAAATTAACCAATATGAGACTCCTTTACTACAGGCTTAGACTTACAGCGACTGAGATTCCTGAAGAAGGTCAAAGGGAGAAGAAACATTGTGACTATAACAATCAAGATCGGGACCCTTGTCAAATCGTAGAATTTTATTGAAAAGCTTTAAAAATATGGGTTTTGTGTATTCTTTATATTTGTGAGCCTGAATGTGTGCTATAGCTTCTGTCCTGTTGTGCTGTAAGGTCTTTGTTAAAAAAAAGGAACCATTTCTGTTAATTCACCCCAAAAACAGCATAAAGTTACTCATCGCAAATATTAATTCCCACCAAGAAATCATAAATTTTAAATCAAAGTTTGTTTTTTCGTTAAATTTTTGGCACTCTTTTGAAATTATAATTTTAAATCAAAATTTGTTTATTCTGTTTCGCAATAATTCCAACTCTCAGAAATGAAAAATGACCAAACGTCAGGGAGTTATTCACATTTCGTAAGTGCGGATGTCATATTCGAGGAAGCTTACAAAGAATTTTTTACAATTAAAAAAAAATCAAAAAAAAAATCTGTTTTTGGTTTGTTTATCGGGTGAGTGCGAACGCAGACCCCAATACTTAAAAATATCACACCAGGGTTGCCCACATTTGGGACGGTCGCAAAGGTAAAAAACAATCGGAGTGCAGCTGAAGGTTCTCGTTCTGAGACAACTTGGTGTGAATTTTAGTAAATATAAATCCTTTTTTTTTTTTTTTTTTTTTTTTTTTTACGGGGGATAAATTAATATTTTGGGGTGAATTAAAAGAAAAGGTCCTCAAAAGCCACGATTTCATTTGCCAGGTCTGCAGACTTACTTGGCGTAATACAATCTTCCTTTTATCGTTTTCACCAATTTTGGGCTTGAATCTTAGCAAAATAAGCTTAGCTAACAACGAAAAAATGTTATTGCACTTAAATAAAAAAGAAAGAGAAACTGCTTGTGTACAAATGTAAAACACTTGTTTTTTTTATTCTTTTTTATTCCAGCGTCATCTACCGGTGAGTTTGCCTGTGCTTTAGGAATGAGGTATTTTTTTTCAACAAGTTGGAACGAAATCAAGAGGCCAGAAGCGGCCGACCGTTTTATGAAATAGATTACACCAGAGACATTCCAAACTCGAGCATGTACAGCTCACATCTTTTTTACGTCTTTTCTAGCCAAATTCTCACCAGATTATTTGAAAACATTCCTCAGTTAAAAGCGAGTAAAATTACTTCTAAATAATCAACATTAAATGATGGAATGCACGCTTGTACGTACGCACAAATATCCCCTAATACATACATACATACATACATACATACATCTATCTATCTATCTATCTATCTATCTATCTATCTATCTATCTATCTATCTATCTATCTTACTTTATACATTATCTATCTATCTATCTATCTATCTATCTATCTATCTATCTATCTATCTATCTATCTATCTATCTCAGTCTTTTCATATCTATCTATCTATCTATCTATCTATCTATCTATCTATCTATCTATCTATCTATCTATCTTACTTTATACATTATCTATCTATCTATCTATCTATCTATCTATCTATCTATCTATCTCAGTCTTTTCATATCTATCTATCTATCTATCTATCTATCTATCTATCTATCTATCTATCTATCTATGTCTCTGTCTCTGTCTGTCTGTCTGTCTCTCTCTATATATATATGTAATCATTTCATCCTAAGCAAGGCGATAATACCACTAAGACGCAAGGATATACTAAACCTACACACTCCTATTCAAAAGGCAGTGTGAACCCCAACATATACGAATCCTTTAATCACACACACACACACACACACACATATACATATATATATATATATATATATATATATATATATATATATTATGAAATAGATTAATCCGACAATTATTTAATATATTTTCTGTTCATACGTTATTTTTATAAATATAATTTATTTAAATAAATGTTCTTTTTTTTTTTTAAAGTGACTACAGTATTAATTACACTTACCGGCCTGAATGTTCGAGAAATTTCGTAGAAAATCTGCCCTTTCCGACAGGGATCAAACATGTAACCTAATGTGAAAATATCATAAAAATTGGATTTATACTTTTTGAGATACCGACGTTTAATTCTTGTTCCTTAATATATATATATATATATATATAAGTGAATATTGAAGTCAACACTCAGAGGCGACAGGCTGTTTCATGTTGAACGCAATCGTCAGGCCGCCTGACGATTGTGCCCTGCCTGAAACAGCTTGTCGCCTCCGATTGTTTACTTCAATGTTCACTTTTATATTCATATTTACAAACGCTCGATCTCTGATATTAAGCACTTTATCTCATAAATATAGCAAACCTTAAAACTATATTTCTTCATATGTATATATATATTACTAAATACACACACACACACATACATACATATATAGTTTATTGTTTATTTAAATAAACAATGAGCTATATCTATATATACCCGACGAGTTGGGTAACCAACGAAACTTTAGTCGCACACCAAACGGAGGTATATGTATATTTATTAACATATATTTTTTTTATCGCTGTCTAATCACATTGAGCAGTATTATGTCTGCACCTCTTGGTTAAATTTGATAATTATTTATTTGCTTACCAGCGTATGCACAGCAGCACATGGGTATATGATCACTAATATCAAGTTATCTCATTTACTTAACCCTATACCTATATATATATATATATATATATATATATATATATATATATATATATATATATATATATATTTATATATATATATATGTATATATATGTATATATATATGTATTTTTTACAATGAACTAAAGAATATAAAACAAATACTTATTAATAATGGCTTTTCAAACTATATAATTGATGAACAAATCAGATGCTTTCTTAGAAGTTTCAATACTAAGCAAACAGAACACAATTCTGCTTCTACTGATCTCAAGCATATTAATCTCCTATATCGTAATCAAATGCATACTAATTATAAATAAGATAAAGATATACTAAAAAAATTAGTAAATACTAATATATCTACAACAGATCTTAGCAAAAAAAAAAAAAGTTAATCATATACTACACTAAATCTAATATATCCAACTCAATTATTCGCACTGATTCTCCCCCACAGTTAGCGATTTACAAAAAAACAACATAGTTTACAAATTCAAGTGCCCTCTGGGAGATTGTATCTCCAACGGATTAAATAATATTTATGTTGGTCACACCTCAAACTCGCTTTCACGACGCTTGACACTACATTTGAATAATATCTCTAACATTTTTAGGCATTTAAAACAACATGCCTGGTCGCATACACAATTCCGGAAAATCCTTATACTCAAATGCCTATAATTGATAACAGAAGCCATTGGTTTATACTAACGGCTTTCCATGCTTAACGCTTCTCATTTTCACTCTCACGTGATCATGTGTGACGACATGAGCCGCGGTGCCATTTTCGCTACATGCGTCTCGTATGCACGAGTTTGTCGTTGCTTGGAAATCTTCTATGCAAACAAAAAAAGACTATCATGATTAACATGTCCGTGTATTGTTTAATATATTGTAATGTAATTGTCATATTTGATGATGGCTTATGTAAGCAGAAAGCTTAGATAGCATTGAAAAACATATATCAATATGGTGATTTTCTTTCGTCTTTATGTTATCAGACGATATGAAAGGATTTGCATAAAATAAATAGACAAAACTTGTCTATACTATTTAATGAAACATGCATCAGTGAAAAAATGCTGCATAAATACACAGGATATATATATACATATATATATATATATATATATATAATGTCATCCACAGACAGACTGTTTCGTTGTATCACAGCTCATCAGTGCGGCTAGACATCCGGTTGCCTCTAGCTAGGATCGAAACCAGACTGAATTGGTATCAGGAGGATATTCTACCACTAAGCTGTCGGCGTACGGTCGGGATGAAGGTGGATTTTTAGCGTATTTATTTTTTGGAAACACGCCCAGTGACCGACAGTGACTCAATTCGGCTTGCGAAGAGTCTCGAAGAGTGTATATATATATATATATATATATATATATATATATATATATATATATATATATATATATATATATATATATATATATATTTGGTTGCTTTGTGTTGTGCATATATATATATATGCATAACACAAAGCAACCAAAGATATATATACAAAGAAGAGCGACATTACCTGAACTGATATTTGTTAACTTTCGTCTGTTTTGTTAAAATTCCATATTTGCCAAGTACCCATTGCCTAACGCATGACAAACGTACGGTTCAATGATCCATTAAATCGATCAAGAAGCTATATTTAATTTCTTTTTAACTCGAACCATACGAGAGCTAAATTTTGGTCCCTCGACGTGGTGTAATGATTTGCAAGTTTGTCTCGCTAGATTAATTACGACTGAACAGAGAGTTAGTGTTCTAGCCTCACTGGGTGCTCCATACTATGGGCCTTGTGCCACATCTAAGCTGCGCTTAATAAATCATTTGTAGGGCACCTCGACGTGCTGTAATTGTTAGCAAGATCGTCTCACTATATCACTTACGACTGAATAGTGAGTTCGAGCCTCAGTGGGTGCTTCATACAATCGGCCTTGTGCCACATCTAAGCTGCACTTAGAAAAACATTTATAGGGTACTTTGACGTGCTGTAATAGTACGCAAGTTCGTCTCACTATATCACTTACGACTGAATAGTGAGTTCGTGCCTCACTAGGTGCTCCATACTATCTGTCTTGTGCCGCATCTAAGCTGCGTTTAGAAAAACATTTATAGGGTACTTTGACGTGCTGTAGTAGTTAGCAACCTCGTCTCACTATATCACTTACGACTGA
Source organism: Acanthosepion lycidas (assembly GCA_963932145.1). Classification (NCBI taxonomy): domain Eukaryota; kingdom Metazoa; phylum Mollusca; class Cephalopoda; order Sepiida; family Sepiidae; genus Acanthosepion; species Acanthosepion lycidas. The sequence goes on along the minus strand of OZ010598.1, from coordinate 39,482,378 downwards.
ATAGTGAGTTCGAGCCTCACTGGGTGCGCCATGCTATTGGCCTTGTGCTACATCTAAGTTGCGCTTAGAAAATCATATATATATATATATATATTTTTTTTTTTTTTTCTTATATTAACCCAAGTATTAGGTTGGTGCAAACATAATGACGTAATCATGTAGTTTTTTGACGTTAAAAAATACGTCAAAAAACGACATTATTACGTCATTATTTTTGGACCAACCTAATACTTTCAATCTCCTCTGAGATCATCTTTCAAAACACGGGCGATCGCGCCCTGTTATAATTATTTTAAAATTAATTGTAGCTACGATGTTTTTTTCAAACAATCGTCCACGATGTAAGGGAGGTAATGTAATATGATAAAATCCAACAAAATATATATATATATATATATATATATATATATATATATATATATATATATATATATATATATGTGTGTGTGTGTGTGTGTGTGTGTGTGTGCGGGTAATTTTCGTTTGAGGATGAAACAGGGCCTGATACTTTAATTTAATACTTAAGAAATAATTATAATATATATATATATATATTTTGAACAATAAAAAAAAAATTAAAAATTAAAATCCTCAGACACACTGGGTTGTAGATTAATATTCTTTCGTTTTTTTTTATTATTATTCCATTTAGATTCCTCGACTAGTTACGACCAAAATGGCCATCATCGGGAGGAGAAATATTTCTGCTTGCTGCTAGCACTAAACTACAGAATATATATATATATATATGTATATATGTATATGTATATGTATATATATATATATATATATATATATATATATATATATATATATATATATATATATATATATATGTATATATATATATATATATGTATATATATATATATATATGTATATATATATATATATATGTATATATATATATATAATTTTTTTAATGAAAAGTAATAGTGATTTAAGTTGCACTTCGAACGTCGGTAAATGTATATTTATTAATATATACTTCGTAGGTCTGTCTAATCGCATTGAGCACTGTTTTGTTTACACCTTAAATTGAGTAAATATTTATTCTCTTACTTCTGTATGCACGCTATACGGTTGTTAATTTTGAGTTATTTGATTTATCCACATTAATATATATATATATATATATATTGCCTGTCGTGCTTTTACCGATTTCGCCACAGAAGAGCGTTTCGGTTAGCAAAGTCGATTTATAAAAATCTAATCGAGACCCTCCTCTATGGCGAAATTGGTAAAAGCACGTTAGACTAATTGACCGTTTCGTATAGGATATAGGTTCGATTCCTGTCGGAGGACGCATATTTTTTATGACAATTTCTCGGACATTCAGGCCGCTAAATGTTGTTAATACTGTTTATTATAAAACAGAGCATTTACTTAAATATTTGTATCTATAAAAAAGAATCTATAAACATAAAAATGTCTTATTATATATATATATATCTGTGTGTGAAACAAAAATATACATCTCTAGCATAAGCTACTTTGCTGTCTATTATCTTAGGTCCTCCATAGATCTTAATTTTCCTCGACGAGCTACTACCGGAAAATCAAGCGATTGATTCGAACAAGTAGTGAGTTCAATGTGACTAACTGAAATCAAAAATTTGCAAAAAAGACTCATGATTTATTTAACAGAGAGAGCCTAATATTCTACCATGAATATTCACTTTGAGTATGTGTTTATGCGTATCTGTGTGTGCGTGTGTGTGTGAAAGAGAGAGAGAGAGAGAGAGAGAGAGAGAGAGAGAGAGAGAGAGCTTGTGTGGGTTTTGTGTATGTATGTTTTGTACTCGCATGTTTACATTGAGTGTGCATGATGTAGATATCCGTGTTCCATGCAATGATCTTTATATTTAGCTATTTTATCTTTCCCTATAATTGCTTGTTGCCAGCAAATCTTTGTCCTTTTCAGAACATTTTTTTCAATTTTAGAGACAGCCAAAACTCACAAGTCTCGTGAATTGGGTAAATGGCGCACTTACGTAACAGATTTCGCGACCAGGAACTTGCGAAATCCTCATTTAGAAACATTGACATGGTGAATAGGAATCTCCTTGTTAGGAAAGAATTCGATTTTTTTCCCCAAGGAACAGATTTACGTAGGGCTTTCAACACCAACAATTATTTATTATTATTATCTAAAGTTGATTGGCTCCTGGGTCTTATACAGGGCGAATAATTGTACATAAAAAAAGACTTTCTACTATGTCGAGTTTTTTTCTTTTGTAGCTTAAAGATAAAATACATATTTATATTAAAATGTCCTACAACACATTTTTAAAATAACCAGCAATACATTTTATCTATGTATATATAGCTGGCCACTCGTATTCGAGGATACACGTCTACTATTGCAGACGCTTGCTCAGGTGCATTTGTGTTTATTCAACACCCACAGAGCCCACCTGTGGTTTATATTGCAACTATGCTGAGCAGACCTTAGATTAGAGTTATCTAATGTGATCAATAATTTAAACAAGGCTAGCATGCTCAAGCCCTCGGCCACGATGACTTGTGCTAGCACAACTACCGACGGTCCTCCAGGGTTCCGTCTACCCAATTTCACTTACAAGTCTTGGGTCAACCCGTGGCATAGTTTTCAGGCACCTTCCAAAGGTTCCGTACGCTAGGATTGACCCCTCCAGTCCGATAAAATCGGGAAGTTTCTTTCCCGACAAATTGACTATGGAGAGATTCGAACCCGGGTCTCATTGTCAGAATGCGAATGTTCTAACCACTCCGCCATAGTTGTTATTATTACTTTATCTATAGTTCAAGGCGTACAACTGCATTCAATATATATTTAGTTGAAGGCATGAAATTGTGTTCAGATTATTTTAATTTCGGCATTAAATAACCCATAGAGGTGTTGATATGCCGCTAAACAAAACCAACCAACCAACTCGATCACAGTCAACCGTTATCTATCCTACATATTCTTATCTTATATACTTCTTAATTCCTCCTTTTACGCCATTACTCAACCTCATTCATTAACCTTTGCCCTGATTGGCTCCTGGGTTTTATACTGGGCGAATAATAGTACATAAAAAAAAGACTTTACTGTGTCGAGTTTTTTTTTTCTTTTGCAGCTTAAAGATAAAAAAAAAGAAAGTTTTGTACCACCATAAAGTACCCTCAAAGAAGGGATGCTGAAAAGATGGCGACTTGTAATGGGCGAATAATCTATAATTCTCAAAATGTATGTGTGTGTGTGTGTGTGTGTGTGTGATCGGATGTTGTTTATGCATTTCCACAGTTTTCATCCGATTTCAATGATTTTTGTTGTTTGATAGATAATTCTTCAGTGTCGGTTTTGAGTCCAAATTGTTATTACTATCTATAGTTGAAGGCATACAACTTCATTCAATATATATTTAGTTGAAGGCATGAAATTTTGTTCCGATTATTTATATTTCGACATTAATTAACCCTCAGAGGTTGATATGGCGCTAAACAAAGCCAGCCAACTAACAAACCAACTCGATCACAGTTCATTATCCTAAATATTCTGATCATATGCACTTCTTAATTCTTTCCTTTCACGCCATTACAACAACCTCATTCATTATCCTTTGCCCTGATTGGCTCCTGGGGGTCTTGTACTGGGCGAATAGTCTATAACTATAATTCTCAAAATGTGTATGTGTGTATGTGCGCGTGTGTGTGTGTGTATGTGTGTGTGTATGTGTGTGTGTGTATGTGTGTATGAGTGTGTGTGTGTATGTGTGTGTATGTATGTATGTGTGTGTATGTGTGTGTGTATGTGCGTATGAGTGTGTGTGTATGTGTGTGTGTGTGTATGTGTATGTGTGAGTGTGTATGTGTGTGTGTGTATGTGTGTGTATGTGTGTGTGTATGTGTATGTGTGAGTGTGTATATGTGTGTATGTATGTGTGTATGTGTGTGTGTATGTGTATGTGTGTATGTGTATGTGTATGTATGTGTGTGTGTGTGTGTGTGTGTGTGATCGGATGTTGCTTATGCATTTCCACAGTTTTCATCCGATTTTGATTATTGTTTTTGTTTGATAAATAATTCTTCAGTGCCGGTTTTGAGTCCAAATTGTTTGCGACAATAGCTCTCCACTACTTCCTGTTCATTCTAACTCTCAACAACGTTTTACTATTTAGTTCTTGGATATATATCTTCCATAAAAACTTTAATAAAAATAAATAGTTTAAATTATTACAATTATATTATTTATTATTATACAAATCCCTTTTCAGGTTCACCTCCCCATTCAAATTGTTAATCCCCCCCCATTTGGGGATGTGCCTAAGTTGCACCCAATTGTTGTTACTAATATTGATTTTCGGGTGGGATGACTTTAAACTTAAACTGCTCCAATTGAACGGCAAACATCCCCATTAATGAAAGACCCGATCAAAGACTGCTTACTGCTAGTAAGCTATATGAATGATTCAAGCCTGTAGGTCTTAGCGAGAACCACATAGACTTGAGACATGTAAAAACGCTATCAACACCATCAGCTAAAATGGATATGACATGTAACTTGAAGAGAAAATAATAGCATAAACGAAATTTTGACGTTCCACACTATATCGAACAAAAGGTTAGGAAGGAAACCCTTATCAATACTGGAAAGATATTTTCCTAAAATATGTTTTCATAGAAAGATTTTATAAATTTCAAACTAAAGTAACAATGGCTGCTCGGTCGGTAAATGTCGAATGTTTCCTTATAAGCTAATATTATCACTTTTTTTTTTTTAAATAGGAAAACATTTGGCATTCCTAGCAGCCGGTATTACTGTTGCTTAAAATTTATAAAATCTTTCTTTTAAAACAAATTTTCAGTAAAATAGGTTTCTCAAGTCCACTAATTGTTATGGCTCTTTCGAATATGAATTGGGGTTTCCTTGCTAACTTTTTGTTCGAAGTGGTGTGGAATGTCAATATGGTCACTATGTCATCATTCCTTCTTCGAGTCACATTTGCTATTTAAATTATTTGTCGCTCTTTTTCAGATTGATATCAACAGAATATTATTTAACTGAAAGGTAAAAACAGAGAAGCAAAAACGAAATGAGAAAGATTTTTGGCCTGGAGAGGAACCTAGATAATTGTTAATGTTTTTAAACTAGTCACTTACAAGCGTAAAATCTAATATCGCCGTCAAATGTATCTTTTTGACATTCAATGAGATTTTCAGAGGCTGAATGGGGTCGTGACTTTAAGGTGATCGTAAAATTAGAGATCGTAAACATCTGAGACAGTCGTCTAAGTTATGTGAAAGATAAACGAGAAATCGAACGTTGTGTCAAGGCTCCTTGGATAACAAAGAAAACACCCTATATCTATATCTATGTCATCAGTAGACAATGGGATAGAATAGCAATTAGAATTATACCAATGATCTTATTTTTTACTGCAGACAGAAGGAACTACACCTTGATTTTATGACTATAAAAGTAGAGGGGTTGTTATATATATATATATATATATATATATATATATATACATATATATGTGTGTGTGTGTGTGTGTGTGTGTGTGCATGTGGTGCAGTTTGGTGCAATTTATATTACGGTACTTTCAACTGCACATTCAGTCATCTTCAGGCATGGAAATTATTTATTCTCATCTAATTATTTTGTCTCGGATGCTACCAGGATTTTACTAAAAACAAAATAATTTCCATGCCTGAAGATGACTGAATTTGCAGTTGAAAGTACTTAAAGATAAAAAAAAGACCTTATACAGCTTATAATTATTAAAAACAAGGATCATAACATTCGTCGAGTGATTTATAGGTTAATGCAACTTTAAATTTTTTTTTACGAAAGGATTTCGCCATTTTATATCATTAAGTTTATTAATCTACTTTTTGTATGAATGATTCATTGTAATATATATATATATATATATATATATATATATATATATATATATATATATGTATATATATATATATATATATATATATATATATACACACACACACGCGCACACACACATATATTATAATATAATAATATTATATATATTATTATAATTATATATATTATAATAATATATATATATATATTATAATATATATATATATTATAATAATATTATATATATATTATAATATATATATATATATATATATACACTATAATAATATTAACGCGGTAATATACGGATATATTTAAATATATTTTCTGTTTATACGCTATTTTTATGGATACAACTTATTTGAATAGATGCTCTGTTTTAATTAAACAGTATTAATTACATTTATCAGCCTGAATGTTAGTTTAATTTCGTAGAAAATATGCGTTCTCTGACAGGAATATAACCTGTATCTCATACAGAAATCGTCATTTGACGTGGTGTGATGTTAACCATTCAGTCACAGAGAACTTTCCTGTTAGCAAAATTCAAATTACTGCTTATAAACACACATATTCGTCGATCTTTCTCGATAATTCATTTTTGCCCTGAAATTTAACCTAACGTAAACAATGCCAACATAGATGAAATGCATTAAATTCGACAAATATTTTGATATCTTTTCTGTTTATACGTTATTTTTTATGGATACAATTCATATGGACTTTGCTAACATTGTTTCCGTATGGCTACAGGTTCGATTCATATCGGAGAATATATAACTTCTACGAAATTTCTCGGACATTCAGACTAGTAAATGTAATTAATATTATTTAATTAAAACAGAGCATTTACTCAAATAAGTCGTATCGATAAAAATAACGGATAAGCAGAAAATGTTATTAAAATATTTATCGGATTTAATCCATTTCATCTAATATATATATATATATATATATATATATATATATATATATATATATATATATATATATATATAGAGAGAGAGAGAGAGAGAGAGAGAGAGAGAGAGATAGATAGATAATATTAGTGGTAAATATACACATACATATGCAAAATATATAAATATATATACATAGGTGCATACACATACATGTATATTTATTGAATAAAAAATTCCAAGAGGATAGAATCCAGGTAGAATTCAATGTCCAGGACAGAGGAAGAATATAATAAAAAGGCTGAAACACTAATATTCCATGGTCATAATACCATTGGAATCGTTTTTTTTTAATTTGTAGGTCTGATGAATTGGATCGTATTTACGATTCCAATGGAATAAATGATGGCCATGGAATATTAGTGTTATGGCCTTTTTATTATATATATATATATATATATATATATATATATATATATATATATATATATATAAATTACTATAATTGGGGTGGCGGTTCTTTTCGAGCCATTATCTACGGTATATATCGGAAAATAGGGCAAATAGGGCCACAAAAAGCAGGTAGGTGTTCAACCTCCTATTATCGACCACATAGCCGTCTCACAGATACCGTGATTCACATGCAGCGCGAGTCGGCCATCTTGGACCCCAAGGCCCGCGTGAACTAATATATATATATATATATATATATATATATATATATATATATATATATATATATATATATATGTATGTATGTATGTATGTGTGTGTGTATATATATATATATATATATATATATATAAATAAAAAG
>OZ010598.1:39429811-39469811 GCA_963932145.1 Acanthosepion lycidas | reverse complement strand
TGAAATTTTCCAGTTTGTGTATAAGCTGTCGCACATCAAGATACTCTTGCTCTTTGTTTGTTTCTTTCTTTCTCTCTATCCTTCCTTCAATTCTTTCTTTCCATTTATCCTTCCTTCCTTCCTTCCTTCCTTCCTTCCTTCCTTTCTTTCTTTCTTTCCTTCCATTTATCCTTCCTTCCATTCTTTCTTTCTTTCTTTCTTTCTTTGCGATCCCCGAGTTACAGTATCCTGTGTTCCGTATATTGTCCAAACAAACGAACATTATGAAAATTCCCAGTTTGTGTATAAGTTGTCGCACATCCGGATGCTTTCTTTCTTTCTTTCTTTCTTTCTTTCTTAGCAACCCCCCCCCGGGTTACGGTGCCCTGTGTCCATTATATTGTTCGCCGAAACGAACATTCCTATGCTTCGCTAATTTTTTAATCCTACTCACGTATATAGGCTCATACAATGTTAGACTGGAAGAAATGATCTGTGCGCTTCAAAACCTGCAAAAAATTCGCATAAAAAAGGGCGAGCCGATTTACTGAAGCAAGAATGGCACATTTAGATGAGCCAATGCCTAACACAGACAAATTTATGAGGGTCAACTGGAGCGTCAGCGAAATTTACGAGAAAAAGTAACACTCCAACTTTATCTTGAAAAGTATTTTGCGAAAGTTGAAAGAAAAAAAATAGCAACGCCTCTCTGAAAAAAGTATTAAGACGTAATAAATGTGTTTTAATAATTTATGTTCGGACGCAGACAATATTAACAGTTTAATCGTACCATAAAAGCAGGACTACCATTGGTGTTTCTTGCAGCTATAATTCCGACTTACGTATGGTTCTCTTCTCCTCGTTTAGTCTCGTAGACTTCACTGGGGTGTATAGGACCACAGCTATCAACAACGCTAAGGCGTTGCTGCTAGGGCCGGTTCTAGAGTATCCTGTTTCCCATATATTTTTCTGTGTTTCACCTGTACGGTCTGGTGCGGGTAGGTAGATAGGTAGCACTTGGGGCAACTTCTTGTGCGGGTAGGCAGATAGGTAACACTTGGGGCAACTTCTTATTCTGTCACGACAGGCTAACGGATAAGCTCTTCCTTTTGGTCAGCGCAGACTCTCTTCTACATTTTCTATGCCCATATCACAACTTCGTCTACGATTCGTTTGAAATTACACTATAACGGGCGTTCATGAACTCTCTCGCCGGAGAACACAAGGAGAGGTATTAGAACTCCTTTCGATGGGTGTGGCTGCTTATATAAGCCCACAGGCGGAACTTTCTAACTTCCAACAAAGTGGCAGTCTATTTTATTTTGGTCAGTTTGGTGGTCGTTTTAAAGATCTTAGTTCGAAGATTTTATTGCTGGTCATAAAAGCATCAGCCATTTCAGACTCAGATAAAATATTTCACCGTCCACTTTTCTTTTTTTTTTAAGAGGATAAAATCTTTCAGAAGAACATCTGTTGGTCGTTAATCGCTCAAGCTAAAATGGGAAAAACATTTTTTTTTCTTTTTAAACAAGTCACAGTTTGGCTCCGTGAAAACAATAAGACAAAAGTGAAATTTCTACTAACCTCATAAGAAGGCAAAAAAGACACAACAATTCATAAACAGCATTGTTTTTGCACAGTGGGATTTTTGAGGACCCAAGAATCGAGCTCTTCTAATTATTGACGTCTTTCGCAGTTTAAAAACGTTAAAATTTGCCTTCCGCTCTGACGTGCGACGATAGCTTAGGGGTAGAATCACTGACTGATGGCAAATCGGTCGGGTTTCCATCCAGACTTGAAACAATCGGATCTCTAGCCACAGTGACGAGCTGTGATGCAGCGAAACAGTCTGTATGTGGATGACTATATATATATATATATATATATATATAAGCTTTCCAGTCAGCTTTAATATACAAAAATTTAAATGCAATGTCAATCGTTATCTACTGTTCTTTGGGTTACTCTTTATATGCTATCGCTCCAAAGTAATGTTTATATTTTCTAACATTTACGCACACAATAACCCTTTGTGGCTTTACTCCGTTGCTTAGGGTGAACACGACTGATATATATATATATATATATATATATATATATATATATATATATATATATATATATATATATATCGGGTGTAGCAGTGAAATTGTACGAATCGTGTAACAGCAAAATTGTCCAATTGTTAGATTAAGATTTGAACTGTTGTATTTTAGAAATGATTAAAGATATCTTACTGTAATTCTCCCTAGATTTTATAACCACATTGGACTCTATTTTGACCAATGAGAATGTATAATTACACTCGAAGCTTAACAGAAGAACCGTGATGAAATCGATCATAAACAAAAATGATATGTTCATCATTAATTGATCATAGCTAAGGACCGAAAGCTCATGAAGGATTAAAGTTATATATATATATATATATATATATATATATATATATATATATATATATATATATATATATCTTATCTAAAAACTTGTAAAAAAAAAGAAATTCAATTAGTTTAGTGCTTTTTAGTGTTTTTTGTTTAGATATTACACATTTTTTTGGATGGACAATTTTGCTGTTACACTTGGTATGTATATATATATATATATATATATATATATATATATATATATATAGCGTAGTTGCAGCATAAGCTATAGGTGGGCTCTGAAGATAGCGAACAAACGTTAATGTTTCAGAGCAGGCGTCTGCAACAGGGATTGGCTAACTACCCCAACAGATAACTATACTCAAATACTTAGCCATTACACACACAAACACGCACACACGTATATATATATATATATATATATATATATATATATATATATATATATATATATATATATATGGAGAGAAAGAGTGAAAGAGAGAGAGAGAGAGAGTAAAACATGTATTTTTTTTTTAACATGAATTTATTTTCCTATATTTAGAAAATAGGGCAGGGTCAACTGGTGTTATTTGAAAGTTAATTTGCGCACACCCATACACCCTCGCATTTTCCCTTGCGTATCAACAGAAGTCGTTACTAAAAGCAAATATCAACACTTAAAAATTTAGTGGGAAATGCAAACTAACACTTTACCGAGGCGATTACTTATATAGCTCGACATTCCGACACCTTTTCATAGCAACCTACTTCCTCGATCAAAAATTAATTTATTTTAGTTCCTTGAAACGTTCTAGGTGCAACCTACTGCATTTAGTTAACTTGGTCTGGTAAACTGAATCGATATTCTCTGTGTGAAATCAAAAAATAAAACTTGATAATCGTAAGCCACGTTGTTTTTCGTTTCATATCTCACTCGATGTATGGCAGTAACACCATTGAGACACAAGCGCGTGAAAGAAAATATGAAAAAAGAGAAAATATTATTCAGGAGTGAGACGAATAAAAGAAAAGGAATCAAGAAGACAGCAGACAATGATTGTCATTTAAATTTAAATTTTTAACTATTTTTACAGATCACGATATTTATCAGAGAGATGAAATTTATATTTTTATTATTGCATTATTCCAAAATTTTAACTAAAAAAATTTTTAATAATTAATAATTAATGTATAATATTTCCCACAATATAGCTATTTGTGTTATGTTATAATGCTTATTACCTAAACAATAATAATAATACTGAATATATTTTATTATAAAAAATACATTTTAAATTATTTTATTCTATGATCGACAGAACTTATATCTAAAACAATCAGCTGTTTGCGCTAAAAGTATAAAATTATGTATAAAATATGTAGTTGAAGGCATAAAATTAGGTACAGAAGAATTAGATTTCGGTATTAAATAACCTATAGAGGTGTTGAAAAATAAAATCAACCAAGAAAGCAAGGCAATAAAGCCACTAAAACTCAAGTGGCTACCGATTGTGAAAGAATAAAAAAAAGAAAAGCATTATTAAGGAGCGAGAAGAATAAAAGAAAAAGAATCAAGATGTCAGTAGATAAATACTGACATTTAATTTAAATTATTTAAATTATTAACTATTTTTAAAGATTGAGACATCTATCAGAGAGATGATTTATTTTTATTATTGCATTATTTCAAAATTTTAACCCATCCGAAGATAGCTATTAATATCAACAACTGAGCACAATTATTTAGTAAGTTAAAAAAAAAAAATTAATGTATAATATTATCTATAACTACATGTACAAGAAGGTCGTTTTTGATAAAAGTTAAAAAATAATCATAAATCCGTAAAAAATGCGTATATTGCCGAAAATCCCTTTTTCCAGAATATCAGCAGTTGAATGCATAAAATTTTTTTCCGAATATTTAGATTTCGGCATTAAATAACCCATAAAGGTGTTGATATGCCGTTAAACAAAGACAACCAGACCAAACTATATATCTATAAAACATAACTTTATCTCGAATGGAGGAAATTATGTACAAAACATCTGTATTTGAAGGCTTACTATAATTGCGTACAATATATATATTTAGATGAAGCCATAAAATTGTTTTCAATATATTTAGATTTAGGCATTAAATAACCCATAGAGATGTTGATATGTCACGAAATAAAATCAACCAAGAAACCAAGGCAATAAAGCCACTAAAAGACAAGTGGTTACCGAGTGTGAAAGAATAATAAAAAAAAAAGACATAATTAAGGAGCGAGAAAAATAAAAGAAGAGGAATCAAGAAGTCAGTAGATAACAATTGACATTACATTTAAATGTTTGAAGATCAAAATTAGCAGGAAGACATGGAACCGGAAGAGAGTTCCATAAGCGAGAAGTGCATGAAAAGAAACTGTTTACATCTAGCCAATTCAACTGTGAACTGATGAGACCTTGCCGCCAATCTAGTACTGCGCTTAAATTAATAAAAACTAGGTATCATACCAAAGAGTTCACCGAACAATTACCATGAAAGTATTTATAGAAAAGGCACAGATAAGCTACATTATGGTGGTAGGAAAGTGATGAAGCCGAGATGCTAGGTTAGGACCAATAATATTGCGGATTCTTCTTTGGATTTTATCAAGGATCTTTAAATATCGAGCAGGATCACCGAACTATATGTGGCAGCAATATTCAAAGCAAGCATCGGCAAATGGCACACACACACACACACACACACACACACATATGGAACACACCTATTCTATAGTTAATAGACTCTCCCACCTATAATAAGTAGGAGTAGTAAGAGTAACGGGTCGGCCAGTCAGTGAGTCGATGTCGGACGACAGTTAGTCGAATACGAAAGTATTAGCGACCACAACTAGATTACTCTGCGTCATACCTATTATATCAAGTTTCTAACGTTTTGTACGTCGAACCTATTTAGGACCGATTTAGTACAAATACAAGCCTCCACTGCGAAATCACTCCACAACACACACACACACACACACACACACACACACACACACACATATATATATATATATATATATATATATATATATATATAAGATAGATTCATAAGAGAGAAATTGTTTAGTACGACACAGCCAAATTCCTTGGCCGGTGACCGAACAATTGATTCAATATAATCTTTCCACTTCATGTCAGGCGCATCAACCAAGCTGATGGGTGGTCGGAAGGAATCTTTCAGGTGATTACTAGAGAGAATTCTTCTTCTTCATCTTTTCTTCAATATGTAGGCGACCATAGCTCTCCACAACTTCTTATCCTTTGTAGTTTTTTAACATTGTTTTTTTTTTTTTTTTTTTTAAATATCTCTCCCACTGTTCTGTCATCCATGTACACAAGCTCGTTAGGTAAGTTACTCTCTGTTTTTAGCTGCAAGGGGTTACTAATCGAATACTAGAAAAAAAAAGACTACTATTAATGAGAGAGGACAATAAAAGAAAAAGAAGACACAAGATAACGCTGGACATAGCAATTAAATTTATGAGGATCAAAGTTAACTTGGAAGCAAGAGGCCGAAAGAGAGTTCCACAAGCGAGAAGTGCGATAGAAGAAACTGTTAGCATAAAACTTACGGTTGCATCTAGGCATTTGAACGGTAAAATGATGAAACCTTGCTGTCAATCTATTAGGTTGGTGCAAAAATAATGTCGTTTTCTCACATATGTGAGAAAACGACATTATTGTTGCACCAACCTAATAGTACTGAGCTTAAATTCCTAAAGTATAAGTACCATAGCTGAAAGTGATATTTATTTGCATGATTATAGAAAATGTGACACAAGGCCAAAAGGGGGAATAGGGGAAAAGGACCGTCTTCATCTGTTTTAACATTAAACTTAGCTAGCCACAAACACTGACCCAAAACATACCACAAAAACACCAAACAACGCATTCGTACTTACCTTTTTTTTATTACATTCACCATAATACCTCATTGTCTCTATGAAAGTCCCTAACAAGTCCCCTTATGTACAATTCATTGTATGTAGGGGGAAGGGAATAAAATAATAAAAAAATCTAAACCTGAATGAATATTTACAAAAATGTACGAAGATATTTACAGGAAACTAAACAAAATAATGTTAGTAATAAATCCCCCCCCCCTCCCTACAACCCTTAAATGTGGCAGAAACATCAGTTAACTGGACGAAATCAATGCAGGACTTTAATAATATAAAACAGTCATTCATCTCATGCATTCACTCAAACACACACTTATTCAAACAAAAGAAATACAAAAATTGCACCCGAAACGAAAGACGCCCTGCATCCACCAGAGAACTGATACCACTGACCCCCTAACGAAGGAGAGGATGGGAAATTAAGCCATAGAGGAAACTTCAAGACAATTACTGTGGAAGTATTTAGAGAAAAGGCAAAGGGAAGTTACGTTACGGCGGTGGGAAATGGACTGAAGCTGAGATGCAAGGTCAGGATCGATAACATTGCAGGTTCTTCTTTGGATTTCATCACGAATCTCTAAATTCCTAGCAGGACCACCGAACCAGGTATGACAGCAATATTCAGATCAAAGGACGAATGGTAGTCTTATAAATATGTAAGATAGATTATGGCCAGAAAAAATGGCCTAGCGCGACATATTGAACCAACTTTCTTAGCTACAAACATAGACATTGATTTAATATACACCTTCAACATCATGTCAGTCCGAGTAGACACAATGATCCACTCTCCTAGTGGTTAGCATCAGCCATACTGATAGAAGATAAAAAAGTGTCCTGTCAGATGATTAAAAGAGAATAGTATCGTTTTTGAGGCGTTAAAATTAACAGGCCACTCCTTCAACTTCATGTCAATGAAAATGCTATTCCGAGAAAACGCAATGAGTCACTCTCCTAGTGGTTAGCATTAGCCATACTGATAGAAGATAAAAAGGGTTCTGTCAGATGATTAAAAGATAACGCTTTCGTTTTTGGAGCGTTAAAATAAACAGGTCAGACATTGAACTATTTAACAACAGCTTGTTGGTCATTTTTTGAGATCAGCTGCTAATTTGAGTTTATCGAATCGATCAGACTTATTATTTAGACAGGAGTAAATAGTTTTGTCATCAGCATAGATACCGAGTTGAAAACTGATGGCATCAGGAAGGTCGTTATGAAAATTAGAAGCCACATAGATCCAAGGATAGAACCCTGGGGAACATTTGCATTTACACAAAAAGATCTAGAAGAGTGGCCATTCAAGAATACTTTCATCTAGAGATTTGATAAGAAAGTTCAAAAATTCTTCCGGCAATACCATAACCTTTCAACTTGTGAAGAAGGCCAGTATGCCAAACCCTGTCAAATGCCTATCAAATATCCAAAGCAACGAGCTTCACCGTTTTTGTATAAACCTTGCTAGACTCTTTCAGTTATAATGAACACATCAGAGATCGATATAAAGAAGCGAAAGCCATATTGCTTATCTGAAATAAGACCTTGCAATGTGAGATGCTTAACTAATTTAAAGATAATTATAGTCTTTAGTACTTTGCCAAAAAGAAGTAGAAAACCGATACAAGCATTAGATGGTTTGTCTGAGCTCTTACAGACTGGAACTAGAGAAGAGGATTTCCAACAAACAGGGAAGCAAGAAGTAGCAAGACATTTATTGTAGAGTTTAGAGAGAACAGGAGACGGTTCAGGAGCACATCTCTTAAGAACTATTACAGAGATACCATTAATCCAAATGCTTTCTGAGTATCAAGTTTAGAAATGATAGCGGGAACAATCGATGCATATCACTCAATCGACTCAGTTTTAAGTGGAAAGTCAGGCTAAGGTACAGTCAATGAGGATGAGTCAAGAATAAAATTTAAAGAAAATTCTCGATCAAAACATTATGCTTTATCCACAGAAATTGTGGGTGAAGAGCGGACTTACTCTTATTTATCACAATATTACAGTAGTCAGGTGAACCAAACTTGTTACGATGCCTCATACTATCAGCAAACCTATCTTTTTGAGGACACATTTACTATTATTTTGGACAGTTACAAATAGGCGTTTGTTGTAATCGGAATTATCACGCTGGTATAACAGGAAAAGTGATTCCTATGGGCTCTAGCGGTCGAACAGGCTGGGATGAACTAAGGAAAAGATTGTGGTTTCTTCTGATATTTGGGAGAAGGTACAAAAGAATCAATGTCGGCTTTAACAAAAAGTGGCTTCCATGTCACTTTGACATCTCTAAAACTGTAGTGATTAGTTTTTACAATACCGTTCACGGTTTACAGATATTCCAAACCAATTTGAAAAAAAATAAAAACATTAAACTCTGTCAAGTTTAATCCGAACATCCTGTAGAAGAGTCCTTTATCAGCAGAAGATGTTAACACCTGAAATTAAGTGAAAAGAAGAAGGTTAGAAGACCTACCCTTATTTAACATATTATAGGGCCGCCAACAGTCCTGAGAACCAAACTTGTTAAAGCAATCTGTTGTTTTGAGTGTTGTGAAGCTGGTCCTAACAAAAATTCTTTTTATCAGTGAAGAACCAGATTGTCCCTGGTTCAACAGGATGTTTCACCTTGTTTAAGATTTATCTGCCTTTGTCAGATAGTTTTCTTAAGCCTTTTCTGTAAGAAGTTGACCATTACACCTCTTGTGCGTTTGTAAATTGTAGCACTTCATGGTGGAAATTGCAACACCCATTTTTCCTACCAAAGCCTGCATTCTTTTACCAGAATATTCCATGAATTTCTCCCGAATGACTGCTGTATTCTTTCCTACAAGGCACAGCCTCATAATCACCGTTGTAGTTCTCCATTTCACCTTTTATTATTTTCCTGGTGTTCAATGAGCAGCTGTTATGTTTGCGGCATTTTGTTGTCGGGCACGAATCATCATGACGCATGTTACCCATTTCCAGTATTCAGGTGGCTTCCATGTCTGTCAACTTTGACACCTCTAAAACTGTCGTGATTAGGTTTGACAATGCTGCTCACTGTTTACAGATATTCCAAACCAATTTGAAAAAAATAAAAAACATTAAACTCTGTCAAATTTAATCCGAACACCCTGTAGAAGAGTCCTTTATCAGCAGAAGATGTTAACACCACAAATTGAGTGAAAAGAGAAAGGATAGTAGACCTACCTATATTTAACACACTATTACAGAGCCGCTAGCAGTCCTGAGAACCAAACTTGTTAAAGGATATATGGTACTTCATTCTGCCTGCAAAGGAAGACTTGTCCTCTTTGGGGACATGCTTTAATTATTACAGGCAGATTGTATCTGCTCATAATATTTGTAAGTGTGTCTATTGAGGTATTTATTTTGATCAGAACTGTTACACCGGTACTGCCAGAAAAAAATCCTATGGGTTATAGCGACTGAACAGGCAGCTGTGAAACAACTAAAAGATTGTGGTTTCACCTGGTATTTCCAAGAAAGTATAGAAGCATCAATTGCCAGCTTTAACCCAAGAAGAAACGTCAGTGGCACAATTCTCAATAGGATCATTTAAAATATCAATCCAAGGGGCATCTTGAAGTAAGTCTCAAAATGAATCCCAATCAGCAGGCTAGTAACGGAAAGAAGTTTCGTGAATAGAAGCTTCCTATCTAATAGATATACTCAAAAGAAATATCAACAGATACTACAACGTGATCCGAATTGCTAAGAGGACAGTATTGTGATGCTCTACTAGAGCTAAAAGAGGAGATAAGTAACATATCAAGTAAAGTAACATTAGGGTAACGAGTAGGGAAATTCAATATTTGATTGAGGAATTGAGCAATGGAAACATTGAATGACTGAATACAGGCAATATCAGTAACATTAGAATAATACAGCTGTATACTCCTGCAAACAACGCAAACGTAATGCATTCCATCTGCTCAAACACAAGCGGGAATTCAAAGGATAATTGCTTTGCTTTCTCAAAGACATATGCACCGACTGGGACATGTTAGGCATATGCAGAATGCTTGTACATTTATGAGTGCCCTGACTCGGAGGGAGGAATTTTATGAGAGCCATGTCTCGACTAGAGGAATTGAGCGCCCTGAGTTAACTGGAAGAATTCTAAGAGTACCCTGAGTCGGGTGGAATCAATTGTATAAAGTGCCCTGACTTGGGTGGCGAAATTGTATGAGTGCGGAAACCATTTATCACCATACCAATTTTCTTGAGATGGTCCAATATTGTTGAAATGCCGCCACCCATTATCTGAGACATTTCTCTGACATTTTGGAGTGGGTTCTGTTCGATTAGAGTTTGAAGATGTTGATTTGTCAATTGCAGATGGACGTCCCCTACCACCTTGATCATCAAGACTCGTATCCCTACTGAGGGCCTTCAGAAACCAGCAGCGTATTGTCCGATCACAGGTGGTTCCTTCAACCCATGCTATGTTAATATTGGCACAGGTTTGAGAAGCATTACGACTAAGTTTGACCTCATGCAAAAGAGTAAACCCATCTCTTTTTTTTTCGTGTTCAAGGTGAGGGGTCTATAATGTCTTAAGTTAGGTAGGTTACTCGCCCTTTCTCTTTGTCCCCTTACTTTCAATCAGTCTCGTGACTATCAAATTTTCCAAGCCTTCTTTCCTTATTATGTGTCTTAGGTATTTTAACGATCTTTTCTTGATTCTAAGAAAAAGGATCCTTTTTATTTCCATTTTCCTAAAAAATCCACGTTTCTTATATGCTACATCCACAGCATTCGCAATATCCTTCTGCGGAGCCACATTCCTGTTGCTTCAAGTCTCATCTTCATCTGTGATAAAATTGTTCAACATTATCTGCCGTATTGGAGTATTGATATTACTGTTATGGTCCGGTTCCTTGTACCACGGTGATAGTCCAAGGTAGAACCAATAAAGAAGAACTCGAACGCGGATATGGAATAATACAGATATATTACAAACAGGAATATATACAGAGAAGTAGAAAGGGTTAGTACGAACAATCAGGTTTAGTAGTAATTATCTGAACGCGACTCTGTTTCGGACTGCCTCTGACTCGACTGACTGACTCACTCGCTCTGACTGACTGACAGACTCCTGACGGACTTCTGACGGAACTCACTCCAGACTTCAGACTTCAGACTTCAGACGGAACAGTATTTAGCCCTTCGGCGTAGCCTCGATCGGGTTCCTCCCCGCCCGAAGGCAGAGAGTTCAACCAATCAGCCGTTCAGCCGGTCGCCCGACTTCGGACTGAACGGTATTTGGTCACACCCGTCCCACGTGGGGATCATGTGGAACAAGGCCGGTCTAACGTGGGATCTCCGAGTCCGTGGGCTCGGCCAAAAATATGCCATTTGAACCCGTATAAACGGGTTCAGGGTCGGTTTACCTCCCCGAAAGAGACTCCACCCTTCAGCGTAGCCTCCTTCGGGTTCCACCCCGCCCGAAGGCAGAGAGTTCAACCGATCAGCCGATCAGCCGTTCAGCCGATCAGCCTGTCGCCCGACTTCGGACTGAACTCCCTGCTTCCTCTTGAGGCGCAGTATTTATTACGTATGGAATAGTCCATTATTTTATTATGGGTAAGGTCCCATAACAATTACATAGTCTTTTCTTTGTTTGTAATTGCATTTTTCTGTTTCTTAATACTTTGCTTAGTTTTAAGTATCTTTCGCTCTTCCAAGTGCCTTAGGATTTCAGGCATTTACCCATTTCGTAACTTGCATCTTGGCCTATTAAGACATATAACGTTGAAACACCGGTTCCCGTTCGATCATCGAAGTTGAGCAACGTCGAGCCTGGTTAGTAACCAGATGGGTGACCACTTGGATGTGCGGGTGGGGTAATAGATAACGACTCGAAATTGGAAAATAGAGAGGTGAGTTCCAATTTCGGACAGGTTCGTTATATTATTCACTTGATCGCAAATAGCCTTTGGAAAAGTATGAATCCACCTTTTCTCCCCCAGCTATGGGTTAATTAACAGGACATGTATCAGTGAATCGTTATTATCTTAAAAACGTTTTTTTAGTCTAAAAATATTTTCTGTGTTTAAACAACCCGCAAAAGGTTGATAACCCGTAAAAAACAATTAATCGCTTAAATCTTGCTGAAGACCATACAGAGACTCCACTTTTTACTCAGCGAGTCTACCCTCCGTGCCAATAACACTGACACAACACGTGCATCGTAGAAAGAAGCTTAAAATGTCTTGAGTTTTCCCATTGATAAAAAACGAAAATACTTTTGATCAACCATAAAAATTTGTTCGAAATATCGTGTTCAGTTAATAGTTTCAGTTTTAGATCGGCGTATTTCACAGCAAATCCGAAAACCGATATTGGTTTGAAAAAAAAGGACTTTATTTCTCAAGTAACTGATAGAAGTAAATTTTCTTTAGTTCCGCCAATTTAGATCTTTACTTCTAGAACACGCCATCCTTGAAGTCGAATCAGCCTCGTTTACCCCGCATTCGAAATAACAGAAACAGTTACAAGCAGACATCTTTTTTCCCCAGAAGAAAAAAAACAACTTTGTGGGACAGACTCTCAAGTGGATTATTCCCTGAATCTTAACCTCTTCAATTCAAGTGTCTATCTTTATATATCCTCCTTAGCCTCATAATTTTCACTTTCTGATACTTCCTCTTTCATTCATATACAAACTCATAGTCCATTTTAACAGTATCCTTCTATCTTGAGTGGCTCTCGAGCCTCGTAAAGGATAAATTTTAGTGCAAAAAAAAAAAAGAATAATACAAATAAGTACAAAAGAAAATGATTTATTTATTTTAAAGTTTCTTTTTTGTCCTAAATATTCCATATCCTTTAATGGCGTAGGTGATCGTAGCTCTCCACAAATGCTTTCACTTTATTATCGGCGAATTCCCATGCCTTGTCTGGAAAGATAGTGGAGTAGTGTTTTGTTGCTTTATTCACAGTTTGGAAGTTCTCCTCTTATACTAGATAACATCCAAGTCTAGTAAGACCAGTCTACCCTGCTATTTAAAGCTCGCGAATTTCACCATTGATCAAAAAGCGAAAATACTTTTGAGCTATCCTAAAAAGAGGTTGCAATTAGTATCAAAATATCGTGTTCAATTAATATTTGCAATTTTTGATCAGCGTATTTAGATTGCAGCCAATCCGAAAACTGAGATTGGTTTGAAAAAACAAAATATGGTCTTTCTTTCTCAGGTAACTGATATAAAAAAATAGCTTCTTCGACTTCTTCAGATGTTTTTTTTTGTCTACTCAAAGATCATCTTACGGTTGGGGCGGAGGTGGCTCAAGTTTTGTATCAGTAAATTATTTTTATTTTTTAAATTCTTACAATCTAAAAATATTTTCTGACTTTAAATAACCGGTAAAAGGTTGCTAATCCGTAAAAAACCCCCAAAAGAAATCAATCAATTAATCAAATCTTGTCGAAGACCATATAGCAATTCCACTTTCTATTCAACGATTTCACTCTCCGCGCCAATAACACTTGCGCAACCTGTGCATCGTAGTAAAAAAAATATAAGCTTAAAAGATGTCGTGAGTTTCACTATTGATCAAAAAGCTAAAATACTTTTGGTCTATCCCAAATAAACAGTTGCAATGAGAAACGAAATATCGTGTTCAGTTAATATTTGTATTATTTGATCAGCGTATTTAGATCACAGTCAATTCGTAAACTGAAATTGGTTTGAAAAAAGAAAAAGAAAAAAGATCTTTCTTTCTTAAGTAACTGATATAAGCAAATAGGTCCTTCGTCTTGTTCAGGTGTTTTCTTTTGTCAACTGAAGGATCATCTTACGGCCAGGACGAAGACGGCTCAAGCTTTTAACCGAACATAGGTTCAGTTGATTCTCTCTGCGACATTACTGAAATACCTTAAATTATTCCAAGTGAAAATAAGACGTGCAAACAAAGCAAGCAGACAAAAAATTGTGGGACGAAGAGAAAGAAAATATCTTGTATTTATTTGCCTGGTCTAGAATAACGTTTAGTCACCATCACCAAGCCTAGGTTTAACAATAAAAATCAAACTTTTGAAATTCCTCTTCCATTTGTTAAACGATAAGCGATTTATTCTTGTCGTCGAAGGTTTAGCCAAACAGGAATAAAAATGGTCATTAAGCTGTTTTAATGGTTAGAGGCTCGGAACGTGAAATCGGAGACCCGAGTTCGAATTCCGGTAGAGATTGAAACATTAAATTTTTAAAATATACAAAAGTATAAATGCATTTCTTCTATTTCCGCTATAGGTTAAGTGCTGGACTCTTTACTCGGGGTTGGCAACCAATATAAGAAGGACAACTCTGAATTCAAAACCGTATATGGCTCTGGTGGGCACATACTTGAACTACAAATAATATTCTCTAAGTAAACCGATAACCCTTTTAACCCCTGAATATAATAAAACTTTTTAACAAGGATCCCTCTAACCAACAACATTTCTCGTAAGACTAAGTCCAACTTCTTTGTTTATTCCTTGTCTCGTTGAAAAAGGACACAGGCGTGTTCGTAAGTTCCGACTTTAAAATCTTTCCCTTAGTACTTCAGTTTAGTCAAATGGAAAATATATAATAAATATCATCAATCTTATTGCCAAACTAAAAATACTTTGTTTTTTTAACAACCTGTAAAAGGTGATAATCCGGAAAAAAACAAATCAAATATTGCCAATACTGTTATCATTTTATTGGCTTTTTGTTCCTCAAATTTTGTTAACCTGTATGTTAAATGTACATATACGAAGTACACGTGGACCCTCTTTCGTCATATATATATATATATATATATATATATATATATATATATATAGCTGGCCACTCGTATTCGAGGATACCTGTCTACTAAGGCGGCTAGCCAATCCCTAGTGCAATGCTTGCTCAGGCCCATTTGCGTTTATTCAACACCCACAGAGCCAACCTATGATTTATATTAGAACTTATTCCACTCTGCTATACACACACACACACACACACACACACACACATATATATATATATATATATATAAATAATATTAGTGGTAAATATACATATATATGCAAAATCCACAGGTGCATATACACACATGTATATTTTTTGAATAGAATACAGGTAGAACTCAATGTCCAGAACAGAGTAAGGATATAATAAAAAGGCTTAAACACTAATATTCCATGGTCATAATTTATTCCATTGGAATAATGGAATAAATTATGACCATCGAATATTAGTGTTTAAGCCTTTTTATTATATATATATATATATATATATATATATATATATATATATATATATATATATATATATATATAATTTTTTCATAAAGACAAAAACAATTAATTCATAACAATGATGCAACTTCGTTTCGGTGCATTTAATTGTTCTTCGACTGGTGAGAACCAAAATACTTATGAACAGTTCTGTTTGTAAGCAAGCCGCATATGAAACGTCACTTCCTTTTTTCCATTTGTTTAAAAAATAGTACATAAATGCAAAAGGTTGACAGAGTGAAATAATTATGCTTGTTGATAGCAATTTGGTGAAGGATGGTTGAGATGTTAAAGTGATGGCTAGAGCCGAAAAATTTTTTTTTTTGACAGCAAGGGGCAAGGGTTTAGGCACAACATTTCCAAGCCTTCCCAGAGTGAGGGGTGGCGGAGGAAAGATGAGAATAGGAGAGAGTAATACGATGAAAGAGGAAGGAGGGGTAATATTTTTCGTTACTTTAAAACGAAGCTAGAGCTGAATTGCATATTTTTAGGTTGGAATTATCTCTACTAGTTTTGTAATCAATGAAAGTGTTTTGTAAATTAATGAATTAAGAGGTGGAGATTTTTTTTCTCGGTATGTTGAATCCATAAGTTATTTGTTTTTTCTTTTTTAAACAATAAACTTCAATTTAAAAATTAAGATATAAGTAGAAAGGTATATAAAATATGGGGAATTAATATAACTTTTATAAGCAAATTTTAACCTATTGTCGGACTGTATAACGTATAGAATAAGTATGGGTGTAAATCACTTTAACTGAAAGTGTTACTAGCATTATATATGTGCAACAGACCTTTTAAGAACCATAATCAAAGATTAGTATAGAGGTATATAAGAGGGTAGAAAGTAGATCAAAGGAGATGAGTTATAATTTTAAACGTTTAGAGTTATGGATTTGAAAGTTTAGCATGTTAGATCTTTAATATGCCTGCAAAAACGGTGGTATCAAATCTTTGATTTAATAAGTGGACGTTGTTCAAAAGTTCAATAATACAGATTTTTTCCTGCGAACATAAAAAACAGGGTTCGTTCAAAGATTTGCAAGTTCTGGCTTGTCTTAGGATTTTCCATTTAACCTTAGGTGTTTTTCCTTCCTCCGTGTTTTTTCTTCCCCCGGCTTGCTTACAAAGAGAATTGTTCATAACCATTTCGGTTCTTATCATTCGAAGTGCAACTAAATGCACCGAAACAAAGTTGCATCTTTGTAGTGAGTAAATTGTTTTTGTCTATATGAAAAAAATATAATAAATAATTATTGCTTTACTATCGGTATTGAGCCCTCTTTTGAATTAATGCTGTGAACGTTAGAATTTATATATTATTTTCGTCGTCATATATTATTTTATAGTAAGGTTTACCTCTTACAAGGCACGGGGTCCCTCGATACCCTTGTGTGTATAGGAGTTAACAGTCAACAGTTAACTCTAGCCTTGAACAGTTTAAGACCGTAGTGGTCTGGGAAACAACCTCTTGAGAGTCGGTTCCACAGACCAGTGGTTCGCGGGAAGAAGCTGTCGGATAGAATGTGAAGGGTATGTAAATGGTTTGCTACTATGTAAACCACATGGCGTGTCCTTGCCGTGAAATTCTGTACTAGCTGGACCAGGGAATGTGGTTCTGTCCAAGTACTTCCGGCGGAAATAGCGATGGAGCAACGAGAGACTTGCCACATCTCGCCTGTGAGAGAGAGGCATTTGGACTCTATCAAGGCTGGCAGCTTCCGCCCAGACATGACAAATGTATAATAATAATAATAATAATAATAATAATAATAATAATAATAATGATATTAATGAAACATGGCATTTTATCTAAACCTGTGACTCTAAAGCAGCAGTCAACATGAAATAAAAACATTGTTCTTAATGACTTGCCCATACTTACGACCGGAAAACTCTCCTCTGTGAATTTCTCTATTTTGCACATTGCAAAGTTGACAGTTCTTGTTATGTACTACAGATGGCGCTGCATTTGGAATTACTCATTATAAACGAGTACGCTTTTCTGCTTTTTGGCTTCAGCGAGAACCCTGCTGACTTTTTTAAGATTGAGTGTCAGCTACATAACGAGGTCACTGGGCTGGTCGGTAAAAATCTAGCAGATCCGTTGATGTAAACGTTTCCAGACTTGTAGTGACGAAATATTTTATTCGTGAAATTTTGTCGGCGTTGGCATCGGACGACTCATCGCAGTTTAATGGTTCTCAAGTTAATCTCAAAGATCATTTGTACGTACTTCAGCCCTCCAAAAATACCCAATATTGGTGGCCTTGTGCGAAATCTACCCCCCCCTTAGTAAATAATTATTGATTCACAGGAGTCATTGATAGTATAAAGCAGAGGTTCCCGAAGTTATTTTCTTTGTGCTGCATTTTCGGAATGAAAATTTGCTGGTGCCTCACCAAATCTTATACGACAAAAACTACATTTAACCCCTTCCCTGGCGTAGACATGTGTATGTTTTTTTTTTTTTTTTTTTTTTTTTTTCAGACACGGGCGAATAAACACGCCCAAAACATAATGTTCAAAAATCCGCTACGGACGTGTTTATACGGCGATCTTGATTCTTTTTATTCCTTTCTGAACTGAGTCCAGTTGTCAACTCTTACGGCTGGTAGAGGTGTTAGCCAGCGCTAGGATACTTCAAGGTGCCTCAGTTTCTTAGTTACTATATTAAAAACAATTTAAAAGAGTCCCTCTGAAAATGAATTATTTTCCCCCCAAATCATTGGCAGGGAAGGGGTTAAAAATTAAATAAAAACAGAGGATTCAAGGGAGATAACCTCATATTCGAAGTCAGAATATTATATTTGATAACTCTCTCCTCCAATTTGCAGACCGTACTTACAATATTTTTAATATTTGATTTAATGTAAAAATACCACAATGATAAACTCGGTCAATAATTATTTTTAACTATTTATACTGTGACTCATGCATGCAATTACAATTAATTCATAATAATATTTAAAATTTTGAAATCATATTTATTTTTGGCATATGAATTTTTTGAAACTGTTTCTAAATCTTTTTTGTCTTTCAACAGAGAATGTAACGAGTTCAATCCCAATCGTCCACCTCGTGCTAATATGCTTGAAAAAGTCACGAATTTATATTCCCCCACCTATGGTTTAAACAGTAAGGCAGACTAGGATCTTTTGTCTTGAGCTGACATCCAGTCTAGGAGAAAAAAAAAACTCTGAATTCCAAATCAGCACATTGCGAATTTGGCATTTCTTGTTACGTAATAAAGATGGAGTTGCATTCGGAATTACGCATTTACATAATAAATGCGAATGTCACTGCATCACACATTTTCAATTAAAGGGACACAACTCTCTAACTTTCAATAGTTCATTTTCTTCTATATAATAAGTACGAATGTCGGTGTATCACTGCATCCCACATTTTCAATTAAAGAGACACAACTCTCTAACTTTCAATAGCTCATCTTGCAGAAATTTTGGATTCCCAAGTTTTCATCACCACGATTTTTTCGGCGATTTTTTATGTGATTTTTGCGACGAATTTTTTGTATTATAAAAATTTTTGTAAGTTGGAAATTAATTGGGGAATAATCGAAATTAATTGCGAATTCCAGCGAAAGTTACCCATGAAACAAAAATAATTGTTTGCACGGAAAGTAAGGACCTACGCACATCAAATTGTTTTTAAATTAAGGGCAGAAGTTGAACTTTCAAAAGGTAAGCTTTTTAATATGCAGTACTTAAATGCAGTGATCAACTTTGAATTCTTCTGTAGTTTATTGTTGTCTATCGCATACAGCAGCAGTATGCCTTGCAAAAAGAAATCTCCGCCAATAGAGGACCAGATTGTAATCAAAAGAGCCAAAGCTGCAGAGAGGGAAAGAGTCCTGTGCAAATGAAAACCCAGATTAAACGGCAGCCAGGACAGCTTCCAGTACTGAGAATATGCAAAGACTTAGGGACTCTCAAATTCCTGTAAAAGCCGAAGGCCCAATCAACATTCCTCCACCAGAGTTAGATTAAATGCTGCCCAATAGGACGGCTTTTAAGTTAGTCTAAATAAATAATAAAAGACAGATTCTGTCTGTCCTCCCCTGTGTTTGAAACCTGTCTCACTCGAGCCATCTTGCTCTACATAGGCATATTATACTTTTTGGAATCAGAATGATTCCGAGATTGAAAATCTTCCAATCATCTGGTGTTTGAACATCCAGAATTGGGATTTGTATCCGGATGAGGAGGGAACAGTCAAAATTTCAAATTTTAAAATAACTGAAAAAAAAAAAATAGTTTATAAATTTTTTTAATTTATACTGAGTTTAAAAACTTTGTGAATTTCAATTTTTTTGTTTTAAATTCCGAATATCTCCAAAACTTTGTGAATTTAAATTTTCTTTTTGAATTCAGTTTAAAATATCCCCAAATCTCTGTGAATTGAGGAAATCAATTTTATTTCTTCAAAATGCCAAGGAATCAGAGTTAAAGTGAGAGGTTTTGAAGTTCCGCAGAGTTTGTGAGTTGAAGAACTCAGTTTTCGACCTGAATTGGAATTTCGGCCCAAATCAGTCTTTTGTCCGGAATTGGACTTATAGCCCAAATCAGACTTAAAATGAGATTTTGAAGTTCCACGGAGCTAATTCAGTAATTCAAAATTATTTCTTCAAAATTATCGTTGTTGTTTTCTAAGCTTTACCATAGGTCCCTTTAGTTTCGGGACGGAGAACCAATTAGCCCTTCTCAGGATCCTACTTAAAAGCTTTTAAGCTAAGCTATAAATAATTATACGTTTCCGTTTTTATTTTTGCTCAAACCAGAACGCCATGTTCAAAACAGATAAAGATTATTTTGAGAAGAAAATATTAATAATCTTGAAACTCTTCTTGATGCATTGACTGAACGACCGATGGCTTTTTTTTTAAGCATTTCACCTCAAGCAAGGCGGGAAGCCACTAGGACGCAAGGGGTTACAGAAAATATAGAGCGAGATCAGATAGGAGTGATAGAAGAGGATATGAGGAGAAGGGTAGTGGATAGATCAAGGCAACTAGAAATGTCGATTGACATTACACTTGAATAGCTGGAGATTATAGCTCACAGGGAAACAGGAATAGGGAAGGGAGTTCCATAGGCGAGAGGTGCGAGACATGAAGCTATTGGAGTAGAAGAGGGCTACATTTAGGAGTTTCGACAGTGAAGGGGTGAGAGCGGGA
Source organism: Acanthosepion lycidas (assembly GCA_963932145.1). Lineage (NCBI taxonomy): Eukaryota > Metazoa > Mollusca > Cephalopoda > Sepiida > Sepiidae > Acanthosepion > Acanthosepion lycidas. The sequence goes on along the minus strand of OZ010598.1, from coordinate 39,449,066 downwards.
TGCCAGCCTCGTAAGGCGCTGGAACTCATGACGTCTGGGAACCAGCGAATGCAGCTCCTCGGAGCAATTGCCATGAAAGTATTTGTAGAACAGACAGAGAGAGGCGACGGCGCGTCTGTGAGAAAGTGACTGCAGACAAGATGCCAGAGCAGGACCAATTATATTGCATATACGCCTCTGGAGCCTATTAAGAACCCCGAGGAAAACAGAAGGGGCTCCAGACCATATATGGCAGCAATAGTCCATGCAAGGGCGAATTGTTGATTTGTAGATCTGAAGGATCAATTCCAGGGAGAAAAATTTCCTGCGGTGGACGAAGCAATTGACTCAATGTATTTGTTCCATCTCAGGCTAGTAGTCAACGTGAGACAGAGCAGCCGCAGAGAGTTGCTCTCGAGAAGTTGAGCGTCAGACATTCTCTGAGGGCAAGGAAGGATCTCTGGCTGCTTAAATACGAGGTCAGAAACGCTGACGTGCTTATGCGGCTTTTACTAAATTCATGCAAGTGCCTTCAAAGAACAGAACAACCCTGTACATCATCCTCCAGCAATAGATTAAAATAGTAGTACAGATAGTCTTGTATTGCTTTGGTTAGCAACCAGTCTCGGAGAAGGTAAACTGAGTTCAAAATCTGGCTTCCTATAGGGGAGAGTATTAATTCCTGTTTTCCTCACTTCTTTCCCCAGGGCTTAAGAGTCAATGTTGCTTACTATAAGGCGTTGTTGGAGAGTGTTGTGAGGTCTTGTATATAGAGCGCCAGAAAAGGAAGACCATACTCGCAGCAACAAGTCTCTGTACCGTTTCATAAAGCCAAGACAACCTAGGAATTACAATCTCCACGATTATGTCACCCCAGACATCCTAAATTTCTATCTCTCCAGATCTGAATCCGTTGGACTATTACGTATGGGGCGTAGTCGAGAGAAAAGTTAATCGAACGCCCTCATAACCCTAAAATCTCTGAAGCCTGCCATAACTAACACAATGTCCAAAATAGATAAAGATCTTCTAGTTCGCGTATGTCAACATTCCAGACCACGTAACCAAGCAGCACTGGTGCCGACGGCGGATTTATTAAGTTGATGTGACGAGAAGAGTCTCAAGTTTATTCATGACATTTTCTTCTCAAGCAAATCTCTTTTTTTAAGACTTAAGCGGCTTCTATTAGGTTGGTGCAAAAATAATGACGTAATAATGTCGTTTTTTGACGTTAAAAATACGTCAAAAAACGACATTATTACGTCATTATTTTTGCACCAACCTAATACTAAAGTCCTCAAAGAACTGAGCAACCCTGTACATCATCCTCCATCTATGGATTAAAATACTAGGACAGATCGAATTCTATAGACAACCAGTCTCGGAGAAATAAAATTCTGAATTCAAAATCAATATTCCTGGGTGGGGGGGAGAGTAATATTTCTTGTCCTCCTCACATCTTTCCTCAGGGCTTAAGAGTCAATGTCGCTTACTATAAGGCGTTGTTGGAGAGGATTGTGAGGCCTTGGATACAGAACGTCAGCAAAGGAAGACCATAGACACAGCAACAAGACATTGTACCGTTTCATAAGACCAAGACAACTCAAGAATAGACCAGTTAGAATCTCCACGATCACGTCACCCCAAATATCCTAGCTTCTTTTACAGGGCGTAGTCGAGAAGGAAGTCAATCAACACCCACCACCCATAACACTAAAATATCTGAAGTCTGCCATAAGTAAAACAATGTGCAAAATAGATAAAGATCTTCTGTATGTGAACGTTTCAAACCTCGTACCAAAGCAGCGACTGGCGCCGACGGCGGATTCATTAAGTCCATGCGTCAAGAAGAGTCTTAAAATTATTCCATTTTTTCTCTTCTTACATGACATGCGTCTTTTACTAAAGTCATGCAAATGTCCTCAAAGAAGCGAGCAACCCTGTACATCTTCCTTCTTGGATTAAAATTGAATTTATGGATTAAAATAGTTGGATAGATTGACTCTAGGAGAAGGAAAACCCTAAATTTAAAATCTGTCTTCCTGGGGAAGGGTCATATGCTACTACACATATCTGTCCGTATTGTTCAGGACGTAGGCTGTCATGGCCCTCCACAGCTTCCTTTTCTTTATTATCCATGATTTGATATGTTCTCTTAGGTAAGATAATGGAGTGGCTTTCCGTTGTCTTCTCAGTGGTTGTGAACTTATCTTTTTTTTTAATGTCATGTCTTTTCAGAATTTTGGCGATTATGTTAGCTCCACAGACTTTATTTACTATCTTTGAATTGACATGCGTTCTTGGACTTGACAGTAGTGTGGTTTTCTCTTACCTACTTCACGGTTTGGAAATCAGAGTTTTTTTTCTCCAAGAATCGCTGTAACCTTATCTGAAAGTAAAATTACCCACATTAAATAAATCAACCTGAAAGAATTCTTTCATGACATTAATCCATATAATATCCTACAATTTCTTAAAGAAATCAAACTGTATTCCAAAATATAACTTCAACATAAGACACACATATCGCTGCCTCTAGTAATCATGTCCACAGAAACATTTATATACATAAGCTAAGTATCATTTACCATGTATTCAATTGTGAAAGCAGAATAATATATCATTTTTATTACTTCAAATCTCTCAAAAAAGTAAATTTCGACAGTAAATTACCCATAAGATGTTGATGTGCTGTTAAACAAACAAATTCCCTTCAAATCATGTACATCAGTCTGAACACTATATTTCCTTTAATTCATTTTTTTCTTTTTCTCGAATAAATAAATCCTCTCCACTTTAGAATCCTTGCAACAATTCTCTTTTCATTTACTTGCAAAATTATTCATAATTCCATCATCTATTTATCTATTGATGTTTTTTCACTTAGTTTTTTATTTTGCTCATATTAGTCTGGCAAAGGGTTATCTCAAAATGTAACAGAGTATGTTGAGCTAAAATCGTCCAAGTTGAGAAAGCCTTCCTTCGAAAAACAGCATTGAAAATCTTTGCCGCCAAACTGGGTTTCAACCCTGTCTGTCTGGCTTCTTGACCAAGAAGATCGGCCTAGAACCAACGACCCACATGCTAGATAATAGAGTAGTTTTCTGTTGTCTTCTCAAGGGTTGTGACCTTATATTTTTTAATGTTATGTTACCTACTCTACGGTTTGGAAATTAGAGTCTCTGTTAAATTAATTCATAGTATATTTTTCAACTTTCCTTTAACTTACATCTATAGCTAACCTATAACTTTCATCTTTTTAAGCATCTTCCCTGACGATGAAACGATTGAAATACTGGGACTACTACGTATTGGAGCGTAGTTTAGAGGGGGGGGGACAATCAACGCCTTCATAACATTATAGAATCTCTGAAGTCCGCCATTGCTAGCACAATATCAAAGTGAATATATTAGCCAAAAATCGACTTATTGGAAAAATAGAAAAGATGGAAAACATGTTATAATAACCACTCAAAGAAGCTACCCTCAGTCTCAACCACGCCCTCGGTCCGACTGCGGAAGTTGGCACATGCAGCCTGCACGTTGTCCCTGGGGAGATCCTCAAACGTTTCCTTAATCCTGACGATCAGTTGGCTCTTGGTGTTACAAAGAGTGTTGTTGGTGTCTCTCAACCACGCCCTACTACTCATAATACATGGGGATCACAATCAGGGGAGTTAGGGATCCAGACGTTGAGGCTGGTGAAGTGGTAAAAATTATCTGACAACGATTAGGTTGGTGCAAAAATAATGACGCAATAATGTCGTTTTTTGACGTATTTTTTTACAACAAAAAACGACATCATCACGTCATTATTTTTGCACCAACCTAATACTTCTGACTCTTCCTAGTGGTGTGGCAGGGAAATGAATTTTGCTGTGGTCTTCCAGCAGCCATCCTTTCCAACCAAGGATTGACCACGGTGTTCTGCAACTCCACATACCCATCTGAACTGAGCCTGAGACCCTTTTCAAAGTTGTTAGGTAACATGACATCACCCTTACTGAAGACACACCCAAAAACTATAAAAGTTTAGGGAAACTTGGTCTTCGTAACACGGGGAATGTCATATGGATTGTAAGCAAGCTATCTGTGGTTCGGTGTGTTCTGCAGCTGGTCTTAACAAAAATTATTGTTGATTTTTACACCACTTGTATGACTGGTAGCGTAGGTCCTCATTTGTTATGGTAATTTACCCACGCACGCATGGACTCTCCCAGCTACAAATAGGAGCAGGTACTGCATTTTGGAGAAGGAAGTTTCCAGCAGTCAGCTCTGACAGTCTGACCGAACATTCTTGCTGTAACACTCTCGTTTGTATATGTTTGTATTACTGTTTTTCTTAATATATTTGTTTAACTCAATTCCTCTCTCTGTGTCTTTATTTCTGGCCCTAACAAAGCCACAACACATAGCGAAGAAATATTTATTTCCGTTTCAATACAGAAAATGTGGCACAAGGTCAAAAATAGGGAATGGGGAAAAGGACAGTCTTTTTCTGTATTAACATTAAATTTAGCTAGCCACTGTATTATTGTTTCTGTTAATATATTTGTTTAACTCAATTCCTTTCTTTATTTTCTTTATTTCTGGCCTTAACAAGGCCACAACATCATTGATGACCATTTTCATGATGAAAATTGCCTATTTCCTGAATCAAAGCCCACTGTGTACCTTCATAATCAATATTCGAGAACTTTGACTGGGAGTGAAGAGTGACTGCTAGCGTCGATTGCAGAAGTTAATTGTTACAAACGTCAGGAAAACTTAAAGTTCAAAGTCAGGAATTCGACGAATGTCTTTTGACCTACCAAGATCTTTGTACCAGATTCCATCTTCCATTATCCTAAAATGGTTTTGGGATGCCAACTGCCAAAGTTTAGCCGGTGACCAATCCATTTTGATGGAGAGACGTGTTCGACATTTTGAAATATTTTGACATATGTTAACCTGTAAGACATGCGATACTCAATCTATATATCGACCTATCTCGGCCTGTTTCTTTCTTTTTTTACTATCTCTTCCCCCCCTCTCTCTCTCTTTCTCTCTCTCTCTCTCTCTCTCTCTATATATATATATATATATATATGCCTATTCATATCAATCTATCTATGGCAGTTTGCTCATTATCTATCTATCTATCTATCTGTCTATCTATCTATCTATCTATTCCACCCTCTCTCTATATATCTATCTATGTCTATTCACATCAATCTATCTATGACAGTCTGATCATTATCTATCTATCTATCTATCTATCTATGTTAATATTTTGTTCTTATCTTTTCATCTCTTTCGACTAATTTCTCTCAACTTTCTTTTTTTTCTGTCTCTTTCTGTCTGTCTCTCTGTCTGTCTGTCTGTCTCTTTCTATATATATATATATATGTATATATAAACGAACATCGCTTGATGATCACCTGATTTGTAAAACTGACCATCCATCGATATCAATATCAATATCTATCTATCTATCTATCTATCTATCTATCTATCTATCTATCTATCTATCTATCTATAAAAGAATATGTTTTGATGGCCACTTGATTTGTGAAACTGACCATCCATTCTCTCGATATTGAGCCTACTTACAAGATAATTGAAGCAACTTTTTAAACCCTCCCCTACCAAGAAGATCGTGCCAGACAGTCTTCCGCGTCAGAATCCATTTTTTACACTACCTGTACAAATCTACCATTCGACCGTACATTGAATATATATATATATATATAGATGGATAGATAGACACATGCATATATATATACTAGAAAGTAAGGTTTATATATATATATATATATATATATATAGATGGATAGATAGACACATGCATATATATATACTAGAAAGTAAGGTTTATATATATATATATATATATATATATATATATATATATATATTTATATATATATTTATGTGTGTGGGTGTGTGTGCGTGTGTGTGTGCATATAATATTAAGCATTTCATCCCAAGTAAGGCGAGAGTGCCACTAGTACGCAAGGGGTTGGGGGTTACACTGAGTGATAGTAAGAGTAGAGAGGGATGTCTTAGGAAAGGATAAAGAGAAGAACGCGGATCAAGATCAAGGCTACAGAAGATATCGATTGACATTACATTTGAATGTTTGAACATATCATATATAAGTGTGTGTGTTTGTGTGTGTGTTTAAAATAGAATATGGAATGCAGAAAAAGTTTGAGCGTTATGACAAATGAAAAAATGTTTTATTAAAACTACGCGTTTCGCCATTGCTAAACTTCTGCAGATCTAAACGAAAGGAAGAAATTCATGATTTAAGCATATACACAAACACACATCTTTTCTTCCTTTCGTTTTGACCTCCCATATATATATATATATAGTACGTAAAGAAAATATCAAATTACTATATTAGTAAAAAAAACGCACTCTCTTAAAATTTCAAAAAAATTCAGCCTTAGCGTTGCGACTGTGCGCTCCATAAGTTTTATCCGTTAAAAAATAACACATTTCTGAAAAAAACGTATTTCGATTCACATTTAATTTTTCGTGTCCGCTATTACCTGGATGTACTAAAAAAAAAAAAAAAAAAAAATAATTTCCATACCTGAGGATGGCTGAAAGTACTAGCAGAATAAAAAAAAGACCTTATACAACTTGAAGTTATTAAAAACAAGGATCATAACATTCATCGAGTGGTTCGTAGGTTAATGAAACTTTAATAAATTTGTTTGCGAAGATGTTTTTCGCCATTTATATCATTAACTTTACTAATCGACTTTTTGTATGAATGATTCATGTAATATAAATTGAACTGCACCACACACACACACACATATATATATATATATATATATATGTGTGTGTGTGTGTGTGTGTGTGTATGCGTGTGTGTATAAAAATCTGTTTTTCTCCTTTCTAATAGTGATTTTCTTACTGCACCTTAACTCAATCTAGTTTTAAATCAGTTCGTCTGCCAAACTACTCATCTCGATTCCATACTTCCTATGTTTTCATGTTTCAAACTCCACCCACGGTACCCTTGGGTATACTGTACATCTGTATTTACTGGCATACTGACGATGACACACGTCTGTTGCGAATTTGTTTACGACAATTTAGTCTTTCCTTAGATTCACTTAAAAGTCAAAATTTGTAGGAAATTTGCCCTGCATAGTTACAAATGTCAGCCATGTTTATTAGTTTTGTGTCTAATAAACACTAAAGTAAAAAACGCTAGTCATTGGTCTGTTTTACACTCGAGTCAAAAAAAATTATAAATATATCCAGTAAATTCTGAAGTGAAAAAGGTAGACATAGTACCGTTTCTCACTGGAGACAAAAAATAGAAATATATCCGATTAACATTACAGTTAAAAAGGCATACATAGATGCCTTTTGCACTATAGTCAAAAAGATAGAAATATGTCTGATTAACACTATAGTCAGGTAGGTCCGGTTTACACTCATATCAAAAAGTCGACATACTGGTGAAAAGTTCATTGGTTGACGAAGATACTCTCATGGAATTTAACCAAATGAGGTTTATTTTTCAACGGAATCCCCACTGTAGTCCACAAACCTCTTCCATGGGTGTTGCAATGCTTCGATCCCATGAGTAAAGAATTTTTCAGTTTGTTGGTTTAAAAAGTCATCAATAGCAGACATGACGTCATCATCGTCAGTGTGATACTGGTTTCCAGCCAAGTGTTCTTTTCATGTTGGAGAACAGATGATAGTCAGATGAGATCAAATCAGAAAAAAAATTGGGAGAATGATCACCCAGTTCAAAGCCACAGTCACACACAGCAGTCATTGAAAACAAGGACTTATGTGCTGGAGCATTGTCCTGGTGAAGCAAGACAATTTTTCCTGGGCGTTTGGTCTTGATAGGCATTCGTAACTGTTAGACATTTTATGGCGGTCGTCTTCGAGTATAGAATCCAGAGGTTAGCAGTGAATATTTCGAAGACAGTAGGAAAGCGTAGTTCAGGTTGGTATTTATTAATCCACCCACGAGGATTAAATGTGGCACAAGGCCGGTTTAATGTGGGTAGCTCGGCCAAAAATATGACCTTTGAACCCGCCTAGACGGGTTTAGGTCCTGTCTACCTCCCCGAACGCAACCTTGCCCTTCGGCAAAGCTTCGTCCGAGTTCCTCTCTGCATTAGAGAGTTCGACAGAAGCCAGCCCGGAAGCTCACAAAGCACAGATACTACACTTTGATCCTAACCGGGCCGGGCAGCGTAGTTCAGGTTAGCAGTGGATATCGCAGCAAAGTAGCAGAGCGTAGTTCTTCCTTCTGTCATCTTCGCCAGACAAGTTGGCACTGGTCATTCGGGTAGGGTAAACAAAAATGGCCGCCTTTATACACGACGGGTTGTATGTTCCATGTCTTCTGATTGGTTAACCTTCTATTGGTGGACTATAGAGTCAAGCCATTTGGATTGGCTCACTAGTTACATACTATACACAAAAAACTGTAACAGTAACTACTAGTAACTAGTAACCAATTTGGTATAGCACTCTCCATTGATAGTGTAGCCCTTTTGAAGATAGTCAATAAACAAAGTGCATTTTGCATCTCCAGAGGGGTGTTTTCACTGCATGGATTCTCTCTTTGCCTTTGGCTCAGTGATGAGCTCAAAACTTATCCTGGGTTAAGAAACGTTCAAGCAAACCAGCTAGATCTGCCTCAAACAATATAAGATTCTCCCGTGATGTGATCAGTCTGGTGCGCTTTTAATCAGGTGTCAGAAAACGTGGCACCCACCGAGCAGAAACCCTCGTCATGCCAAGTTCATTGTGCAGAATAATCTCACCTCCCTAGCGGGATATGCTAATAGCATTGGTTATTTGAATTATAGTAATTAGCCATCACCATGGGGTGAACATGGTCAAGGCTTTCCTCGGTGGTGCCAGTTGCAAGTCGTCCAGACCCCGGGTCATCTCCAAGACTCTCCCTCCCACTCCTAAATTTAGCTGCCCACTTTTGCCTTGTGGATAAAGCTGGAGCGGCATCCCCTAATGTAGAAACCATATCAGCATGAATGTCTTTGGGAACTGGAACCTTTTTCTGCATGTAATTGTTAACACCACAATACAAAATTTTGTCCATTTTGGCTACAAGTTACTTTTGAAGTTAGATGTCAGTTTTACCTTTAAAGGAACAAGTTGTTAATAAAAAGAGTTGACATCAATGTAGTCGTGATTTTACAGCTCTAGCATCACTCCTTCATAGTCAGCTGTTCATCCCACCCTAGTATATATATATATATATATATATATAGGGAAGTGGTTATAGTTGCTCCAACGAGAGAAAAGTGTATATTTTAAAAAGAAGAGAGAAAAAGCAAACGTTTTTGGTTGTAATGTGGATGTTTAAAAAAATATATATTTTATATTTTGTTTTCCATAATTTTGCTACACGGGTTTTCGGACTCGCGACCTTCTTCGGGCAAAGAGTGAATATTTCCATATATTATTGAAATGAATTGATTTTTCTTATGCTTTTCGATGGTAAACATTCTGTTTTTTTTGGTAGTAGTGACACAGATGTCTTTCTTGGACTGTTGTTAAGAATGTTCTTCTGTTTAAAGGGGAATAAAACAATTAAGATTGGCCCGAGAAATGGCGTGGAAAGATATCTGTATTCTTATCTTTTAATGACCCCTGTATGTTCTTAGATCTATTTCTATTTTTGTGTATTGTGTGTTCGTCTTTTCTAGTATGTGTATGTATATTGGCTGTATATCATTATATTTTTATTGTAAGAGATTACAATAAAAACATTTTGTAATCGCTACACAAAAAGCTTTCATGTTTCAATATTATGATTGTACTTCTTCAGTTACATATCATCGCCTGAAGAAGTACAGTAATAGTATTGAAACATGAAAGCTTTTGTGTAGCGATTTCCAAATGTTTTATTATAATCTCTTATAATAAATTATTAATAATAATAATAATATATTGCTCTACTTTGTATTGAGCACTTTTTTAAAGTAATTGCTATGAACTGTAAACTTTTACTCCCTCTGTTCTTTCTTTCATTTGTGTGTGTATATATATATATATATATATATATATATATATATATATATATATATATATAGTTCATATATATATATATATATATATATATATATACAAAATACAGTTTTATATATATATATATATATATATATATATATATATATATATATATATATATATAATACAAATCAATAACCCTTATCAAAATACATACAATTATTAGATTTCAACGAACTTAATTTAACGGCGATTTCACCTTTTGCTGCTTGATGGAGAACCAGAGTATAAATATTACATCAGGTAATAATTTAATAGATATTTTCAGGCACTCATTACACCCCTCCCCAATTCTCCTGATTTGACTATCAGCTGTTGCCAGAAATGAAAAGAACCCCCCCACCAAAAAAAAAAAAAACCCAAAAAACAACACTTGGCTTGGTACCAGTACCACCAACAGTCCTAATGTCATATCTGCTGTTGATGAATTTTTTGACCAACAGGGATGAACCTTCTTTAAACTTTCACATTTTAGTTTTTCGGGGATTAAACAATACGGTTGTTCACAAAACGAGTTGAGATTAACGCATGCAAACTTTCTCAGCTTGAGCATCACTCCTTCATCGTTAGCCAATGAACTTTTCAGTAGCCACCCTCGTATGTCCGGTTTGTTTTAGGGTTTAAAAACCTAGGTATGGATCCTGTTTTACATTGATATCCGAAAAGTTCGACAGAAGTCTGGTTTACACTAGTGTCGAAAAGGTAGACATGTGTTTGATTTATATTAATGTAGAAAAGATTACACCAGAGTCAAAAAAAAAAAAATGGATTAGGTTTATATTTGAGAGTTTAAATATTCATCCGGAATTTGATCGCTTTTGGAGTGGTCGTACGTATTCTTGTGTAGGGGATGCACCCGGCGTATTTTTAACCCTATCCAAAGTGCAAACGGATTATGAGTCCCGGACAAATGTCCTTTGGCTATTAGTATTTCATCATCATAACTTAGTCTGCTGCAAATCTAAAATATGAGAGCAAAAATTAGGACATTAGCAATGAATTTGTTTGACATCGTTTGACAGTAAGCACTCGATTTTCGCTGGACACTTCTTGTGTGTGTGTGTGTGTGTGTGTATTAATTTTAAATCTCAGAGGATCGTACCGAGGAAGGTTTTCTAAATACCGTATTTTCCGGGTTACAAGATGCAATTTTTTCCTAAAAAATACCCTGAAAAATATGTGTGCGTCTTTCAAGACGAATGTAAGGCAACGCCAAGGCCCAAGTAAGCTTGGACGGTCATCTACTTCGCTTGACTGATAGGGACATGGATTTGTATGTTGAATAATGACACTACAATGTTAGCTATCTAATTCAGCCTTTTATATGATGTAACATCAGTACTTAGCTGTTACAAGTATTTCCAAGACTATAAACCTTCCTGGAGCCGAGCCACAAGCTTGAACATGCTCTGTTTACTAGCAGCGGAGGGAGCCTTTCTGCTCTTGACTAGTATGTCATTGCCATACAAACAAAATCTGATGAGTGATTAATGTAAACAATACATGGCATCAGTATGTGAGGGGAAAAATGAAGAATGTGTTGCTGTATGAGAATGACTGTTTTTTTCGTTTTTTTTTTAGAAATTTCTTTCCAATATTAGCGTGCGTCTTCCAAGTCACAGCGTCTTGTAAGCCGGGAAAAATGGTAATGTTATTTCGTCCAAGTCGTCTACTGCATATCTTCGCTGTTGAATCAACACATTCACAGCCAAAGAGCATTAACTTTAAAACAATCTCCATTTTGAAATTCACCCGTTGTTTTAACTCAAGCAAGAATGGAAGCGTCTAGGATTTTACGTGAAGTCTTATTCAGTGAGCTTACTTCAAGGAAAAGTCAACGGGGTTGCCCTCTTCGAAGATACAAGGACCAACTCAAACCAGCAATGAAAGGCATTGGACATTGAGCCCAAATCGTTTGAAACACAAGCCAGAGACGAGTGGCGGTGTTCCATCGTCATCGGAAGCAATAACTTCGAAGACACCAGAAGAGAAAAGGAAGCATTCAAACGACAAGAGAGAAACTCCCGACATTATCAACCTCGTCCTCTACCAAGATTACCGATTAGTCAATGCCATCGGCTCTTCAATGCAAGAATCGGTCTACTTTGTCATCAACGCTATTATTATAAAGAAATCGTTCAGCTTAGAAGAAATGTAATTTTTGGATACGAGAGAAAGCTGACGACGCCGTCGAAGACTATTTATTTATTTTGCTGACTTTTCCAAAAATAAAATCGTGCCCAGTCACTAGAAACAAGTTAAAAGGGTACTAAACTGCTATGTGATATCTGTCCTCTTGTATGACAGTGAGTGCTGGACGATCTATTTAAAGATGAAGATGAGACTTGAAGCAACAGAAATGTAGTTCTACAGAAGGATGTTGAAGATATCGTGGTCAGGACATCGACGAAGTTTTGGAGAAAATGGAAACAAAAAGGAATCTAATACTTAACGTCAGGAAGAGACAGTTGGGGTTTCTGTGCATATAATGAGGAAAGAGGGTTTAGAAATTCTGATACTCACAGGAGAGATAGAGGGCAAAAGGAACAGAGAACGCCTAACAGAAAGACGAAGTTTATTAAGAGCTACAAGAGACAGGAAGTTGTGGAGAGCTTCCATGAAAGAATTGTTCTATTTAGCCATCAACACCATCTTCATAAATAAATAGACTTCTTAAGTGCACTAACTTTTATAGCTCTTTCTAGTACTGACTGGAGTTTCCTTGCTAGCCTTTTGTTTAAAGCAGTGTGGTAAATCAACATCTTCACAATGTCATTATTTTCTCTTCGGGTTACCTATTTTAGTTGTTGATGGCTTCAAGTTCTTTGTGATTCTGTAGCACCTGTTCACAAGGTTCTTATTCGTATAAACATGGTTGGCTGGAGTCCAAATTATTTAATAGGCGAATCTAGTAAGTAGACAATTGTTTCCTTGATATTTTTCTATGCTTTTCAAATTCAAGCTATCCAAATTTATAAAAAACAAAAAACAAACTATAATTGATATCGCCAGTGAATCCAAATTTGTAGAAATATATACATTTATTCTTCCTATTGTAATGGTAACGTTGTAATTAGACTTTGCGCTTCCTGTTATTTGATAAAGTTTTTTGTTCTGTAGCGCCAGTCTACCAGATGCGACGAAGAACAGTACCCTTCAAGATGCAAAAGGTTAATTCGGTTGAATCTAATTTTAAATGCCTCCTGTAGTTGATATCGTCAGTGAATACAAATTTGTAGAAATATATACATTTATTCTTCATATTTTAATGGTAACGGTGATTACTCTTTGCCTTATAAGGAAACATTCGGTTTTCACTGACCGAACTTTTAGCATTACTGTAAGTTTAAATTCATAAAATCTTTCTCTTAAAATAGGTTTTCTTTCTTAAATAAGTTTCTTAAATCCATACACTGGTATCGCTTTTTCCAGTATTGATGGTTGCCTTCCCCGTCTAGCTACACATGCCATACTTTTTTAGTTGTTGCTGCTGTTGGAAGTCTTCAAGTGATGCGCTTTCTGTTACTTGGTAAAGTTCTTTGTTCGTGATTCTGTAGCGGCAGTCTACGAGATCCGACGAAGAACAGTACCCTTCAAGATCCAAACGGTTAATTCGGTTGAATCCAATTTTAAATGCCTCCTATGTATGACGATAAACTACATCCGGCAGCTAGGCCTCTGATCGAGAGGTTTTCAGGTGCGTGGAAACACCTCTTAATTGCTGTTGTTCCCAGATCCACACTGATGCAGGGTGTTAGCACCTGTTTGGGACCCAGCTACGGGCAAGTAGTGAACTTTTATAGTTAAAATATCAGCATTTTAAAAGAATATATATATATATATATATATATATATATATATATATATATATATATATATATATATATCTGTCATCTACGCCCCCCCTGATAAAAAAATGGATTCAACCATGAGTTTTTAATTTTCCTTCCACATACAACTAAAACAACTTTACGAGGATATTACTTACCAAATATCAGGCGAAATGGCGAACATAAACTAGAGTTATAACAGAAAATAACATTTATCCAATATTTATGCGTGTCACTGTATATATATATATATATATATATATATATATATATATATATATATATAATAAAAAGGCTTAAACACTAATATTCCATGGTCATAATTTATTCCATTGGAATCGTAAATACGATCCAATTCATCAGACCTACAAATTCAAAAAGAAAACAGAAAAAAACCTACTCCGGAAATAAAAATAGAATTTAGAGAGAGTGTAATTATGAGAGTGTGGGGAGGAGGGAGAGGTAAGGAAAGAAGTGGTGGGGAAGAAAGATTATTTTTGTCAAATTTTCTCAATTACACAGCGTCCCTTGCAATTTTAATTTCACCCGCCCCATCTTTCTTCCCCACCACTTCTTTCCTTACCTCTCCCTCCTTCTTTAAGATTTGATCGGCCATGGTGTGTGTATGTCACCTCGATGTGTATCCTTATAATGTTTTAGACATCCGACAACAGTCTTTTTCCCCCTTCCACTCACACCTAATTTTAAATAAAACTCTCTCTGTTAAACCCCTCTCTTATAAACTAACATTCGTCCCACACTCTCATAATTACACTCTCTCTAAATTCTATTTTTATTTCCGGAGTAGTTTTTTTTCTGTTTTCTTTTTGAATTTGTAGGTCTGATGAATTGGATCGTATTTACGATTCCAATGGAATAAATTATGACCATGGAATATTAGTGTTTAAGCCTTTTTATTATATCCTTACTCTGTCCTGGACATTGAGTTCTACCTGGATTTTATCCTCTCGGAAAATTTTTTATTCTAAAATATACATGTGTATATATGCACCTGTGGATTTTGCATATATATGTATATTTACCACTAATATTATCTATATATATATATATATATATATATATATATATATATGTATATATATAAGGAGTCAGCTTTACCCTGAAGATACGTTTAGGTAAAACCTAGGTAGGTTTGCCTGGCTCCTTAGGATTATCTTAGCTTTTGCTCTACTTACGTAGTTATCTTTTTACTCGTTTTTTTTCTTTGGACTTGGAGCTTAAAAACTTGATTGTTTTCGCCTTGTTTTAATGTTCTTGGTTCTTTCTTTTTTATTTCCCATTTTTCTTTGGGTACCGATTTGTTCTACTGCAAATTGAGCTATCTGAGTTTTTTTCCAAACGAGTGTACCATTTCTATATATATATAATATAAAAGGCTCAAACACTAATATTCCATCGTTATAATTTCTTGCATTGGAATCGTAATCACAAATTTTTATGTCTGATGCATTGGATCGTGAGTCTAAACATGTCTAAACATAAAAATGTCTTAATATATATATATATATATATATATATATATATATGTATATTGACCGCTAATATATATATATATATATATATATATATATATATATATATATATATGTCAGACTCCTGGCCTGAGGATTGCATCTAGCATGAAACAGACTGTCGTCTCTAAGTGTTGACTTCTATGTTCACTTTTATATTTACACATGCTCTATCTCTGATATTGAGCACTTTATCCCATAAATATAGAACATCTTAAGACTATATTTCTTCATATATATATATATATATATATATATATATTACCAGCATTGCATTTTTGAAGAAGAAAATTATAAACTGATTTCTTACAAAAAATATATATATTCTATTCATACGAACCTATCCTAAAAATCTTGTTGCCATTAAATAACCCACTGGGGTTGGTATGCCGTTAAACAAAATAAACCAAACCAAGCCAAATCTAATCATTGATTTCAGAAAAATGGTAAGTTAGATGTTTCTGCATGAGTTGGATGCCATAGATATGTATATAAGAATCTAGATTTGACAAGGCTACTTAAAAAAAGACACGAGTGCTTTGTTTTTTTTTTTTTTTGGCAGCTTACTCTTGGCACAGACTATTCTGCATTCAATTTCCTTATCTCCTATATTAAATGTTTTATGACTGTTCAGTACATCGAGGTATTTTAAGTGTTTAGCATTTATTAATTCCACATTCCGGATTCTTATAGTGTAATCAGGATATATGACGTCATTGTTTTCATTCCAATTCCAGACATTAAATTCTGTTTTGGTAAGTTTTAATAACTACAACTTGGAATATTTGGTAAAGAATGCTGATTTTTATCTGAGATCGAACTAAAAAAAAAAAAAAAAAATTGGATATCCATTGCTTCTTCTAAAAGTCGGCCGTCAACAAGTGTGAAGTATTTTTCACATACCAGCTGCTGCCCACATACTGCAATCAGCGAATGGCTTAAAATAAAACCTTGCAAATTGTGCTTTCAAAAGCGTTATTTACACAGTGGAACCAGCTGAGAGCACATGTTTAGGAATTGTACATTAAAAGAATTTAAGTCACCAATTTTCCTCTTAAGACTTTAATTTCACAGAATCAAAAAAAAAGAAACGGTTTTGACAGTGCCGTTAAAACACTTTCTGCAAAAGGAACACAGTAGACCTGGACCTAATCAGTGTGTTGATTAGTTAATTAGTCTTACAGACTAATGCAGCTATCTGTCTATATTTCTGAGATGAGGTATTATGTACACTATTTACATTATTCGAACTATTGTCCTCATCTTTGTCGCAATATTTATTACAACGTTCCGACCGCTGTACGCTCCGGCCTTCTTCAGGAATGTCGAACTGAACCCTTTATTTCGCTCACTGGGGTAGACTTGTTCTAGTTCCACGTGTCATGTCTAAAGGATGTCAGTTATCAGTTATCTCCTGCTTAATTCCCTCTCCAAGTTCTCCACTGCCTTAACCAGGTATTGCTCACACTCTCTTTGGGTCCTGTATCTGGATCTAACTAACGACTTTATCAGATCTTGAAGGGTACTGTTCTTCGTCGCATCTCGTAGACTTCCGCTACAGAATCCCGAACAAAGAACTTTATCAAATAACAGGAAGCGCAAAGTCTAATCACAACGTTACCATTACAGTAGGAAGAATAAAAGTATCTATTTCTACAAATTTGGATTCACTGGCGATATCAATTACAGGTTGTTGTTTTTTTTTATAAATTTGGATAGCTTGAATTTGAAAAGCATAGAAAAATATCAAGGAAACAATTGTCTACTTACTAGATTCGCCTATTAAATAATTTGGACTCCAGCCAACCATGTTTATACGAATAAGAACCTTGTGAACAGGTGCTACAGAATCACAAAGAACTTGAAGCCATCAACAACTAAAATAGGTAACCCGAAGAGAAAATAATGACATTGTGAAGATGTTGATTTACCACACTGATATAAACAAAAGGCTAGCAAGGAAACTCCTATCATTACTAGAAAGAGCTATAAAAGTTAGTGGACTTGATAAATCTATTTTCCTGAATGAACTGTTTTAAAAGAAAAAAATTAAACTGAAAGTAGGTAAGCGTTCTGGGATTGCAAAGGAAATATTTCTCGCAGATTACTTGCAAAACGCAGAGAACAAATCACTGTAAGTTCAGATCGGGGACAGAAAGAAATGCCGAAATCTCGATTCGCAGGTACTATCTCACAAATCCCAATGCACGTAACCAGTCAGAAAAATAACCCACTCTCCGACGAACGCGGTAGTCAAAATACACGAATTTTATCCCTCTCTCTTGATTCGAGAACACCAACTGCTTTTATCGGCCGAGCATTTTTTCCATTCGCCGACAACTGGGAGAGGACGCCAAATTTTAGCGTTTCAAAATACTTTTATGGCGACTCCTGCGACTGACTTGTTTCTAATTTCAATATCCCGTCTTCAGCATATCATACGGAATACGTGCCGCCCTTTTTTTTTGGTAAGTAATTTTCTTTTTCGACATTTTTCCGTAGGATACAAGCGGCACGCTGTCGCTTGGTTTGACGAGGTAATTCGCCGTTTTCTTCGCTATAAAGTAATAATAAGTATTTAGTCAACGAATACCAAATGTTTCCTTATATGGAAACGGTTAATCTCACCATTATCACGAGGAGTGAGCCTCATTAACACACGCCCTTTTAAGCTGAGACGTTTTATTTATTTATTTTTAATCAATTCACCCCAAGCAAGACAATAATGCCACTAAGACGCGATGAGCTACTGGGAAAGAAAAAGAAATCTGAAGACTTTAGAAGGAACCAGAAACACAACGCTAAACAGGAAACAAAGGCTAAACCTCTACTCATGTTCAAAAGACATGGGAGGTGTGTGAACAGGACGATAAGTGAAACTATCTGCTCCTATTAATGGATGAAGTTATATTATCGGCGGGAATAAACTGAGGGCAGATTCAGAATGAAAACTGAAAGAAGTCTTCGATATGGTTGCAATGGAAAGCAAGAAGAAAGGAATAATTGTTAATTGTTAGACAGTATGGTTATTGGCAAAAGAAATAAGTCAAGATATTAGCTACGTATTGAGAATGTTAACATCAACCAGCTACATGTATTTAACTATCTGGGTTGTGTAATAACAGACAACGAACAATGTGACAGAGAAATCCGAAGATGCATAGGAAAAGCGAACGATGTCTACTAAAAACCAAGCAAGGTATAAAGAGATAGGAAAATGTTGTTAGAAACAAAGAAAAGAGTACAGAACTTCTATGTAATATCTAATCTCCAATTTGGCAGTCAATGCTGGTCAATATTGTTATGCCTTTCAGAAAATGAACAAAATATTAAGAGATAGGAAAATGTCGTTAGAAACAAAGAAAAGAGTACAGAACTGCTATGTAATATCTAATCTCCAATATGGCATTTAAATGTGGGCCAATATTGTCATGACTTTCAGAAAATGAATAAAATATTAAGAGATAGAAAAATGTCGTTACAAACAAAGAAAAGAGTGTAGAACTGGTATGTAATATCTAATCTCCAATATGGAAGTCAATGCTGGCCAATCTTCTCTAAGTTGAAGAAGAAACTTGAAGCACCAAAGAAATTTATTTCTACAGGCCTATGCTGAAAATACCATGGGAAGAGAATGTGATCAATAAGGAAGTTTTGAGGGTATAGGTATTATAAAGAAACAGATGATTGCAATCTGAAACAAACGGCTGAAATTTCTGAGACACATAATGGAGGAGAGCCTGGAGAATATAACACTCACAGGGTAGAGTGAAAGCAATAGAAGAAGAGGGAAGAAATCTAATTATCTAATTGGATAAGACACGTAACTTAAAGAGAATAATGACA
>OZ010598.1:39387311-39424811 GCA_963932145.1 Acanthosepion lycidas | reverse complement strand
GTTGCAGATTATGGTTCTCAGAGAGGCAAGGAAGAGGAAGGGAGTTCCACAGACGGGAAACGAAAGACATGAAACAATTGGAGTAGAAGAGACGGATACATTTAACCGTTCCCACAGTGAAAGGGTGGAACTGAGATACCAAGCTAGTGGCACGTTCAAATTCATGCAGTTGGGTAACTAGCTAATATATATATATATATATATATATATATATATATATATATATATATATAGTTTGCTTCCCTACCAATTGATCTTAATTACCTTGCCGTGGTGCTCATTTTCTGTTGTGATTGAAACTTGGGAGATGGAGGTGTTCAGTTTCCTTCCTTAGAAAATAGATCCACCGAGTTGCTTGATGATGACCGAGCAGTGTATGTTGATCATATGATGCAGTTGCATAATGATATGGAAACTCACTTCTCTGATCGACTCCAAATGACAGTGCCGCACTGATTTCTTATGATATGATGTAATTTCTTTACATTAAGTTACGTATCGAGCAGATATGAGCGTTCGAGAGAAATCATGGGAAATTTGTAGTTTAAAAACAGTAATTTGACATTCATAGCCAGCCGCTTACCCCTGTAGCATGCCAGGCTCTGTGTCGGTTCCGTGTAGGGTGCAGGTTCGATTCCTGACGGAAGACACATATTTTCTATGAATTTTCAGGACATTTCGGCTAGAAAATGTTGTTATTTATTGTTTATTATAAACAGAGCATTTACTTAACTAACTCTATCTCTAAAAATAAGGTATACACAGAATATATATATATATATATATATATATATATATATATAATTCAATCTTTCGCAAAAATTGACATTCGCCAAAAGAACGGCTAAATTAAACGAGTGTTCAATACATTTTTATAAATGTTATGTAGTGGTTTCACAGAGGAGGCTTGTATTTGTACTAAGTCTGTCCTAAAATAGGTTCTACGTACAAAACGTTAGGAACTTGATATAATAGGTAATGACGCAGTAATCTAGTTGGGTTGGCTGATACTTTAATATCCGATTAACGGTCGTCCGACATCCATTGACTGACCAGCTCACTGAGCGGTATTTAGTCACCCCCCACGGGGGCATCATGTGGCACAAGGCCGGTTTAACGTGGGATCTCTGAGCCCGTGGGCCCCGCCCAAAAATATGCCCATTGAACCCGTATACACGGGTTCAGGGCCAGTTTAACTCCCCGAAAGAGAGTCCGCCCTTCGGCGTAGCCTCGTTCGGGTACCTCTCCGTCCGAAGGTAGAGAGTTCAACCGGTCAGCCGGTCGACCGACTTCATACTGAAATCAGACCAGCTCACTGAGCGACTCAGCGACTGCTACTACTCCTACTTATTATAGGTGGGAGACTCTATTAACTATAGAATAGGTGTGTTCCGGTATAATAAAACAAACTTCTACGGTAATTTAAGATGTTAAATATCTGAAAAACTTACCTTTCTGTAACCACGGTTACTACCAAGGTGGTTACTGTCTGACGAAACCATCTTGGTAGAAACTGTGGTTGCAGAAAGGTCAGTGTTTCACGTAATATATATATATATATATATATATATATATATATATATACACAAATGAGAGAAAGAACAGATGGAGATTCCACTGTTCGAAGCATTTACTTTTAATAAAGTGCTCAATGCAATGTAGAGCATTATATTATTATTTTTATTATAAGAAATTATAATAATTTATTATAATCTCTTATAATAAAAAGTAATATATATATATATATATATATTATATATAAATATATATATATATATATATGCATATATATATATGTATATGTATATATATATGTATATATATATGGTATATATATACACACATATATATATATATATATGAATATATATATATATATATATATATATAGAGAGAGAGAGAGAGAGATATCTAGATAGATGCAGTAGACACAAGAACAGATTTAAAATTCCTCAAAAACATTGGTTTTGGGGAATATACACTTGAAATTTTCATTCTGTTTTATGTCGGTGCTAACATCTATGCGTATATGTATTCATATTTTTTTTTTATATATGATCATTTATGTGATTTTTGTGCCTACATCAAATATAATTTTAAATTATTTTCATATTTATTTTTGATAATATTATCTTTATTATTTTTATCCTTAATTTTATATTTTTAAATTTGTTCTTTAATCTCTTGATTTATTTAATTAATTTTATATTTTTTAATTTTAGTTCACTTACTTTATTTTATTGACATCGGATATTATTATTATTATTATTATTATTATTATTATTATTATTATTATTAATTTAAAATTTTGATTATTATAATGCGATGATGAATATTTTGCTGTCTGAAATGACATGACTATTAGGCATGTTACTTTATCTTTTTTAAATGTGATCCCCCCCTTCTTTACCCTGTATATTAACTTGTTTCGCCCTTTAAGGAAAAAAAATTATTTCTAGGTCAACCTATCGGCTCATATTTAAATTTTCCTTCTTTCCTTTTGTTTTCTTTCCTTCCCTCTCTCACTCATTCATTCTCTCTCCCCACATCTCTTTCTCTCTTCCCTCATATTTTTTTATATTTAAATTTTTCTTTTTCTTTCCTGATCTTTTAAAATTAAATTTTTTTCCTTTTTTTTCTTTCTTTTTTTCCTCTCCTTTTTCCTTTCGTCTGGACCAATTGATTTGATTTCTTAAAAAAAAAAAGCAACCTCTGTTTGAAAAGAACAATATTTGAATATATTCATGAAAAAAAATAACCGAAACGGATTTTTAACTATTGTTTTACTTATTATTGCTCTCTTACTTACAATGAGCTATCTTTGGATAAATGCTCTCTTTGGAATTGTCGCTACAAATAACCAATATATATATATATATATATATATATATATATATATATATATATATATATATATATATATATATATATATATATACAGTTGCGGCCAAAATGTTCAGAACGGCATTGTTTTCGTCAGAAAAGTAGGTATAAGTTTTTATCAAAGTTGTTTTATATTCTATAATTTTTACAGACAATAAATACGATATTATTTGGTACTGTCTGAGATTTTGGTGTAATTTGAGAGGATAATACAAAAGTTATGGATGATTTAGTGATTTAATGCAAAACCCATGGCGGCCAAAATGATCAGAACGGTTGATTTTACTCCGTGTTTTAGTATATTTAACTGGTGAACTCTAATTTTTTTTTAATTTGTTTACGTGACGGTTCGTTTACTAAACATTAGTAAGAATACCTGCAGTGTACTTTGTTAATATAATGCCATTTACTCCGTTACCAATTCGTCAGCAGATTATTAAGCTTCGAAAGAAGGATAATTTAAGTATTGAGTCTATTGCAAAGATTGTTAACAAGTCAAAAAGTGTTGTTCACGGTATTCTTAAGGTCTACGATGATTGTGATTCGTGTGAAACAAGAAAGTCTACAGGTAGGCCAAGACAAACGACCAAGAGAGAAGATCCTGCTATGGTAAAGTTGGTTAAAAGGACAGATTTAAAACTGCTGCTGCTGTTTCTCGGGAAATGAGCATTGTACTGAAGAAAACTTTATCTCGAGAAACTGTGTCTCGTCGTTTAGCTGAACATGACCTACAAGCAAGAGCACCTGCAGTGAAGCCACTGATTAGATCCAAGAATAAAAAGTGTCGCCTTACCTTTGCAACCGAACATGTTTTGTGGTCTCAAGAAAAATGGCAAACGGTGCATTTCAGTGATGAATCTAAGTTTATGTTATTTGGCTCAGATGAGAAAAGGTACGTTCGTCGAAAAGTAGGTGAAAAATTGTCGCCTAAATGCCTTAAGACTAGGATTAAATTCGGCGGAGGAAGTGTCATGGTTTGGGGGATGATATCTGGAGATGGTGTGGGCCCTTTGGTGCGATTACATGGAAAGGTAAATGCAGGAGTTTATAAACAACTTGTAAAAGATCATGTCTTGCCAGGGCTGAGAAATTCAACTAAGCGACCACCCATATTCATGCAGGACAATGCCACACGTCACAAGGCTAAGGTGGTCATGAACTTCCTGAAGGCTGAAAAGGTTATTGTTATGGATTGGCCTGCTCAAAGCCCAAATTTCAATCCTATTGAAAATGTGTGGAATATTCTAGGAGGACTTTCGAAAGCAAGAAATCCTAAAACAACCGAGCAAGTATGGAATGCCCTTGAGAAAGAATAGAATAAGATCACCCAGCAAGAAATTGAAAATTTAATTTCGTCATGCAGTCGAAGATGTCAAAGTGTGATTGAAGCTAAAGGGCTTCACACTAAATATTAAATAATTCCAATATTCTCTGTCATTTTTTATTATTTTGTTATTTTTTCGACCGTTCTGATCATTTCGGCCGCCATGTGTTTTGTCCGCAACTATATATATATATATATATAGTTAAACTAAGAGAGCCAAACAAATCTACAAAGGTTTCACCTAAGCGGATCGTCAGTAAAGTTGAATTATGATATGAAGGAATAGTCAATATAAGTTTACTAAAATGTTTTATTTCAATCTATCTATCTATCTATCTATCTATCTATCTATCTATCTATCTATCTATCTATCTATCTATCTATCTATCTGCCAGATCCTTGGAAAAGGTATAAATACATCTCTTCTCTCCCAACTGTCGGTTGAATAGCAGGGCATACTGGGTCCTTTAGCAACCAGTCTACCGCAGAAAGAAATTCCAACCTACTGCGGGAAGATCTGTCTAGTTATTCAGGGATCAAAAGTGCATCACGTATGGCCTTTGGCTGACTGATCTATCTATCTATCTATCTATCTATCTATCTATCTATCTATCTATCTATCTATCTATCTATCTCAGTCTATTCACTATCTATCTATCTATCTATCTATCTATCTATCTATCTATCTATCTATCTATCTCAGTCTATTCACTATCTATCTATCTATCTATCTATCTATCTATCTATCTATCTAAGTCTGTACATTATCTATCTATCTATCTATCTATCTATCTATCTATCTATCTATCTCAGTCTATTCATTATCTATCTATCTATCTATCTATTAGGTTGGTGCAAAAATAATGACGTAATAATGTCGTTTTTTGACGTATTTTTTAACGTCAAAAAACGACATTATTACGTCATCATTTTTGCACCAACCTAATATCTATCTATGTGTGTCTGCGCGTGTGTGTGTAGGTGTGTGCGCATAAAAATTCAAGCATATATTCGTGTTGCAGTTTTCATTAAATATTGATGTTGGAATGGAACTGGCGGCCAAAGATATCCTTACCCATAAGCCTGTGTTGCACTAGCATAACAAATTTGAAAGCACAAATGCAACAAATATAGCTGATGCCATTTCTATATCTACCCCTTCTATGTGTTTGTTTACACTAACTTTGTTCGCTTGCGAATGCAGCGTGTGCAGTACTGTCGAAAGACAGTTGTTTCTCACTTTCAACGAAGCCAAAAATACAAAACCCACACACCTTGAAACTATTGCAAGAAATGTCGAACAATGTTGTCTAATTGTTTTTACAAACAAAGTCATTACCACCCGCAGGTCAAGGGAAGTGTAAGCCTCTTGTTTTTATTTTACGACACTTGCACGAATTGCAAGGAAATTTTCTGGAGACCTTCCAGTATAAATAAAATACTCAAGATATTTTATCACTGCTGACGAATTGTAAACTCAACTATATATATATATATATATATATATATATTTTATATATATTTGATAGTTGTATATTTAGGCAGCAATCTTTCGTTTATGCATGTTTCATTAAAAACGACAGACAAGGTACTACGGTTAAGCTTTTTATTTAATTTTTCTTGTGTTCGAACAAGAGCTTTAACAAATTTACCAGACTCCATTAGAAACATATTATTAGAAAACACAAATATATTAACTGCATCCACCTGCAAAGAAAAAAAAAACCCTAAAAATAATGGAAGCTTTAATAATGAAAAAGAAAAAGCCAACTCTTAACAATATTAACTACGAACAAAGCCACAATGTGCTAACCGTATTCGAAAATTAAAAACATCCCTACCACACACTAATACATACAGAGAACGCACGCACTCAATTAAGCTGAAAAATCGAATCATCCTTGATAATGGCTAAAGGTATAGCCGAAAGCGCTTGGAAATATAAAACATTTGGACAATTCTTACACACCCTTTGTCCAGAAAAGAAACCTCTTGTTAGAACACAAGAAAAAATAAATAAAAAGCTTAACCGTAGTACCTTGTCTGTCGTTTTTAATGAAACATGCGCACAAACACACACACACACACAGACATATATATATATATATATATATATATATATATGAAAAGAAAACCCTTTGAGTTATTCAGCTAGAAAGAGAACAGGTTAAAATCCTTTTGTGTCAGCCCCACTATGTTTGTCTAACTGAGCAATGGTGAGAGGAAAAAGATCATTCAAGCCTTCAGTAATGGTACCAACATACATCCACTGGCTTCCATCTTCAAAGTCCAAGAGCCATCAAGAGAACGGTGAAAAAGTTTTAAAAAGAGGGAACAGTAAAGAGGAAAACTAGATCGGGGGGGGGGTCACAACAGCAAGAGGGTATCATCATTTTAACTTAGAGCTAAATACATTCTTATTGTTCAAAGTTCCAATAGTGTTATAGAATCATCGGAGACTTCCAATCAGATATCTTAAATCATTTCTAAGATACAATGGTTCAAAATTTAATCTAACAATTGGGTAATTTTGTTGTTACCTGATTTGGACAATTTTGCTTTTACACCCGGTATATATACTACAGGCAAAAATTTGGGGGTCATCCTTAATTTAAAAAAAAAAAAACACCTTAAAATATTTTAGTATTTTCTAAAGTAAAAGATAAAATTTCAGTAACCTGAGTGTTTTTGCTTTTATTTTGTACTTAACTATCAAAATTATAGCAGCATCAAATTTTGTTTTCGTTAAAAAAAATCACCACCTGTCTTAATTACTGATTTACAAATTTTTGCATTCTTTTCAACAGGTTTTGAAAATAAGTCATTGGCAGATCTTCCCAGGGATTCTTGAAGCACTGAAAAAGCTCACTCTTACACTTTGTGCATTCTCTTTCAAACTCTGCTATCCAATTCAATGGGAAAGATGTAGGTAGCCAAGTCACAATTTCCAAAATCTTTTTCCCGTAGGCAAGGGTGTATTCACAGCTGGATAGATAGCTGCGAGCTAAATTTAGATCCGCAGTTTCAATGGAAAAGAAGGGAATTATGATTTATTTTGTGTAAAGTAAATACCTTACACATCATAAGGCCTCAGACTACGTACCTTTCTAGGGACTATCTACGTACCTATATAGACACTATATATGTAACTAGATGTAGGTGCCGAAATGGTTTACGTTCGACTAATAACCGTGTTTAGTCAAATGTCTGGAAGTCAACCATATATATATACACAGCGACAAAAACACACACACACATATATATAGGATCGGATGTCTAGCTACACTGATGAGCTGTGATACAGCGAAACAGAATGTCTGTGGATCACATACATATTTTGTAATCTTTATATATATATATATATATATATATATATATATATATATATATATATAAAGGGTGTTCCAATAACTTGGGCTGATTTTAAATGTGAATTAAGTATAAGCGTCTAATGTTTTTTCTTCTTTTTCTTTCACATTTGGTAGACATTTGGGTGATATTATTTTTCACACATAATTGCCATTACTTAAATAACACGATCCAATAGAGAAATAAGTAAATGTTCATCAATGACACTGATTTATTTACTGCTGACTTAATGATCCGTCTTAATGAAACACACACGCACACACATACATATATATATATTTTATATATAAATATGATTGATTTGTGGTTTCTTTAAAGCCAAAGCATATTTTGGATTGTAAGAACAATTCAGTAAATTATTTTGAGAATAACAATGATTTTTCCAGATAAAAATCTCACTATTTAGCTCCGAACTGATGGGTTTAAATGTATTCATAAACATCTGAATTGCGCGTGTTATATATATATATATATATATATATATATATATATATATATATATATATATATATATATATATATATATATATTAGGTTGGTGCAAAAATAATGTCGTTTTCTCACATATGTTACTATGTGAGAAAACGACTAATATATATATATATATATATATATATATATGAAAATTTCTCCGAATTAACAAGTAGAGAGACAATATTTATGAATAAAAATGACAATAGGAAAACTGATAATTTCTGAGGCGTTTCGTCCAATGTGGACTTTATCAAAGCAAAATACGAAAATGAAATTAAATGAACAAAGTAACTAATAAAAACAAAAACAGAATGTACCTAGCAACTGGAATGTAGAGAAACGCTATTTTCATATTTTTAACTGAAAAATAACGTCAGTAATTGTCACGTGTGGAGAATATTGTCATTATAACTGTGTTGATGTATTCAACCATTTTCTTTTGATTTTATGAATCTGTTGTGTATATTTGTTTGTAAGAGCATTAATTTTGTTAAGAAAGGTGAAATAGGGAAAAAACCTGGGCGTAGATTAATATTTGGGTAGTTTACTATGGCGGCACTCTCCAGAATTTTCCTTCTGAGTGAGTTATTTTCTTTTTTTATGAGTGTAGCATTTTTAAAATCAAAATTATGGTTGAATTTATTTCTATGTATGACTAGTGCATTAGCTAAGTTGTTTTTTGTGAGGTTTCTTTTGTGCTCATAAATGCGTTTTTTCAAATTTCTACTTGTTTCTCCAATATATTGAGAGGAACAGTTTTGGCAATTTATTCTATAAATGCCTGCTTCAGAAATATTAGTGCTATTATTGTTTGAAGATCTTAGTATATCCATAATGGTTTTGGAAGTGTTTGTGAATATTTCAAGATTATTTAGATGGGATAGGTTATTCTGGATAGTGGACGTGACAGAATTGGTCGGTAGTATTATGTATCTGTTTTCATGTGATTTACTATTGCGGATTATGTTATTAGTCTTGTTGCGGTTGTATATTTTGTATGCCTTTCTTCTTGCGCTGTGGATGAAATGATATGGGTATTGTAGGTTTTTGAATGTGTTTTCTATGTATGTTTCTTCTTTAAATAAATATTGAGGACTACAGATTCTTAATGCTCTTAGATAGAAACCTATAATAATTCCAGATTTAATTTTTGAAGGGTGGTTTGAGTAGAAGCTGATCAGATCATTTTTGTTTGTAGCCTTTCTGTAAACGTCAAAATTGAGTTCGTTATTATTTCTAATTAACAAAATGTCCAGGAACGGAAGAGTGTGGTTGGTTTCAGTTTCGAAAGTGAAGTTTATTGTAGGTTCAATGTTGTTAAGTCTGGAGAGAAGATCCGTTAAATTGGTGTTTTTTGGAATTATTAATAATGAGTCGTCTATCTATCTGAAATATGAAGAGTTTGTGGGGAGAATATTTTTGAATGAGTCACTTTCTAGAAATTCTAAAAATAGACATGCAAGAACATATATATATGTGTGTGTGTGTGTGTGTATGTGTGTATGAGGATACGCAATCTCATGCAGTTTTTTGTGTTTGTGTCCTATGTGACACTTCAGTCCCGTTAGTGACCTGCATACAAGCCCATATATTGTGCAACAGCAAGCATCTCCTGACATAACCACAGGAATATTTGCTGACGATTTTCGCTGTTGTCTTTCGTCACTTAACTGGCCAATACGACTGATTTCGAAATTCCTGATAGCACTCTGGCACAAATATCTCCAGTTATTTCTATCCAGGGCAACTCGCTCGAAGTTAGTATGAGGCACATTGACAACTGAGAGGTTACTCTTTAGCTTGTCTTTATACCCGAGTTCCTCGGCTGTCCAACAGTCCTTTGTCCACTGTCAAACTGGATATACACCGGGACCTTAGGTCTTCTATCATCACTCATCCTTGCAACATGACCAGCCCAGCGAAGATGTAACTGCATGAAGAAAGTCACAGTTTCACCAATGTTGCATTTTGCAAGAAGATCAGCATTGGATACCCTATCGTCAAAAGTAAAGCCACAGATCTATATTTCTTGAAACCTATTTTCGCCTTTAAATTTACGTCGTATTTTGTAAGTGGAAAGCCTTGAGGCCTGCGCGATGAGCTTCCAATGTGGATTGCGTTGTGCGCATTGCCGTCTCCACCCTTTAAACTAAATGTTTATTTGGCATGACCCATGAAGATGGGGCGATATCAACAAGATCCCTGGGGCAGACATTCCATTCACGCATTTATTTATTCATTTGAGTTTACATCTCTTAGAAAGATTAGTGTAATCCCAGACTTAATGGGGGGTCGTCCAGACATAAAATTAGATATCACGAATTAAGGCTTATCTGGAACATACTACGACCCTCGAAAAATCCATCCTTCCCATTATCTATCTATCTATCTATCTATCTATCTATCTCACTCTGTTCGTATCTATCTATCTATCTATCTATCTATCTATCTATCTATCTATCTATCTATCTATCTCACTCTGTTCGTATCTATCTATCTATCTATCTATCTATCTATCTATCTATCTATCTATCTATCAATCATGGAGAATATATGGGAAAAAAGAAAGTTTGCGTCAGGATACGAAACTGAGGAGATATGAATGTTTTGAGAATCTAGGAAAGGCATGCGTTTATAAGGGAGCATAGCTAGCTAGATAGATAGATAGATTTAACTTTGCCTGATTCTCAACGCGCTCCTATAGCTGAGACGGTCTAAAGCACGTCGGATCTAATGACGGTTTCTCCTGCTAAGGGGGACGCAAGTTCAAATCCTTCCGGGGGAGTGCATATTTTTCTTTCATAAAATTTCGCGAATAATGAAACGAGTAGACGAAAATAAATAAATATACTGTTGAATAAATAAAGGGACCGTTTTCTCAAATATGGGTATCCATTAAAATAATATTTAAATAATAACATCTGCCGAATTAATAAATAAAAATTTATCACTTCTTGAGAAACACCCACACACACACACAAATCAAGATCTACTTGAGGTAAAACGTTCCTAAAAGATTTTGTTGTGTGAGCAATAAGAGTAAGTGGCACAATTTTTGCGTATATATATAGGAAAGTCTTGAAAAAAACAACACCCGGATGATGAGACTGTGCTAATGTCGAAAGTACTCGGAATAAACAATATGTGTCAACAAAATAATTTTTTCTCTGTCTTTAATAACGACATCAAAAAACTTGTCCATGTATAAGTAAGAATTCAATCGAAAATAAGTGCACTATGCTTGTCTAAATTATTCAATGAAACATGTCTCAATACATACATACATATATATATATATATATATATATATATATATATATATATATATAGTTATCTCTTTCTGTTTCTCGATTTGTTTAGTTAGCTGTCTCAGTCTGTTTATATCTATCTATCTATCTATCTATCTATCTCTGTCTTTTCATATCTGTCGGTCTATTTATCTCAGCTCATATCTATCTATCTATCTATCTATCTATCTATCTATCTATCTATCTATCTATCTATCTGTCTCAATACATACATACATATATATATATATATATATATATATATATATATATATATATATATATATATATATGAATTCTCATTGAAATCAATTTTCGTTAAAATTAATTACGGGCCACCGAAATTGACCTATTCTAGAATGCATATCTATATATATATATATATATATATATATATATATATATATTTCAACTGTAAATTGATGTGTCAATCTAGTACTACGCTTAAATTCATAAGTTACCATAGTGGAAATTTTATCGGAACAATTACCATGAAAGTATTTGTAGAAAAGGCACAAAAAATAATGTTTGTTAATAAAATCTGTTGAGTTAATAAATAAAACAACAACACTTCTTTAGAAATTGTTTTGTTTGCGTTAGGATAGGAAACTGAGCAGATAGATAGATAGATAATGAGCAGACTGAGATAGATAGATAATGAGCGGACTGAGATAGATAGATAGATAGATAGATAATGAGCAGAGATAGATGGATAGATAGATATGAGCAGACTGAGATATATAGATAATGAGCAGACTGAGATAGATAGATAGATAGATAGATAGATAGGTAGGTAGATATATATATATATATATATATATATATATATAGATAGATAGATAGATAGATAGATATGAGCAGACTGATATAGATAGATAATGAGCAGACTGAGATAGGTAGATAGATAGATATAAGCAGACTGAGATAGATAGATAGATAGATAGAAACAGACTAAGATAGATAGATAGATAGATAGATAGATAGATAGATAAACAGATAGAATGAAATTGAAAGAATTGAAGAAAAATTCAACAGAAAGGAATGTGAATGAGAAGAGAAGAGAAAGTCAGAGAAAAACAAAACAAAGATAAACTTTGGTAAAAAGATTAAAAAATGCTAATAACGCAAAACGAAAGATGCCGCACAAGACAGCCAATGAATTCCCAAGATTACAATTTCTCTTAAATCTCAACCAATTCCAACGTGGACCCCGTTTCTGGATAATTCCACTCGCGTCAAAGTTTTCGTTTCTACCCAACTGTTCCCGTTGCCAGGATACAACACTTAGGTCAACAAGAATGGGCGCAAAACAAACTCCTGTCGCTGTCTACCCCAGCTGTCTAAACCTACTCGAGTTGGGATCACGGTGAGACCCTGCAGGTCTGTATTAGTCGGGGATGTGTTCGATGGAAAAAATCCGGCAGCTAACTTAAAGGAAAAAATTGAATATGATAGCAGGTGATAGTAGGTTGTCTACAGCAGAGTATCCATTGTTGGTATTTACCTATCCCGTCTCGAAGGTGAGAGTGGCTCAAGGTCAGTTTAACATGGAGCGCCCATACGTGCTGAGGTAAAAAATCGACCCACAGTCATACCACATTTAAAAACTGGAACCTAGGCAGTACCAAGATGGGTGACCGCTTGGGAATATCAGGTACTGTAAGCTTGGGTGTGCAGGTTTGACTGATTGTCTCTTTTACGGATTATCAACCCTTTGCAGATTATTTAAGACCGAAACATATTTTTTATAGTAAAAATGATATTTTATGTGTTTGACCGGATGTGCAGGTGGTGCAGTAGATGACGGCTCGGAATGAGAAATTGAAGAGACGAGTTCAATTTCTAGTCGGGTTCGTTAAATTCACTTATGTGAAAATACCCCTGGGGAAGATATGAATCCGTCTCTTCTCCTCCCAACTATGGGTTAAATAGTAGGACTTGATTCAGAAAATCATTATTGTCTTCAAAAATTTCTTACAATTCAAAAATATTTTTCGGATTTAAAAAAAGATAGATAAACCGTAAAAAAGATTAAAGCATTTAAAAATGACATAAATCGTCTTGTTTTCGCAACCACTGTCACGTTGGTGTTGGTATCCACCAACCCCTACCCATTTATTGAGATGAGGACTGTATTGTTGGTATGGGGAGAATGGAACAAATGATATTAGGTTGGTGCAAAAATAATGACGTAATAATGTCGTTTTTTGACGTTAAAAAATACGTCAAAAAACGACATTATTACGTCATTATTTTTGCACCAACCTAATATATTTTGATCCCAGCGGCAAGTTAGAGTATTGATTGATTTGTTATTTACGGTTTATCAACCGATTGTTGGTTATTTAAAGTCGAGACATGTTTTGTATTTTAAGAATAATCCATTTTGCGAGTGGATATTGTATTAACAGTTCTTTTTGAAAATAACATTGATTTTTTTCCAGATACAAATCCTACTATTGAAGTTATTTAAAGCCAGAAATTTATAAGTAGAACGTGCAGTTTATATTTGCATTTTATTTAATGGCTATTAATAAACTTTTTAATCATTTCACCCCATGCAAGGCAGTAAAGCCACTAAGACACAAAGTGTCACTGAGTGTAAAAGAATAAGAAAAAAAAAAGTAAAACATTATTATGGTGCGAGAACAAAAGAAGAAGATTAATGAAAATAACGATTGACATTGCATCCAAACTTTTGATAAAAAGTAGTCTAGAAAGCATGGAGTCGGAAGCGAGTTCCACAAGCATAGATAGAAGAAATTATTAGCATAGAACTTACGGTTACATCTAGCCAATTCAACTATAAATTGATGCGACCTTCGTAATGTCTAAGTACCATAGTAGAGAGTTCATACAAACAATTACCATGAAAGAATTTATAGAAAAATCACAGGTAAGTAAATGAAGCTGAGAGGCCAGGTCAGGACCAATAACATTGCAGATTCCTCTTTGGAACAATAGAAGAACCAGGACCATATGTAGCAGTAATATTCAATAAATATATTAGAATTTAATTACTAATTAATGATCAAATATTATATATTTGATCATTAATTAGTAATTAAATTCTAATACATTTATTTGTAAAAATGCCGTATAGTCTATTATTTCTGAGAAGGACTAATGGTACTTTAAATCTGTAAGAATAAAATTTAAATATTAAAAATATGACTTACAAATATTTAAATGGCCCTTTCAGAAAATCTTTGTGTATAAAAATATGAATTAAGCAGATAAATAAAAATGCCCAAATGTTTTTGTCATTGAAAACCCAGACGACATGCTGAATAACGGATGTTTGTGAGCAGGCAACTGCATCCCACCTAAACTAAACCTGACTTTGTAAGTAACATATATTTGATACATAAGTTGTCTAAGGAAATTAAAACCCAACCACCCGTAAATTAAAATAGACTGAATTTTCATTAATCTTAAGAACTAATAATATTAATATTGTTAGCGCTTATAAATTAAGTAAATTTGTTAGAAAGTTACTCCTAGCATCGCTTGACAATGGAACGGGACTATGGGTTTTAAGATTAATTTTTATAATTAAATTTATGAATTTAGTTTCAGTTTTGAAACATGGAAATTTTCTGTGTTGTGATGGAATCATATTTTTAAAAAGGAAAATAATTATAATACACACACACACACACACACACACACACACACACACACACACACACACACACACACATATATATATATATATATATATATATATATATATATATATATATATATATATACATGCCTGGCCGCATACACAATTCCGGAAAATCCTCGTTGAAAATACAACTATACTTAAATATGAAAACAATAAACAAAAACTAAAAATTTTGAAGCTTTATACATAAAATAGTTGAAATCTAACCTGAACAAAATAAACTATGAAATCTCCACAAATATTCTTAAATGGTTTATACCATTGTCTTCCCATACTTAATACTTCTCGTTTTCACTCTCATGTGGTCATGTGTGACGTCATGAGTTGCGGTGCGATTTTCGCTTCCAGCGTCTCGTATGCACGAGTTTGTAGAGAGTTGCTTGGAAATTTTCCATGCAAACAAAAACATACTATATATATATCGGCCATGTGCTACCTTTGTGGTGGGGTGACTAAATACCGTTCAGTCATTAGTCCGGCGACCGGCTGACCGACTGATCGGTTGAACTCTCTTCCTTCGGGCGGGGAGGAACCCGAACGAGGCTATGCCGAAGGGCGGAGTCTCTTTCGGGGAAGTAGATCGACACTCAACCCGTTTATACGGGTTCAAAGGGCACATTTCTGGCCGAGCTCACGGGCTCGCAGATGTCAAGTTAAGCCGGCCTTGTGCCACATGATGCTCTGGTCGGGGGGTGACTAAATACCGTTCAGTCTGAAGTCTGGAGTGAAGTCCGTGAGGTGTCAGTCAGTCGAGTCAGAGGCAGTCCGAAACAGAGTCGCGTTCAGACAATTACTAATAAACCTGATTGTTCGTACTAACACTTTCTACTTCTCTGTATATATTCCTGTTTGTAATATATATGTTTTATTCCATACCTGTGTTCACGTTCTTCTTTATTGGTTCTACCTTGGAATATCACCATGGTACAAGGAACCGGACCATAACAGTTACTTTCCGAGCGAGTATTATCGAGCAAGTACTATTAGTGCGAGTGATATTCGAAGGCCTCTGAGACCAGTATTGTTCAACGGTGTACTATAGTTGTAACTGCGATTACAAAGTCTCTACTACAACGAGCATTACGAACATGACAACGAGTATTCGTTGACATCACGAAAGTGGCGACGACTGTTCGTTGACATCGCAAAACTTATTTTTTTAAACATTTTATAGCCATATATGTTGGCTTGGGAAAGTAGCAATTCTTTCAAGAATGGAGAAAATATTCACAGATTTATATTTTGATAAGACTCGATAGCGACAATCTTGATAATTTTCCGTCTAAGTAAATTATTTTCTCTTTTAATGAGTTTTGCATTCGTGGTTGAATTTATACCTATTTATGAATAATACATTTCTGCAAGTTTCTCCAGTGTATGGTGAGGAGCAGTTCAGGCTGTTTATTTTATGTATACCTGGATCAGAGTTATAATCGTTATGGGTATTTTGGGGTTCTGATAATATCCATAATAGTTTGGAATATGGTTGCAATTATTTTGATGTTGTTTAGATTGGATGAAATGTTTTGAATAGTGGAAGTTATGGAGTTAGCAAGTAGTATTATGTGTTTGTTTTTATCTAATTTATTGTTATTGCTGTTGTTGGTGTTATCTTATTTTTGCGGTTGTATATTTTGTGTACCTTGCTCTTAGCATTGTGGATGAAATAATAAGGATGTTGGAAGCTTTTGAAAGCGTTTTCTATGTATATTTCTTATTTGGGTAAGTATTGCGGGTTGTAGATTCTTAGAGCACTTAAACTGAATCCTATAATTGTTCCCGATTTTATATTGTTATAGTGGTGGGAATAAAAGTTGACCAGGTCTTTCTTGTTGGTAGATTTTTTGTAAAGCTCAAACTGAAGTTCGTTATTATTTACATGCAGCGTGATATCTGGGAATGTTGTTAGACTCAGATTTAGAGGTAAAATTTATAATTTCGACGTTATTAAGTTTATTGACAAGACCTGGTAAAATTATGTTTTGTGGATATATCAATAGGGAATCATCTATGTACCTTAAATTAGAAGAATTTTGTGGCAAAATATTTTTGAAAGGACCATTTTACAGTTTTGGAATATCTGGTGAACTTTTTAAAAAAGTGAATTAAAAAAAACTTAAACAAAGAATCGTCCTTTGTCTTCAACGAAACATATATATATATATATATATATATATATTTGTATAACACCTAACCTTATTTTATTGAACACCGATGTTTGAATAGAAGCCTCGTTATTTTAAAAAGTGTGAATTACGTCTAGCGACTGTGCATTGGACACACTTAATGAAAAAAAAGTCCTATGAGAAGGGGTGTTGAAAATATCCTGACCCTAAGAAGAAAGATTTTAAAATATTCTGCTAATTGGTCAAATTTTGGAACTTGGATCTGACCGATAATATAGAAACACCTCTTTATCTAGCAATATATTATAATCTATGTATCTATCTGACTGAATTGATTTTTATGGTTTACCAAACTTTTCAGGTTATTTAAAACCAGAAAATATTTTTGGATTATGAGAAATTTTAGTAGATAATAATGATTTTCTAATACAATTGCTACTAATTAACCCATAATTGGGGGGAAGAAGAAGTGGATTCATACCTTTCCCAAGGGTATTTGCGTGTAAGTGAATATAAAGAGAACCCGACTGGAATTAGAACTCGGCTCTCCGA
The DNA here is from genome assembly GCA_963932145.1 of Acanthosepion lycidas. Taxonomy (NCBI): domain Eukaryota; kingdom Metazoa; phylum Mollusca; class Cephalopoda; order Sepiida; family Sepiidae; genus Acanthosepion; species Acanthosepion lycidas. Next base: position 39,407,124 of record OZ010598.1, on the reverse strand, counting down.
ATTTTAATTTTCTGCCGTTAACAATTACACCATATGCACTTACAAGTTTACCTCACCCATTTAGGTACTGACCAGACTCGAAGTTGCTTAACTTCGGTGGTGGTACGGTAACCCTTTTTCAGCGTAATATGACCGTAATCTATCTATCTATCTATCTATCTATCTATCTATCTATCTATCTATCTATCTATCTATCTATCTAACACTGTTACTATCTAACACTGTTACTATCTATCTATTTAATACTGTTCCTATCTATCTATCTATCTATCTATCTAACACTGTTACTATCTAACACTGTTACTATCTATCTATTTAATACTGTTCCTATCTATCTATCTATCTATCTATCTATCTATTTAATACTATTCCTATCTATCTATCTATCTATCTATCTATCTATTCTAACACTGTTACTATCTATCTGTCTATCTATCACTGTTCCTATCTATCTATCTGTGTGTCTGTGTGTGTGTGCAAATGTCGGCTGTGGCCTATTTAATAATCTTGTGACTGCTGAGTAATTCTCGTCCTACATGTTTGTTGCATTTGTTTGTGTGGGAATGTAACAAATAAAGACCAATTGTCAAAACATTGTCTCACTTTTGGGGCAGATGTTTGCCATTCTTCGCGGGGGTATCCCCCAAAAGTCAGAAGAGGGAGAGTTTTTTTTTTCCAAGCAAGCGACGGAGAGATGAAAAAAATGTCCTCACGTTGAGTTCCCTGCTGGCGGTCCCACTGATATAAGAACGAACATAACTACACCTACGCAGAAACAGAAACTGTAGGCCACGAATACAGTCAAAATTCTCTGAGGTACACGCCCATGTGGGCACAATGACAGACATTTTTTTTATTTTAAGCAGTTGACTGAGAGAATCGCGCTCAAAATTACCTTTTGAAATCAGCATAATTCATAGATTCTTGGCGTCAGTTTAAAATGACATATTCCCGTTTTCATATATTGAAAATAAAGAAATAGAAAAATGAGCATGTCAGTTTAAAATGACGTATTCCTGTTTTCATATATTGAAAATAGACAAATAGAAAAATGAAGATGTCAGTTTAAAATGACGTATTCCTGTTTTCATATATTGAAAATAGACAAATAGAAAAATGAAGATGTCAGTTTAAAATGACGTATTCCTGTTTTCATATATTGAAAATAGACAAATAGAAAAATGAAGATGTCAGTTTAAAATGACGTATTCCTGTTTTCATATATTGAAAATAAAGAAATAGAGCCGTTGTTATGAAAATAGTTGTAGAAAAGGCAAAAGTTAAGTCACGTGACGTCGGTGTAAAAGTGATTGAAATCTAGAAGCCTGGTCCGGATCGATTAGATAACAGATCCTTCATTGGATTTTGTCAAGAATCTCTAGATGCCTAGCATAAGCACTTGACCAAATGTGGCAACAATATTCAATGTAAGCACGGATAGTAGATTTTTAAATATGCAAGATGGCGTCTGACGAGAAAAGTTTTCTGGCACATCGCAATGACCGAATTTTCCTTGCAGTAGATGCAGCTATGTGATTAAATGTAGTCGTTCCACTTGAAGTCAGTTAACAGAGTGAGACCAAAAAGGCGCATTTTATCGCTCTTCATGAGTCTAGCATCATGCATGCTGCTGGCGAGCAGGAAAGTTTCTGTATGGCGGTTAATAGAGAGCAGTTTCGTTTTGGAGGCTTTAACATTTACAAGTCATTTTCTGTTCCAGTTAACTACAGATTGGAGGCCATTTTCAAGACTAGCTGCCAGACCAAATTTGTCAGCTCTGACGGATTTGCTACAGAGATAATAGTAAATGGTAGTGTCATCTGCATAAATGCCTACTTAGGAACTGTTGATATTGGGAAGATCATTGATGAAAATCAGAAACAGCGAATTTTGTTTTATCAAGAATCTCGAGATATAAAGCAGGAACATCACGCCACATATGGCAAAAGTATTCAGGGCATGGACAAATGGTAGATATGGCGAATGTAAATGTGCAAGATGGATTCTAACGGGAAGAATTTTCTGACATGACACAGTGACGCAACTTTCCTTGCAGGAGATGCATCTATTGATTCGATATAGTGGCTCCACTTCAAGTTAATAGAGTACGTGTTGTATAAGAGTTGTAGTATAATAATCGTCTATGTGTGTATCACGGATGTTACATAACTGGCTGACTGATTATAATAATTCCATGTTTAGGTGCCTTCAAAATTCCCCCAATACGTTAACAAGTATTATGCTTCCCTACTTTTCAAAAAAGAAACAAAAGGAAAAATAACGTTTTCAAGTCAACAGCTCTTTGATAGTGATAATAGGATAGAGTTTTAATATCAATTAATAAAATTAGGAATGGGCCTATGGTATGTGAATAATTAATTATGTCTTCATTTTCCAGTCTTGATAGAGTTCAAAAGCATTTACGAGGCCTTGTGGGTGATGAATTATTTTCAATACAATAACCGCTTCCCAACCGACCGACCGACCGACGAAACGTTGCTCGTTACTCGCTACCCTATCGCTATTTCAATGGAAGATGTTTAAACAAGCTACATTCCACCAACTCTCACCCTCCCTACTAAGATCGACCACACTATGTATCTTTCGTATTCCATTAGAGAGAACCGGGAGAGAAATTCAAACCCAACTTTATCGCGTTGAATAGCATATGCTAATAGCTACAATTCGTTACATTTGATCAAAACTCCACCATGTAAATACTCCTGTTTATAGTGATTTTCCAAGAGTAGCTTAGATTTGGCACAAGGCCGAACGTAGGGGGTACCCAGTGAGGATCGAACTCACTATTCAGTCGTAATTGTTCTAGCGAGAAAAGCTTGCTAAACATTACACCGGCTCGAGGTACCCCAAATACTCCTGTCTATAAATGTATGTATCATATGACGTTCGTGACTTCATTTTTGTTTTAATTTGTTAATCTTTTTTATTCTTTCCATCCAATGTCTCTTCTTTGCTTCAAATGTATGCGTATATATATATATATATATATATATATATATATATATATATATATATATATATATATAGGCACATTTCATTGAATACGACAAATAAGGTGCTTTGATTTAGTTTTTTATAAAATTTCTCATGTGATCTAATAATTGTTTTCTTTTCGGATGACAAATTATATAAAGACTGTCCAATTGTTCTGTTTAGCCGAACGCTTACGGCTATACATTTAGCCATTTTGAAGGTTGAAATATATTAAATGTTAACAAGAAACAGAAACAAACAATGAAATAATTTTTTTATAAAAATAAATAAACGAAAATTACAAACAAGTCGAAACTATACCATTTCAAGTTCAATTTGGGACTAAGCAAGTTCATAATGAAATAACCAAGTTCAGAACGAAATAGTCAAATTCAAAATGGGACATAGCAAATTCAAAATGGAATAGTTAAATTTAAAATGGAATCGTCAAATTGAAATTGGGATACGCAAATTCAAGATGAAATGGTCAAATTCAAAATGAGACTAAGCAGATTCAAAATAAAATAGTCAAATTCAAAATGGAATAAGTAAATTTGATTTGGGACTTAGCAAGTTCAAAATAGATTAGGTAAATTCAATTTGGGACTGAGTAATTATTTTACTAAAAAAGACTTTAAAATTAAATATTTTCATGATAAAATAATAACGTTCAACTAAACTTTACTATTGCTTTATCTTCCAGGAGCAATTAATAAATCAAGAGAATTCATGAAAGGTGTATGTTTTTCTGCATGAAACTTTTAGCGCTTAACATCTCTCTATATACCAATCTTTTTTCAAACCCTCTCTTGATAAATGCATACAGTATTTCCTTGCTACTTTTTCTTTGGACTTTCAAGATTTGCCCTGTTGTCCCCTAAATCATTTCATTTTGAAGACCTCTCTCTTATTCTCTCTTTTTTTAACACTATATACACTCTATCCATCTCTTTCTTTCTTCTCTTCTCCCTGATTGTGTTTCCAATGAAAGTACCAGAAACTCTAACTTTGACACAAATTTATCCATAGCCTCTTGTAAGGAATTGATAGTAAAATCTACACATCGCTGCGCTCCAATTTTTAATTATCTGATTTCCCGCCAAGTTGATAGTGAATGGAAATTGACTTTTTTAATACCAGTGATAGATGGCCTAATATTATTACAATGTCATCACGTAGAACGAGTCTGAAATGAAAAGAAGTCAGATATTGGCAGCACTTAAATCAACCGGACAGTGGGGAAAGATGGCGGAATATCTTGGAAAAAATCAATTTCCAATCACTATTTATGGAGAAAGATAGATTGTTCCAATTTGAACTCGCCTAGTTCATAATGAATCTGCTTAGTACAACTTCAAACTTGCTTATTTCATTATGAATTTGCTTTGACCCACATCAAAATTACTTATTTCATTTTGAATTTGTTACGTCACATTCTGAACTTGGCTATTTCATTTTGAATTTGCTACGTCCTATTCTGAACTTGGCTATTTCATTTTGAATTTGCTACGTCCTATTCTGAACTAGCCTATTTCATTTTGAATTTGCTACGTCCTATTCTGAACTTGGCTATTTCATTTTGAACTTGCTTAGTCCCATTCTGAACTTGGCTATTTCATTTTGAATTTGCTACGTCCCATTCTGAACTTGCCTATTTCGTTTTGAATTTGCTACGTCCCATTCTGAAATTGGCTATTTCATTTTGAATTTGCTACGTCCTATTCTGAACTTGGCTATTTCATTTTGAATTTGCTAAGTCCCATTCTGAAATTGGCTATTTCATTTTGAATGTGCTACGTCCTATTCTGAACTTGCCTATTTCATTTAGAATTTGGTACGACTCATTCTGAACTTGGCTATTTCATTTTGAATTTGCTACGTCCTATTCTGAACTTGGCTATTTCATTTTGAATTTGCTACGTCCCATTCTGAAATTGGCTATTTCATTTTGAATTTGCTACGTCCTATTCTGAACTTGGCTCTTTCATTTTGAATTTGCTACGTCCCATTCTGAAATTGGCTATTTCATTTTGAATTTGCTACGTCCCATTCTGAACTTGGCTATTTCATTTTGAATTTGCTACGTCCCATTCTGAAATTGGCTATTTCATTTTGAATTTGCTACGTCCTATTCTGAACTTGCCTATTTCATTTAGAATTTGTTACGACTCATTCTGAACTTGGCTATTTCATTTTGAATTTGCTACGTCCCATTCTGAAATTGGCTATTTCATTTTGAATTTGCTACGTCCTATTCTGAACTTGGCTATTTCATTTTGAACTTGCTTAGTCCCATTCTGAACTTGGCTATTTCATTTTGAATTTGCTACGTCCCATTCTGAACTTGCCTATTTCGTTTTGAATTTGCTACGTCCCATTCTGAAATTGGCTATTTCATTTTGAATTTGCTACGTTCCCTTCTGAAATTGGCTATTTCATTTTGAATTTGCTACGTCCTATTCTGAACTTGCCTATTTCATTTAGAATTTGGTACGACTCATTCTGAACTTGGCTATTTCATTTTGAATTTGCTACGTCCTATTCTGAACTTGGCTATTTCATTTTGAATTTGGTACGACTCATTCTGAACTTGGCTATTTCATTTTGAATTTGCTACGTCCTATTCTGAACTTGGCTATTTCATTTTGAATTTGCTACGTCCCATTCTGAAATTGGCTATTTCATTTTGAATTTGCTACGTCCTATTCTGAACTTGCGTATTTCATTTAGAATTTGGTACGACTCATTCTGAACTTGGCTATTTCATTTTGAATTTGTTACGTCCTATTCTGAACTTGGCTATTTCATTTTGAATTTGCTACGTCCTATTCTGAACTTGGCTATTTCATTTTGAATTTGCTACGTCCCATTCTGAACTTGGCTATTTCATTATGAACTTGCTTAGTTCCAAAATGACTGAGTAGTCCTAAATTGGACATGTAATGCTATAGAGTTAAGAATATTATAAAAAAAAATGCAGAACATCAGTTGACAATAGCAAAAAATTTTAAAACCTCTAAGGTAATAGTTAAAAATAATAATTCACATATTAGAACAAAACGACATAGGACAAATATTATTTATGAATTTAAATGTCCATTAAGGAATTGCGTTCCTGATCAATCAAAATTCGTAAACAATTATATATGCCACACTACAACATGTTTGACAAGAAGACTCACACTACATCTTTCTGATCATAGCTCAATTAGGTCTCATTTAAATACTCATAGAGACCTACTAGGCCGTATTTGTAACATGCTTGTTGACAACACTAATATAATAGCATCATCTACATAAAAAAACGCTAAAAATAATGGAAGCCTTATTAATAAAAACAAAACAACCAACACTCAATAATAGCAACTATGAACATGGACACAATATCTGACCGTGTTTTGAAAATGAAAACATTATATGAATGCATGCAATCTATTTCTTGTTAACAGTTAATATATATCAACCCTGAAAATGGCTAAATGTATAGCCGAAAGCGCTTGGATAAAAAGAACAAATGGACATTTTTTTATATAATTTGTCATTCGAAAAGAAATAAAAAATTATTAGATCACATGAGAGATTGTATAAAAAAGTAAATCAAAGCACTTTGTCTGTCATATTCAATGAAATGTGCATGAAAGGATTGCTGCCTAAATACACAAATATATATATATATATATATATATATATATATATATGGATAAAAAGAAGACAATTGGAAAACATATTTCTTAGTCACTGCCGACGCATTTCATCAATCCAACTTTATCAAGGCAAGTTCATGATTTTAGTTACATTAAATTCAAATATAGAGGGAAAAGATATTTCGCTTCTAAACTTTCCTTGATAAAGTTGGATTGATGAAAGGCGTCGGCAATCAATAAGAAATATATTTTTCCACAATTGTCTTCTTTTTCTCTAAATTGTCTTATCATTAGAATCATTCTGAGAAATTCAACAATATACAGGGTGTTTCAAAAAGAATACGCCAAAATCATTACGCTGTTTTTTCAGGTTTATAGCATTGTAGTGGACTGAATCAGTGGTTATTTGATAGAGTAGTTATCAAAGTTTGATTAGGTGTCAGTTTCACTGCTTCTGGTGCAGCTGAATTGTGGGAAGATCAATCAAAATGGCGACTCCTCAGCAGAAGGCATTATGCGTGCTTGAGTTCGCGAAACCAAACGCCATTGTCACGGTCCAGCGTGCTTTCAGAACACAATTCGGCATTGATCCGCCCCATCGTGAGAGCATTCGACGGTGGGTTAAACAGTTTAAAGAGAGTGGGTGCCTGTGCAAAGGAAAGAGTCCTGGAAGACCACGTGTTACAGAGGAGCAAGTGGAGAGGATTCATGATGCATTTGAGAGCAGCCCACGTAAGTCCGTACATCGAGCAAGTTTTCAGCTTGCCATCCCTCATACCTCTGTCTGGCATGTGCTAAAGAGACGATTACACATGAAACCAAACAAACTAAGCCTCGTCCAAGCACTTACTAATTATGACAAGGTGATGCGGAGGACATTCTGTGAGTCAATGCTGGAGATGGAGGAAGGTGATGAAACTCTCTTTTCACGTTTAGTTTTTAGTGACGAAGCGAATTTCCATTTGAGAGGCACAGTCAATCGTCACAATGTGTGCATTTGGGGAACAGAGCACCCAAAACTGGCTATTCACTTTACTGCAAGCAGATTCGAATGACTTCATTTTTCAGCAAGATGGAACACCACCCCATTGGCATCTCGGGGTTAGTGGTTATCTGAATGAAAACGTGCCTCAGCGATGGATTGGGAGGAGAGGTGCTAAAGAGCTTGCGCTCTGTGCTTGGCCTGCCAGATCCCCAGACGTCACTGGGTGTGACTTTTTCTTGCGGGGGTATGTTAAAGACCAAGTTTATGTTCCAGCACTTTCAGCAAGTATTGATGACTTGAAAGATCGAATAACAGCTGCAATCAACACGGCGGACCGTGACATGCTGAGGCGTGTTTGGGAGGAATTCTCATATCGGCTTGATGTCGTCCGCGCTGCCGGTGGTGGAAACATTGAGCACTTATAAAATATGAAATGAAACTTGAATGTATATACAACACATGTGTTCATGCTAGAGGTTTTGTAAATTTTTTCGTTTTTGACATATCACATGATGATTTTGGCGTATGCTTTTTGAAACACCCTGTATATATATATATATATATATATATATATATATATATATATATATATATATATATATATATGTAAAGAAAGAACAGTAAGATATATAATCCGGTGTTCTTATTGATATTTTTATTTTTTTACAAAATAGTGCTCAATGTAAATTTACAGAGCATTAATATTATAAATTAACTTATTTAAAATATGGTTTTTCGCTACACAGTAATAACCATGGTTTACAAAGTCGAGGCTAAAACCTTCGAATTTAATTTTGTAATTAAATTAAAATATTAGTTTCATTTCACCCTCAAGTGTATTTTATGAAATGGAACTAATGTTTTTAATTTAATTACAAAATTAAATTCGAAGCTTTTAGCTTCCATTTTTGAAACATGGTTATTACTGTGTAGCGAAAAAACATATTTTAAATAAGTTGATTTATAACATATATATATATATATATATATATATATATATATATATATATTTATATGGTGTATATTTAGGCAGCATATTTTTATTCAGACAGGTTTGGTGAAATAATTTAGAGATAAGTCGGTTAGTTTTCGTCGTGGTCCTTTTAAGTTTTGGTAGATTTAGAAAAATTGAGTAAGAAAAATATGAAAATCTTCTTCCGAATTGTTTTTCTTTTCCCAAGTATTTTCCATCTCATCTGACACCATCTTCAGTTATCTGTGAGTATGTAAAGATTAAACTAAAATTAAGAATACGAAAAAGATTAAAATAAAAATAAGAATAGGAATAAGATTAAAATAAAATTAAGAATGAGATTAAAATGAAATTAAGAATAGAAATAAGATTAAACTAAAATAAAAACTTGGAACAAGTGAATAATTCATTTTATTCATTATTGTATATGTCAGTTTTTGTTTATAAAGTTATTCTTGAAAAATAAAAGTAGAATCACATTTTATTCAATTCTATATTCGCTATTATTAGCAATGGCTACTTGTTACGTCTGAAACTGATCTTTGATACTTTTTAAGAAATTCCGCACGTTTTGATCTGATTGAGTTGTCGAAGAAATGTTGGTATCTATCTATCTATCTATCTATCTATCTATCTATCTATCTGTGACACCCACTGGTGGTCGCAGCGCCAATATGTGACGTCCTCTGGTCGCGACGTCAATATGTGACCCTGCGCTGTCGGCCCGTGGTCAACTCCCAGTTGCGGTGCGAAGCTGCAAGGTTTCTTCCACCAGCGTTTTGGATTGATTTCTTGTCGCTGCCACCAACATGTGTCCCGGTCGATCTGGTCGTTCCCGGTTCGATACCAGCTTTGTTTTTCCCAGCTCACTTCCAACGTCTGGATGCCGAAGTAACTAATTTGATCGCAAGCCTGACCTACCCACGTTGTGACTTTGATCTTGGGTAGACGAAATTAATGAAGAACACCACCAAAGCAAGTTTTAATGAATATCGCCTGAGGACACCAAAAAGCAGTTCATTGAAAAACGACTTAAGATATCAAGACTCGCTTAAGAAACGCAAAAGTGTCACGAATCCATAGAAGCGGGTTGAGAGAAAGACGCAGTCCTGTATTCAGCAGACAGATATAATGATACTTGTTTTTTTTTCAACACATTTGAACCTCTTGAGTTTATTTCATTATTTTTCTTTTACATACAATTGTGCGGTATCACCTTTGCCCCGAATTCAGCTTGCACTACGGCCCGACGCCTGATTGATTTCGTCTAAGATCAAAGTCACAACGTGGATCTATCTATCTATCTATCTATTAGGTTGTCCCAAAAGTTCGTAAACACTTGCAAAAAATTGAAATTTTACTCTCCAAGTAATAAAATCAACAAAAATTATTCCTCAAAATAAAGACCATCATTTTCCGAGACTTTCTGCCATCGATCTGCAAGCTTTTGGATCTGGTGAAAGTACCATTCAGCCGGCTTTGAATCAAAGAATTCTTAACACGCTTCCTCGACTTCCTTATCAAACGAGTCGAATCGGCGGCCCTTCAGAAAGTGTTGCATTGAGCGGAAAAGGCCGTAATCTGATGGAGCACAGTCAGGACTGTAGGCTGGATGTGGCAGAACCTCAACGCCGTTCAGCTCTTCAAACTTGTCTTTGGTCTTCCTGGCGGTGTGTGGCTTGGCATTGTCCTGCTGCATCAAAGCACACTTTCGGTTGATCAGAGCCGGGTACTTTTGCTTCAACTTTTCGTAAACCCGCTTCAGTTGCTGACAGTAAAGTTCGGCACTGATGGCACGACCATTCGGAACCAACTCAAAATGCACAATTCCTTCAAAGTTCCACCAAACGCACAACATGACTTTCTTGCCGAATCGGTCTTGTTTTGGAACCGACGGTGTCTCTTGACCTTTCTGAACCCATCGCTTGTCTCGATTGTGCTGGATTGTGTCGCATAAAAATTCAATTCGCAAGTGTTTATGAACTTTTGGGACAACCTAATATCTATCTATCTATCTATCTATCTATCTATCTATCTATCTATCTATCTATCTATCTAAGTTTCTTTCTTTCTCCGGAGTGTGCTGAAAATTCCTCAATCCGTCCAAGTAATAAATAATATATAATATTCTTTGTGCCAATGGCCAATACTTTTACATGTTGTTATTAGTGGAGTACGTGATTTTGTCTTTCTTTTTATAAAATTAGTCATCCAAGGGCCACTCTAGCTAGAGAGTTACTCTGAGGTGCTGTCTGATCGTTACAAAAAGGCAAGAAGTGAAGATAATAGGGTTAGATAGAAGTTAACCTTAGACATGAAGAGGCCAAGATTGCTGTGATCGTGAAAAATCCTGCTGTCGGTGGATCTGTTTCACAAATCAGCAAGTTCTTGGGAAGAAGCTGTCAGAACGGAACTTACTCCTTACTAATGGAATACGAAAGGACTGCAGATGATTCACTCTTCTGTACACGGCATGGCGGCTCCCAGTGGTAAAGATCAGGGCTGGCGGAACTAAGTTATGTAGTTAATCGGAACACATGCCATGGAAATAGCGAGAGAGTTGGGAGAGAACAGCGAAGTCTCGTCTGTGAGAAATGTGTGGTGGGGAGTTGAAAATAACTGACTTGTTGTTAAATCTGAAGACCTTTGATCACCTTATCTGTAAGCGTCTGTGTGATGCACGTGTGTTGGGGGTATGTTCGACTCTGGTTAATGTGTTGAAAAGATAATGCAGAGGAATGTCTGTGAAGTCAGTTTCTTTTTTTTTTACATAGAAGATAGCAAATCAAACACACTTTCTTTTTATTTCATTGGCATCAACGCAAACAGAGAGCTTAAAACAAACGCCTTTTACAAAACATAAACTTCCCACATAAGAAAACAATTTATAAAAAAATCTATCTATCTATCTATCTATCTATCTATCTATCTATCTATCTATCTATCTATCTATCTATCTATCTATTCGTGTCTTCTCACATCTATCTATCTAACTATCTATCTATCTATTCGTGTCTTCTCACATCTATCTATCTATCTATCTATCTATCTATCTATCTATCACTGTCTATTCATATCTATCTAGACTGTATATATCTATGTAAATATTTATCTCATATGTTCGTATCTATCAATCTATTCTGTTTCTATCTATCTATCTATCTATCTATCTATCTATAAATTTGTTCTTATCTATCTATCTATCTATCTATCTATCTATCACTGTCTATTCATATCTATCTAGCCTGTATGTATCTATGTAAATATTTATCTCATATGTTCGTATCTATCTATCTATCTATCTATCTATCTATCTATCTATAAATTTGTTCTTATCTATCTATCTATCTATCTATCTATCTATCTATCTATCTATCTTTTACCAAACATAAACTATTGGTGTACTTCCCACATGATAAAACAATTTATAGCAAGAAAAAAACAAAGAAAGAGAGAGAATGTTTCTGTGTATATGTGTTTGAGTGATTGAGTGTGTGTGTATGAGAGAGAGAGAGACAGAGAGAGAGACAGACAGACAGAGAGACAGACAGACAGACAGATAGGAGAAAGAGGAGATAAACCTTTCAGTGCAGACAGTTGTCAAGGTATCACGTGCTGACAGCATGCGGAAGGATACCTAAAAATTCGGTGAGTTCTGAATTCCGTAGAATGTGTGCCGCCGCCAGAGAAAGTAGTTTATTTTCAAAATAGATTTTTTTTAATAGCATTTGACTGTAAAAGTAGGGGGTTTATTTTTGTTTTAACGGTGGCAACGGTAAAGAAAAATGAAATAAAAAAAAATAAACGAAAATGTTGAAAAACTGAAATAACTTTCAAAGGAAAAAAAATACCACAAAGAAAATTAGAATTTTGGTCTAATATGGATAGGATCGTTTTTCTTTCTTTCTTTTGTTTTGTACGCATGTTTTCTTTTTAGCATTTCACCCTAAACAAGCCAGGAATGCCACAATTGTGCAGGCGGGGTGTGATGGGGGTCTATGGGGAGTGAGAATAGAGAGGATTGAAGAAAGGACAAAAGATGAACGGGATTCAAGAACATAGAAGATGGCAATTGACGTTGCATTCAAATTCTTGAAGATTGCAGCTATCATGGAAACAAAGAAATTTTTTTTTCTTAATATCAGTATATCATAGAGCCTTGAAGATTATCGACTTGTGCGTCGCACTATAAATATACACTTAACAAAATTCTTTTCCCTGAATTTTGTTTGCCAGTTATTAGATTGGCGCAATGTTACTATGTGAGAAAAGAACATTATTTTTGCACCAATTTTTATCCTCAACAAGAGGAAAAAATCGTATGAAATTCGAATGCTCTTCGCCAATTTTATGTTTTCTTTCCATTGAAGGAAGATAAAATAATCATGAAGTAGAATGTCGCTTGGAGGTGACGTGGTCTTGCTGAAATCGGTAGCAAGAATATAAGATAAATCTTTAAATTTCTACTTCTCTATTCGTTCTGCTGATGATTCTCGGCGTCAGTCTATATAAATTTTTTGTTTTTTGCTTTAAGCAAATCTCCGCAAGCAAGGCAAGAGTGCACGGATAGGGTTAAAGAGTGTAAGAGTAAAGAGACGTGTTTGGGAAAAGGATAAAGAGGAGGATAGTGAGTCCGGCGAAAATCAAATTGACGCATTGTCTGTTCCTTATTTTTCCAGGATTGCTTTTAACTGTTCTTGATATTCAATCTGCTCCCGTTACAGTTTTTGTAATAGTTGCTGAATAACTATCTTAAATTCTTCCATAGTGTAATATGTTCGTACATGTAGTCCTTAACTAGGAAGAATCTTTTTCTTAATAGCAGTATATCATAGAGCCTTGAAGATTATCGACTTGCGCGTCGCGCTATGAATATACACGAACTCAACAAAATTCTTTTCCGTGAATTTTGAATTTTGTTTGCCAGCTATTTATCCTAAACGAGAGGAAAAAAATCGCACGGATTCGAATCCTGTTCACCACTTTTATGTTTTCTTTCCATTGAAAGAAGATAAAGTAATCAAGAGGTAGAATGTCGCTTGGAGGTGCCAGCCATTGTCCTGAAGAAATATACTCCTGGACTGGCTCCTGTCCTATCCAAACTAAGCAACTACTGCCTCGACGACTCATGCTTTTCGTCCTGTTGGAAGTCTTCATCTGTTGTACTTGTCTAAGAACTCTGGCGACCCATCTATCTACCATCCTATCAGTCTCCTACCACTCTTCAGGGAGTGAGAATAGGGAGGATTGAGGAAAGGACATAAGATGAACGGGATTCAAGAACATAGAAGATGGCAATTGACGTTGCATTCAAATTCTTGAAGATTGCAGTTATCGGGGAAGCAAAGAAACAAAAGGGAGTTCTACAGGCGGGAAGTGCGAGAAAAGAAACAGTTGAAGTAGAAGAGACGGTTGTATTTAACTATTTCGACAGTAAAAGGGTGGGACCTAGATGCCAATCTAGTACTACGCTTAAAATAATGCTTACGGGGCGCCATGGTAAAAAGCTCGTCATAGCAATTGCCGTGAAAATGGTTGTAAAAAAAGACAGAAGGAATACACATCACGTCGGAGGGGACGTTAAGATTATCACTCTGAGCCACAGCTAAAACTGATTTAAAAGGGAAAGATTTTGGAATCGACGAATGTTTGGCGCGAATATTATGAACATTTCTGCAGACACAAGGTCGAAGTAAGGAAACATCAAGGAACTATCGAATTCGTGACGCTAAGAAATTGTTCTGGAGATATTTTTCTCAGTTTATTAAATCAGGTACAAGGCCAAAGAAATTGAGTATTCAGTGCAGAATTCCTCCTATACAGAGTGGTTGTTCAGGTATACATTTATTGTTCAGAAACCAAATGTAGTACGGATTTTGCTACTACTTTTTATGAGCAGTATTTTAAAGTCCGTTCAAATCTTTTGCTATAAAATTGTAAAGGTTTGGATGCCAAGAAATCTTTGTATGCAGTTTCCCCATCTTCTTTGCAACGGAATGTTTTTTGCTTTAAAAATTGCCAATATGTTTGAAAAAAAAAAGAAGGTAGTCAGTGGGCAAGATATCAAAGAAATATGGCGGATGCAAAAATGTCTCTTATTTCAAGTCAGTGAGCTTCTGCAGTATCATCCCGAAAACATGTGGTAGAATTGTTCCTCGTTGATTAATCAGTACTGGTTGCATTTTGCTTAACTGAACGTGCATTTCACCCAGTTGTAGGCAGTTACCTTCGGCAAGTGATGCTCTAGTTAGATTCTAGAAATCTGTAATTGATAAAGCCAATGGCGAATCACCAGACAGTCACCAAAATCTTCCTTGCAATTTAGGTTTTTGAAAGTTTTTCAATCGTTCATAATGATCAAGCTGTTAAATCGATAATTTACGATTATCATAAAGGATCTATTTCTAATCACAGATCACTAATCGATCATGAAATAGAACATTCAAATTTCAGAGATGGAACATCAGGCACACTGAGTTCCTTGGCTTTTATTGAGTTCATTTGGAACGCATTTATTGAGTTTCTTCATCCTGCTAATTGTGAAGTCACAATCTTGTGCTGTACCCTTAAGGCGGACAACAAATTGCTGGATTGATTCGCCAGGTCCCTGAGAAATCGAAGCAAAAGACAATCTATGAACCATAGGGTTCGATTTTTGGGTAACTAATGCCTCCAACATGTTCAGGAGTATGTTTGGTTTTTCCGAGAAAAATTTGGGGTATGTATTGATGATCGACGTTTGGACAGTCTCATCAGCACAGTTGTATAAATGGATGTTGGTCTGTATAAGGGGCATGTTTGTCATTTGCACAAATACCTCCCAGTCAATTCTGAACTTTCGAAATTGCTGTGATGTCATCTCTAAATGGAGCTGGGGGAGTTTGGCTGCAGGGGCCTTTGTGTAGCTGTCTGATGTCAAAGGTTGCTCCTTTGATAGCTTAAGGATAGCTAGGGCATGTCCCATGGTTGTGACACCTAGTTCTTTAAGGATTTCCCGGTCTATCATAGAGAGGCTATCCTTAGTAATATTCTCTTTCACAAACGATTCAGCATAGGTTGTGGCAGAGTCGGTGGGAATGCCAATTTTGATAAGTAGCTCATGCTCTTTCTACACTAATGATCCGATATTGTTAATATACATAAACTGATTATCTGAGGCATTTCTCTGATACTTTTTATGCGGGTTTCGTTCGACTAGTGTTTTCGGATCTTGATTGTTAATCGTACATGAACTTCCTATACCATCTTGATCTTCAAGACACGTATCCCCACCGAGGAACTTCAGAAAACAGTGATGTACTGTCCGATCACAAGTGGATCATTTAACCCATGCTCTGTTAATGTTGGCAGCACTTTGAGAAGTACAATAAAGCCTGAACACATGTAAAAAATAAAATAAAATAAACGCATTTCTTCTTTTTTCATATTCAATAAGATGGGTATACCGGGCGAAATCGTCCAAATTGTGTAACAGCAAAATTGTCCAATTGTTAGATTAAGCATTGAACCATTTTATCTTAGAAATGATTAAAGATATCTTACTGGAATTCTCCGAGGTTTTTATAACACTATTGGACTCTACTTTGAACAATAAAAATGTATTTAGCTCTAAATTGAAATGATGATCCCTCTTTTTATCTTATTAAAAAAAACTAAAACGGTTAATCTGTCTTCTTTCTATCTATTAGGTTGGTGCCTAATAAATGGATATTTTTGCCTATAAAACAGTCGGTAGACATCTGGCAACAATCGGCAGAATGAAGAAAATGCAGAAGTGGGTACCCCATGGCTTGATTGATGTTTAGCAGCTTGCAAAATTTGACAGTTACTGCAATTTGCCCTTTTTCAGTTGTCCTTTTCTTGAACGAAAAATAACAGAAAACAGAGTCATTAGAAAAACGAGTCACAGACACGACATTAATATAAGCTATATGTTTCATGTTTTGAAACTAGTTTTAAAAGTCATCCATCCATTTATTTGGAGACATTTTTAAAAAATTAAGCTGCTTTCACAGCTTCCAGAATAAAATTGCACTAAAATCACTGATAAACTGTTGTCCGCCAATGTAAACCTTCCTCTTGAGGATGCTCCACTAGTATTCAATAGGGGTTAAGGTAGAGGAAACAAGCTGGTCATTTCATAAAACCACAAGGTGGGTCGAAAGTAACTCTTTAGTGAAAATTACTTTTGCATGAAACAAAATACAAGGTGATCCCCCCCCCCAAAAAAAATTGACATCATTTTGTAATAACATTGCCTATTTTCGTTCAAATGATCTCAAAATTTAAGAAAATGTGGAAAAACTAAGTTGATTGTGCTGACTCATCTCAATGTGAATCGAGATCGATCAGGTGTGCCAGTGATAATGACAATGTGCTGTTGAAATGGCCACCACGTTCACCTAGCCTGGCACCCTTTGATTTTTTTCTATGGGGCTATGTGAAAGGACGTGTCTATATCCCTCGACTTCCTACAAGCCTAGAGAAACTTAAATAGAAAATCACCAAGGCTGCTGAAGAATGTTACGCAAGACATGCTACAACGTGTTTGTCAGGCTCTGGACTCCCGTCGTGTGTCGCGTTGCAGGTGGTGTGTATATTAAATATTTCTAAATCTTTGTGAAATCGGTTATGGAAATGTATATGCCTTTGAATATCTTGTTCGAATTTTGAGGAATAGATCTTTTATTGTTCAATCTGAAGTGTATTTAAATTCGTTTACCTGGGACCTTGTAGTTAGTCAGATATTCATATTTTGAATGATGTCAGTTTTTTTGGGAAGGGGGTACCCTGTATATTGTAATCCTTAATGTAGTAGAATTTCATTGTTAGTTTTTTTTTTTTTTTTTTTTTTTGTTACAGAATGAAAAGTGTAGGGCAAAATGGCGCAATACCTGACTCTATATGAGCGCGTTCAGCTAGCGAAGTGAGACAGTCCGTGGTAGAAATGCAGAAATGGTGCAGTTGTTCAGTGACCCTGCATTGCAGTTGATGCTAAAACCATCAGAAATTGCAATTCCGACCTGATGAGGACGGGATCTGCGGTAGATACCAACAGAAGCGATTGTCTTTTAACATCTAGATTGGAAGAACATGTGTCAAATGTCGAGTTTTAAGACTTTAATATACTTCTAGAATTACTGTTTAAAATAAAACATGTTATTTATAAAAATCAACCAGTCAATTAATAAGGCTGTTAACAATTTTAAACGGAATTTCTTTCCACCTACCCGGTTGTGTTTTTCTAACACATATTTAGTTATTAGTTATCTGCCAATACTTTTTTGAAAACAAAACAAAACATTATTTCGTCCTGTGTATGACGATAAACCATTAGGTTGGTGCAAAAATAATGTAGTTTTTCTTTTGAAGTTGAACGTCAAAAACGACATTTTTTTTGTCCCAACCTAATACATCGCGTCCCGGGTATGACGATAAACTACGGCAAGGTCTCTGATCAGAAGGTTTTGAGGAGCGTAGAATGACCTCTTAATTGCTGGTATTCCCAGGTCCACCCTGAGCCGGGGTGGTAGCACTTGTCAGAGTCCCAGCTATGGACAAATAGTTAACCCCTCAAAAGGAGTTAAAACATTATGAAAGTATAAAAATGGGTTTTAATACCAGCAATAGTTTTTGGAAAAAATAATTACTAGCAATACATTTTTGAAAAAAATATTACCAGCAATATATTTAAAAAAAAAAAATTATTGGCAGCAATCCATTTTTGAAAAAAATATTACCAACAATAAACTTTTGAAAAAAATATTCCGATCAATATATTTTTGAAAAAAATATTACCAGCAATACATATTGTTTTAAAAAAAATATTACCAGCAATACATATTGTTTTAAAAAAAATATTACCAGCAATACATAGTGTTTTAAAAAAAAATATTACCAGCAATACATATTGTTTTAAAAAAATATTACCAGCAATACATATTGTTTTAAAAAAAATATTACCAGCAATACATATTGTTTTAAAAAAAATATTACCAGCAATACATATTGTTTTAAAAAAAATATTGCCAGCAATACATATTTTTTTAAAAAAAATATTACCAGCAATACATATTGTTTTAAAAAAAATATTACCAGCAATACATATTGTTTCTAAAAAAAATATTGCCAGCAATACATATTGTTTCTAAAAAAAATATTGCCAGCAATACATTTTTGAAAAAAATATAACCAACAATATACTTTTGAAAAAAAAATATTACGATCAATATATTTTTTGAAAAAAAAAAATATATTACCAGCAATAAAATCTTGTCGGCATTAAATAACCCATTGAGGTTGATATGCCGTAAAACAAAACCAACCAAACCAAACTAAAAATATTATTAGTCTATAAAAAACATGGTAAAAGTATATTTACTTTTCAATCTTAATCCAGACGGATTCATCTTGTGTGTGCTGTATGAGTGGCTGATTATGGCTCTCTACAACATCCTATCTTTCATATCACCACCCCTTATTCTCCTAGCCATTTGTAAATGGTAGAACAGTCTGGGCCCTGTCGCTTTGGTTGGCAATAAGTCTAGGAGAAGGAAAATTCGAAATTAAAACCAGCCTGCAGAGGCTTACGCACCATCAGGCTACTGATAAGGTTGCCGTACGTATGGTCCCCCACCCCTTACGTCCCGACTGGGTTACGGGGCACCTGATTATTGTTAATCTCTTACTGTGTCGAATAAGATCTTCGGCAAATAATGAATCTTCTATCACTTACGAAACTCTCAATGTTCTTATGCTTTTTCTATTTTCATTTTGGTTTGTGCGTCAATTTTATGAATTAGATTATATATATATATATATATCGTGGACTCTCACGTCGTTGATAGATGCGGGCTGTTGACCCGCGCCTACCGGGGACTCTTTTATGACGTATGAGGGTCAGGCACCCCAGTTCCTAGGAACCGACAGTCAAACAACCTGCATACATCATTTGTTTATAGTGGTGATGGTTTTTTGCTGAACCGACCACTTTTTGAAGAGTCGAATACAGAGACCTGGTGCACCGTTTGGCACAAGATCCCCAAACGACCCTCAGCAGGTTTTGAATTCAGAGTTGACCTTTACCTAGGCCAGTTGCCATCCAAGGCTATAGAACTCAGTCTCTCCTGCTATTTACACACACACACACACACACACACACACACACACACACACATATATATATATATATATTTAAAAAAAAATTTAAATAAAAAC
>OZ010598.1:39359811-39382311 GCA_963932145.1 Acanthosepion lycidas | reverse complement strand
CTTCGTCACCGAGGCCCGTTGGTATGACCTTTGCCTGATAACCTAACTGTCCGGGTTTCAATTCTCGGTAGTGGATGCACACTGCTGATGAGTCCCAAATATAGGACGAAACAGCCGTCCAGTGCTTTCTGCATTCTGTTGAGGTTTCTTCTAGACTCGATGAATTAGTTAAATATAATTATCTCAGATCCTCCGAATTTCTATCACTTGTATATCCTTGCTTGAACCGGCTTCTAATGCTCTGGATGGAGCGGCTTCGGGATAGTAGTCGGGGATAGTAGTCGTGGCTCGTGGGGGCACAGTCCTATGGGTAAGGGAAATTCGGATTAGTTCCACCACGGAATATGTGATCGAGCGGCGCTATATCGAGTCTAATTCGCTACGTCTTTGACACCGAGGCTCGTTGGTACAGTTGGTATGACGTTTGCCTCTTATCGTAACTGTTCGGATTTTAATTCGCGGTAGTGGATGCACACTGTTGATAAGTCCCAAATATAGGACGAAACGGCTGTCCAGTGCATTCTGTTGAGGTTTCTTCCAGACTCGACGAATCAGTTAATTGTAATATAATTTAGTATATATTGAAACAGCTAAATATTTTTTGCGCTGTACTAGCTATTGGTTCGGACTTCGTGATGTCATTTACGGCTGCCTGCCATTGGAAATTGCTTTGCGTGCCGTGTTTGGCATTAGCTTATTTAGTAATTCGTAATATAGCATGTAAGGCCGTTTCCTTTGCTAACAACCACTCATTTCGTCTTCTTGTAGTTGATGTTTAATCCGTTCTTCACCCTTTCCTTAAGTACTTTTTTTCTGTTGTCGGTAGTTTCCTTTCCGTGTCTGCTATCAACAGTGTCTCATCGGCATACCTTAAGATTGTGGTCGCCAATAATGAATTCTGGTAGAACTTCTAGTTCTCTCAGCATCGCCTTACTGTATAGGTTGAATAAGTCCGGTGAGAAGACACATCCTTGTCTTACACCTTTTTTTATTCTTGTATATCTGCTGAACTCATTTTATGTCCGTAAGCAGGCGGTTTGCTACCGGTATAGCTTCTGGATTATTCTAATATACTTCCCAGGCATGTCATGGCTACATAGCAGTAACAACAGTTCCATGTGGCGGACTTTATCAAACGCTTCTACATGATCTATAAAACATAGTTAAACGTCCTACTGCGTTTGTATTGCACGTTCTGATATCATTCTGATATCATTAATATCGCATTGCATGTTCCAGTGTTTTTATCCTACATCTGGTCTAATTCTGTTGTGCGTTCTATTCATCAGAATTTAGATGATAAGTTTTGTTATATAGCTCATTAAGTTATTTGTTCGTTTTCACCTGGCTCCTTAGACAGTGTTATAAAAATGGATCTATTTTGGTCTTCCGGCATATCACCATTGTTGTATATTCCATTTATTATATCTGTAATCTTTTCAATGCTGAAATCACCTACGGCTGTCAGCATCTCTATCACAATTCCGTCTGACCCTGCCGCTTTGTTTCTGTTCAATATGGCCAATGCTGATTTCACTTCATATTTTAATATTTCTGGTTCTTCGATATTTTTACGTATTGCCGGTTGTCCGGGTTCGTTGTAAAAAAATTATGCATTCTTTCCATCTCTGAAGTATTTTTCTTTCTCTAATATCAGTGTCCCATCCATGGATTTTATGCACCCTGTTGATAAGCATGTCTTTTGTCCTGTTTTTATGCACATTTTTCGTTGAGCCATTCCTCTTTAGCTTGCTTGCATTTGTTCCTAATTTCTTTGTACAGAGTACATAGCTTGGCATCTTATCGAGAATTTCATCTGTCCGTTAAAATCTACGAGTTAACCCCAAACATTCAGCCTATAGTAATATATTTGACAAATTCGGGCATTTGTGTTGGGTTTATTTTTCTTCCTAATTATATCTCCGATTGTTTTAGAGATGGTGTTAACAATCCTAGTATTAGGGATGACTAATTTACTTGCGGGTTTAATAGAAAGATTGTTGGTTGGGTGGGTGTGTTCAGGATTATGAATTTTGTGTCATTTTTGTTAGGAGTATTATGGGTAGTACCTGTTTTTTGGCTTTGTGGATTTTGTAAGCTCGTTTTTATTTGCGTTGATGATAAAATGATGTGAGTAATGGAGAAGTTTGAAAGTTTTCTCACTATATCTCTCTACTTCATTTAAGTATCCCAATCTACATATTTTAAGGTCTCTGAGTTAGAATCCTAGGACTAGATTTTATATTCTACCTCAGAGCCCTTAGGATATGTAGATCGGGATACTTAATGTTTTACACTTTCTCATACAACGTGCACACACACACACACACACACACACACGCACACACAGACACACACACACACACACACACACACACATATATATATATATATATATATATATATGAGGCACGGTGGAGTAATGGATTGAGGAATCGCAGAGCCGAGTTCGAATTCCAGTCGAATCCATTACATTCACTTACGTGCTAATACCCTTGGGAAAGGTATGAATCCCCTTATCTCCCTCCAGCTATGGGTAAAATAGCAGGACAGACTGGGTTCTATAGCCTTGGATGGCAACTGGTCTAGGAGAAGGACAACTCTGAATTCGGTCGTTTGAGGACCTTGTGGCACTTAGTGCACCAGGTCTCTGTATTCGTCCCTTCAAAAAGTGTTGATGGTCCTGCACGAAATCTCATGTGCTGTCGTCGGGTTGTCGGTTTCTTGGGAACTGATCTGCTTGACCCTCATACGTCGAATTTCGACTGGAGAGAGTCGACTATATATATATATATATATATATATATATATATATATATATATATATATATATATATATAGCCTATTCAAATCACCATTAGCATCTATCTATCTATCTATCTATCTATCTATCTATCTATCTAGTAACACACACACACACACACACACACACACACACACACACACACACACACACACATATATATATATATATATATATATAGGTTGGTTAATAAAACAAGAACAAACGAAAGGGTACCAATATAGTCAGTACCATAAACATCTATCTATTAATTATTAGCCATATGACAGAGAGAAAAAGGTTTAAAGTTCGGAATATTCGGGCACGACTGTGTCCTTCATCAACGGACCGAGGAATAAACAGATAAATAGGAAATGTTTTTGTAGATGGTGTATTTTCCAGTGGAAATCGTAGTTAGCAAAAACCCGATCTCTGATTTTTCGATGTGGGAAACTTTTAATGAAAATAAACTTAAAATAAAAATTTTGATTGGTGTAAAAGCGTTAGGCAGGTCTATTATTACTAGTGTGTGTCGTGGGTGGAGTGAGATTGTAAACATAGATGAAAAGATTTATAGGTTGGGGAGGGTGGGGAAAACGTCTCTCGTGTCGCAAGTTGTAGCAAAAAATGCCGGACTAAATATAATTTTATAATCATTAAATTTAATTAATTATATATATATATATATATATATATATATATATATATATATATATATATATATATATATATGTCAATTAACTTCGTCATTGATATGAACAGATTGGTATAGAGAGGCATTGAGATTGAGATTACGACTGCCACTTGAAAGGGGCGCCACTGAACAGTTTACGTATGAAAGTCAAACAAGCGAAACTCTGTACGTATGAATCTGCTTTTGATTATCATGGCGACGACTCACTGGGATGACAAGATTGTTAAAAGTATTATCGAAATTATTATTATGTGAAAAATACACGAGTCAGATTTGCGGTTGTGATTTGCTCCAAAGAGTATAGAAAAAGAAAAAAAACTGAAAAAAATGTCTTTGTACATATCGTAAGGCAATTTGCATTGGTGAAATCAAGGATGGTGATATGAATAATTATCAAGGAGTGCTGTAATTTATTAATTAAAAGATTAATGAATCTATCTATCTATCTATCTATCTATCTATCTATCTATCTATCTATCTATCTATCTATCTATCTATCTAAGACTGCTTATCTATCTATCTATCTAAGACTGCTTATCTATCTATCTATCTATCTATCTATCTATCTATCTATCTAAGACTGCTTATCTATCTATCTAAGACTGCTTATCTATCTATCTATCTATCTATCTATCTATCTATCTCTCTATGTATCTAAGACTGCTTATCTATCTATCTATCTATCTATCTATCTATCTATCTATCTAAGACTGCTTATCTATCTATCTATCTATCTATCTATCTATCTATCTATCTAAGACTGCTTATCTATCTATCTATCTATCTATCTATCTATCTATCTATCTATCTATCTATCTATCTATCTAAGACTGCTTATCTATCTATCTATCTATCTATCTATCTATCTAAGACTGCTTATCTATCTATCTATCTATCTATCTATCTATCTAAGACTGCTTATCTATCTATCTATCTATCTATCTATCTATCTATCTATCTATCTATCTATCTATCTATCTATCTATCTATCTATCTATCTCAGTTCAAAATAGGACCAAAACAACTCTCCTCTACATTTCGTCTTTGTTAAATGTTAATAGTAATATTAGCGGTTTGCTTATAAGGAAACATTTAGCATTCATTGATAGCCCGTGCTACTCGAGTTACGCATTTCTTCACTGTGTTCTTATCTATATTGGTAATATTAGCCGTTTCCTTATAAGGAAACATTTGGCATCTATTGACCAAGCAGCCACTTGACGATAGGACTGCGATGAAAGTGTAGTATATGTTCTCATTTCTACTGTTAACGGTACTTTTAGTCCTTTTTTTACCTATGGGTTCATGTCTGTTCACATCTATCTATCTATCTATCTATCTATCTATCTATCTATTATTATTATTATTAGTATTATTATAACACGCACCCGCGTGGTTAAATTGTTCGCTTGCTGACAACCCGGGTTCGAATATCACCATGAACGATTAGCTATGATTTTTCTGTCTGCGTGTATTGTAAAATCCCATAAAATTATTACAGGCCATATTATTATTATTATTAAAAACAAAATGGTTGATTCAACACATCCAATTTTTTTCAACGCAATCTGATTGCTTGATTATGAACACGTGGTGAAAGCATAATAATTTTTGCGCCAAAAATTGATGACCAGAAAATGTTTTTGCCAAACATTGGAAGTGTCATGGTGAAGGGGGAGTAATGGATAGCTTTAAGTCTTCATTTAATCCTTAAATGTGCAGGTAATTTCAATTGGTTCCCAGTCATCATGTGTGTGTGTGTGTGTGTATGTGTGATTGCCGGTTACTAGAGAAGAGCTATTTTTTAATAGGTCAATAGAAAAATTGAGACAACTAATTTTACACTAACACGTTAGGCAATTTTTGCGTAAAAGTGTTAAGATTCTGCTTAACGCGTTTCGTCCTCTAAAACGACTTTATCAGACTAAAGTAACGTTCTTAAAAATTTAGATATCATATTCCCCACAAATCGCACGTCAGCATGACAAAAATTAATTTATCATATGCAGAAAAATTTACAAGGTGCAAATTATGTAGTATGTACAATTTGAAATATTATCCTATAAAATGAAAAATAAATGTAAAATATTTACTAAAATAAATAAAATCTTCGAAATATTTACAAGTTTCCTACAAATGATAAAATTTGCGATGACTCTTACGCTCTGCAATAGGTTTACACACTTTTCCTCAAGACGACACCAAGCATCTTGTTTTCATTGAATATTGGACTGCACCTTAATATAGAATGATTTCACGTCTGACGCTAATCGGGAGCTATTTCGACTTATTTTATTTCAAAATCTAGAGAAATTACTTGCCTGGAGTCAGTTGGAGGTTTTATTATATGGCTTGTCAGAACAGCTTAAGTGAGGCAGGCATGTCTAAAAATATTACACCGAAAAAGTGCATTGTCATCATCTATCGTCATCCGCTATTTTTTTTTCTTTTTTGCTTCAAAGAGCTTTTTTTTTTGCCTCGTAAATATCATTCTTCTATTTCAATCAGTTGTAGCATCAGCTTTCTCGGTATATACACATAACTCACTCAGTCCCTATGTGTGCTTACGCAATGAGGGTTAACCATACGATATCAATAAGTTTCAATAGGCTTTTAGCCTGAGACACAGTTGTTAGTTGAATTTTGACTGAATGTTTGAACTATGGAATTAATTTTAAAGATAGCACATGATTCTTAAGAGGCTATTTGTCGTCTAAAATAAATTCCTATTCATCTTTAACCCACATACTTACTTCATGTTTATTTTTATCTACTAATCCACCTACAACTGTGCGTGTATATATATATATATATATATATATATATATATATATATATATTTATATAAGTGAACATAGAAGTCAACACTTAAAGGCGACAGTTTATTTCATGCTATATGCAATCATCAGTATTTTAATAGGCATCCCGTATATCTATTAAACAGTATATTTATTTATTTTTGTCTACTGGCCTGAGAAATCGTATTGCAGAAGAATATGCACTCTCCGGCAGGATTCGAACCTGTGGTCCCCTAGTAGACTTGACGTGCTTTGAACACCCGGGTTGAAGAGTGTGTTGATTACCAAGCCAAGTTGAATCGTGCTTTTAAACACAGCTTTTTCTATGACTCTGGAAATAGACATATACGCCTAGTTTTGTAACTATATAAACAAAGCAATTTGTGAAGGAAGAGATTTTTTTTTTAATTCGACATATTTTAATTAGTTAAACGTTATTTTTAGTGGATACGCGTATTTGAGTAGACGCCCAGTTTATTGATTAAATAGTATATTTATTTATTTTAGTCTAGCGGCCTGAATATTCGAGAAGTCTTATTAAAGAAAATTATGCCTCCCTCCGACAGGATTCGAATAAAGCATAATGCTTAAATGCACTTTGCTTGGGCATTGATGCACTCAGTAGCCGAGAAGTCAAAGCACGTCAGATCTATGACAGTTTCGCCTATCGGAACGCTAGTACGAATCCTTCTGGAATATGCATATTTTTCTCTAATAAGATTTCTGGTATATTCTGGCTGGTAGAAGAAAATAAATAAATAAACGGAGCGTCTACTCAAATATGTGTATCGACTAAAAAAATAAACCCACCCATTTCTTTTATATATATATATATATATATATATATATATATATATATATATATATATATATATATATATATATATGTATGTATCTATATTGGCAGCATGTTTTGATTAAGACATGTTAAGACATCTTTTTGTTGTCGTTATTGAAGGACGAGAGAAAATCGCCGGGTTGATACATATTTCTTATATTCCGAGTACCTTCGACATTAGCACAATGTCATCATCAGGGTATTGTTTATTGCAAGACAAATATTATAGTGTTTATTATTGTCGAAGATAAAATTGTTGTGTTCATCTGAAAGTTAAATTTCCTACTTGTGGAGTAAAGAACGCTGAGTCAGTGCGTAATCGCAGACACCGTTTAAGGGGAGGTAACTAAGCCTGGTTGTGGAGATATTTTACTAAATAAGTAGTAAAAAACTACTAGTGTAAACTTGGCATTTCAAACCTATCTATTTTACATATTTTAAAACATTTATAGAGTATTCATAATTAATTTTATTAAGGTTTGGTTTCAATTTTTTAATATTGATAGCTTCGAGAATTTTTAGTTTATATTTGTTCTTTTCGTTAAAAATTATAGAAGTATTTTCGACGAGAATTTTTCTGAATTGCAAATGTGGACATGGTGGACGAAACAAGACAGTGGCTTGGTAAAGGGGAAGGACCCCAGCCACAGCCGAGAAGGGAATTTCATGGGCAAAAGGCTCTTCTTTCAATCTGGTGGGATTGCTAAGGAATAATCCACTTTAAATTCTTACCACCTAATGCAACAATTAATGCTCAAATATACTGTCAGCAATTAGAGCGTTTGAACCAAGCTTTGAGGAAAATTTGTTTCGTAGCTTACAGAATCATTTGGAAGAAACAGCTTTTGTAAGACAGGAAGAGGTTAAAACTGACATTTGTGAGTTATTCGAATCAAAGCCAAAATAATTTTACAGTAATGGAATTAGTAAGCTTGTTAATTGATGGAAAGAAGTCATAGATAATCAGAGAAATACATTGTTGATTGAATCTGTAATTAAATGTAACATTTAGTTACTTGTTTTCTTTATTCAAAATTCGGACAGAACTTATGGGATGACCTGATATATATATATATATATATATATATATATATATATATATATATATATATATATATTGTGTGTGTATTTAGGCAGCATTTTTCATTGATGCATGTTTCATTAAATAATATAGACAACGGATTAAATAATATTTATGTTGGTCACACCACAAACTCGCTTTCACGACGCTTGACTCTACATTTGAATGATAACTCTAACATTTTTAGGCATTTAAAACAACATGCCTGGTCGCATACACAATTCTGGAAAATCCTCATTGAAAACACAACTATACTTAAACATGAAAACAACAAACAAAAACTAAAAATTCTTGAAGCTGAATACATAAAACAGTTGAAACCTAACCTGAACAAAATAAACTATGAAATCTCCACAAATATTCTTAAATGCCTATAATTGGTAACAGAAGCCATTTGTTTATTCCAACAGCTTCCCATACTTACTACTTCTCGAATTCACTCTCGTGTGGTCATGTTTGACGTCATGAGCTGCGGTGCGATTTTCGCTTCCAGCGTCTAATATGCACGAGTTTATAGTTGCTTAGAAATCGTCCATGTAAACAGAAACAGACTATCCTTATTGTTTATTGTTTTTCATATATTGTAATATAATTGTCATCTTTGATAATGGCTTATGTAAGCCGAAAGCTTAAATAGGATTAAAAAATATGTTACAATATTGTGATTTTCTTTCTTGTTTTACTAAGCTTATCAGACCATATGAAAAGAATTTACATAAAATAAATAGACAAAACTTGTCTATATTATTTAATGAAACATGCATCAATACACACACACATATATATATATATATATATATATATATATATATATATATATATATATATATATATATATATATATATACTATCTTAGGCCTTTATATGTCTACTATTCGTTTATGTGTTGAATATTGCTGTCACATCTGGTCTGGTGTTTCTGCTATGCATCTTGTCAAAATCCAAAGAATATGTAATCTTCTTAGTCCTGGCGTGGCCTCTCGACTGCAGTCAATTTCTCAACGTTCTAACCTAACTTCTCAATATATATATATATATATATATATATATATATATATATATGTATGTGTGTGTGCTGAGTGAACCGTAGTTGCTGTTTTTTTTTCGCATAATCTAGAGTGATGAACGTTGTGATTTCATAACAGTACCGTCAACTTAATTTCACACACAAGGGGTGGGGCAACCCGTGTTCTGGTTTTCATGTAGTTTACAGTGTTGCTGCACGATGGAATTTAACCTTTTTTTAACTAGACGACTGCATTCAACTTTCTAAAATATATTAAAAACAAAACCAGAATTGGCAGAAGACTCCCATATATACGAGGCCTGATAAAAAGTTTCGAGTCTCTTCCTGTGGTAGCAGAGTACACAGAGTGAAACCTCTTGAAACGGATTGACCTTGAATTCAGTCGCGCATACACACTAAATTATAACATTCTCGTTC
Source organism: Acanthosepion lycidas (assembly GCA_963932145.1). Classification (NCBI taxonomy): domain Eukaryota; kingdom Metazoa; phylum Mollusca; class Cephalopoda; order Sepiida; family Sepiidae; genus Acanthosepion; species Acanthosepion lycidas. The sequence goes on along the minus strand of OZ010598.1, from coordinate 39,372,674 downwards.
ACTTTGAAACAAAGTGTTTAGATTATGATTGTCTCAAGGTATCACAGAGGTTCTATCAGTGACCACGACTTGCGCAGAAATTTTTCTTTCTATGACAACACTTCTCAGCTCGGACAACCATCATATTACCCAGATATCACCCCTTGCTAATTTTTACTCTTCAAAAGTCAAATTCCACTTGGAAGGAACAAAATTTTATGACGTCGAGGGCAATCCAAGAGAATGCTGACGAGGTAGCTTTTTTTTCTTTTTTTTTTTAAAGGAATTAACCCCAGGCAAAGTAGCAGACCACTATCTCGCAGGGGTTTACAGACGATTGAGAACAAGAGTAAAGTTTAAGGAAAGGATACACAGGACAGACAACAAGCTCAAGATGTCGATTGACATTACACTTGAATATTTGAAGATTATAGTCATCGAGGAAGCAAGGAAGAGGAAGGGAGTTCCACAGACGGGAAGTTCGAGAGAAGAAGCTGTTTGAGTAGAAGAGGTGGTTACATTTAACCGTTTCGATAGTGAAAGGGTGGGACCGAGATGCCAGCCTGGTAGCTCGGTTAAATTCACGCAGTCCGGGAACCAGCGAAAGTAGCTCGTCGTAACAGTTGCCGTGGAAATACTTGTAGAAGAGACAGAGGGAAGACACGATACGTTTGTGGGATAGCGATTGCAGACGAGATGCCAGATCAGGATGTATCATATTGCATCTATTCTTTAAAATGAAGTTTCAGGAATGCTTCCATCAATGGAAACGACACTGGATAAAGTGTGCGGCTTCAGAAGGGGACTATTTCGAAGGAGATTAAATGTGGAATTGATATGTTATGTAGTTTTCTTTTTATAGCACCAATCCCGATACTTTTTTTTTATCAGACTACGTATGATTTTCTCGATAAAAGAATCAACCGAAAAAATATTTAGTCTGAAAGACGAATGATATAGCAGGATTTATCCCCGATTTTGACGTCCAATTACCGATTTATTTATTGTTGCAAAGTAGCTAGAACCCCTTCAGCACTTTACCAGATGTCTTGGCTCATAGCCTTAAATATTATACGAATAAGGACTTCAACAGTTGATTAATAAGTTGATTAATAAGTGGATTAATATTCGGACTGATTTTACTTCGTTTGTCTCTACAGCATTTGACCCTCTTCTATTCCTTGTAAGTTGTCTTGTTAATTGTTCTGTGTTTATTGTATGTATCCGTTAGCACCAGATACTGGTACTGAATAAATATATTAATCACTCATTCTTCTCTGTGTATCATTCACCTTGACGATACAACATTTATAAATAAAGGGAGATGAATGTGATCTACTTATATTTCTATATATTCATGTGTCCATTGAAAATGTGTATTTCCACTGTGTTATTTCTTTTGTTCAATAAAAATGAATTATCTTCAATAAAGATGATGAACCAAAGTGAGGTTTATTTGAAAGTATCATCCATATTTTATTTTAACCCAATCTCTTTCATTCTGCTTCTGCTTTACACTCGACATAATCCCCGGCCAAAGCAAAGTTTTCTGACGTAGAAAAAAAAAAAGCAAAAAAAAAAAAAAAAAAAAAGCAAAAAAAAAAAAGCTGTATAATAAGCAGTGAGTTCACACTGGGGCCGTTGTGCGCATGATCGATGGAGCAGATGCTTCCGCTCTAACTCCCTTACCGACAATATGTTCGACTGTATCAGGCCATCAGACAAAATATGCCGCCTGTGTTATGTTTCCCCTGGTGCTAAAATGTCTGCAATTATCGTCTGCATGCGTGTCTTTGCTGTCTTGGCTCATCTCGGTTGTTGAGTAATCAGTGTCACGTGATTTGCCGTTGATGGAGAACAAGGGCGGGTTTCGGAATGTCGAGCAGAAAGAAAAAAATTAGAAGCATTTCCTTTCCCCGCTCTCCCTCTCCTCTCACTTTCTTTCTTTCTTTCTTTCTTTCTTTCTTTCTTTCTTTCTTTCTTTCTTTCTTTCTTTCTCTCTCCCTCCCTATCTCTCTCTCTCTCTCTCTCTATATATATATATATATATATATATATATTTATATCGCAGGTTTTTCCTCTTTCATTCTCTAACCCAATCTGTTCGTATATTTATCTTCTTTTTTTCTCTCTCTTTCTTCCTGCCTGTTCCTCTCTCCTTTCCATCCTATTTTGTTTCCATCTATTTCGTATTCTGCTCTCTATTTCAGACTTATCCTCTCGATTTACAAATCTCGTTCTTTCTATCTACGTTTATTCCCCTCTCAAACGCTCTATCGTCATTGACGCATATATGTGCTCTTAGTATTTCGTTGATCATGAAACCTCGAGTTGTGCTACCAGTGAGGGATAATATGTATATTTATTAGTATATACTTAATAGCTCTGTTATATTACATCGAGCACTATTTTATTATATAAAATATTATCAATGTGCAATATCTTATATTCATTTGTATATATATATATATATATATATATATATATATATATATATACATATATATATATATATATATATATATATATATATATATATATATATATATATATTAGTTCTTAATATCATGGATAGAGCATATGTAAATATAAAAGTGAACATTGAAGTCAACACCCATAAGCAACAGACTGTTTCATGGTAAACGCAATTGTCAGGCCATCGATTACGTTTAGCATGAAACAGAATGTCGCCTTTGGGCGTTGACTTCAATGTCCATTTATATATATGTATATATATATATATATATATATATATATATATATATATATAGGTAACTATAATCGTTTCGAAAAACCGTCGAATTTTTGATTTGCCAATAATAAAATCAATCCCGAGGGAAAAAAGGAAGAGCTAGAAACATGAAAGTCTGTCGAAAAAAATCGCACAGATACAGGTTTAAAGCCCAAAGAAAAAAACCCGATACGCGTAAACAACTAACAAAAGAGCTCAATACAACCGTAGAGCAGACCTAGCTAAACCTAGTGAGCCAGACAAACCTACCTGGGTTTCACCTAAGCGGATCGTCAGGATATATATATATATATATATATATATATATATATATATATATATATATATATATAGTCAGATTTCTACCACTGAAATTCGACAGAGAGAAACGGCTAAATCTAATGTATTGTTTACACGAATGTAAACAAATGCCAATCAGCTTAAGAGCTTTGCATTAACGCAGTTGGCTGTTGTTTATAGAATTTCAACAGTGCTCAATTGGAATATATTTTCTAGAGCTAAGTTATATATATATATATATATATATATATATATATATATATATATATATATATATATATATATATAAGACGACTCTCCATTAAGACGAATCGAGGTCTCTAAGTCACTGGTGTGTTTATCTAAAAATAAATACGTCTAAATTCATCTTCATCCCTGCCGTACGCCAATCGCTTAGGTGTAGAGTCTCTGACTAATACCAAATCAGTCGGTTTTCGATCCCAGCTTGAGGCAATCGTATGTCTACCCATACTGATCAGCTGAAAAACAGTCTGTCTGTGGATGACTATATATATATATATATATATATATATATATTGCACTTTTATAATTTTACCATTCGTTCATGTCTTGAATATCGCTGTCACATCTGGTCTGGTGTTTCTGCTATGCATCTTGTCAAAATCCAAAGAATATGTAATTTTTTTTAGTCCTGACCTGGCATCTCGCCTGCAATCAATTTCTCAACGTCCTAACCTAGCTTCCCTGCTCAATTTTTATAAATATTTTCACGATAACTGTACTGATGAAATTTTCTCTTTGGTAACCCGACTTTACGAATTTAAACGCAGTACTAGATTGGCAGTTAGGTCTCGTTATTTTACAGTTTACATTTCTAGACATACCCATAAATTCTATTGCTAGTCTCTTGCACCTATAAATGTCATTGTCTAGTCTCTTGCACTTCTGTCTTGTGGAATGATCACCCGCCTTCTTACGTTCTAGCTTTGAATCTTTATGTAACAGGCTCCCGAAAAGAGGCTTTCCCGATCACTGAAATCTTAATCTCTTCAAGTATCAGATCAACCGTTGTCTATCCTACATATTCTCGTAATCTGGATGTCTTACCGCCACCTCTTACGTTATACAACAACCTCATTCAGTAATCCTTTACCTTGAGTGGCTCTTGGGCCATGTATTTGGCAAACAAATATATATATTCGTTCTATTCACCTCAGTTAGAAATTAGGATTTAACCATTCCCGAACACATGAGCTATAGTTAATCTTAAGCCATATTAAACTACCGTAATTTATTTTTGCTCAATAAAAGAAAATGGGCGTTACTTTTGTCCCATCATATATATATATAAATCCGACAATTTTTTTTTTCACTTAAACCCCATTTTTAATGTTTCTTGAACAAGATAGCCTGACGGAGCCGGTTTTTAATTCAGAGTTTTTCCTTTTCCCAGAGAAATGTAGAACCCAATCTGTCCTGCTATTTACCCAAAGCTGGGGGAAGAAGAAGAAAATTCATACCTTTCCCAAGAGTATTAGCACGTAAGTAATATGTAATGGATCTGATTTGAATTCGAACTCCGCTCTCTGATTACCTTAATCCGAGCAGCTTTCCATTAATCCATTATTTAATTAACTTCATTTAAAAAGACGGATTTTGTTTGTATTATGGCATATTTTTTCTCAATGTGCGAATATTTATTGAATTTAACACTGATTATACAGGATAATATTTTCGGTGTTTTTTATTTTAAGAAAGATAAAAGAACATACTCTACAGAAACACAAAGGTACGAAATGTGGTTTGTGAAATTTCATATTGTAAATTTACTGAAAGAATGTTGAGGTTGATCGCCTTTTAATCAAGATACACAGTGCAATGGATAAAGTGTCGTCTAAATGACGTACAAATTAAAATAACACTAAGATCACATTTTAAAAGATATATTTACCAAAATTACAAAAACATATCTAAAAATACTAAAACCTAATTTTTTATCAATAAAATCGCCATTGGCATCAACCATGCTCTCAAGATGTCTTCGGAATCTCCTGCAACTCTTCTAGACGGTCTCCTTCTTTAACTTGCTAGATGCTGGTATAATCCTTGCCTTCAGTTCATCTTTGGTGTTACAAGGAGTTTTTTTTTTGTTTTTCACTCAACTGCGCCCCACACATAATAATCGATGGTGTTGCAGTCTGGGGAGATAGGTTGCCAGATGTAAGGGGTGATGTGGTCGAAGAAATTGCCTGATAGCCATGACTGAGTTCTCCGGTTTGTGTGGTATGGCGTAGAGTTCTGTTGCCAGACTTAGGTTTTTCTAGCAGCTACCTTCTTGTCCCAGGAATCACTACCTCTTCAAGTTACTTGATGTAGGTCTCCGTGTTGAATCTGAGGCCCTCACCAACAAATTCAGTTCTTTTCTTATCAGAACGATCAGAGTGAGTTTCCGAGCTGCCGTATCTTCGTAATCACCATTAGACTCATCCAACTCTTTCCGAAACCGCTGCACTGTCCTCAGATTAACACCCAAACACTCTGAAATGTTCGTATTGGAGCTTCCGGTGCGAATACCAAGCAGTACGGTATTCCGTTTCTGGCGGAATGAATTGCGTCATGGTGCTCTTTTTCTCAAAGACGGTACTCAACTGACCCTACTATACTGTGCAGTCGAGATAATTAATAACAAACAACACGCATGCGCAATACTAAACATTTAAAATGCCGACAATTTATCCATCGCACCCTGTATTATTTGAAAATAATTAACTTTTATATTAACTTATATAAAAATAAACAGTAGATAGCCAATGTTCGTTAAAATTTCAAATCATTACTCGACTGAAAAATCAAAGAAACTAAAACAAGAATGATTATACAACTGTTTCTTAGAACCTCGACCAAAGGACATTTTTCATATCTGAATGACACTATGTAGCTGTTGGTTTATGGTCGGCGAGCGAAGTTGAGTTCTCATTGGCGCCCTGACCCAACCGAGCATTCTCTTCAGCTTCCTTGCCACTAACCATCTTCAAACATTTTAAATTTAAATGCAACGTCTGTTGCCATTTTCTGTATTTGTTGTCGTTTTTCCTCACTGATTATCTTCCTCCGCGCTCAGTAACACGTTGCGTCCAAATGACATCATCGCCTTCTATCTGGATTGGAAAAATGATTAGAAAAAATCCCAACTTAAATTCGACATTTTGTCTGATTTTGTACGATGTGTACATACAAGCAAATAATCCCAGGTAGTACTTCTTAATATAAAGTGCTTAATCTACAGTGATCTGAAAAAAATAAAACGATTATTTCAGGTTGCAGTTCGTTCTGGGTATGACGATAAATTACACCCGCGTCCTGGGTATGATGATAAACTACATCCGCGTCCAGGGTATGACGATAAACTACATCCGCGTCCTGGGTATGACGATAAACTACTTCCGCGTCCTGAATAGAATGATAAACTACATCCGCGTCCTGGGTATGACTATAAACTACATCCGCGTCCAGGGTATGAAGATAAACTACATCCGCGTCCTGGGTATGACGATAAACTACTTCCGCGTCCTGGGTATGACTATAAACTACATCCGCGTCCTGGATAAGACGACAAACTACATCCGCGTCCTGGGTATGACTATAAACTACATCCGCGTCCTGGATAAGACGACAAACTACATCCGCGTCCTGGGTATGACTATAAACTACATCCGCGTCCTGGGTAGGACGATAAACTACGTCGAACAGCAAGGCCTCTGTTCAGGAGGTTCTGAGGAGCGTGGAACCATGTCTTAATTGCTGGTGTTCCCAGGTCCACCCTGATCCGCGTTGGTAGCATCTGTTAAGGTGCCAAATATGGGAAAATGGTTAACCCCAAAACTGGGGTCAAAACACTATGAAAGTGTAAAAATAGGTTTTAATACCAGAAATACTTTGTCAAAAATTATTACCAGCAATAAAGTTTTGAAGAAAAAAAATATTACCAGTAATATATTATTACCAGCAATACATTTTTGAAAAAATATATTACTAGAAATAGATTTTTGAAGGAAAAAAATATTGCCAGAAATAGATTTTTGGAGGAAAAAATATTGCCAGAAATAGATTTTTGGAGGAAAGCATATTGCCAGAAATAGATTTTTGAAGGAAAAAATATTGCCAGAAATAGATATTTGGAGGAAAAAATATTGCCAGAAATAGATTTTTGGAGGAAAGCATATTGCCAGAAATAGATTTTTGAAGGAAAAAATATTGCCAGAAATAGATTTTTGGAGGAAAAAATATTGCCAGAAATAGATTTTTGGAGGAAAGCATATTGCCAGAAATAGATTTTTGAAGGAAAAAATATTGCCAGAAATAGATTTTTGGAGGAAAAAATATTGCCAGAAATAGATTTTTGGAGGAAAGCATATTGCCAGAAATAGATTTTTGAAGGAAAAAATATTGCCAGAAATAGATTTTTGGAGGAAAAAATATTGCCAGAAATAGATTTTTGGAGGAAAGCATATTGCCAGAAATAGATTTTTGAAGGAAAAAATATTGCCAGAAATAGATTTTTGGAGGAAAAAATATTGCCAGAAATAGATTTTTGAAGGAAAAAATATTGCCAGAAATAGATTTTTGGAGGAAAAAATATTGCCAGAAATAGATTTTTGGAGGAAAGCATATTGCCAGAAATAGATTTATGAAGGAAAAAAAAATTGCCGGAAACAGATTTTTGAAGGAAAAAATATTGCCAACAATAAAAATTTTGTCGACATCAAAAATTTTTGAACAGTAATGGGTTATTTAATAATAACCCATTGAAGTTGATATGCCGTAAAACAAACCAAACCATCAGGTTGCAGTGTCTATTGTGAAATTTCACTCTTCAGAATAATATACGACGGAGTATGTAGTCAGGATGCATGTAATATCCTAATCACTCATTTAAAATTATTTGCATCAGATTTGTTATGTTATCCACTTCGCAGCTTCTACATAAGTTAAACGACAAAAAAAAAAAAAAAAAAATCTACTTTTAGAACATATTTTGACGGCCGATGAACAGTTGGTACTTTACAACAATATTTTTACGGCTTGTCAATCTTTTTCAAATTATTTAAAGTCAGGAAGTATTTTTAGATTGAAAGACTTTTCTTTTAAAGATAATACCTATTTACTGATTCAAGTTCGACTAATTAACCCAAAGCTGAATGGGATGGGGGGGGGAAGCATAAAATGTGGATGCATTCCTGTCGCAAGGATATTTATTATAAACGTTATTTTTCGCTAGTTTCTTTTTTTATAGCTGAAACATGCTTTTAATCGCACAGAGGAGTAATAGATAGCGACACGGATTGAGGAATCGTAGAGCCGATTTCGAATTGAAGTCAAATCCATTACATTCACTTACGTGCTAATACCCTTGGGAAAGGTATGAATCCTCTTCCTCTCCCTCCAGCTATAGGTAAATATCAGGACAGACCGGGTTCTATAGTCTTAGATGGCAGCTGGTCTACCGCAGAAAGAAATGGCAACCTATTTCAGGAAAAAATTTGCCTCATCAGTCATGTATCGAAAGATACATGATCGCCTAAGCGTGTTTCACGCATGGCATATAACTGACTGAATGACGTGCTAATACACTTGGGAAAGGTATGAATCCTCTCCTCCCGCCTCCAGCTATGCGTAAATAGCAATGTTAACCATGTTTGCCGTAGTCTCTGAATATGGAATCCAGTGAAGTCCGTAATGTGTTCAATATCAGAGGTTGGCAGTGAAGATTCGGAGAAAGTAGCAGCTGTTAAGTAATTCTTTATGTCTTCGATATCAGAGGCTGACAATGAAGATATTTTGGGAGAAAAAACAAAATGGCTGCCTTTATACACGTCGGATTGAATATTTTGAGCTTTCTGATTGGTTATCCTTTCTATTGGTGAACTAGAAAATGAGTCAGCTCATTTTGGCTGGCTCACTAGTATTTACAGGGTACCAAAAAATTCCAACAAGGAGGACAGACCTGGTTCTATAGCCTCGGATGGCAACTGGTCTACCGAAGAAAGAAATGGTAACCTACTGCGGGGAAAAATCTGCATCGTCAGTCATGTATCGAAAGATACATGATCACCTAAGCGTGTATCACGCATGTCACATAACTGATTGAATTCTCGCATTTAAAAATATGCTCTATATTGTTGAATGCATCTCTCTCTCTCTCTTTCTCTGCTGATTCATCTAAAAGTGTGAAGGTGCTGAAAAACCAGTATCCCGAATATATGAGCATCCTGATGTTTGGCTGTTGAAATGCTCATATTGGGGAGTAAGTCGTGTCGACAACTCTCCAGCATCGCGTATTGTTTTAATTTTTTTTTTTACTTTAAGGTTCACCCTGTATAAGGACTAGGAGCCACTCGAGGTAGAGGGTTACGTTAAGGAGTAGTTTATATGGATAGGTGGGTAATATAACGGTTAACTAGACTTGAAGAGGTTAAGATTATAGTGAACAGGGAAACATCATTTTTGGCGTCTGTACCATAGAGTAGAGGTTCACGGGAAGAAGCTGTTCGAGTGGAACTTACTTCTCAACGATGGGAAAACGGAGGGAATGTCGTTGGTTTGCTACTAAGTGGTATGGCGGGTCCTAGCCAATACGTTTAGACCAGTCAGAACGAAGGGATCTTGTTCGTCCGAGCACTTTCCATGGAAGTAACGATAGAGCAGTTAGGGGCTTGGCTTATGTAATTTAGGACATATTGTAGTACTGCTCTATATACCAGTTTAGTTTTTCTCCATGATAGCATTATATTGCATGCGTTTGCACCTGTTTAGAGATCCTTTAATATTTTGTTGTTATTATTATTATTATTATTATTGATTTCTAGTATGTACACATTTTCTTTCCGGGTCCCGACCAGAGACCTAAGGTTAAAAATGGCATCATGACATTTTCCACTGACAAAAAAACAAAACAAAAAAACATTACATAGATAAAGCCCTTCGTAAGGTGTGAGTTGTCCTCGTGAGAAAATTTTGTTTGTATTCCTTAAAGGCATAGGCTTCCAGGAATCCCTTCAATGAGTCTACTGGAATCTTTTCCAACCAATTCGAGGGGTCCAACTACAACAGGGATTGTTGATGTTCCCATGTGCCACATTTCTGAGAATTCTATTTCAAGGTCCTTATATTTCGATAGCTTTTTGAATATCTTCAAAGATACATTGCAGTCTGCAGGGACTGCCATATCAATAAGGAGGCATTTTTTTTGTTTGTGGTCTTTAATAACAATATCTGGGCTGTTGGCTTTGATTGTTCTCTCTGTGTGTATTGTGTAGTCCCATAAAATTGTAACAAGTCCTATCTCCGTAACCGGGTCTAGGTGGTGTTCATACCAGTTTCTTTCAGTTTCCTTCCCGTAGAAGTTGCAAATTTTCCAGTTCAGATATTTGTCCACTCTGTCATGACGGGTTTTATATTCAGTGGGTGCCAATATCACGTAACCTGATACATCATGATCAATCGTTTCTGGGTAATTATCACAGAGTCTGCATTTGGGGCTAACACAATATTTTAGTATGTGTGCTTGATAATTTCTAGTTAACAAGCCCTGATCCTGTGCAGCAAGGACAAAACCTTCCGTTTCAGCTATTAAACTTGCACTACGTAGCCACTGATGGGTACGGGTTTTGTCTACGTCAGCTTGTTTGGTACGGGCAGAGTATTGGCCATAAAGCGGTTTATCTTGCCATTGTTTCTGTAACTGGTCGGTTGCATTTATTTTTGCTTTCCTTTTCATGTATTTTGCAGCTCCAGTCGGTGTATTGTGCTTTATTTGTATTGCTTAATCATTATTATTATTATTTTTATTTTCTTTGATATCTGGCGTTTACACATTTTTTACGGTTTGAAGTGGCATCTTAACACTTTCCACTGAAAAAAAAATTACATATATAAAGTCCTTCGTAAGGTCCTACAACAGGGATTGTTGATGTTCCCATGTGCCACATTTTTGAGATTTCTATTTCAAGGTCCTTGTATTTTGACAGCTTTTTGAATATCTTCAAAGATACATTGCAGTCAGCAGGGACTGCCATATCAATAAGGAGGCACTTTTTTTGTTTGTGGTCTTTAATAACAATATCTGGACGGTTGGCTTTGATTGTTTTGTCAGTGTGTATTGTGTAGTCCCATAGAATTGTATTATTATTATTATACTTTCGCTTATGTTACTGTAGGTGTCATGGATTTTACATCGACTAACTAAGCTTTGATAGTGAATTCATGATCCTCTGCTTCCATAAATAGTATTTCTAAATTGGCTCTTTTTTTTTCTTTCAAGGTGAGAACTTCGTGTATACTATACCTTTTTTGTCTATATTTCTGAGATGAGGTATTATGTACATTATTTATCTTTGTTGCCATATTTATCACAACATTTCGGCCGTTGTACGCTCCGGCCTATTCAGGTGGTTGGAATGTCAAACTGAAACCTTTATTTCGCTCAGGGTAGACTCTTCTAGTTCCACGTGCCATGTTTAATGGATGTCAGTTATCAGTTATCTCCTGTTAATTTCTGAAAGTTCTCCACTGCCTTAATCAGGTATTGAACTCACACTCTTTCGGTCCTTTCACTGGATCTAACCAATGCCTTTGTCCACTGTGCCATCTGTCCTTGAGGACGTCTGTGTATGAATTGTAGCTGCAAAATACATGAAAAGGAAAGCAAAAATATGAATTTCTGGGTATTATAAACCTAATGTCTTCAGCAACCATTTTTACCGGTGCTCATATTGCAATTTTTTGCTGTTATCATTGCGTGTTTTTACCAGAGCTCATATTGCAATTTTTGTTGTTATTATCGCTTTTCTCTGGCACTCCTTATTACTGGTTCCCATATTGTATTCATTTCTATGCTTGGTCGGCATTTTTTTTTTGTTTTGCTGCTTCCTGAATGAAAAGCTTAACAGAGCCTACTCATTGAAGAATACAGTTGCTTTCATTTCTGGCGGTATCTACTTCGGCGTTTCAATAAAAAAAAATACTTGATAGAACAACAATTTTTTTTTTATATTTCTAGGGAGGTCGTCACTTTTCCAAAAGGGCTGATTTTTTCCATTTTCTTCTTCATTTCGAGATTATTACTTCATGTATACATAGGCGACGTCGTCGTGAATCTATGTTGGCGTGTTTTGGCAAATGGTAAAGTAGACATGCAGAATCAGGTTCAGCAACAGGCTTTTCATGTCAGATCGCGCGCTGTTGAAGTCAGGTCGTAGGCGGTCGAATTGAGATCACTCGCTTGTGAAAACTCATATCAGGTGAAAGAATTCAGTAAACATGGCTGACAGTAGCCTGTCTATGGATGGGAAAGTGCTCCTGCGGAATCTTAATATAAGTTAAGTAGATAAAGTAGTACCTGAGAGTGGTGTAATAGATGGCGGGTCGGGATGGAAATCGCAGAGCTGAGTCCATCGCCTCTTCCCCAATCTATGGGTTAAATAGTAGAGTTGAACAGGATTTATAGTCTTGGTTGGCAACCACTCTAAGAGAAGGACAATTCTGGATTCAGTATGGGAACTAGTAACTCCATCCTGTAAAAACCTACTTGCTATAGAAACCACATCAGCAATGCCTAGCAAGCTATGACACCATACACCTTGGAGAGTCTACAGGACTTGATAGTTGGGCACCCATACTTCTCAGGAAGTCTACGGAACATGAATGAATGAATCCGATAAAGTTGGTTTTACTTAGAGACACGAAGATTATGAAAAATAAAGAAAAGAGAATTTGAACTAAGAAATAATAATAATAATGGAAGATTTGTTATTACTTCTTGTTCGACCTTTTTATAATGTCTTATATTTTCAGGATGTCATGGCTCTCCCCAACTTCCTTTTAGTGGTCTAAG
>OZ010598.1:39179811-39354811 GCA_963932145.1 Acanthosepion lycidas | reverse complement strand
TGCTGACAATGTGATTTCTGTTTAAAATTGTGGGATGAGTGGTCATCATTATTTACATTCAGACTAATGCTATCTATCTATCTATCTATCTATCTATCTATCTATCTATCTATCTATCTATCTCCACCCTGTACATATCTATCTATCTATCTATCTATCTATCTCCACCCTGTACATATCTATCTATCTATCTCCACCCTGTACATATCTATCTATCTATCTATCTATCTATCTATCTATCTATCTATCTATCTATCTATCTATCTATCTATCTATCTCCACCCTGTACATATCTATCTATCTATCTATCTATCTATCTATCTATCTATCTATCTATCTACCTATCTATCTATCTATCTATCTATCTATCTATCTATCTGCATATTCATCTCGCTTTCTAAATTTATTATAATTCATCCAGCCTTCTCGATATATGTTACTATTTTAATGTGAAAATTTTTTCGACAAACTCTTGAATCTTTTTTTTTATTAGAGAAATCTTCTCCATCAACGCATTTTGCATCGATCGAAAAGGGTAATAATTGGTTTGTTAAAAATCAGATGATTATAGGGAGTTGTGTAGACCAGACTAAACGGAGTGTTATTCGTGAGGTATGTGGCGCTTCTCGGCCAAACGTTCATAGGCATGTTGCAGCTGCTGGACGCATTAATGTACATATAGTTTGTCATTTATGGTAACATTGAAAGGAATACTGAGCTATTACGTGACATCTGTCCTTCTTTACGGCAGCGAATGTTGGACGATTTCCTCAAAGATGAAGAAGAGACTCGAGGCGATGGAGATGTGGTTCTACAGAAGGATGCTAAGGATATCATGGACCAAGTGTGTGAGCAATGAGGAGGTCTTAGAGAGGTTGCAAACAAGGAGAGAGGCTTATACTTAACATCAGGAAGAGGCAGCTGAAGTTTCTGGGACACATAATGAGGAAGGAGAGTCTGGAGAATCTGATACTCACGGGTCGAATAGAGGGAAAGAGAACCAAGGGAAAACAACGCGTGACATACTTAGCGGCCTTAAGCAAGTGGATGACAGAACGTGGTCTGGGAGGAGGTAGCAGAGGGAAGGAACGTTGAGAGCTGCAATGGATAGAGACAGGTGGAGAGCCATGATCGCCTACGTCCTGAAAGAAGATAGCAATAGAAAGAAAAGAAAGAATTATACTTCGATAATGACGTTCAGCTGTTGTGAAGATGTTTCCGTGTCAATCCTCTGACTTTTGTGTCGTATCTTCAAATATAGCACATTTTTCAGCACCTGTTATGTTATGCCCGACATCGGCATTGCTTGTTGCTGGAGAGAACCACGCTGCGCATCACGTTTTCAACTGACTTGAAGCTGAACAACTACATCGAATCAATAGCTGCATCTACTACAAGGAAAGTTGATTCACTGTGTCGGACCAGAAGGTTTTTCTCGTCAGAATCCATCTTGCACATTTACAAATCTATCATTAGTCCGCGCAAGGAATACTTCAGCCATATCTGGTCTGGTGCACCTGCTATTCATCTCGAGGTTCTTGATGAAATCCAAAGAAGGATCTGCAATGTAATCGATCCTGATTTGGCATCTCAACTTCAGTCACTTTCTCACCGACATGACGTGGCTTCCCTCTGCCTTTTCTACAACTATGGCAAATGCTCTGACGACCTTTTTTCTCTGGTACCCCGACTACGTGATTTAAGTGTGCTACTAGATCGGAATAGAGGTCCCGCTCTTTTACTGTTGAAATAGTTAAATGTAACTGACACTTCTAATCCAACAGTTTCTTTTCTTACCCTTCCCACCCGTGGAACTCCCTTCCGTTTACTTGCCTCCCTGATAATTACAATCTTCAAAATTTTATCAGAATCAGGATCACGTTCATGTTTGGCCCTTTCCTCAATCCTCTCTATAGTCAATGTTTTCTCCCACTTTCACTCCACCTTGCTTACAGTGAAATGATAAAAAACATTAAAAAGATATACAACCATTTAAAGATATTCAGATAAGAAAACACGCTTATTCCTTTAACCAATACACAGACTTACAATATGAAAGACAAAAGGAAAACTTATCATAGCCGAGGTGTTGCAAAACTGATTTGATACTTATTCACGAGTTTTATTATATTTGAAAAAACTTCATTCAAATCCTAACAATTCAAAATATTTTAGTCGTGTAATATGACATCTTTCATTGTTAACTTAAAAATTATTTTGAAAAATATGGACCAAAGAATGTGGTTTATGAATAAATAACTTAAAAGCTATATAAAATAAGATTTGGTAAAATTTAATAAATTATACAGATTCCCTGATGACCGACCACATAAATTTAAGCGTGTACTAGATTGGCAACTAGTTCCCACCCTTTTACTGGTGAAATAATTAAATGCAACCGCCAATTCTACTCCAACAGTTTCTTTTCTTGCACTTCCCATCTCTGGAAATTTCTTCTATTTACTTGCTTCCCTGATAATTACAATCTTCAAAAATTTAAATGCAATATTAATCGTCATCTTCTATCTGCTTGAATCCCGTTTATCTTTCATCCTTTCCTTAATCCCTCCCAATTCTCAGTCTTTTTTCACTCCCTGTACCCCCCCCATGCGTACTAGCGGCATTCCCGCCTTGCTTGGGGTCTAAGGATTAAAAACAAACAAACAAAAAATAACAACGGATTATTTCTTAGTAGTGAATAGAGCCTTGTTACTATAGATAAGCGATCACTTTCTTCTTTAGGCTAAGGGGGTGTGGAACGAAAACACGTAACTTAGTTGTTTTCCCTATCATTTCTAAGGGCTGACGTATGGCATTATTGTGATGTATTCAATCCAACGTCTTTGATAATTCCCGGGCACTTTACCGAGAATTGTTTTCCTCTAACGACTTTAAAGTTTGATGAACGCCGCTGTCTGGTTTCATCTTCCAACGACATTTATACAGAATAAAACTCAGCACACCAATTTCGTAATTACCAGTTATGACATATATATATATATATATCTTTTTGTGTGTGTATATATATATATATATATATATATATATATATATATAAATATATAAATAAATAAATAAATATGTCTGGGTGCTTATATATTATAATCTGATTGCGTTTGTTTTACGCGTGAGTTTAGGACCCCATTCACACAATCTTAGGATTAAAATGTATACATTGTCAAAGGACCGGATATAAAATTAGCTAAAGTAACTTCAATAAAGAAATAAATTGAATAACATATATATTTCTTCTTTTCTCATCAGTAATTTTATAGCTGTAAACTTAATAGCGATTAAAATTTGATTTTGAAATTAGCAGTTTTTTAATTTTAATATTAAATTTTATCATATAATTTAGTAATTATTGGTTAGAATAAATTCTTTTTTAATACTACCCATATTTTAAACATCTGAATAGATATTATAACATGACTTCGTTATCAAGCTTTTTGAATTTTCCTATACTTGTATTTTGATTGGTCTATCTAGCTTTTGTAACAACGTTTTCCCCTTGCGAAGAATTGCTAATTAATTTGAAACTTTTAAAACCATTTATTTTACATTCAACATCATCACTTGATAAGACACCGAGGGTGTTGAAACAAAATGGCTATTTTTGTAGTGATTTTATAACATATTTATGTTATAAATTTTTTTAAATGAATAATTATATCTGCTCTACTTTGTATTGAGCACTCTTTTAAGAATAGTAATTGTTGGATTTTTGGAATTCATTCCATATACGCCAATCATATACTTGTATATATATATATATATATATATATATATATATATATATATATATATATATATATATATATATACTTTCAATCAAGTATGTTGTATCTGATTTTCATTGAGTACACTTTCTCCTTTAGCATACCCTAGAAAAAGAAGTCAATTCTTTTGACAAAATCGTGTTTAATCTGTAGAGGTAAAGAAATATAGTTAATGCGATTTCCTACAAGCTTAATTGAAACAAGACGAATAATTCTGTTATTATTTACTTTTTCCAATGAATCATGACCCAGTTCACATATTAGCACTTCGTATGTCCACCTACACTGCCGTCACTTTTAGCACATTCACTCTTTATGCATTCAATCAAGTGTGTTGCATCTGTGATTTTCATTGAGTACACCTTTTCCTTTAGCATATCCCAAAAACGAAGTTCTTTCTTCTTCCGAGACAAGCCATGTTTTATCTTTAGAGTTAAAATATAATTAATGAGATTCCCTGTGACCAAACTTTAGGGACACCTTTTATAATAAAACAAATTTCTTTTTGATTCACTCTCGTAATTAAATCATTTACGCCAACAAGAACTCATAACGACACTCTCATCCAAACACGACAATAAATACGAAAATAGCCCCTTGGAAATAAACGTAAATAATATTGTTTTATCATTTATACCTACAGGTATATATTATGCCAAATATAACCTTTCTTTCTTAAAGGAGATAACTAATTTGCATACTGGGTCAAAAGGTCAAATTTTGTGCGTTTTGTTATTCTTTTCTCGTCTTGTCTTTTCTGATCTTTATAAATAATCACATTGCAGTCTATTTTAACCTTTTATTCATTAAATCAAGTCTATTTTAACCTTTTATTCATTAAATCAAGTCTATTTTAACCCTTTATCCATTAAATCAAGTCTATTTTAACCCTTTATCCATTAAATCAAGTCTATTTTAACCTTTTATTCATTAAATCGAGTCTATTTTAACACTTTATCCATTAAATCAAGTCTATTTTAACTCAGTATGCGTTCAATTAAGTGTGTTGCACCGGCGATTTTCATTAAGTACACCTTTTCCTTTAGCACATCCCAGAAAACGAAGTCAGTTCTTTCTTCTTCCGGCAAAAGCCATGTTTTATCTTTAGAGATAAAACATAATTAATGAGATTTCCCATGCCCACACTTTATGGACACCCTTTATAAATGACGTTACTTTTTGACTCACTTCCGGAATTAAATCGTTTACGCCAACGAGAACTCATAACGATACTCTCATCCAAACACGACAGATAGAACGGAAATGGCTCCTTGGAATTGAGCATAGATAATATTGTTTTGCCATTTATACCTAAGCGGTATATGTTATGGCAAATATAACCTTTCTTCCTTAAAGGAGATATTTAATTATTGAGTAATGAGTTCGATCTTCACTAGCTGCCCAGTACTTTCATCCTTGTACCACATGCAAACCACGCTTAACAAATCACCATTCTTCATTAAGATTGGTCTACCCCCACAAGAACGCCCCCAACCCCCTCCCCAAAAAAAACAACAACAACTGAGTGGACATACAGGGTATCCCTAAAGTCTTGGCAGACAGACAAAAATGCATATTTTCAAGAAAGGAAATTTTTAATACCATTTTATTGAATTGGAATATTAACAGATAACATCTTCAGTTTCCATCATTTGTGATGCAAAGGTTGGATGCTCTTTGCAAGATTCGCGTGAACTCGATCCGATAACTCTGCCGCCAATTTTAATACATTCACTCTTTAAGCGTTCAATCAAGTGTGTTGAATCTGTGATTTTCCTTTTTCCTTTAGCATATCCCCAGAAAATGAAGTCAATTCTTTCTTCTTTCTCCAAAACCATGTTTAATCTGTGGAGGTAAAACATATAGTTAATGGGATTTCATATGTATCAAGACTTTTAAGTTATCGGAATGGCAAAATGGCTTCAGTCATTTTCTTCTGACCACTAGTGTCATTTCGCGGACACTAACAGGAAAATTCCACTACAATCTGTTTCATCAAAAATCATTTTGATGCTTACCTGGTTTACGACCAAAAAAATCACAAGAAAGGCGATAATGTGACTAAGATGTAATTGGGTTACTCGGAGTGAAAGATAACGAGAAAAATTTAGTGAGGAGAAAAGACAAGAAAAGTACAGGTTCCAGGTAGACAGGAAATGGCGAATGGTGTTGCATTTAAATCTTTGGCCGTTGTATGTGACTGGGAAGCAATAAAACAGAATAGAGTTCCACAGGCGAGAAGTGTCAAAAACGAAAACAAAAAGAGAAAAAAAAAAACAAACAAAAAAAACAAACAAGAAAGAAAACTATTAGAATAGTACTTAAGGTTACATCGAGTTAGTCCAACAGTAAAACAGTGAGACCTAATTGTCAATCTAGTAGTACGTTTAAATAAGTGCATTCGAGGCACCAAAGAGGAAAGTTGATCAGAACAATTTCAATGAAAAGTATTTATGGAAAGAAACAGAGGGAAAAACCATGTTACAACACTGGATAAATAATTGAAAATGTGATACCAGGTCAGAGCCGATTACATGACAGACTCTTCGTTTGATTTTGTCATGAATTTCGAGATATAGAGCAAGAATACCAAACCGAATATGGTAGCAATATTCTATGCACAGAATAATCAAAAGACGAACAATGCGAACGCCTGTGTAAACACAAAGAACGAATGTGGAATCAAATTTTGGGTAAACTGACAGGAGTTTACACGTTTAGTCAGAGGACTCCCATTCTCTTGTCTAAATTGTTTAGTAGAATGGTAAACATTAAAATTCGCTCGTTCGATAAACATTTTTTTTTACTCATTTCACCTGCAGCAAAGAGTGTGAATATATATATATATATATATATATATATATATATATATATATATATATATATATATATATATATATATTGTGTGTATTTAGGCGGCATCTTTTCATTCATACACGTTTCATTAAATAATATAGACAAGTGTTGTCTATTTATTTTATGTAAATTTTTTTCGTAACTTAGCTTTTTTCGTAAACGATAAGTTTAATAACATTATCGTTGAAAGAAGAAAGAAATTCACAGTAGTGATCCATATTTTTTAATACAATCTACGCTTTCGGCTTACTTAAGCCATTATCAAAGATGTCAATTACAAAATATTTAATGAAACGTGTATATATATATATATATATATATATATATATATATATATAAAGCAGAATTTTTTTTCTCCTGATGATGGGCATGTTGGCCGAAACTAGTCGAGGAAGCTAAATGAAATAATAGTAAAAACGAAATATACTACCCAGTGTGTCCGAAGATTTTAATTTCTTTACATTTTTTATTGTTCGATATACATATATATATATATATATATATTATATGCGGGGTACTTAGACGAAACGAAAGAATATTAATATACTACCCAGTGTGTCCGAAGATTTTAATTTCTTTACATTTTTTATTGTTCGATATATATATATATATATATATATATATATATATATATATATATATATATATATATATTATATGCGGGGTACTTAGTGGAAAGCGTTCAATATCAGTGATAGAGTTGACATGTTGTATGGATATGAGTTAAATCCACACAACTTATTGTATATATTTATATATATATATATATATATATATATATATATATATATATATATATATATATATATATATATATATATATATATATATGTGTGTGTGTGTGTGTGTGTGTATAAATAAAAAGAAAGAACAGTAAGATATATAATCCGGTGTTCTTATAGATATTTTTATTTTTACAAAATAGTGCTCAATGTAAATTTACAGAGCATTAATATTATAAGTTAATTGATTTAAAATATGTTTTTTCCGCTACATGATTATGATTTTAGCTGTGTCTTTAAAACCCAGTAATTTTAAAAGTTTCTCCAAAATTCGCTTGAGGATGAAAAGGAACTAATGTCTTTAATTTAATTACAAAATTAAATTCGGACCTTCCATTTTTGAAACATGGTTAGAACTGTGTAGCGGAAAAACCATATTTTAAATCAATTAATTTATAATATATATATATATATATATATATATATATATATATATATATATATATATACGCACATGTTTTTTTTTCCCAATATTACCTTTCCTAACAGAATGACAACTGTCCCAAGTCAACGTACACAACAAATATATCAAGAAAAAAAAAAAAAAAAAAAAAAAAAAACGGTTGAATCCGTCAGCACAACAATAGAAACAATATTTCCATTCTCTTCAAACATAAAGTAATTGGCCTAATTTTTCAGTTGACCATATGAATATACAATAGAGTTTCTAAATTCTTCTAGTTGCTAATGACATTTTGTCGTTTATAAAATACTTTGTTTTAATAAATTCATTTCGTTTTTTGACTTGAAAAAGTCCACATTGGACAAAACACGTCGGCTAATACTACACAGTTTTCTTATTGTCTTTTTCCTTAATACATATTGTGTTTTTTTACATGTTGAATCTGAGAAATTTTTACATATATATATATATATATATATATATATATATATATATATATATATATATTTATATATATATATATATATTACAATGAATCATTCATACATAAAGTAGATTAGTAAAGTTAATGATATAAAATGGCGAAATCCTTTCGCAAACAAAATTTTAAAGTTGCATTAACCTACAAATCACTCGATGAATGTTATGATCCTTGTTTTTAATAATTATGAGCTCTATAAGGTCTTTTTTTTATATGCAAGTACTTTCAACTGTATATTCAGTCATCTTCAGACATGGAAATTATTTTGTTTTTAGTAAAATAGCTTCCGAGACGAAAAAATTAATTGCGAATCGAAATATACTTTTTGTATGAATGATTCATTGTAATATAAATTGAACTGCACCACATATTTGATATAAATATATATATATATATATATATATAAGTACAGGGTTGATACACATGGAATAAATTTGAATACATACTGTTATGTATATATATATATATATATATATATATATATATATATATATATATATATATATATATATATATATATACAGCGTCTTGGGTATGACGATAAACTACATCCGTGTCCTGGGTATGACTATAAACTACGTCCAGCAACAAGGCTTCAGATAATGTTTTCGGAAAAATAATGTTGCCAGCTGTACGTTTTTGAAACAATGATGTTGCCAGCTATACGTTTTTTAGAAAAAATAATGTTGCCAGCTGTACGTTTTTGAAAAAATAATGTTGCCAGCTATTCGTTTTTTGGAAAAAATGGTGTTGCCAGGTATACGTTTTTTGGAAAAAATAATGTTGCCGGCTATATGTTCTTTGGAAAAAAATGGTGTTGCCAGTTATGCGTTTTTGAAAAAATAATGTTTCCAGCTATATGTTTAATAGTACTGTATATTTAATATATGTATAGGTATATGAGTATGTATGTATATGTGTATATGTATATGTGTGTATATATGTGTGTGTGCATGTATATATATATATATATATACCTTAATTTGGCATTAAATGACCCACAGTGGTTGATATGACATAAAATCGAACCAACCAACCAACCTATATATATATATATATATATATATATATATATATATATATATATATATATATATATATATATATATATGTAAGTACAGTGTTGATACACATGGAATAAATTTGAATAAATACTCTTATATATAATGTTATATATATATTAGGTTGGTGCAAAAATAATGACGTAATAATGTCGTTTTTTGACGTTACGTCAAAAAACGATATTATTACGTCATTATTTTTGCACCAACCTAATATATATATATATATATATATATATATATATATATATATATATATATATACATATATATATATATATATATATATATATATATATATATATATTTATATATATATATATATATATATATATATATATATATAAAACAAGTAGTATTAAGTGGAGAGAATATATATATATATATATATATATATATATATATATATATATATATATATATATATATTAAAGCGCTATTTAAAAAGAAAGGAAAATAAAAGAATAGGAATTAAGACAGTAGATGACGATTGACATTGCATTTAAATTTTTGAAGATCAAAATTGACTGGTACAGAAGCTAGTATCACAAGCGAGAAAAGTGAGACACAGCACACGAAAGAAAAATAATCCCAATGTCCGTTACGTATGTATGGAGATTTGTACCTTTGAGCAAACTGATTTTACAAATTTTGCTTTTGAACTTTCTTCTCGTCGTTTTTAACGTATAAACAATTACGGAAAATTAAAAAAAAAAAGTAGCATCAATTCGTGACTGTTTACTGCTTATAAACTCTGAGCAAACGGTGCGAGGGCTCAGTATTGTCTTAAAAAGTATATTTGTGCGATATCATCACTAAAACTGACTCCCCCCCCATGAGGACATTGACGCTATGTCACAGAGACCTTCTCTTGTGATGGGCTAGCAACATTGTAATGATGTTCCTCTGCGTTCAACGAAAATCAATGGTAAACAAATGAAGCCAACGATGCAAATTTTAAAATCTAAAACTATAGATGTCTAAAATCTCGATAGACGATTGCGAACCTGTAAGAGACAAAGAAGGTGCAGCCAGATATTCTTCGCAGAACCAAGCCATAACTAGAATACACTTGGTAAATATATTAAAGTCACGCTCTTATTAAGCTTCTAGTTATTGATGAGATAAAGCCCTACTAAAGATCCTCGCCTCCTGTGGGTTTAACTACAATCAGTGGCAAACAGAAACAGCCGACAAGAAAAAATTGTCTAGCACGACACGGTGAACCAACCTTCCTACTAGAAGATCTAGCAATAGATGCGTGAAATCTATTCTAAGGCGTAGAAATTGATTCCTCACCTCAAAAAGTACGTCATAAATTAACCTTAGCAATGACTGCTTTAACTCATGAAATATTCTGGCTTGTGAGGTATTAGGATCGAGTTCAAATCAATAGTTATTTTGATATGCTGATGACACAACTATTCACACATGTCTTAACAGAAATTTTGATAGGTTGCTAAGCTCAAATTAGCTACGTATCCCCCCCCAAAAAAATAAATAAATAAAAAAAAATCTAATCTGTTGTTAATTGGGGCAAGCAGTGGCTTGTTAATTTTAAAGCCTCCGAAACAAAACTGTTCTCTTTGAATTGTCTGAGAGAAAGATTTTTGCCCTTAATCAATATGGCTGACGGTAACCGCCAATAGAAAGACACATTGGGCCTTATCAGGCTCACGTTTTCCGCGGACATGAAGTAAAAAGATTATATTGAATCCATTGCTAGGTCTTCTGTTAGGAAGGTTGGTTTAAAGTGTCGTGTTAGACAATTTTTCTCGTCAGAATCTATCTGAAATATTTATAAGTCTGCAATTCGTCCATATTCCACTTCCTAGAATCAAATCGAAATAAAAAAAAGAGGTTAATTAAAGGCGGCTCTGTAAGATTGCAACCTCGACAGCCGGCAAATCTTTCTTAGCTTCTGGTTGTTTAGGTGACGTGTCCTTTCAGGACGTAGGCGATCACGGCCCTTCACTTACCCCCTATTCCTTGTCTCTCTCAACAGGTTTTGTGTTTCTGCCAACTCCCCCAGACCACGCTCCCTCATCCACCTGCCCAAGCCTGCCACGTATGTCATACGGTGCTTTTCCCTGTCTCTTTCCCCCTCTATTCGTCCCGTGAGTATCAGATTCTCCAGGCCCTCCTTTCTTATCATCTGTCCTAAAAACTTCCGCTGCCTCTTCCTTATGTTAAGGATAAGCTTCCTCCTTGTTTGCCTACTCTCCAAGACCTCATCGTCGCTCACATGCTCGGTCCATGATATCCTCAGCATCCTTCTGTAGAACAACATCTCCTTCACCTCGAATCTCTTCTTCGTCCTTGAGGATACCGTCCGACATTTGCTGCTGTATAGGAGGACAGATGTCACGTAGCAGCTCAGTACTCTTCGTTGTCACCATAGAAATCCTTCTGTCTGGCAATACTCTGCCCAGCTTCTGGAATGCATCCTTGGCCATCCCAATCCGTCTTCGGATCTCAGCGTCGCACCTAACATCCTCCGTCAGAACACTTCCCAGATATTTAAACTTCCACACATGTTTGTTTTTAGTGTCCCCGACCTGCAAATCGCATTTTGGGTGCACTCTTTGACTGATGACCACGCATTCTGTCTTCTTGTAGTTTATGGCTCATCCTTTCTTCTCGCTCTCCCTCGCTACCTTCTGTAGGAGGTTTTGTGGTCTGACAGATCACATATTAAGTGGAACCCTACTAAAGGGAATTCCCTGAAAAGCTACTCGCCTCCTGTGTATTTAACCACAGTCAGTGGCAAACAGAAGCAGCCGACAGTGTTGTATGGGCGTGTGAAATCTATCAGATCGCCCCAATTCGTAGAATCAAAACGGGAAAAAGGTCAAACAAAAGAGGCTCTGTAAGATTGCAACCTCCACAGCCTGCAAACGTTTCTTTCGTAGCTGATGCGGAAAAGCGTCCCACTTGCGTAAGGATCTCGCGAGACAGCCTGCAGTATACGAGGAAGACGCGCCCAAATATTCGTTGGCGAAAACAAACCATAACTTAAAAGCAGTTGAAAATATATTGGAATCACACCATACTGACTGGTGGGAAATTCCACTAAAATTGTATCTGGCTTTAAATTTTCGCTTTTGCTGTTTATCGAAAACAGATCTGCAGTAAGCGGTGATTAAATCTACTTCCCCTAACTCGTTCAGAAAAAAAAGCGTAAGGTTGTGGATTTGGTGGCGTAGTAATTGCGAGTTCAATTCCTGGGCTGGATGTCTTTCTATCTAACTTATTGTGTTTACATCTATATATCACACTGAGTTCAACTCTGGATAGCGATCTCAGTCTGTTCATACATATCTATCTATCTATCTATCTATCTATCTATCTATCTATCTATCTATCTATCTATTTCAGTCTGTTCATATCTATCTATCTATCTATCTATCTATCTACTCCCTCGTGTAAATTAATTGAAACAACATATCATATTTAGTTTCCTTTCTTTCACCATACAATTAGTTTTAGACTCATTCGAGTGATAGAGTGTCATCGATTTCTATTTTTCCTCAGATTAGGTCATTTGCAGTGTGCAGTAATATGAATCTATTTTCGTTACGTATGAAGAAATTTGTTTGGCCTTGAAAAATATTGCTTCACCCGGGATTGCATCAGATTTTTATCACGTCCAGACACTATTGTCTCGACCGTCGATTAGTTGTCCTACGGCCATTGTCTGCCATTGTCTGCCATTGTCTGCGATGGACGTTACTGCAAGGGAGCGTACGAAAATATTAACGCTGCACGAACACACTTGCAAACCTTACCAGTGTGCAAATCAAATTACTATAGACTGGCCCGAAAAAATTAAAGCCAATCGAGAATTTTTTAGTCAATCTGCAAGGAACAATTTCGTGGAATAGATATACGAAATACAAAAATGTCTACTGGGTCATGTTTCATTGGAAAAATATGAAAAAAAGTAAATAATAACGCTATTATTCGTTTTGTTTCAATTAATTTGCACAAGGGTCTATCTATCTATCTATCTATCTATCTATCTATCTATCTATCTATCTATTTATCTATCTATCTATCTTATCCTGTTTATAACCAGTGTTCGAGGATGCCTTACACGTGGCATGGCTCAAATATCTATTTTACGAACTATGAACGTTTGCATATCCCTCCCTATCATCCTCCCTTTAATAGATTTACGATTCGGAAAGCAGAATTGATTTCTCTTATTTTCTTCAATTTTTCCCAATTTTATTTCCTGACATATAATATACTAAGTTGTCTCCCACACTTCACCATTAATTCTGTAACAATCACCACACACACACACACACACACACACACACACACACACACACACACACACACACACACACACACACACACAGGCACACGCACACATATATTTATTCTAATTTTTTCATATAGACAAAAACAGTTTACTCACTACAAAGATGCAACTTCGTTTCGGTGCCTCACCAGTCGAGGTGCAATTGAAATGCACCAAAACGAAGTTGCATTTTTGTAGTGAGTAAACTGTTTTTGTCTGTATGAAAAAATTATAATATATAATTATTGCTCTGCTATCAGTATCGAATCCTCTTTTGGATTAATGCTGTGAATGTTATATAATTTATATATTATTTTTGTTTTCATTGCATCGAGTATATATATATATATATATATATATATATATATATATATATATATATATATATGTCTAGATTATCGCTCTACTTAGTATATTGAGCACTTTACGTAGTTGTCCTTTTACTCGTTTTGGATTTTCTTCTTTGGACTTGGAGCTTAAACACTGGGCGATTGTTTTCGCCTTGTTTTAATGTTCTTGGTTCTTTCTTTTTTTATTTCCTATTTTTCCTCGGGTACCGATTTGTTCTTCTGCAAGTCGAGCTATCCGAGATTTTTCCAAACGAGTACTACCATTATATATATATATATATATATATATATATATATATATATATATATATATATATATATATTAGGTTGGTGCAAAAATAATATCGTTTTTTGACGTCAAAACGATATTATTTTTGCACCAACCTAATATATATATATATATATATATATATATATATATATATATATATATATATATATATATATACACAGCCGTCCCTCGTTTATTTGCGGTTAATCAGTTTCAGACCCTACCGCGATAAGTGAATTTCTGCGAAGGAAGTATTTTCTATTTATGAATCGAATATTTTTGTAGTTAGAGCATAGAAAACATGTTTACGACCTTCTAAATTTTCGACATTATCAGAGCTCTCTAGGCATGAAATAAGCCCCCTGTAGTCACTTTTACACTTATGTTAGCCAATATATTAGACAGCATAAGACGTATTAGACGTTACAAATATCATATTATTATTATACATTAAAATCACACACAAAGTTCTTACGTGTACATTGTCTCATCATCGAACAAGTTGCATTATTTCCTTCGTTAGCCTGAATTTGTTCGATCATAAAGTGATGAAGAGATGTAGTGCACAACAAAGGTTACTGTTGCGCTAAATCATTTGCATAAACATTCTTTATACCTTGGAAGGACTAACAGGCCGAATTATGTGGATAACATTTATTTTTATAGGAAATGATGATAATAATAATAATAATAATAATAATAATAATAATAATGATAAAAATAAAAATTGTTCTGACAAGTACAGCCCACACTTTACGATGGGCATTATCTATGTAAAATTTTTTTTTTGTCAGTGGAAAGTGTCATGATGCCATTTCTAACCTTAGGTCTCTGGGCGGGACCTGGAAAGAAATGTGTAAACGCCAGAAATCAAAGAAAATAATAATAATAATAATAATAATAATAATAATAATAATAATAATAATAATAATGGTGTAAGAATGCCAGGAAATATTCATCCTATAGACTTTACCATTTGTACTAATAGACATAAAAGCCCTAAAAGACCAGACTTAATGATTAAATGCCACAAACAAAATATTGCCTTCTCATTGATATGACGGTGCCATCGAATTAACTATATCTGTTAAAACTTGAAAAAATAACTAAATACAATAATGTTGAAATTGACAAAAAAGGACTGCCATAAAAATACTTTCTTTCTTTTATTATTTATCTTAATCATTCTTTTATTATTTACCTTATTCTTTCTTTTATTATTTACCTTATTCTTTCTTTATTCAAATTGTTACTTGTTTCCTTTTCTTTATCGTACCTGTTTCCTGCTCTCCTTTCACTAATGTACTGAATTCATTTTTTCTTTTTTTTCTTTATTCTACTTGTTTCCTTTCTTTTTCTTTATTCTATGTGTGTCCTGTACTTTTCCCCCGACTTTTTGTTCTTTATTGCGCCTGTTTCCTTCATGCTTTTTATTTATTGTACGTGTTTCCTTTTTAAAAAATCAATTTAAACCCACACAAGGCAGTAAAGACACAAAGCGTTGTTGGGGATAAAAGTATAAGAAGACAGAAAAAAAAATATGAAGAAATAGAAACAATAGAAGAGTAATTAGGAATACAGTAGATAACGATTAAATTTTTTGGAGATTACAGTTCGGCGGTAAGAATGGAAACGGAAGAGAGATCCACAAGTGAGAAGTGCAACTGTTAGTATAGACCTTCCGGTTGCATCTCACTAATTCAACTGTAAATTGATGAGACCTTGTTGCTAATCTAGTACTTCGCTTAAATTCATAAAGTCTGTTAGCATAGAACTTCCGGTTGCATCTCACTAATTCAACTGTACATTGATGAGACCTTGTTGCTAATCTAGTACTTCGCTTAAATTCATAAAGTCTGTTAGCATAGAACTTCCGGTTGCATCTCACTAATTCAACTGTAAATTGATGAGACCTTGTTGCTAATCTAGTACTTCGCTTAAATTCATAAAGTCTGTTAGCATAGAACCTCCGGTTGCATCTCACTAATTCAACTGTAAATTGATGAGACCTTGTTGCTAATCTAGTACTTCGCTTAAATTCATAAAGTCTGTTAGCATAGAACTTCCGGTTGCATCTCACTAATTCAACTGTACATTGATGAGACCTTGTTGCTAATCTAGTACTTCGCTTAAATTCATAAAGTCTGTTAGCATAGAACTTCCGGTTGCATCTCACTAATTCAACTGTAAATTGATGAGACATTGTTGCTAATCTAGTACTTCGCTTAAATTCATAAAGTCTGTTAGCATAGAACCTCCGGTTGCATCTCACTAATTCAACTGTAAATTGATGAGACCTTGTTGCTAATCTAGTACTTCGCTTAAATTCATAAAGTCTGTTAGCATAGAACTTCCGGTTGCATCTCACTAATTCAACTGTAAATTGATGAGACCTTGTTGCTAATCTAGTACTTCGCTTAAATTCATAAAGTCTGTTAGCATAGAACCTCCGGTTGCATCTCACTAATTCAACTGTAAATTGATGAGACCTTGTTGCTAATCTAGTACTTCGCTTAAATTCATAAAGTCTGTTAGCATAGAACTTCCGGTTGCATCTCACTAATTCAACTGTACATTGATGAGACCTTGTTGCTAATCTAGTACTTCGCTTAAATTCATAAAGTCTGTTAGCATAGAACTTCCGGTTGCATCTCACTAATTCAACTGTAAATTGATGAGACCTTGTTGCTAATCTAGTACTTCGCTTAAATTCATAAAGTCTGTTAGCATAGAACCTCCGGTTGCATCTCACTAATTCAACTGTAAATTGATGAGACCTTGTTGCTAATCTAGTACTTCGCTTAAATTCATAAAGTCTGTTAGCATAGAACTTCCGGTTGCATCTCACTAATTCAACTGTACATTGATGAGACCTTGTTGCTAATCTAGTACTTCGCTTAAATTCATAAAGTCTGTTAGCATAGAACTTCCGGTTGCATCTCACTAATTCAACTGTAAATTGATGAGACCTTGTTGCTAATCTAGTACTTCGCTTAAATTCATAAAGTCTGTTAGCATAGAACTTCCGGTTGCATCTCACTAATTCAACTGTACATTGATGAGACCTTGTTGCTAATCTAGTACTTCGCTTAAATTCATAAAGTCTGTTAGCATAGAACTTCCGGTTGCATCTCACTAATTCAACTGTAAATTGATGAGACATTGTTGCTAATCTAGTACTTCGCTTAAATTCATAAAGTCTGTTAGCATAGAACCTCCGGTTGCATCTCACTAATTCAACTGTAAATTGATGAGACCTTGTTGCTAATCTAGTACTTCGCTTAAATTCATAAAGTCTGTTAGCATAGAACTTCCGGTTGCATCTCACTAATTCAACTGTAAATTGATGAGACCTTGTTGCTAATCTAGTACTTCGCTTAAATTCATAAAGTCTGTTAGCATAGAACCTCCGGTTGCATCTCACTAATTCAACTGTAAATTGATGAGACCTTGTTGCTAATCTAGTACTTCGCTTAAATTCATAAAGTCTGTTAGCATAGAACTTCCGGTTGCATCTCACTAATTCAACTGTACATTGATGAGACCTTGTTGCTAATCTAGTACTTCGCTTAAATTCATAAAGTCTGTTAGCATAGAACTTCCGGTTGCATCTCACTAATTCAACTGTAAATTGATGAGACCTTGTTGCTAATCTAGTACTTCGCTTAAATTCATAAAGTCTGTTAGCATAGAACCTCCGGTTGCATCTCACTAATTCAACTGTAAATTGATGAGACCTTGTTGCTAATCTAGTACTTCGCTTAAATTCATAAAGTCTGTTAGCATAGAACTTCCGGTTGCATCTCACTAATTCAACTGTAAATTGATGAGACCTTGTTGCTAATCTAGTACTTCGCTTAAATTCATAAAGTCTGTTAGCATAGAACTTCCGGTTGCATCTCACTAATTCAACTGTAAATTGATGGGACCTTGTTGCTAATCTAGTACTGCGCTTAAATTCATAAAGTCTGTTAGCATAGAACTTCCGGTTGCATCTCACTAATTCAACTGTAAATTGATGAGACCTTGTTGCTAATCTAGTACTGCGCTTAAATTCATAAAGTCTGTTAGCATAGAACTTCCGGTTGCATCTCACTAATTCAACTGTACATTGATAAGACCTTGTTGCTAATCTAGTACTGCGCTATCACCGTCAACCCTTGAAGTTAAAATATCACAGGACAAGAGAGTAGCTCCCTAACAAATTACTCCAATGGAAGGTGTAATAGTATGTATATACTAATATTAGCTAAGTTTTCCACAAGGCCACGCGTATATAAAGAGCGATTCACTAAACAAAGACAATGATCTGTTGGACTAGAGCCCAATCTATTGCACCATAGACCGAATTAATTAGGCCATGACCAAGTTTATGTCAAGGAAATTGTGGAGAGTTACGATAGCCCACGTACAGAATAGGCACATAATTTTCAGATATTTGTAAGTATTTTTTTTACACATTTTAATTTTTCATCCTTTTCTTTGACTGGGTTTTTATTCCTTTTTCGTGTTTGGTCCTGGTTCCCTCAATTTGAAACAGTTCTGATTTCCTTCGACTAAATTAGGATGCTAGAAGATCTACCGAGTGGGAGAATGAGGGGGACAAATGCTTCTTAGAGCTACAAAGGATAGGAAGTTGTGAAGGGCTATCACCGCCAACCCCTGAAGTTAAGTGTCACAGGACAGGAGAGTAGTTCCCTAACAACGAAGGTGTAATAATATGTATATACTAATATTAGCTAAGTTTTCCACAAGGCCAAGCGTATATAAAGAGCGATTCACTAATCAAATACAATGATCTGTTGGGCTAGAGTCTAATCTATTGCACCATAGACCGAATTAATTCGGCCATGACCAAGTTTATGTCAAGGTGGGGAAGAAATAATTCGGATTATTTCAAACATTCCTGAACGTATCCTATTTTATTTTTAAATGATTGCAGCGAGGTTTTTTTTTATTTTATTTTATTGTGTGTCAACCTTTCTGTCTATACTTGTTGATTTGTCTTGTAAACTCGATGAAAATTTCTCAAATTTCAACTTTGAGTGAGTATCCCCACCTTTTTTCCCCCTCAATCTCTTTTCATATATTTCTCTTCTGTTTGTTTGGTTCCGGACTATTAATTCGAATTGTGCACAAGACAAATTCCATTAAAAATAAAAAACAAACAAATCAAAACAAAACAGAAAACTCTATATTTTAACAGTGGCAAATTCAGTAATAATATTCTACAGCAGGACAAAGTAAGACGTCTGATTATTAATTAAAGTCTGGGTAAATATTACACAGGGTGTATCAAATATTACACAGGGTGTATCAAATATTACACAGGGTGTATCAAAAGTACTTTTACAGACTTCTGGTGTGCGGGTTCCTTACACCATACTCCATATAAACATATATCCGCGAATCCTTCGTTTTGGAGTTATTAAGTTTAAAGTTTACGGTAGAAGCTGTAGAATGTGTTCTTCGTGGTCAGGCGTAGGAGCGTATCTTAGTATTTCTCGATCCATAGTTTCTGGTGCCATGGATCCTGTCTCAGCAATACGACGATAAACAGCAGCAAAGGTTGGACGACTCGGCTGCCTTCGGTCTGAAAACGCAATCTGATACAGCCGTGCAACCTCGCGTCCATTAACGTTCGCGCGAATGTATGGAAAAACCATATCTGTCTGCTCACGATATGAATATCCCGCCATTGTGAAACGGAACTCTTCTCAGTTAACTCACTATTGCACATTAAATGTTGAAAACAGACTATCCAAAAATGTACACAGCGTTCTGGATATGATGATAAACTATAGCTCCGCTACCTGGGTAAGACGATAAACTACATACAACAGCAAGGTCTGTTAATTGTTGGTGTTCCCAGGTTCACCCTAACAGGGGGTGTTAGCACTTGTTTTTCTTTTTGAATTTTTATTAATTTTGTCCCTTTACAGATTCACTCTTTCTAAAAAATAACTTACCCACCCCTCTTTCTGTCTGTCTCTCTCTATCTCTCTCTCTGTATCTCTCTGTCTCTCTCTCTCTCTATATATATATATAAATATACACACACACAAATAAGAGAAAGGACAGATGGACTAAAAAATCCACTGTTCGTAGCATTTACTTTAAAAAAGTGCTCAATAGCAATATATTATTATTATATTTTTATTATAAGAGATTATAATAAAAACATTTTGAAGTTGCTACACGAAAGCTTTCACGTTTCAATACTATGATTGTACTTCATCAGGCAATGGTGAAATTAAAAGCTACTTACCATCGCCTGAAGAAGTACAATCATAGTATTGAAACATGAAAGCTTTTGTGTAGCCATTTCAAAATGTTTTTATTATAGTCTCTTATAATAAAAATATAAGATATATATATATATATATATATATATATATATATATATATATATATATATATATATATCGTCGTCGGCATCCGTCCGTCTCAAGAGACGATGGAGTAGTGCGGTGCGCTACGAGACTGGGCGGGATATATGGAACACTAGGTCTGCCCAGACGTCTAGTTCCCCCTCTCGGCCTTGCTAGCAGAGTCCAAAGGAGAGGATAAACCAATACAGTTTGGTACCAGCCGGAAGGTAGCACAAAGTGCCATCCATCCGCCTTAGGGGTACCACTCCACAATTCAAAGTTGACCTTCTCCTAGACCAGTTGCCATCCAAGGCTATAGAACCCAGTCTGTTCTACTATTTACACATGTAGGAAGAAGAAGAGGATTCAGACCTTTCCTAAGGGTATTAACACGTAAGTGAATATAATGGATTCGATTAGAACTCGGCTATCCGATTCCTCAATCCAAGCCGCTATCCATTACTCTACCGTGCCTCCTCATTCATATATATATATATATATATATATATATATATATATATATATATATATATATATATATATATATATATATGTGTGTGTGTGTGTGTGTGTATGAAATATATATATATATATATATATATATATATATATATATATATATATATAAAATCAATGACAAAGTGGAAAATTTTCTTCGTGAGATGCGTTTTGTCCTTTAGGACGTTATCTGATGAAAGTGATGTTTACGCTGATGTGATTACACATATGCATGAAGGAGGCGAGAAGCTGAATATTTTTAAATGTTTATTTAAATTGAAAAAAAAGGATGTATTTAGGTAGATAGTCTAGCCAATTCCATTTAGTGTCGTTTTTATTCTTACGTTTTTCTTTATCGCACATTTTGATAATAGAAGATCTGCCAAGAGTGATTATCCACAGTGAATTTGTATCCAGATTCTTGCAACATTTCACTTTTCTCGGTCGGGTAGTACCATAGTTTAAGGGGTCAGTTAAATGTTAGTGGTAGAACTGCCCAACAAACAGAATTGATAAAGTTTACAATAAAGAATAACAAGGAAAAGAAAAGAACAGGGCAATAATAATATAAAGCAAGCAAAGAATATATGCAGGACAATCAATATGACAGTAATATGTTAAAAAGTTCAAAGAGTAAGAATTGGTGTTGATACACAAGAGCGAATTCGAATAAATGAACATGGCGTCCTGATTTTCGGAACAAGACAGATAGGGACTGAGTCAGATGAGACCGTGACTTATTGGCTAGGAAGAAATCCCAGCATGCATTTGTGTGGTTTTGCCTATAAACTGGGGAGAGGAAAGTAATCATTGCCAACGAGATTAGAAGCAACAAGTAGAAACTCACACAATGGGTAAAGAGTACTGAGAAGACAAAAGAATATGACATATCCCTAGACATATACACCGGAACTAGAACAATCTAGCTCTTTAGATACAGAAGGAGAGCTAGAAGAAGGGACTAAGCATAAACTACAAGAAGACAGAATGCATAGTCACTAGTAAAAAGACGAGCCCGAAATACGATTTACAGGTCAGAGACACTAAAATCAAGCAGGTGCGGTAATTGAAATACGTGGGAAGTGTCCTGACAGAGGACGGTAAGTGCGACGCTGAGATCCGTAGATGCATTCCAAAAGCTAGGCAGAGTATTACGAGACAGGAGGATTTCGTTGGTAACAAAGAAAAGAGTACTGAACTGCTACCTGATATCTGTCCTCCTTTACGTCAGCGAGTGTTGGACGGTCTCCTCAAAGATGAAGAAGAAACTTGAGACAACAGAGATGTGGTCCTACAGAAGGATGCTAAGGATACCATAGACCGATTAGCAACGATTCAAACAAAGAGGAAAATTATACTTAACATTAGGAAGAGTCAGCTAAAATTTCTGGGACACGTAATGAGAAAGGAGGGCTGGGAAAATCTGATACTTACAGGGCGGAGAGA
Organism: Acanthosepion lycidas; assembly: GCA_963932145.1. NCBI lineage: Eukaryota > Metazoa > Mollusca > Cephalopoda > Sepiida > Sepiidae > Acanthosepion > Acanthosepion lycidas. The sequence continues at coordinate 39,332,204 of OZ010598.1, read as the reverse complement.
CGGAAGGAGGGACAAGGGAAATCAAAGCGTGACATACTTACCGGTCTTAAGCAAGTGGATGGTAGAACAGGGTCTGCGAGAAATAACAAAAAGACAAAACTTATTAAGAGCTAGAAGTGAGAGGAAGAAGTGATGATCTATGATCGCCTATATCCAGAGGGGACACGACATATAAATGAAGAAAGAAGATTGAATAAAGGGTTCAGTTCGATTACCCGAAGGTTACCCGGGATCTACAAACGTCTGAAGAAGGCCAGAGAGTACATCGGCTGAAACGTGATAATAACAGCATAGATGAGGACAATGATTCGCCTGTAAATAATGTAAAAGATGACGATATTTTGCAAAAAGAAAAAGAAAAGAGCATCATGTGAAGAATCTCATTGCGATGTAATTGTAAATATCCCATCACTCATTACACAAAAAATATATCAATGTTGGTTGATTAATCTTCCAGTAGAGTTTCTGTTTACATCTGTAGTGATTCACGAAGAAGCAGGAGTTGCGTCCCCTTTCTTGTTAGGTTATAGTAAAGGAAGGGAAGTAGAATTCCCATAATACAATAGAAATACAGTGAAAATACAACGTCCCCGACTCTCCCTCTTTCTGACCGCCAACTTTCGGACTACAAAGGCGTGTTTTTTTTAAATTAGCTCACAAGAATAATATCTTCATACAGATAAGCCTAAAACCATTTCTTTCTTTGCATTAATACATAGAAATCAATTTATAATAATAATAATAATAATAATAATAATAATAATAATTTGCACTACTTTGTATTGAGTACTTTTTTAAAAGTAAATGCTACGAACAGCGGAATTTTACTTTGTCTGTTATATATATATATATATATATATATATATATATATATAGACAAAGTATATATATATATATATATATATATATATATACACTTCGTCTGTTCTGTCTGTATGTCTGTCTGTCTCACTCACTCACTCTCTCTCTCTCTCTCTCTCTCTCTATATATATATATATATATATATATATATATATATATATATATATAGAGAGAGAGAGAGAGAGAGAGATTAAATAGGTCATGGTCTGGTCCCTCCTCCCCCAACACTAAGTATGATTGAAAGAAATATTAAAATAAACCCTCTCTAAACTCGACCATGTCTCTCAAACCTTCCCTCTTTACCCCCTCTGTTAAATTACAAAAACTTACACTACCCATCAAAAGTATAAATTTTCATTTCATTTCGTTTCGTTTCATCTTTTGGAAGTGCTATCTGATGATCCGGCGTCCTTTAAAAAGGCTCTGGTGAAATAAATTATTATAATAGAACCGTAAAATGATCTGTTTTTCTTTAATATATATATATATATATATATATATATATATATATATATATATATATATATATATATATATATCCTAATGGGAAAAAGAACAGACGAAGTAAAATTTCGCTGTTCTTAGCTTTTACTTTTGAAAAGTGCTCAAGACAAAGTAGAGCAAATTATTATTATTATTATGATTATTATAGATTAGAACAAAAACATGTTGACATCGCTACACAATAGCTTTCGTGTTTCGGCACTACGTTGTGCTTCTTCAGGTGATGGTAAGTGACTGGTGAATAAATGATTTTTAAGAAAAAATTTCAACAGGTTTTTGTCCTGATATGTTATAATAAAATATATATATATATATATATATATATATATATATATATATATATATATATATATATACTGTGAGTAATATGAATCAGTTATATAAGCAATTGAGTGTTTAATAAAAAATCAATCATTTAATAAATATATCTTGTTATAATAACGCCCAAACTGTCTTTCTATAGTATTATGAGAACTTTACTTTCTTTCCTCTATGGCAGTGGTTTTCAACCATTTTGCTGGAGCGGAACCACAAGGAAACATTCCAGTGGCTCGGGGAACCCCTGCAATAAATTAATTGTCTTATGCAAAAAAAAAAAAAAAGCTTTAAATTATTAAAATAAAATAAAAATACTCATCTTCAGATTTATTTACAAAAAATACAAACTGTAAAATTTATTGTATACGTACATATACAATTTTAATCTTGCTTCTATGGTTATTACACATGTATTAAAAAACTCCAGTTTAAATGGATTACATTTATTTTCATTAAAAATTCAATGAGAAACTTGAGCCTGATGTTTCTTACACAAATCTTTAATATTGGGTCCTGTTTTTGACAGACACACACGAAGTTCATCTTCCACACATATCTGCACAGGAGAATTAAAAATTACTGTCAATCATAGTATTTGTGTAACTTCTTGCGGAAGCCCTGGGCTTTACTGGCGGAACGCTAGGGTTCCGCAGAACCCTGGATGAAAACCACGGCTCTAACCTAACAAATCAGTGTACGCAATTCCCGTTTCTTATTTATTAATTACTACACATCTTCGGAGTAAGGTCCACTCTGATTGGTTACGAAGTTATATCAATGCTGATCAGTTAGTTTTCTGGATATTCAATATGTCTGGAAACGTTCTTGTCAGACGTTCTATCTTAGTTTAAATTTCAAGCGGACGAGACAAGATCTGAAAAGAGAAAAGAAAGTGAGCCAAGAGGAGAGAGGATCAGAAAGAGATAAATAAAGAAATAGAAGAAGGAAAGGAAGATAACAGAATGAAAACTAAGAGGAATAATTAGAGAAGAAGAAGAAGAAGAAGAAGAAGAAGCATAAAGAGGAGGAGAATGAAAAGACGAAGAAAGAGGAAGCGAAGAAGAAGAAGAAGCATAAAGAGGAGGAGAATGAAAAGACAAAGAAAGAGGAAGGGAAGAAGAAGAAGAAGCATAAAGAGGCGGAGAATGAAAAGACGAAGAAAGAAGAAGAAGAAGAAGAAGAAGAAGAAGAAGAAGCATAAAGAGGAGGAGAATGAAAAGACGAAGAAAGAGGAAGCGAAGAAGAAGAAGAAGCATAAAGAGGAGGAGAATGAAAAGACAAAGAAAGAGGAAGGGAAGAAGAAGAAGAAGCATAAAGAGGCGGAGAATGAAAAGACGAAGAAAGAAGAAGAAGAAGAAGAAGAAGAAGAAGCATAAAGAGGAGGAGAATGAAAAGACGAAGAAAGAGGAAGCGAAGAAGAAGAAGACGCATAAAGAGGAGGAGAATGAAAAGACAAAGAAAGAGGAAGGGAAGAAGAAGAAGAAGCATAAAGAGGCGGAGAATGAAAAGACGAAGAAAGAGGAAGAAGAAGAAGAAGAAGAAGAAGAAGCATAAAGAGGAGGAGAATGAAAAGACGAAGAAAGAGGAAGCGAAGAAGAAGAAGAAGCATAAAGAGGAGGAGAATGAAAAGACAAAGAAAGAGGAAGGGAAGAAGAAGAAGAAGCATAAAGAGGCGGAGAATGAAAAGACGAAGAAAGAAGAAGAAGAAGAAGAAGAAGAAGAAGAAGAAGAAGAAGAAGAAGAAGAAGAAGAAGAAGCATAAAGAGGAGGAGAATGAAAAGACGAAGAAAGAGGAAGGGAAGAAGAAGAAGAAGAAGAAGAAGAAGGATAAAGAGGAGGAGAATGAAAAGACGAAGAAAGAGGAAGGGGAGAAGAAGAAGAAGAAGCATAAAGAGGAGGAGAATGAAAAGACGAAGAAAGAGGAAGAGAAGAAGAAGAAGAAGAAGAAGAAGAAGAAGAAGATAAAAACGGTTAAAAGAAGATGAAGAAGAAATAAAAGGTCGAGATAATGAAGAGTCAAAATATAGCGCGAGACGTTCGACAGGGTCACTTCTATTTGAATTACAAAGGCTTAATGAGATTCAAATAAAAATCCCTGAACCCTTTTGACGTGATTAATGAATCATGGTTAAGAAGTATGTCTTTTTAATAGGCTTGGCATTTGTATGCGCTGAACCTTGAGTTTTGAAAATAGTTTTTTTTATGGTGACACTTCGTCGAAATTGTGTTAGACTGATACAAAAGGAGAAAATAATCATTCTTTTTATATTTTTATATTTGCGGGTTTGAGGACGACCGTCAAGAAATTTGCAAAGTCCCTTCTACCTTCGTGGGAAAAAAACAAAAAACAAACTTCATCCCGGTCGCACCTGTTATCGTATTTACATTCATATTTCGGACACATGGCACACTGGATAAAGGCATTGGTTAGAACCAGTGACAGGACCCAAAGAGTGTGAGTTCAATACCCGGTTAAGGCAGTGGAGACCTTGCAGAGGGGAATTAACAAGAGATAACTGATAAGTGACATCCATTAAACATGGTACGTGGAACTAGAACAGTCTGAGCGAAATAAAGGGTTCAGTTCGACATTCCAACCACCTGAAGAAGGCCGGGGTGTACAACTGTCGAAACGTTGTAATAAATATGGCGACAAAGATGAGGACAATAGTCCGAATAATGTAAACAGTGTACATAATACCTCATCTCAGAAATAGTCCGAATAATGTAAAATTTTGAGTTCCTCTATAGTTTGTTGCGTACCGCATCTACTCCTTCCTAACTATTTTGATGAGGGCCCAATCAAGAGCCTTCTGCAGGTGCTAGCTAAAATGCCACCCGATAGGGCGGCTCTTAACTGACAGCTGATATCCATTAAAACATGGCACGTGTAACCAAAACAGTCTACCACACTAAGCGAAATAAAGGATTCAGTTCGACATTCCACCGACCAGAGGCCAGAGTGTACAACGACCGAAACGTTGTAATAAATATAGCGACAAAGATGATGACAATGGTCCGAATATTGTAAATAGTGTACATAATACCTCATCTCAGAAATATAGAGAGGTAATAATAGTAATTTGACCAAAATGATTACCCGAATTCGAAATCCTGTTACAACCGTTTTGCTACTATTTGTCTCTTAATAAATATCTGTATTTTAGAGACAGCGATGTTCTCTTGAAATTCTAAGTGCTTCTTGACGCTTTTAGAGATCACAAAATGGCCTTTTTGTATATGCCATCTGTACGCTTGTCATATGGGTGAATATCGTGATATCAGGGTTGTTTACAAAAGTGTTTTTCATTTTTTTAGCTGAGGAAAAACGAAAAGAAAAGACAACAAAAACTAGACTAGCACAAAGCTATCGATTGTCAGAGGAACGAAATAAATGGGAGACTAGTGTTCTCAAACTGTCAACGTCATTCTGTGCCTAAGGCACACGTGTTATGTTAACTTAGTATATCGATTCAATAAACTTTTATGTGTAAGTAAGAATGAATTCTATGAAGATGGCACAATGCATGTTTGTAATTTATGGAGTGAGCATGAAGTGATTCACGTTCTTTAACGTATAAAGAAATCAAATACGAGATACAGTGATACAAGTATAGATAAATATGTGCTCAGATAGATAGATAGATAGATAGATAGATAGATAGATAGATAGATATTAATAGGAAACTAGATAGATAGATAGATAGATAATGAACTGAGACAGATAGATAATGAACTGAGATAGATAATGAATTGAGTTAGATAGTTAATGAACTGAGATAGATAATGAACTGAGATAGATATATAGATAGATAATGAACTGAAACAGATAGATAATGAACTGAGATAGATAGATAGATAGATAGATAGATAGATAGATGAACAGAATTCAAAAATCTATAGATTGATAAATAGAAAAGAACAGACTGAGACAGACAGACAGATAGATAGATAGATAGATAGATAGATCTGAACATAGATAAATAGAAACGAATACTGAGACAGAAAGATATGTAAAGACTGGGGAAGAGAGAAATAAATACTGTTATATATATATATATATATATATTGAAATAGATAAAATCAAGAGAAGCATAGATACATATGAACAGCCTGATATTGATGAGAATATATATATATATATATATATATATATATATATATATATATATATATATATATATATATATATATATATATATATATATATATATATAGATAGATAGATAGATATAAACAGACTGAGATAATTCAATAGATATAAACATATATATATATATATATATATTGATATATATATTGATATATATATATATATATATATATATATATATATATATATATATATATATATATATATATACGTGCATTAACAAATATTTCAACATACACACACACAAGCTCTCTCTCTCTCACACACACGCAGACACCACTCACACACACACACACACATATATATATATATACATATGAGTTAATGATATATATTTTATATATCAAGAACAATATTGAGGAAATTGTATGACAAAGAGGGAAATGTTTACTTTTAAGACGTTTCGTTTTTCAGGACTTCATCGGACTGAATTTGTTACGTTGGTACGACTACACATGCAAATGAACGAGGGGTGCTGGGGTTTTTAGAATTTTTTTTATGCCTAGTCGAATTCATTTAGTTCTTCTTTCTGTCACACTTGTAAGTCGGTATCCCACATTGTGATAATAGAAGATCTGCTAAGAATAGTGAAATGTTGTAAGAGTCAGGGCGCATATTTACTAACCATGTGATCAAGACACTCTCTAGACATCTTCGTCGTAGTGAATTATTTCTTCTTTGATCAGAGTAAAATTTTTTATGTTAAACAGTGGCCAGTCTTGTTACGATGAACAACTAAGGCATTTAGCGTATTGTTTTCTAAAATACTCCTTTTGTGCTCATATTTTCTTTTATTTAGATTCCTTGGTGTTTCTCCGATGTATTTTTAAACTCCTCCTTCAGGTTTTAGCTTATTGTTTTATTTAGTAATCACTAAATCTTTTATTGTTTTGGATGTAGTAGTAACGGTTTTATCAAGAGGGGTCATTTTTTGTTTTGGATCATATGGGTCTTTTGTTTCACATTGAATGTAAAATAAATAGTATACTGGAGAAGTTTGAAAGTGTTTTCAATTAATTTCTCCTCTTCGTGTAAATAATGCGGGCTGCATGTTCTGACTGCTTTTAAGTAGAATCTGATGATTATGCCAGATTTTATTTTGTTGTTATGTTGAGAATAGAAATTTATTAGGTCGTTATTATGTGTGGGCGCAGTTGAGCGAGGGACTAACAAAACTCCTTGTAACACCAAAATGAACTGAAAGCAAGGATTATGGCAGTATTCACCAACTGCAACAAGGTGACCATCCAGAAGATTTGCGGGAAATTCAAAATTGGTTTGGAGACCTTGGCTGGAACCAATGGGGATTTTATTGAATAAATTTACTCTTTAGTATTTTAAGATAATTTTGTGCAATTTTGGTATGATATAGGTTAAAATGAGATTTCAGTGTTATTTTAATTTTTACGTCATTTAAACGAAAATGAATCCATCGCATCCTATATATATATATATATATATATATATATATATATATATATATATATATATATATATTCGGTTAATATATATTAACCCTTTAAAGTCCACCGAAAAATCTGGTATTGATTACAAAAGTTAAATTAAAAATTAAAAATCCTATATCAATCATAGGTTTCTAAAAAAAGCCAATATTGATATAACTTTATAAAAGCAATAATTCAATAACAAGCTTACAGCTTTTAAGCTAATTCCTTCGGATGGGGGCTCTAGATTGATCCTTCATCACAATAGTTATGTGGAGAAGATGCGATAGGCAACAATAAACTACAGTAGGACTCAAAATTGATCACTGCATTTAAGTATTGCATTAATATTTAAGCTTATTTTTAAAAAGTTCAACGATAATTCTTCTGCCACCGCTTAATTTAAAGACAATTTGATGTACGCATGTCCATACTTTCCATAGAAACAATTATTTTTATTTCATGGGTGATTTTCGATGGAATTCAGAACTAATTTCTATTATTCCCAAATTTATTTCCAAGTTCTGAAAATTTATTATAGTACAAATAATTCGTCGCCAAAAATTACGTAAAAATCATTGAAAACAATCGCAGTTATGAAAACTGTCAGTTGTATACAACTGCTTTGAAAGATCAATAGTTAAAAATGATTTTCAGCAAGTGAAGCCTATGGGTCTGGGCAAAGAACACTTTTTCGAACCATATGGACTGGCGCTACAAAATCACAAAGAACTGTGCCAAATAACTGTAAACACATCACTTGAATATTTTCAGCAGTAGCTACAGCTAAAATGGTTATCACATGTAACTCGAAGAGCAAATTATGATATAACCCAGATGTTGACATCCCACACCACGTCAAATAAAAGGTTAGGAAGGAAACCTCATTCATTTCTGGAAAGAAACATAACAGATATTGGAGCTGAGAAGAATTCCTGAAAAGTTAAGGAAAAGGTTTTATGAATTTCAACCGACAGTTGCGCAAGCTGTTCGATCAATGAATACTGAATGATCCTAATAAGGAAACAAATCATATTCAGTTATGTGCCATGCGTGATACACGTTTAGGCGATCATGTATTTTTTAATACATGACTGACGAGGCAGATTTTTTTCTCGAAGTAGGTTGTATATTTAATTCTGCTGTTGACTAGTTACCATCCAAGGCTATAGAACACGGTCTATACTGCTATTTACCCATAGCTGGAGTGAGAAGAAGAGGATTCATACCTTTCCCAAAGCTATTAGCACGTAAGTGAATGTAATGGATTCGACTGGAATTCGAACTCGGCTCTCCGATTCCTCAATCCGAGCCGATATCCATTACTATTTCCTTTAAAAAAATCCTCGTTGTTTATATGTTCGGGCTATGGTATTCTCTCTGTTAGTAGAATCATATCGTCGTCGTTTCAGTGTCTTCTTCATCTGGAAAGCGATTATCTAAATTTTACAGCCATATGTGAGATGAGATATTACATCGGAATAAAAGACTCTATTGGAGGGGGGGGCTCTAAAAATGTTTTCCCTCTCTTAATAATTTGCTTACTTTCTGGAAGGCATCTTCTAATTTCTGTCATATTTCACGACGTCTTGTGCTACACTGTCCACGTCTTTTTTTTTTCATTCTGATTTCTTCTTCGTCTCTATTTTTATGCCCCATGTCCCTTCAGGACGTAGACGACCATGGCCCTCCACAATTTCCTGTCTTTTGTAAGCTTTAGTAAATTTTGTCTTTTCGCTATCTCCCCTCAACCCTATTCCATCAGGCATTTACATAAACTCGATCTTCTTCTATGTGCCGTGTCCTTTCAGGACGTAGGCGATCATGGCCCTCCACGATTTCCTGTCTTTTGTAGCCCTTAGAAAATTTTGTCTTTTAGCTATCTTTCCTCATCCTTGTTCTGCCAGGCATTTACACAAGCACATTTTTCTTCTTTTTCTATGTCCTGCGTCCCTTCAGGTCGTAGGCGATCATGGCCCTCCACAATTTCCTGTTCTTTGTAACTCTTAGTACATTTTGACTTTTCGCCATCACTCTGTTCCATCAAGCATTTACACAAACTCGTTCTTCTTCTATATGCCGCGTCTTTTCAGGACGTAGGCGATCATGACCCTCCACGATTTCCTGTCCTTTGTAACCTTTAATAAATTGTGTCTTTCCTAATCGCTCCTAATCCTAGTTCTGTCAACTACTTGCACAAGCTCGTTCTTCTTTTTCTATGTGCCACGTCTCTTCAAGACGTACGCGATCATAGCCCTCCCCAATTTCCTGTCGTTTGTAACCTTTAGTAAATTTTGTCTTTTAGCTATCTCTCCTAATCCTGTTCTGCCACCCATTTGCACAAGAACTTTTTTCTTCTTTTCCTATATGCCGCATCCCTCCAGGATGTACGCGATCATAGCCCTCCCCAATTTCCTATTTTTTAACTCTTAGTAAATTTTGTCTTTTCGTTATTTCTTCTCATGTGCCACACCTCTTTCTCTCTTCTCTTTCTGTTTCTATTTGTCCTTTTTGTTTTTATTTTCCTTAAAATGTCGTCATTTCTCACATATTCAGTCAATGGCATTCTCAGCATCCTCCTGTAGAACCATGTTTCTGTTGAGTCGAGTTTCATCTTCACCTGTTAGAATGTCCAGTATTCACTGCCATATTGGAGAAGCCATATTACATAACTGTTCAATACTCTTTTCTTTGTTTCTAACGAAATTTTTCCCGTTTCTTAATACTTTGCTTAGCTTTTGGACTCCAATGAGCTTTCAAATTTCGGTGTCGCATTTTCAAAGTGAAGTGTGTATTTATGTACGGCAATGCTCCTTCTCGTGTATCTAAAGTTACCTATGATTTTTTTTAGTGTAATGGGTTTACGGGGAAGAGGATAAAGGAATGGCCACCATGAAGTCCCGAATCGGAATCTGATAGAAAATCTATGGCCAGTCGTGAAGAAGGTAGCTAAGTAGATGACAGCAAAGCATGGGAAGTAATTACAACTACTATGTCAGAAATTCAAACGAGGTAGTCTTTTAACAAAGGGCAGGAAATGTTAACTATTGCTTTGACATCGCACCAATTAGCAATGTCCAGTTTAATTCGTTCATCGATTTTGAATGGTCCAAAATCATCCAAAAATGATCGATTTTTAATGGTCCAATAATGGATTGGTCGACAATTCCAACCTGTATAATCACACTGCTGCCTCCCCACTGCCTTATTTTAACCACATCGGATAAAATCTATTATTTGGCCCATCCTTCTTATCCATCGAGTGTCACAAATTACTTTAGAAAAGCCAATTTGCATGTATTTCTTGGCCCAATTTTGATGCTCTAAAATATTTGATTTACTGAGAGGAGTTTGCCTAGGAGATTTCTTAACTGATCCCAATTTGTCACGTATTTAACTTTTTAACTTCTTGACTCCCTCAATTCCAGCTTATTCAAAGATCTAAGCACTGGGTTGTTTGGCTATAATCCGCTTTAATTTACGTTTCCCACGATGGAGACAAGTTCTAATGTCATTATCAGCCTTTTCCGCTTTTCGTTTTGCTTTTGTTCTTGAAATTTTTTAAACGAGAGACACTTTTTAACTCTGCGTGCGTTATTGCAATCGTCATAGCTGAATGCTGGCTTTCTTTCCATAAAGCTGACACCCTTTTCCAATAGCTTTTTTTAATTTCAGTCCAGGTTTCATCACAATCATGTTTTTTTATTTCCTTGTTCCTTGTGACAGTGTGAACCTGGAGAATGGAGAAGATTTTATATCATACAATATTGATTTTCCTATCTTGAACTCATTAGTTACAATGAACTTTCACCAGCGTCTACTCTGTTTAAAATGTCCACTTTTTACGATTACTCCAAGGTTGTTCTTTTCCTCTTATTCCCATCATCTTTTGCACCAATACAAGCCATTAGGGGGAAATAAGCATAAGCAATTATTCAAAGTATATTTCATGAAAAACAGAAATTTCAAATCAGTTACATATCACCCAAATAGTTCAAATATACACATCAAAATCATGTCCGGATATGAAGGATTCCGGATATGAAGGATTCCGGATATGAAGGATTCCGGATATGAGGGATTCCGGATATGAGGGAGTCCGGATATGAGGGATTCTACCGTATTAGTTTAATCTGCATAACGACTTAAGACTGTAGCATTTATGGTAAATCCATTGGCTTTAACAGAACACTTTGAAACTACCTTAAAATGTTACTCAAGCTTTGTTTTGACGTCTAAATTAATCATTTACAATTTGACAAAAACTGTTGAAAGCAAATTCGAATTATTGAGTTCTATGTGATTTGCATAATAACTGCAGACGCTATGTGTGTGTGTGTGGGAGAGCAGGAATGAGTAATTGTTTTGTTTGGCTTTTCGTTCTTACTTTTTTTGAATTACTCACCATCAAGATCTCTAATGACAAGTATGAATAATGTTTTGACTTTCTTAAAACAACCAACTCTTGTGTTACCCAATTCCAAGAACGGAAACCTTTTTTTTCTTTAATTTTATTTATTTATTTTACGTTTTATTCTAGAACACACGTTATGATTTGGCATGTGTTCTAACTTAGTTAAAAGAAAAACAAATAAGTGTATATTTTATTAAAGCTCCCATCTACAATGATAAATGTTAATCTGGTTCGTATTTCGTTTTTCCCATAACATAAAAATGGCCAAACGCAAGCACCAAATCGGGTCTTCCATAAAGTAAAAGAAAACGTAACATAATCATTAGACTTTCTTAATGGAAAACAGTCTATATCAACAAGTTTTCCTGTTTTATCTTTTTTTTTATTTCATACAAAGCAAGGCGTTAATGCCACTAAGATTGAAGGGGGTTACTGAGAGTGAAAGAGAATAATAAAGTGACAATAAAAGAACAGGAATAAGGAAGAGAAAAGATAGCGATTAACGTTGCATTTAATTTTCTGAAGATTGCAGGTAGCAGATATGCAAGAAAATGGAACAGATTTCCAAAGGTTTAAAGTGAGAGAAAAGAAACTATTAGAATAGAACTTGCGGCTACACTTAGCTATTTCAACAGTAAAACGGATGTGGGGCCAAAGTCGGGACCACAGAAGTAAAACACGGAACACGGATTAGATGTAAGAAAGATATATTAACAACAGGTTACAGAGATAGTGTAAGCGGAGCTTACTATATGTTAGTATCCAATACTGGTAGTCGTACGCGACTCTCTCTTTCTCTCTCACTAGAGTGTTGTGTCGCATACTTAATATAGACCTGGAAGAGTCTATTGTGTAGGTAGTTCCGGTCTCACAATACCCCCCTTCCAAGTGTTTTCTTTTTGAAAAGGAGAAAAAAAATAAAACTGTTAATACAGTTGGGATTTATTGTTTCTCAGCTGGAAGTAGAGATCTTGATGCGTAAGCCACAGATTTTCGCGAACCATCTGGCAGTTTATGCAAAATGCAAGCACCAATGCCGTACGAGCTTGCATCACTTGCGACTATGATGTCAGGACTGGGGTCGGAATGGGTGAGGGAGAGGTCTGAAGTAAGAGTTTTCTTGATCTTCTCGAATGCGTCTTGGCATTCCGGGGTCCATGACCATGGTTTGTCCTTTTTAAAAGTTGGTTGAGAGGCCCTCTCAAATTTTGCATGTTCTTAATGAACCTTTGGTAAAAATTAGCTAGGCCGAGGAAGCTTTGTAACGCTTGAACGTTATCTGGGGCCGGCATGTTTCTGATCGCGTTGGCTCTTTCTGGATCCGGCCGACGACCGTCTTTATTTATAATGTGACCTAAGTATTTAATCTCTGGTAAGAAAAAGTCACACTTTGCCTCCTTAACCTTAAATCCGTATTCTTGTATCTTTTCGAATACGTTTATTATATGATTCCGGTGCTCTGTGGTAGTTTTACTAGTAACCAGTACATCATCCAAATAAGCTGTTTCGTAGTCAAGGTCGCCCAGCATGGCGTCCATGACCTGCTGGAAAATTGCAGGCGCAACCTTTACTCCAAAAGCCAGTCTATTGTATTTGTACAACCCTCTATGGGTGTTTATGCACAGCAATTTGGAACTTTCTTCTTCCACCTCTATCTGAAGGTATGCGTCCGAGAGGTCGATTTTAGAAAAAAATTTCCACCATTGAGTTTATTGAAAATTTCTTCAGGGTTTGGGAGAGGATAGTGGTGATCTTGCATCGTTTAACCCAGTGGAAAAATCTGCGCATACTCGTATTTGATTGAACTTCTTTTTTACGTAGACCGTAGGTGCTGCCCACTCGCTGAAATCTGTTTTTGACAGAATACCTGCTTGTTCGAGTCTATCTAACTCTTTGTTGATTTGCTCTAGAGCAGCGAAAGGGACATTCCGTTTCTTTTTGAATACCGGTTGTGCACCGCCAGTTTGAGTTCCTTTTTTAGATTTACCAAATTGGACGTTGTACTTTGTATCTTGCGACAAAATGTACTCATTGGGCAATCCCAAAGATTGAATTTTTCTATCCAATCAGTTGCAAATAAGTTATCTGAAGTTTTCAATACATAGGCTTTGAGCTTTTTGGTAACTCCATTTAGTCTTACTGTAAGTATTACCTCGCCTAAAATGTTAATCTTTTCGCCAGTTACGGATTTTGCTGTTTTATCTGTTTTTAATAAAGTCGGCTTGTTTAATTTTCGCCAAGTACGCCAGTTAATGGTTGAAAGATCGGAACCCGAGTCAAGCTGGAATTTAATAGACTTATTGAAAATATCCACTGTTACACATTTCCTTAAATTCCTATCGACAATATTGTCAGATTGAGCTTGCCTAATTTTATTTTTGGGTTTTCTCGTTCTGTTGGCGTACCAGCACAAAGTTAAAATATGCCCACTTTTATTGCAATTTTTGGAATACTTTTTGTTCTTAATTGGACAGAATTTCATCCAATACCATTTATCACAATGGTAACATGGTCCGGGCGGTTTCTTTAACCTATTTGGGTTTTGGTTACTGCGTAATTTAGGTCATGAGATTTGCCTTTTGTCTTCTTGAGGGGAATAGGAGGTAGACTTACTTCTGATTTTATTAATCTGAGCCACACCTGATTCCTCGATAGTGTTTGAGTCACACTTTACAGATATTACTCTCTGACAGTCCTCTGCCAGTTTTTGGAGAGTCAATCCTTGTTCGTTCTCAAGCTTAGTCAGTACCCGTCGTCTGATACTAGACCTTGTGCGAAAATTAAGCACTTGAAATCATCGGCAGTCAGTTCGGCTAGTTTAAAATCATTACAGAGCTTGTTTAGCGATGCTGCAAACGTTAGAAAATCTTGCTGGTTGTCTTTGACTGTGTTCAGGCATTTCCAACGTTTGTGGAACAAGGTTGTGTTAGGCCCGAATAGTTCCGATAGGAGCTTAATAGTCTCTGAAAAATCCAAGTCAGTAGTTTTCTTGGGTAGTATGAAGTCTACGAACCTACTATGTTCTGTAGTTCCCAGTTTTCTCAATAGGAGACGTACCTTTTTTTTACTGGGCCATTGTTCACAGTCTACGTTGAAAATATCTTCGTAGCGCCTGTAAAAAGCCTCGAACGTTTTGCCGTTCTCTGGTACGTATTCAAAGGTTTCCATTGAATTGTAGATTGTACTCTGGGAGAATATTGTATCTTTTTCAGAGTTTGAGCCTTTTAATGCATTTACGAGTAATTCTTTAAGTTGTTTCTGTTGTAGTTCAGCATTCTGAAGCGTAATTTTTTGGAATTCCATTTGTTGCTTATGTAATTCCAAAAATAGTTGTTGTTGTCTTTCTTCTGATTTTTGTTGCTGATCCAAATTTACTTTTAGCATTTGGACAATTACTTTTTGAAAATCTTCCATATTTAGACAAACAAAAATGACAGCGATTTTTCTTTTGCTTTGAAACCCGTGTACCAGGGGGAGGTACACAAAAAAAATCTTGGATTTTTTTCTTTTTTTTTCTTTTCCAAAAAAAAAAAAAAAATAATATGGACAGACAATTAGTTAAACTAAACTAATTATGTGTTTAGCTTTTTTGAGATTCCGTGGTTCCGTTAATTTTAACGTAATTGTATAATTTTTCACCAAACTTATGTATATATATATTTTTTTTATAGCGGTACAAAAAGAAGAAAACTCGCCTCAGTGAATTTGAGGGGAGAAAAATTTTATGCCCGAGTTCAACTCAGTTACATAAAAAATTTTGTAGATAGTTTTTTTTCGAAAACTTGAGTACAATGGTAGTACTTCTGCTCTTGTGTTGTCAGTTTGTTTTACGAACAAACTGTTTTTTTTTCTGTGTGTGAGTGTGTAAGAAATTGTTCTCGTAATGTTATTTGGACAGACTTTAATATTCCGTAGATGTCAAATCGCTAGTTTGTCACTGACGTTTGGTATCGGAATATATTTTCTATATGTAGACGCTGGGTGTTGCGTTTAAATCGCTAATGTATTAATACCAGCTTAATTTCTCGTTCAACACTGCTGTGAGAACGCGTGGAGTTTCTGTGTATTTTTCGAGTACTCTGTCGCTATTGATATGGTGAGAACAAAATTCTCGAATCTTTCTGTCGCCACTGATGTGGGACTGGCAAGGTATTGAGATTTTTGACGTGAATGCGTTTCTGGAATTCTTCGTCGACACAGATGTGGAACTGGTAAGGTATTGAGGTTTCGCCGTGAGTGCGTTTCTCGAATCCTCGTCGCCACTGATGTGGGGCCAAAGTCGGGACCACAGAAGTAAAACACGGAACACGGATTTGATGTAAGAAAGATATATTAACAACAGGTTACAGAGATAGTGTAAGCTGGGCTTATTATATGTTAGTGTCCAATACTGGTAGTCGTACGCGACTCTCTCTGTCTCTCTGTCTCTCTCACTAGAGTGTTGTGTCGCATACTTAATATAGACCTGGAAGAGTCTATTGTGTAGGTAGTTCCGGTCTCACAATAAAAACGATGAGACCAAATTGCCAATCTAGTAGCGCGCTTCAATTCATTTTTTGTTGAGACATCAAGTAGGAAAGCTCATTAGAATAATTGTCAAAAAAACTCCTCATGGGTCTAGCTGTTCCTGGTGACCATGACAACGACGATCGCTGCTATTGCTATTATTATTATTAATAATATTTCCTTTGATTGCTGTTGTATACAAATTGCCTATCGGGTCTCAAGCAGCGAGCTCAGGTCAGTAATGGTTTCTTGTTGCACTATTTACATTATTTGGACTATTGTCCTCATCTTTGTCGCCATATTTATTACAACGTTTCGGCCGTTGCATGCTCCGGCCTTCTTCAGGTTGTTGGAATGCCGAACAGAACCTTTTATTTCGCTCACTGGGGTAGACTGTTCTAGTTCCACGTGCCATGTTTAATGGATGTCAGTTATCAGTTATCTCCTGTTAATTCCCCTCTCCAAGTTCTACTGACCTCACACTCTTTGGGTCCTGTTACTGGATCTAACCAACGCCTTTATCCACTGCGCCACGTGTCCTTGAGGACATCTGCGTATGAATTTCTGGCTATTATAAACCTAATGTATTCAGCAACCATTTTTACCAGTGCTCATATTGCAATTTTTGCTGTTATCAATAATGTTTTTACCAGAGCTCATATTTCAATTTTTGTTATCGCTTTTCTTTGGCACTCCTTATTACTGGTTCCCATATTGTATTCATTTCTATGCTTGGTCGACTCAGGAGATTTTTGTGGCCTAGCATATGTGCTGATTCCTTAAGTTTACGAATTTTCCAGTGGTGTTCTTTGTCCATGATCTCAACCTGATCCCATTGAGGGCGGTGATCTTTTCTCTCCATATGTGGTCAGCCCCGCCTGATTTTTCCACTTCCCCTCGCGTTACAGCTTTCTAGTGTTCTTGAAGCCTTACCTTAAGGGGGCGGCCTGTCTCTCCATTTATATTTCTTTCCTCAGCTGCACGGGATAGTGTACACACAGTCCTTAGTCATGTTCTCCTCTATAGGGGTGTCTTACTCGGGAGAGATATCTGCGAAGTGTCGTCCGAATAATGTCAATAGTGCACATATACCTCATATCAGAAATATAGATACTGATTTCGTAATATTTTCCAGTGATCATTTTACAATGATAAATCTTTTCGTAATGTGTAAGCTGTGCTTGTAAGCACTTTTTTTTATTTCTGTAAGACATGGGCTACCAGGAATCCCTTTAATGAATCTATCGGAACCTTTTTTTAATCAATCCAAGGGTTCCAACCACATCTGCTATTATTGATGTTCTCATAACATTGAAACACCGAAGTTAAGCAGTGTCGAGACTGGTCAGTAACCTTATGGGTGTCAGCTTGGGAATACCTGTTGCTGTAAGCTTGGATGTGTGGGTGGTGTAATGAATAATGTCTAGGAATTTCTAATCGGAGAGCTGAGTTCTTATTTCAGCCGGGTTCGTTGTATTCACTTAACTCAAACATACCCTTAGGAAAGATATGAATCCACATCTTCTCCCCCAGCTATGGGTTAATAATAATACTTGTATCGCTAAACCATTATTTCTCCAAAAATAAAATAAAATTGCGTATAAAATATTTACAATTCGGGATTATCTTGCTCTTGTCAAAAAATTATGCTTAGCGGCATATCAAAATCTATGAGTTATTTATAGATGTTGATATGCCGCTAAGCAAAAATAACGAATCAACATTGATGTAGGTCTTTAGGTTCGATTGTATAGACCCAAACGCGCGAAAGATAACTCAGACAATACTGACATAAACGGAGGTCAGTGTAATTTTTAAGGTTTCCAATTTGACCTTGATATTATTATTAATATTTTTTGACAAGAGCAAGATAATTACAATTACTGCTTGCCTTAATTACATTTTCAGTTATAGAATTATCATTGCCTTAATTACATTATCATCTATAAAATTATCATTGCCTTAATTACATTATCAATTATAAAATTATCATTGCATTATTTACATTATGATCAATAAAATTATCATTGTCTTGGTTACATTATCTATCTATCTATCTATCTCTCTCTCTCTCCATATATATATATAGGTGTAAGAGCAAAATTCTTCAAATCGTGTAACAGCATGGGATAATTGTACACCCCACAAAATGTTTAATATCTAAAAAACCGCTAAACTAATTGAGTATCTTTTTTCCGGGTTTTCAGATAAGACGTTTAACCATCTTGACAACATTTGTTGTAAGATTCACCCTTTCAGTTATTCGGCTAGAAAAAGAACAGATGACGATAATTTTGCGTTAGGCCCACTATGTCTTCCCACATGATCAATGGTGAGACGAAAAAGATGATTAAGGTCTTCAGTAATGGTATCAACATTCATACTTTTGCTTCCACCGTCAAAGTCCATTCAAGAACCATCAAGAGTACTGTGAATGTTTAAAAAATAGGGAGCAGTAGAGAGGAAAACTGGATCAGGAGGCGACAACAGCAAGAGGGATCACCATTTCAAGTTAGAGCTATTAGGTTGGTGCAAAAATAATGGCGTTTTTTGACGTATTTTTTAACATTATTTTTCACCAACCTAATAAATACATTGTCTTTGTGCAAAGTAGAGTCCAACAGTGTTATAAAAATTCCTCGGAGAATTCCAGTAAGATATCTTTAATCATTTCTTAGATGCAACGCTTCAAAACTTAATCTAACAATTGGACAATTTAGCTGTTACACGAGTTGGACAATTTTGCTGTTACAACCGGTATATATATATATATATATATATATATATATATATATATATATATATATATATATAACAGCAAAATTGTCCAATTATATATATATATATATATATATATATATATATATATATATAGAGAGAGAGAGAGAGAGAGAGAGAGAGAGAGAGAGAGAGACAAAGAAAGCGGGAGAGACACAGAGAGGCACAGAGAGAAATTTGCGATATTATTATTCTTCCCACTATAAAATAGTGCGAGGTTTAGTAAAATTAAATAGTGACGCATGAGAAATAGTACTTATATAAATATACGAGTTCGAATATATATTTAATACGTTTTGGTAGGCAAATATTTATATCTGCACTCAAATCTTTATTACTTCTCTTAACTCAGAACATGATATCTCTTTACATATTAGCAATTTTCCTGGCCTCATAGCTAAATTCTATCAAGAATTTTTGCCGTGATGAGTAAAAAAAAACAAGACAAAACAAAAACAAAAAATAACAAAAAAAAACGAGTCTGTCTTTTTATTATTAATGGGCGCAATGAACCGGGCCAGCGGAAATGAAATAAAAGTGTGAAACAGGTCTCTGGTCACAAAATGGGCCATTGGTTACGAAACGGCATTAGAGATGAATCCAACCAAAAGACAAGATAGGGTACCATTTCTGGGGGATGGTTGAGTGCCAACGTGGCAGCGGAACGCGTGTTCACGCATAAATTTTATTTGACGTGAAACAAAAAGGACGACATAAGACTATGAGTTAGAAATTGGCTTCAGCAGAGAGCAAAAAAGAGAGGGACAAATAACTTGATACGAAAATAACCCCTCGCTCTTCTCCCCATATTCATTCAACCTCTACAACTATTCGTTGTTACTGTAAATAATGTGAAGCAAGGTAGAAAATGTAGTTGTTGGTTAAACGTTGTGGGGTAGAAGAGCTATCAAGATGTTTAAAAAGTAACCACAAAAAGGGGATAAGCAGCTTTTTTGTTTGTAGGTAAGAAAATAAATGTCGTGCGAAAGAGATACTTGATAGACAAGTGTTGTCTGCTATCTTAGGGATAAAGTAAAGAGATTCCATTTTGCAATATGGCGGCCGACATTTATAGAAAGAACGGCGGAAAATAGTTTACGACTAACCAAAAAATAATCGCTTTTCTATCATATTTATTTGCCACAACTAAGAGGTTTAACACCCGCTAAACTATTCGTGGTTACTGTAAATTGTATGAAAGAAGAAAATGTCGACAAGAGCCATGTTGCATAAATAATAAGTTTTACAAATTAATAATGAAACTAAAATACTTATACTTGCATTAATAAAAGCTCTACAGCTATGCTATCGAAAGATTCCATTTTGTGGCCGACATTTACAGAAAGAAGGGTGTTTCAATAACTTGGACCAATTTTAAATGTGAATTAAGTTTAAGCTTCTATTGATTTTTTTCTTTTTCTTTCAGATTTAACAACTTAAGTCTTTGGCAATTTCAACCTTGGAAAGATTAACAATCAAAAAGTAACAACAAAAAGTAAAAAAAGGGGATAAGCAGCTTTTTTGTTTATAGGTAAGAAAAAAAACGTGTGAAAGAGATACTTGATAGACAAGTGTTGTTTGCTATCTTAGGGATAAAGTAAATAGATTCCATTTTGCAATATAGCGGCCGGCATTTATAGAAAGATAGGCTGGAAAGGTGTTCCAATAACTTGGACCGATTTTAAATGTGAATTAAGTTTAAGCGTCTTAAGTTTTTGACAGTTTCAACCATGGAAAGGCTAACAACCAAACAACGTGTTAAATTTATCGAAACCTATTACGAAAATAGACGTTCAAACAGAATTTGGATGAGAAATTCCCAGGTCGCATCATTTCTCGAAACAGCGAAGTCGATTGGCCACCTTGATCGTGCGACTTGACGCCTTTAGATTTCTTCCTTTGGGGTCATCTCAAAAGTAAGGTCTCTGCCAACAACAATTCAACAGCTGAAGGATGAGATAATAAGGCATACTGGTGAGATTGAGGAGCAACTATATACAGACGTCATCAAAAATGTTGACCATCGAGTGGAGGTGTGCCGCCGAAGCCTTGGCGGACCTTTAGGCGATGTTATTTTTCACACATAATTGCCATGAGTTAAATAACATGATCCAATAGAGTAATAAATAAATTTTCACCAATAACACTGATTTACTTACTGCGTCTTAATGAAACGCCCTTTAACTAAACAAAAAATAATCTTTTTTCTAGCATATTTATTTGACACGGGTAAAAGGTTAACAATTCGTTGTTACTGTAAATTATATGAAAGAAGAAAATGTCAATCGTCATATTGCATAAATAAGTTTTACAAATTAATAATAAGACTAAAATAGTCATTTTGTAGTCATGGTTGTAGTATATTTATTAAAGTAATAAAACCTCTACAGCGATGCTATCCAAAGGAAACTGGAGAAGCTACCATGATTTTTTATCGGTGGGCGTAATCTTAGCAATATAATATACGCATATGACACTATGATGATGGACGACTCGGAAAGGAAACTAGAGGACCTTCGACAAATGGTAGAAAAAGAAAGCGACAAAAAAGGACTAGGCATCAACTACAAGAAGGCAAAAAGTATGGTCATCAGCAAGAGAAAAACCCAAGATGCGATTTACGAATTTGGGATATCAATCAGGTACAGAAGTCTAAATATCTGGGAAGCGTTTTAATAGAAAATGGAAAGTGTGGCACCGAGATCTGAAGTACGCATTGGACTAGCGAAAGAAGCTTTCCGAAAGTCAAGCAAGGTACTGAGAAACGTAAATATGTAATTAGAAACAAAGAAAAAAAGCTGGATTGTTATGTCATATCTGTTCTCTTATATAGCAGTGAATGCTGGATAATCTTCCCACGGATGAGGGAAAGCAACTAGAGGCAACAGAATGTGATCCTAAGGAACGATACTGAAAATTCCATGGACGGAGCGAGTAAGCAGCAAGGAAGTCTTAAAAAGAAATTGCAAAGATAAGAATATTTCTACTGAGAATCAGTAAATACGAGCTGAAATTTCTTGGACACGAGGAGGAAGGAGTAGAACCTTGAGGTTGTGTAATAGTTACCATGTTTGTTTCGCTAGATCAGTTACGACTGAGTAGTGTTTCGATCCTCACTAGATGCCCCATATTTTCGGCCTTGTGTCACAACTATGTTACGCTTAGTAAAGGAAAATATCGATGTGGTGTAATGGCTAGCGCGCTTGACGCGATAGATCAGTTACGAATGAGTAGTAAGCTCGTTCCTTATTCGGTGCTCCATACTTTTGACCTTGTGCCACATCTAAGCTACGCGTAATAAATTGCCACAAGGAGGAAAGTGTGCTTGAAGCTTGAACCATCACGGGGCATATTGAAGGGAAAATGGTGGGACGTAGCGTGCCACTTATCTAAAGAGCATTTATGAATGGATGACGGAACGGGAAGGTGGCAGTAGTCTTAGCAAAAGGAAAAAATACTAAGGGCCACACCAGTTAGGAAGTTGTGGTGAGCTATGATTGCCTATGTTCTGAAGGCACGCGCTATATAGGAGAGGAATTTATGAGAGTAGTAAAGTGCGTTGTATACAACAACGTTCAACGAAAAAAAATAGTATAGGGTGGTCCGAAAGTCTAGTCCCCCCACCCCCTACATGACATAATTTTCTATTTCGAATGGCTGACACAAGCCTCTACAGTTTGGGAGGGGGGCTGTTTTGCAAGTCTACGGACATGATCGTATGAATAAACTGAATCCAGTACATGTGCTTTGTATTACTGTATTAGTAGGCTGGTGCAAAAATAATGACGGTTTTTGACGTATTTTTTTTTAACGTTAAAACCGTCATTATTTTTGCACCAACCTAATACTTGTTTTGTTGTTCGCATTACTCGTTTGGTGTGTTGGTGGTGGTGGTGGTGGTGGGGGGGTTGACAAGGCTTTCGAATCACCCTGTATTTTTACCACAAGTAATCTTCATAATCGATCCCCATAAGTGAGTTCTATAGGAAATTGAATGCTGTGCAGGTATTCAGATCGTCAGTTTATTATTTTATTATTATCATTTCATTATTTCGGCTCCTTAAAATATTAAATGCGCGTCCAGTAGCAACAACGTATCCATAAATGTTTGGTCAAAATCACCCGCAGCCGACAACCGGAAAAAAAGGTTATTCTTCACCTCGACAATGCAAGGCACCATTGTCCTCCCTGACAATTCAAGGTACCGTGTGTGCAATTTGGTCAAAAGCAGAGCAAACATAGATTTCACATTTCAATGACCTGTTCGGCTGGATTATCTGACTTAATACATGCTTCGTAACCGTAGAATATGAATTACCCTAACGACTTCAATAGTATCATCAAAACGAGTCATATTTAAATTAGCTGGAGTCATAAGTAATTTCCGCATTTGCGGACGAATTCCAATAGCGAATTTATCTTAATAATTTAGTCCCTTAAATATATCATAACAGACGATGAAATGTGGGTTGCATAGAACAACGTTCAATGCAACAATAGATCGAAACCGAAAAATCTTCATGACCGATCCTAAATATTGACTTCTATAAGTAAAAAACTGGAATGCTGTGGGTGTTTTCAGACAGTCAGGGTTTTATTTATTTTATCTATTATTATTATTATTTCATTATTTCGGCTCCTTAAAATACTAAATGCACGTCAAGTAGCAACAACGTATCCATAAAAATTTTGTCAAAAAGCAATCGTACTCGACAACAGAAAAAAAGGTCATTAACCTCCCTGACAATGCAAGGCATTATACTGTAAGTATAACACAATAAAAAAAAAAAAAAAAAAGAACAATGCTGATATCACTCGGTATACTCTTGGGAAAGGTATGAATCCTCTTCTTCTCCCCACTATGGGTAAATAGCAGGGCAGACCGGGTTCTATAGATCCTTGGAAGGCAACTGGTCTACTGCAGAAAAAAAAATCTGCTGCAGGAAAAATCTATTCCGGGAAAAATCTGCTTCGTCCATCATGTATTGAAAGATACATGATCGCCTAAGCGTGTATCACGTATGACACACAATGAGTAACTGAATCAGACAAACGCCATTCTAAGTTGAATAAAGCTTCGGTTAAGGTATATTTGAGTCGTTTTCTCAGTGCTCTCGGTGTATAATTTGACTTAGAAGAATTTAAAGAATAAGAAAAAGAAAAGAAACGAAAAACCATGAGCAATTAAACTTGACCTCAAAAGAAAACATTTTTATTTCAAAACCGAAAAAAAAAACGTCTCGCATTTCAAAGTTAATGTCGCATTAAATGTTTTTATGTTGTATCTTGAATAATTTACCCAGACGCACAGTTGAACGTTTAATTTTAGTTTTTGAAAAGTTGATAACAAAAATGAAAAAAAAAAAAATTACATAATAAGATAAAATAAATTGCTTATATATATATATATATATATATATATATATATATATATATATATATATATATATATAATAATATAATAAAAAGGCTTAAACACTAATATCCCATGGTCATAATCATAATTTATTCCATTGGAACCGTAAATACGATCCAATTCATCAGAGTTACAAATTCAAAAAGAAAACAGGAAAAACAACTCCGGAAATAAAAATAGAATTTAGAGTATGTGTATATTTACCACTAATATTATATATATATATATATATATATATATATATATATATATATATATATATATATATATATATGTGTGTGTGTGTGTGTGTGTGTAAATAACATAGCTTTGTAAAACTATAATTGAGAGTCTGTCTATATTTCTATATTTCTGAGATGAGGTATTATGTACATTATTTACATTATTCGGACTATTGTCCTCATCTTTGTCGCCATATGTATCACAACGTTTCGGCCGTTGTACGCTCCGGCCTTCTTCAGGTGGTTGGAATTTCGAAAAGAAACCTTTATTTCGCTCACTGGGGTAGAGTGTTCTAGTTCCACGTGCCATGTTTGATGGATGTCAGTTATCAGTTATCTCCTGCTAATTTTCCCTCTGAAAGTTCTCCACTGCCTTAACCGGGTATTGAACAGTGGATAAAGGCGTTGGTTAGATCCAGTGAAAGGACCCAAAGAGTGTGAGTTCAATACCCGGTTAAGGCAGTGGAGAATTCTCAGTATCCTGCTGTAGAACTTCACAGTAAAGATCCACCCTGCTTCGCACTTTGAAACGAACCACCCTCATTCCCTTCATATTCCGCTGGGGAGATTTAAGTTCCACTCAAGCTGCTACTTTCCACAATTTGTGGAACTGACTTCCAAAATGTTGCTTCCCCGATGATTATAATCTTAACTTTTTCAAGTCTAGGGTTAACCATTATCTTTCACATATCCGCATAAGCTCTGAAAGCCTCTACTTTGAGTGGCCCTCGGGCTTTGTTCAGGATGGACAACACTGAAAAAAAAACACAACATTTCTGTGGCCTCTTGTATTTTCTTCATCTGCGGCTAGATTGCCTAGCGTTCAGTTACAGGATGGATAACACACATAACACATATCAATCAAGCTCTCTTTGTTTCCTGTATTTTATTACTTTGCTTAGCTTTGGGAAGGCATCTTTCGCGATTCTAATGTATCTTTGAATTTCGGTGTCGTATCCACTGTTAAAACACTTCCCAGATATTTAAACTTCTGTACTTATTTAATTTTAATAGATATATAGATAGATAGATAGATAGATAGATACGTTGGTGCAAAAATAAAAAATACGTCAAAAAACGTCATTATTTTTGCACCAACCTAATAGATGTGAACAGGCAGATAGATAGATAGATAGATAGAAAGATAGATAGATAGATAGATAGAAACATACTGAGATAGATAGATAACTAGATAGATAGATGTGAACAGGTAGATAGATAGAAACAGACTGAGATAGATAGAAAGATAGATAGATAGATAGATAGAAACCTACCGAGATAGATAGATAAATAGATAGATAGATGTGAACAGGTAGATAGATAGAAACAGATTGAGATAGATAGATAGATAGATAGAAACAGACTGAGATAGATAAATAGATAGATAGATGTGAACAGGTAGATATATAGAAACAGACTGAGATAGATAGATAGATAGATAGATAGATAGATTGATAGATAGATAGATAGAAACAGACTGAGATAGATAGATAAATAGATAGATAGATGTGAACAGGTAGATAGATAGAAACAGACTGAGATAGACAGATAGATAGATAGATTTCTCCCAGCCCCTTTTCCTTATTACCTGTTCAAGATATTTCAGTTGTCTCTTTCTTATTCTAAGTATAAAGTTCCTCATTGCGTTTCGTTTGAGAGAAGATTGTCTAGCATCACAGCCATGAAAGAGGATTGATATTACATCGAAGTTCATCACTCTTTTCTTTATGTCTAATGCAATTTTCCTGTTTCTTTGTACTTTACTTAGCTTTTGGAAGGCATCTTTCGCGATTCTAATGTACCTTTGAATTTCGCTGTTTGTATTTTCCATCTGTTAAAACACTTCCCAGATATTTAAACTTCTGTACTATTTTGATGTCGTCATTTCCAATTTGTGGTTCGAATCTGACTTTTTCTCTTGCTGATGACTATACTTTTTGTCTTCATGTAGTTGATAGTTAGTCCTTTTTTCTAGTTTTCTTCCAACATCCTGCCTCGGAGGTCCTGCAGATTTCTTTCTGATATGTCCTGGAAAGGGATATATTTGATCGAACTAGCTAAGTGGTTTTGGCTACTGTAACCAAGTAGTACACGATAGCAGTAATCGACCGGTACTCGTCGTAGTTACAGGTCATAGGTGTAGACCAATAGGATAGCCAATGGCGTAGTCCATTGGGCGGCGTCATAGACTGAAACTCTGTCGTACCTACACGTCCGTCTGTATTTATGACGGACACCAGCCAATCATATTCCAGTGAGGAGGAACTCGGGTGTATGCATATTCCATTATTTCCCTTTTCGTGTCGGCCATCAACACAGTATCATCTTCGTATCTTATATTGTCAAAATTACACCCACTGTTAATAAATCGTGTCAAGGTCAGAGAAATAAATAAGACCAAAAACAGACATAAGTGGGTCGATTCCCTCAGCACGATTGCGCTCAGCAGTGTCACTCATTATGCCGTCCACATAAGCTGTTGAGCAACATATCCAACCAGGACTGCCCGATTGCGCCAACCACCTTAAAAAAAAACCCGGTTTAACTTGGGTTACTAATGAGACGAATGTCAGTTCAAAATTCAGTAGCTGTCAAATGTACCGTAATTTGTTACTAGGTACCTCAGTGCGGCAACGATCTATCCAATTGCTAAGTTATACCGTTCGGTCTGTCAATAGATTCTGAGAATGATTAGCTTTACCATTCGTAAAGTCTAGAAAGTTATGACTCAAGCACGCACCAGACCAAAGATGGAACTCGTATACACCAACCATCGATAAGACGCTGGAAAAAAATGGTCAGCTCTTTGAAATTACCTGGATTATTCTGACAAATCACGCTAGAAATACAATATTTCCACGAGATCGGGGCTTGAGCTGCACAATCTTCACTTTCCAGCCTCGATCAAGCCCGTAAATATTGGCGCGGCCTTGTGGGTGATGAAGTGTTTTCCGCCTTTTTCAACCCTTTTCCTACAGACGAAACATTACTCGCTTTCATAGCACGGACCGTCCACGCCACGAACCCTGAATCGATTCAGCCTCATTGCCTTCATATTCCATTGGTAAGGAAGAAGTTCCACCCAGATAGCTCTTTCCCCAGAACTGTTGCAATGTGGAACGGATTCTCGAGTGGATGCTTCCCCGATCACTACAGTCTTAACCTTTTCAAGTCTAGAGTCAACCGTTATCTATCCTACATATCCTCATAACATGCAATCCTTGCTCCTTCCCTATACCCTTTTACAACATTCCAATTCAGTGACTCTTTACATTGAGTGGCTCTTGGGGCTTGCATTGGGTGAACAATAATATATATATCTTCTATTTTAACATAACAGAATATATTTGATGGCGAATATATTTGTTCAAATGTCCATATAACCATGTGAGGCGAAAGGAACAGCATAATAAAAAATATCCAAATGTTGGAAAATTTTTGTCCTATTTTTGTTTCCGCTCAGATGAGTCATCTTCAAAGTAGTTATACGGACATTTAAACAAAGATATTCACCATCAAATTATATTGAAAACTAGTCATAACACATAACATTGCATCTAGACATAGGGTTCTGTTAAATATTTCGGTCTCTCACGTGATACGACGTCATATAACCGCATCATGAACATTCGACCTGCGACTGCTATTCCGCGGCCGTTATCGTCGCGTAGCAATCTTCTACGCCAACATAACAGAATATCATCTTTGATGGTGAATATCTTTGTTTAAATGTCCATATAACCGCTCTGAAGATGCGTCATGTGAGCCGGAAAGCTTAGATCAAGGAACAGCAAATATCCAAATGTTGGACAGATTTTGTCTTTATTTTCTCCCGAAATTAAAGTAACTATACGAAGTTTAGAACGACTTATGATCAAACATAATAGACATTCGTTTTCTGTTATATTTAACAATATATGTTTGGGTATATATATATATATATATATATATATATAATTATTTATTTTTAAAGAAAAAAAATATAATTTATAACATAAATATGTTATAAAATCACTACAAAAATAGCCATTTTGTTTCAACACCCTCGGTGTCTTATCAAGTGATCACTTGATAAGACACCGAGGGTGTTGAAACAAAATGGCTATTTTTGTAGTGATTTTATAACATATTTATGTTATAAATTATTTTTTTTCTTTAAAAATAAATAATTATATCTGCTCTACTTTGTATTGAGCACTCTTTTAAGAATAGTAATTGTTGGTTATTGGAATTCATTCCATATACACCAATCATATACTTGGGTATATATATATATATATATATATATATATATATATATATATATATATATATATCGGTCAATTATGTGCTTTGCATGATACATGCTTAGGCGATCATGATTGACGGGGCGGATTTTTTCTTTCTGAAGTAAACCAGTTGCCATAGTCTGTCCTGCTATTTATCCATAGCTGGAGGGTATTAGCATTAGCATATAAGTGAATGTAATGGATTCGACTGGAATTCGAACTCGGCTCTCCGATTTCTCAATCCGAGTCGTTATCCATTACTCCACCGTGCTTCCTCCCTCTCTCTCTTTCTTTCACACACACACACACACACACACACACACACACACACACTCTGTCTTTCTCCCTCTGTCTCTCTCTCTCTGTCTCTCTCTCTACATATATATTATTTAAAAATGTCAGGTGGCGTGATGTTTATCAACGCAGAAAGTTGAATCAACGGACAGATTTAGAACTTCGATTACAGTTGATGGAGAAAAGTGGAGATGTAGGGTGGAGATTATCCAGTATTAGTTCTTGAGGCTGAGTAGTCATGTGTAGGATACAAGTTCGATATCTGTCGGGGGACACATGTTTTCTATGAAAATTTCTCGGACATTCAGGCCGGTAAATGTTGTTAATACTGTTTATTATAAACAGAGAATTTACTTAAATATTTGTATCTATATAAATAACGTATAAAAATAAAAAATCTTAATATATATATATATATATATATATATATATATATATATATATATATATATATATATATATATATATATATATATATTAACATAAATCAAATAGACAATAATTCATCCTCAAATAACTCTAAACATAGCAAACTACTATACCGTAATCAAATTTATTGTAACTAGAAGCAGGATGGAAAAATTCTAAAAAGTCTCATTGACACATATATCTCCCACTGATCTCAGTAAAAAAAAATTAATTAATTATATACTATATTAGATTTAATACAACCAACTTAATCATTCATGAAAACTCTTCGCTGCCAACTGGCGTTTTTATAAAATACTAACATCGTATATCAATTTATATGTCCTCTGGGAGATTGCATCTCTGACAAAAGGGTCAATAAGACGTATGTTTGTATTACTACAACGACTATAACGAGAAGGCTTACGTTTCACTTAAACGTTCATAGTTCAATCTCAAAGCATTTGAAGGAAAATTCATGCCCACATTCACAGTTTAGACACATATTAGTCGAAAATACAACAGCTTTCCATAAGCAAAAACTAAAATTCTATAAGTTCTTTATATAAGAGAATTGCGGCCCAAAATAAAGTCAACTACGATTATAGCAATAAAGTTCTTAAATGTTTATAGCAGCAAAGTCTTTAAAAATTCTGAATAAGAGTTGTTAAAAACTACAATTTAAAAATCGTTTAAACCCTGTATACTATACTCCCCAAAATATATTACCCCCCGCCCAAAAAACCCCCACATAAGTTACCTCTCTTGCATAACGGTTAAATAATTTGAATTTTATGGTGTTCAAGTACACATATCCACAAAAATTCAGCCCCTGGAGATGATCTCAGAAGAGATTGAAAGTACTTGAGAAAATAAAAATTATTTGAAAGAAAATTTTGGAATTTTTCTTCATTCAACTTTCTACAGCTACCAAGAATTTAATCCGTCAACTTGAAAGGATGAAAATTTAAATAAATAGACATAATATGTCTAAATTATTTAACCAAATATGCTTGATACATATATATATATATATATATACATTGCGTGCCAAATTATTATCGGGATAACTTTTTTCTAATATTTCAAAAACCGTCGAATCAATTCACACAAACTTTTCACACAACGTTGGCAATACTGACCTACGCAATACTGATCTGCGCAATGTAAACAAACTAGCGCCATATTTGTTATCAGCACGGTGATTTGAGAGTGCTAAATTATTAGAAAGGTTTAGTAAAATTCTCAGAATTGAGCAAACAAAACGTTTATTAATGTTGCACGTAAATTTTTATGGTCAAAAGAACCTAATAAATAAGATAATCAAACAAATAATAATAGATACAAACAAAGGTACAGTTATAAACAAATTAATAGGGAATGTGCTTTCCCAGTTTTGAAATTACTTGAAGAAGTCTACGATCCATAGAATTTGTTAATTGTAGGATGTCATCTGCTGTAATGCCGCGATATATGTCAAGAATTGCTTCCCACAACTCAGCGTTTCTCCTGAATTGTCGTCCGTTGGCGTACAGTCTTCGCTTCATGATGCTCCAAAGGTTTTCGATTGGGTTCAAATCCGGAGAATTTGCTGGCCACTTCATTTTTTGAGGTCCAACGAAGCCTAACTGTTTCAAATATTCAGTAGTCTTATGAGCAGCATGTGAGGGAGCATTATCTTGCATAAAAACAATTGCCCTTCTGAAGGCAAGTCTTTGCCTTTTCATCCACGGTTCAAGATGCTCCTTCCTAAACGCTATGTATGCATCAGCAGTCATTTTGACGCCATCTGGTACTCTCCATAGACCCACTAATGTTTTTCCAATAATACCACCCCAGATCATTATGCCTCCACCGCCTTGTTGGCGTCTCAAACGCTGATGGCGATTCTGTCCGTTCATTACCCAGTCTTTGCACCATCTATATGGCCCATCAAGTGTTTCTCGAGTTTCGTTTGTGGATAAAACTTTAGAGAAGTCAATCTTCACATTGTACTCGGCCGATTTCAATCGATTTCGAATGTGATTTCTCGTCAACGGAGACTTCGATACAGGTTTGGCTGTTGTTGCTATTTCCCTCAGATACCGACACCGAGTACTTTTAGAGACAGTAGGATCCCCAATACGACTGTTGAGCTCTTGACTGGTAAGTCCAGGGTTCTTCGTGGCCTCTCGTTTAAGTCGTGACATGAGATGACGTGAAATAACCTTGGGCTTGCCTTTATCTGCCCTTTTGCGTACTTGTGTAGGGCCGGTGGTGAACTTTTTTTTTGATGACACCTCCCTATCATTTTAGAAATTTCTAGGGTAGATTTACCTTTTGAGAGTTCTGAGGTGATAGTTTTCTTTTCAGCATCACTTAAACTGCTTTTACGACCCATCTTTTCACTAAATTCTTACACTTTTCTAATAATTTGGCACTCTCAAATCACTGTGCTGATAACAAATACGCCGCCAGTTTGTTTACTTTGCGCAGATCAGTAAGAAAATTTCAGTGATAGCGCAGGTCTGTGTTGCCAACATTCTGTGAAAATTTTCTGTGAATTGATTGGAGGGTTTTTGAAATATTAGAAAAAAATTTTCTCGATAATAATTTGTCACGTAGTGTGTGTGTGTGTGTGTGTGTATATATATATATATATATATATATATATATATATATATATATATATATATATATATACATATATATATACATACATATATATATATACATACATACATATATATATATATATATATATATATATATATATATATACATATATATATACACACACATACACAAACACACACACACACACACACATATATATATATATGTGAAAAGTGTATATATATATATATATAATTATTTATATATTATATGCGTGGTACTTCGCAAAAGTGTGAAACCCAAGGTCACAAACTTACATCAACCCAACCAAATATATCCCATCTCCACCATTCTTGTGAGGGTCTAAATTAGAGCTAATGCCCAATACTGATGACGGGGTTATGTGCAACTCACTCAATAGAGCCTCAGTTCTAAGGGGGAAATCGGGTGTGGGTACACCTGAAGAGTCGAGCGTTGAATTGAATGAGAATTTCCGAGCAAAGCATTCAGCCTTGTCAGCAGAAGAGGTCAGAACGTCAAACTGGATGAACAAAGGAGGTATAGAGGGTTTGCTATTGTTAAGTACGCTCTTGCAGAGATGCCAATAATACTTGGAGCCGAATTTGCGAGATGCAATACGTTCTTTCATTCGAGCAGTAAATAGTGACTTTGCTTCACTGAGGACACGTTTACGCTCGTTACGGGCAGAGACAAAGAGACGTCAATTGCAATCAGACATGTCGCTACGATATAGGTGGAAGAAGTGATTCCTATGGGCAATGGCATCTGAGCAAGCAGCGGAGAACCAAGGGGAGGAGCGCGATTTGACCTTATATTTCCTTGAGGGGATTTGACCTTATATTTCCTCGAGGGGATGAAAACCTCGATTCCAGGAGGAGACCTCGGAAGCACATTCCTGAACGCGGAACATAAAGACAACATCCCAGGGGACACCGCGAAGGAAATCCCGAAACGAACCCCAGTCTGTCTGTTGATAGCAGAACGAGGTTCTAGTGGTAGGAAGTTCTTTGTAGGGTTGGGTGGAGTTGAAGAGGTTGACAGACACTACAGCATGATCGGAGTTACCAAGAGGGCAGAGCTGCGTGGCGCTACAGGACTTGGGGATGGAAGTAAAACATAGATTGGCAAGAGAAGCCTTACCGTCCCTGTTGTATGGAAAACGTGTGGGGAAGTCAACTATTTGCGTGAGGGATTGAGAAATTGAAGGTTTTTTATGCCTGCAAGATAATTAGTAGCTTTTTTTAAGACACTTGGTATGATGGGCGTTATAATCACCAAACACGAATATGTCTGTAGCATATATATTTGTATAACCCCATATATATATATATATATATATATATATATATATATATATATATGTTGTGGTAGGATCCACCTAATTTGCATAGTGGAGTACCGACCATATAAATATGGTTGGTACCGGGAAGAGAGGGGAGGAATCAAGAGATTCAACCAGAGACTCTGCCCGACTGCGACTCAGTCAACACATTCTCCAGGAACGGTCTTCCCAGGAATATACAAAAGACTATATGTAAATATTGTGTACACTTTCTTGTTTCAATACATTTTGTTCTAAGTACATTTTGTGTTGCATTATTATTCCATGCATTAGTCAAGTTTCAGCAATATATATGATAAAATATAGTTTTAAGGTATGCTATATTTATGAGTTAAAGTACTCAATATCAGGAATAGAGCGTATGTAAATATAAAATTAGACTTTGAACTCAACACCCAGAGGTGACAGTCTTTTCATGCTAAACGCAATCGTGAGGCCATATGCGTTGTATTTTTGATCGACTAAAACTGCATTCGGATCCACAATTATTTCCAGTCAATAAGCGTTATCAGTTAGAATAATACAATAAACTACCCACAATGCAATACAATAAACTACCCACAATGCATCACTGACCTGTATATACAAATAGTCGAAGAAAAAAAAACAAAAAAAAACAACGCACATAGACTGACGATTGCGTTTAGCATGAAACAGTTGTCTCCGAGTGTTCACTTCAATGCACACTTATCTCTCTCTCTCTCTCTCTCTCTCTCTATATATATATATATATATATATATATATATATATATATATATATATACCTTTCTTCCTCTTTCGTTATTATTTCTGTGTCTTGATTGTTTTTTTTATTTCGCCGACGATTGCCTTTAAAAAAGTGTTGGTTGAAAGGATCCTAAGGTATAATATGATGTCTATTTTGTTTAAATCCTCCCTCTCTCTCTCTCTCTTTCTATATATATATATATATATATATATATATATTTAAGATTACCTCATAATCATTCTCTTTTGTCAATGCACATTATCCCTTGCTGAATATTAATCAGATAAACTAATGATTATATATAAAAATTTAAGTTTAAAATTTACTTAATATGTACGTGTCTGGCTACGAAATTATTGATCCAGTCTCGTGTTTCGCATCTTAACTGAGAATGCAAAGAATGTCGCCTACTGTTTCTTCCATAAGTTAAGCGTCACCGTCTGTTAACGGCGTAAAAACCTGAAAACAGACACACCTCTGCCACGACCCCTTCGAAAAACGAGACGTCTCATAGACTCTTGTAAGCAGAGATCGAAATCACAACAGGTGAAGAACATAGCATAATAACATTAGAAAGAACGGAAAAAAAAGTGATTCTCTACCGAAATTAATTGTGATGTGTGAGTTCTCAAAGGAGGCATGGCGGTTAAACAGATTCAGATGATTATCAATGATAAGCAGGCTCTCATCTGTTTTTCCAGTAGAGCTGTCATCAAATATTCTCGAAGAAAATCACTTATAATACATTGCTATAATAAAATCATTTAAACTGCATTCTAGTGATCATTTACAATGCCTTTTTTGATGGAAATAATTTACATTAAATTAGGACAAGAAAATCATATAACTATGAATTCATTTAACCAAATAATTTAAAATGCCTTCTTATAGTAAAAAAAATTATACATTAAAATCGATTACAATGTATTCTTATAATAAAACTATGTAATAATAAAATGATTTATAATGAATTCTTATAATAAAATCATTTATAGTCTTATACTAACATTCTTTACAGTGCCTTATTAAAAATCATTTACAAGGCATTTCCATAATACTATCATTTACAAAACATTTTCAGAGTATATCCTTGAAAATACTTCCATTTAATCAAATCATTCTTATAGTAAAGAAATTCATACAATAAAATCGTTTATAAAACACTTTTATATTAAAAACGCTTATAATGCATTCGTATGGCAAAATCATTTACAATGCATTTTATACATAATTTAAAATGCATTTTTATACTAAAATCATTTTCAATTCATTCTTATAGTAAAGAAATGCATACATTAAAATCATTCAAACATTAAAATCGTTTACAATGAATTCTTATAATAAAATCATTCACAATTCATTGTTATGGTAAAAGCATTTACAATTCTTTCTTACAGTAAAAAAAACATACATTAAAATCATTCATACATTAAAATCGATTACATTCTTATTATAAAATCACTTACAGTATATTTTATAGTAAAATAATTTTCAATGAATTCTTAACAATAAAATCATTTATAAAGCAGTCTTAAAATTCTTTACAAATTATTCCTATAGTAAAATAATTTTCAGTTTATTTTTATAAAAAAATTGCAGTGCATTTTCAGAATAAAATAATTAAAAAACATTCATTGAACGGTTATAATAAGATTGTGGAATCTTCCACAACAGCAAGTTAACCCCTGCTAGGAAATGCACTATTCCTGTCGTGATTTTCACCACCACCATCTTACAAAATATATAACAAGCATTCATTGGTTAATCACCTTCAATCTAGCTTGCTGATTCATCAGTTTCGACCACTCAAATCACCCCCACGCGACAGATCTATTTTGGCGCCAACTCAGTCGGAGCCTCCCACGTGATACACGATCTTATATAAGCAAAATACGTGTAAGCTCCCTCATGTTTCTTTTCATTCATCTTTCTCCTTGCTGCCAAGATGTAATCTTCAAGAACTCCCGTCTTGACCATGTTGTCAGACGTTAAAGACCATTACCAACATTCGCGCAAGTACGAACTCTAAAATCTCTTCTGAACTCTTACCAAGGTTTACAACTCACAATTCCAAACATCCTAAAGGAACTTTATTATTCTAAACTACAGTTTAATAATTACTTTTTCTTTATGAGCTCAAGTATAAATATTTCCAAGTCTAAGAGACAATTTCTAACCTTTTCAGTTCACATGCATGTACATCAAATACTTAATAAATTCAATTGTTATGTTTTTGAAATCATTACATTCTGTTTTGTATTTTAAACTATGTGCTATTTACGTCAAATATAAATTGCATTGCGTCCACGCATTCCTTAATCCCACCTTTCCTAGCCAAAGTTAAATATATGTAGTACACACCCTTACAATATTGGTAACACCGTCGCTACAAGATCAATTACAATGCATTTTTATAATAAAATCCCAATGCACTATTATAATGAAATTATTTACAATGCATTCTTATAGTAAAATCATTTACAAGGCTTTCTTATAATAAAATCATTTAAAATGTTTTTTTATAATAAAATCATTTATTAGGTTGGTGCAAAAATAATGACGTTATAATGTCGTTTTTTGACGTTAAAAAATACGTCAAAAACGACATTATTACATTATTTTTGCACCAACCTAATACAATGCATTCTTATAGCATATATATTCATTTACAAGGTTTTCTTATAATAAAATCATTTACAAAGCATTCCTACAGTAAAATCATTTACAATGCATTCTTATAATAAAATCATTTACAATGCATTCCTACAGTAAAATCATTTACAATGCATTCTTATAGTAAAATATTTTACAATGCATTCTTATATTAAAATCATTTAAAATGCTTTTTTATAATAAAATCATTTACAGTGCATTCTTATAATAATACCATTTACAATGCTTTCTTATAGTGAAATCATTTACAAGGATTTCTTATGATAAAATCCTTTACAATTCATTACTATATCACCCGATCTTTCAACGTTTTCGTAGGTGGGCCACATCATTTATTGACACATTTCCATTGCTAACGAAAAAACAAAAAAGAAAAATACTTAAAACAAAAAACACTAGAGCGAGACTCGAATTTGCATTCATTTTGCAAAGGATCTTACGGCTAGCAGACGACCAAATCTTTATTCTTCGTCGATAATTTGGCAAAATATACGATGCTACTTTTGTTCAACAATGCACTTTAGTGTTACCAAAATATCTTCGCCTGACCAAAGCCTAGAGTTCTTAACTGGAAATTCTTGTAATTCTCTCTTAGGTTTTCATGTCTGCAATTCTGTTCTCTTCGAAAAGCCATTTATTTTTAGAGTGTAGACAAAAATTTAGGGCGTTTATTTTTAGCTCGTTTTGCGATACAGTTTGTCATGGCAGAAAAAATTACATATTTTCTGATCTAATTCTTACATGGGTGAATAGAAATGTTATAGAATCTATTGTTATTCGAAAAGAAAACTACATAAGCCAAATTACAGGACGTAATATTTGACGCCATTGCTTCGTCTAATACAAGGGTTCCCAATCGTTTATTTTTAGCTCGCTTTGCGATACAGTTTTGGGAATAAAAGACAATATAATGATAACAATTTTGGCAATAAGATTGATTATATATATATATATATATATATATATATATATATATATATATATATTAGGTTGGTGCAAAAATAATGTCGTTTTTGACGTATTTTTTAACGTCAAAAACCGATATTATTTTCGCACCAACCTAATATAATGTACAGTGTATGTTTGTGTGCGTGTGTGTATCCAAGAAACTCCTCCGCTCCTAATGGTCCGATTTCAAGGATTCATAGCTGATTCAAAAGCCCTGGAAAAGTTAGGCACAGAGAACGATTTTCATTGAGCTCAGATTCAGGGTTGCCAGATTATGCGAGGTTAAAAATATACATTAATATATTATACTAGCCATTATTTTGCTTTCATGGTTCAAGGGGAGTGTCCAAAATTGCAGTACACGTTTTATTAAAAACTAGCTTTAAAGCTGCTCTATCGAGCGGCATTTAAGCTAGCACCTATGGAGGAATCTTCTTTTGGCCATTATCACAATAGCTAGGGAGGAGTAGATGTAATAGGCACTAATAAACTACAGAAGAACTCAAAATTCATCGCCGCATTTAACTATTGAATTAATATTTAAGTTTACCTTTTAAAAGTTCAACGATAATTCTTCTGCTTCCACTTAATTTAAAGACGATTTGATGTACTTAGATAATTATTTTCCGTACAAACAATTATTTTTATTTCATGGCTGACAGAACAGCTATAAAAGATAAAACTAATATAGTATAAAGATGGGAAAATAGAATTAGTTAAACATTCAACATTTGAAGAGTTAGAGAAACACGATAGCTAATTAAGTAAAATCTGTAATAAAGAATCTGTATGAATAAATGCGAAACTGGAGCGCAATTATCCAACGAATTCTGGGGTTAAAAAAGACCCATGTCTAGTTTATGGTAATTTATACGCGGTGTTTACTCATTCCCCCACGAGAATGAAATGTGACACAAGGTCGGATTAATGTGGGGACCCAAGCGCGTACACTCGGGCAGGGTCAAAAAATTCCCCTCAGTCCCCGCAACCGTCGGTTGCGTTGGCCTCGGTGAGAGCACCGATCCCTCCCTCTTGTGCAATGGGAGGGCGCGGCCTCGGGCAGCTGTTCCCCACGGCTGGGCACCTCTTCAGTATTATTTTCTCCTTTGCCCCTCTGTCCTTAGACAGAGAAACCCCTGAGCGCACTCTGTCCAAGGACAGAGACGTAACTGAGAGATGATAACTAAGGCGAAATCCCTCCAAGTTCAACATCAGTATTATATATTATCTATTTCTAGAAAATAACACTTTTCAGGTTTAACTAATTTGCATATTGATTTTAAAAAGTATATTTCATTAATTAACTGTCTTTCATTAGTCTTCTTTTATTTTTGATGTGAAAATCAAATCAATTAAGGATTGATTTGATTTTCACATCAAAAATAGTTCTGTTTAGGAATATTGTCTTATATAATGCAGAAAAGTGTTTGAAGGTTGCAGTTTACGTAGGCTTCAACAAGTTGGCATCTATTTGTAAAACTTTTCTTAACTATAACAAGGCGATTTATAAATGAAATGTTCATTTAAAATTTTTCTTTCAAATATTTCAAGTAGTGATTATATCATACTTTGCGAAGCGATAGCGAGCGGGCGAAGTCTGCTAGAATATATATATATATATATGTGTGTGTGTGCGTGTGTGTATGCATATATATATATATATATATATATATATATATATATATATATATATATATTATCATACTTTGCGAAGCGATAGCGAGCGGGCGAAGTCTGCTAGAATATATATATATATATATATATATATATATATATATGTGTGTGTGTGTGTATGCATATCTCTCTCTCTCTCTCTCTCTATATATATATATATATATATATATATATATATATATAGAGAGAGAGAGAGAGAGACATGTCTGATTGAATAAATTACAGACATTATATCTGCTAATTTTGAATAAAATCCGTTCATACTCACGAATAACCTTACGTTTATTGATGTTAAATGTTGAGAGAAATGTGCTATAGCTGTTTCAATTTCTTTTATTTTAATTTTCCAAGTACTTTCCATCTTTTTCCAAGGTCATTTTCAGGGGTACAAATGGTACAAAACTATATAACTATTAGTATTTATATAAAGATCTGCCTTGTTATCTATTACCGTGATTTTTTCGTTATGACAAATGAGAATTTGGTGCCAGGCGGTCTGACGATTTCGTCCAGCGTGAAACAGCGTGTCGCCTCTGAGTGTTGACTTCTATGTTTACTTTTATATTTATTAGGTTGGTGCAAAAATAATGTCGTTTTTTTGACGATTTGTTTTTGATTGTCGTTCACCCATTTATCCAACATTTTTTTGACTTCCCTATTTGCTTTAAATGGCGAACGACTGTTGAGTGGTCGACCTCGAGTTCACCAGCAACTTCTCGTGTGGTTTTGCGAGGATCGGCTTCAATTAAGGCTTTCAAATGTTCGTTATCAACCGCAGTCGGCCGGCCGCGACCGTCTTCATCTTCGAGGCTCTCGTCACCATTGCGAAATTTCTTGAACCATCGTTGTGGCACACGTTTCGTTAGTGGTTCCTGGGCCAAACGCATCATTGATATCACGAGCTGTCTCGGCAGCTTTTCGACCTAGTTTGAACTGGAACAAGAAAATTGTGCGGATTTGAATTTTGTCCATGCTGTCGAAAAGCCTGCAAAAAAATGAATGAAGAGATTGAACACGGTAACGATTAACACAATTCGACAGAGCGAAAAACGCGCTTCAAAATGATATATAACATGGCTATATATATCAATGAATTAATTCAGAAATCATATATAACAGTAACATATGTGAGAAAACGACATTATTTTTGCACCAACCTAATATATTTACATACGCTCTATCTCTGATATTGAACACTTTATCCCATAAATATAGCACACCTTAAAACTATATTTCTTCATATATATATAATCAATGTATATATATATATATATATATATATATATATATATATATATATATATATATATATATATCAATATTATTGCCAATATTGTTATCCCTTTGTTGTCTTATTCATCAAATTTCATTAACAGCCCTATTAAATCTCCACGCACACACACACGCGCGCGCACGCACATATGTATGCGTATATGTGTGTGTTTGCGTGAAGATGCATATACACGAACATACCTTCTTCTAATGAGCTTGCAGATTCCATTAAGAGCTCAAAAGTTCTAAATTTTCGAAAGCTCTTTGCGTATCACTGCAGGTAAGATGTTGAGTAACACTTGTAACTTGATCTGCGCTAAGCTAAGCAGAATATTAATGCAACAGAAAATTCTCTCGCTGCTGGGGATAAAGAATACTTTTGGTACGGATTTACTATGGCTTCTCTTCATTCTGCTTCTTTTTTTTTTTTGTTGTCAAGCTTCACTTACGTAAGACTTGTCTGTTATTTCCCAGGCTTGGGTGCATTGGAATGTCTGTTTTTGATTAGAGCTGCCTTCTGCTCTCGCAAGTCTTTGACACTGAGACCAATCCATTCTGTCTGAATTTCTCGGATGAGGAGTTACCATTATCTACACTATTTCACTATTACACATATTTGATTACAATTTCTCCGCCGTTATCAAGTGGGAATATTGCAATCAATCGCTAGGACCGTTGCTAGAAAAATTGGTTCACTGTAAGTTTATAAGTTTGATCGGTTGTTAAGCTCAAATTAGCAACGGATCTAAAAAATAACAAACAGTCTGTTGTTAACTAGGGCAAGGAGTGGCGTGTTAATTTTAAAGCCCCCAAAACAAAACTGTTCTTTTTTAATCGTCTGAGAGAAAGGTTTTTGCCCTCCATCTGCCCTCCATCAATATGGCAGACGGCAACCTACAGGAGTGTAACTTATTGCGTCTTATTCAGTCATTTTATGTGCCATACGTGATACACACTTATTCGATCATGTATCTTTCGATACATGACTGATGAGGCAGATTTTTTTCCAGCAGTAGTTTGCCATTTCTTTCTGAGGTAGACCAGTTGTCATTCAGGGCTATTTACTCATAGTTGGAGGAAGAAGAAGAGGATTCATACCTTTCCCAAGGGTATTAGCACGTAATGGATTCGACTGGAATTCGAACTCGGTTCTCCGATTCCTCAATCCAAGCCGCTATCCATTACCCCAACGTGCCTTATTAAGCTCACATTTTTCGCTGACACGAAGTAGAAAGATTACATTGAATCCATTGCTAGGTTTCCTGCTAGGAAGATTGGTTCACTGAATCGTACTATGCAATTTTTCTCGCCAGAATCTATCTTACATATTTATAAGTCTACCATTCATTCTTGCTTTGAATATTGCTGCAGCATTTGAACTTGTGCCATTGCTAAATATTTAGACATTTTTTGATAAAATACAAATGCAGGGTTATTAGTCCTAACCTGGCATCTCGGCTTCGGTCATTCTCCTAACTCCGTGACGTATCTTCCCCCTGCTTTTTCCGTCAATACTTTCATGGTAATTGTTTTGATGAACTTTCCTCTATGGTACGTAGACTTCATGAACTTAAGCGCAGTACTAGATTGGCGGCAAGGTCTCATCATTTTACAGTTGAAATGTCTAGATGTAGCCATAAATTCTATGCTAATATTGGGTCGGTGCAAAAATAATGACGTTTTTTGACGTATTTTTTAACGTCAAAAAACGTCATTATTTTTGCACCAACCTAATAGTTTTTTTTATCGCACTTCTCGCTTGTGAAAGTCTCTTCCAGCTTCATGTTTTCCAGACAGCTTTGATCTTCAAAAAATTAAATGCAATCTCAATCGTTATCATTTGTTTTCTTAATTCCTAATCTTTTATTTTTCTCTCTCCTTAAATGT
The DNA here is from genome assembly GCA_963932145.1 of Acanthosepion lycidas. Classification (NCBI taxonomy): domain Eukaryota; kingdom Metazoa; phylum Mollusca; class Cephalopoda; order Sepiida; family Sepiidae; genus Acanthosepion; species Acanthosepion lycidas. The sequence continues at coordinate 39,289,477 of OZ010598.1, read as the reverse complement.
GTTTTTTCTCTAACACACTTGCGTCTCAGTGACTTTATTGCCTTGCTCAGGGTGAAATTATTAGTTATTATTTTTAGGTAATGTTCTTAATATTTTGCAGCTTTTCTTTTTGCATTCCTCAAGTTTCGTAAAAAAAGACATTCAGGCAAATCTAAAGGGTAATAAATAACAACTTTTGAACTTTGGAAGAATTTTCTATTTTTTGTTCAAAACTTTCCAAAATGTCCAATCAGAGAAACAAAAAGAAAAAAAAAAGGCACAAGAAATAAGAAGATCGACACGGCATTTACAAGGCCTGGGGGCCACTCGAGGTAGAGTTTTACGTTAGGAGGCCATTTTATATGTAAAGGAGTGGAAGATAACGGTTAACCCTAGCCTTGAATAGTTTAAGGTTATAGTGACGGAGGAAACATCTTGTTGGGAGTCGGTATCACAGTGCAGTGGTTCGCGGGAAGAAGCTGTTTAAGTGGAACTTACTTCTCAGTCAGTCAGTCATGTACTATGCATGATACACGCTTAGGCGATTATATATCTTTCGATACATGACTGACTAGGCAGATTTTTTTCCTGCAGTAGGTTGCTATTTCTTTCTGCAGTAGACCAGTTGCCATGCAAGGCTATAGAACCCGGTCTGTCCTGCTATTTACCCATAGCTGTGGGGAGAAGAAGAGGATTTATACCTTTCCCAAGGGTATTAGCACGTAAGTAAATGTTATGGATTCGACTGGAATTCAAGCTCGGCTTACTTACTTACTTACTTAATTTGAACTTACTTCTCACCTATCGAATAAAAAGGGAATGTACGTGGTTTTCTACTATGTAAGTAGAATGGCGTGTTCTTGCTGTGAAGGTTTAACGTGGCCGGACCAGAGAATGTAGTTCGCCCGATCACTTTCCTTGGAAGTAGCGATAGAGCAACGAGGGACTTGCCACCTCACACCTGTTGGAGAGTGGTTGAAGGATGAGTAATAATTCGTCACCGACAAGGGTTTTCTATCAGAAAATGAGAACCTCTTATAATAACGCCCTCTGGCGCCTTTACTCATCGAATTTAATCTCCTCTTCTCTCTGTTCATGAAGTTAGCTATTTTGGTGATATTTCCCACGGTGTAAGATGAAATGCAAGTTTATTCGTTTGCGTAACAAATTTTAAATTAGTGGACTAAATGTTCGTTCAGCAATAAAGATAAAATTCAAGTGGTTTTACTATGCTTGTGGTTAATGTTTAACCAGATTTATATGGCAGCGTATAAAATACTAGATTTGTTACACTTGAAATCACCTAATACAAGGCTCCAGAGATATTATGTCGCTATTTGCATGGCAAATATTTAGACGAGCTTTATTCTTTAGTTCTACCTGTTCAGACCTTTACACCTGGGATGGTACCACGCTACGTCCATATAGTAAAATAATCCGCATTTCCTGTGTGTACCAAAACTAAGAAGAAATTCCACTGAAATTTTTTTTCCGAGAACTTCCACTTTGTGCAACCGACTTCTGCGTAGGTGCTTCTCTAAATGATACGATACTAACCTCTTCAAATCAGGGTCAATCTTTATCTATCCTCCTTGCCTTTCATCAGTATGGCTGATGCTAACCTCTAAAAAGGGCGACGTTGTGCTTTCTTGGACTAACACTTTCCGATGATATGAACTGGAAAGGTTGTATTGAATCAATTGCTATGTCCGCTGTTAGGAAAATTGTTTCACTGTGTTCTGCTAGACACTTTTTCTCGACAGAAAACTATCTTACACACTTGCAAGTCTACCATTCGTCCATTCTTTGAATATTGCTGTTGCATCGAATTTGGTGTTTCTGCTATATATTTAGAGATTCTTCGTAAAATTCAAAGAAGAATCTGCAATCGCTCTTAACTTGGCATCACTGTTTCAGTGACTTTCCTACCGTCGTAACGTAGCTTGCCTGTGACTTTTCTATAAATATTTTCAGGGTGAACTTTCTTTTTCCGTATTTTGAGTTCACAAATTTAATCGCATTACTAGATTGGCAACTAGGTCTAATTTTACATTTTATATTAATTTTTTACTCAATACAAGGCCTAAGAGCCATTCAAGGCAGAGTATTCCTGTGTGATGTTGTATAAGAAAAGGCAAGAAGTGTAGTTCATGGGGTTATGAAGGAAAGATAATTGTTAACACTCGACTTGAAGAGACCAAGATTGTAATGATTGGGAAAACATCTTGCCTGGAATCTGTTCCACAAACCAGCAGTTCTTGGAAAGAAGCTGTACTAATGGAGTACCAAAGGAATTCGGATGTTTCACACTTGTATACTTGACATGGTGGGTCCCAGTTGTGTATTCTAGGAGCGGTGGGAATAAGGAATGTAGCTCACCAGAACACAAGTTATGGAAGAAGCGACAAAGTTGCGAGAGGCTCGCAACGTTTCCTCTGAGGAAAATGACGAAAAAACCTAAGCCCTATTTTATATGCTGAAAAAAATATGAAATTTCTTTTGAAAATATAAATATATATAGATATATAGATAGATATAAAGTCCATTGTGTATTTTTAATATATTTTTCGTCATGAATGTCCGTCGCTCTTGAACTGAATCGATTCAAAATGGCGGAGATTTACTAGTTGACCATGCGTGTTATGAGAAACCTAATTCATATGTTATGCGTTGAAAAAACAAAATTCTTTTGAATATATATATATATATATATAGTCCATTGTGTATTTAAAATATTTTTTTGTCATGAATGTCCGTCATTCTTGAACTGAATCCGTTCAAAATGGCGGAGATTTACTAGTTGACGTTGCATGTTATGATGACAAACCTAAGTCATGTTTTATGTGTTGTAAAATATGAATTTTCTTTTGAATATATATATATATATATATATATATATATATATATATATATATATATATATATATATATATAATCCATTGTGTATTTAAAATATTTTTTCGTCATGAATGCCCGTCGCTCTTGAACTGAATCGATTCAAAATGGCGGAGATTTACTAGTTGACCATGCGTGTTATGAGAAACCTAATTCATATGTTATGCGTTGAAAAAACAAAATTCTTTTGAATATATATATATATATATATATAGTCCATTGTGTATTTAAAATATTTTTTCGTCATGAATGTCCGTCATTCTTGAACTGAATCCGTTCAAAATGGCGGAGATTTACTAGTTGACGTTGCATGTTATGATGACAAACCTAAGTCATGTTTTATGTGTTGAAAAATATGAATTTTCTTTTGAATATATATATATATATATATATATATATATATATATATATATATATAATCCATTGTGTATTTAAAATATTTTTTCGTCATGAATGCCCGTCGCTCTTGAACTTAATCCATTCAAAATGGTGCAGCGTTATAAATTGACGTTGTGCATTACCATGACAGACCTAAGTCATATTTTATGTATTTTTTTTTACAAAAAGAAGGATTTTCTTTTGTACGAAAACAACAGTTCATTATCCACTTCAGATAGGGAAGGGCTTAATCATCATTACACCTGCGGACCAATGTACCATAAAAAAAAAAACATCGTCACAAAACAACAAAGATAACGATACACGTTTGAATAATTCATAAGAAAAGTGTCACTACTTAATCTAATACAATCAGGTAATACAAGATCAACCAGAAAGTACTTCATTTAAGAGTTATTATTGAAACAAAAAAGGCTATCTTTTTTTCATGGATCTCATCTTTGGTGATTAATTATGAAGAAGCGTCCTTCTCGAACCAAATTTTACATTGAACAATGTCATTCATTTTTCCTGATTCGTTATAATATATTTAAGGATCAGTTACTATGATACATTAGTCATTGCAATTGTTTCCCTAAAAAAGGAAATTATTTATGATTCAACCTAATAACTTTTGATACTAATGTTCACTAAATACACGGCCCAAGAGCCAGTCAATGTAGATGGTTACCACGTGATGTTGTATAAGTATAAGATGAGAAAAGAAGAGAATGTTCACTCAATTCAAGTCCAAAGAGCTAGTCAATGTAGAGTGTTATCGTGTGATGTTGTATAAGCATAAGATAAGGCAAGAAGTGAATGTTCACTCAATACAAGGCCCAAGAGCCACTCAAGGTAGATGGTACCCGTGTGATGTAGTAAAGGATAAGAAAAGGCAAGAAGTGAATGTTCACTCAATACAAGGCCCAAGAGCCAGTCAATGTAGATGGCACCCGTGTGATATAGTATAAGCATAAGAAAAGGCAAAAAGTGAATGTTGACTCAATAAAAGGCCCTAAGAGCCAATCAATATAGAGGGTTACCGTGTGATGTAGTATAAGCATAAGAAAAGGCAAGAATGTTCATGGAGTTAAAAAGGAAAGAAAACGATTAACCCGAGAATTGAAGAGGTCAAGTGATTGGGAAAGCATCCGGCCGGGATTCCTTTTAACAAAGCAGCAGTTCTTGGGAAGCAGCTATCTGAGTGGAACTTACTAAGGGAATACGGAGGGCATGAGGATGATTCACTCTTGTGTACGTGGCATGGTGGGTCTCAGTTTTAAAGACGTTGGCACTAAGGAATGTAGCGCGTCAGAACACCTGCCGTGGAAGTAGCAATAGAGCAGCGAAACGCTCGTCTGTGGGAAGAGACTTTTAGGATGAACAATCAATCATCAACGATACTCTAGGAAGACAGGCTAGTGAGGTTAGCGTTGAAATTGCTAGATATAACCGTAAGTTCTTTGTTAACGGTTCTTTCTCTCAGACTCTTACTTACCTGTCAACAACAATCTTCAAAAATTTAAATGCAATGTCAATTGCTATTTTCTGTCTCCTTGAATCTTGTTCTGTTATTATACTTTCTCCTCAATAACATTTTTTTAGATTTTTTCACGCTCAGTAAACCATTGCGTTTTAGTGGCTTTATCGCCTTTCTTGGGGTGAAATGAAACAAAAAAATGACAGCAACACGCTATTTTTACCTAATCGAACACTTATAAAAATAAACTCGGCATTTTAGTTTTGCTATATTTTTGCTATGCTATATATATATATATATATATATATATATATATATATATATATATATATATTTATTTATTTCTGATACGCCATCATGATTTAAATTTTATCCATGACATCTTTGTTTTGTTGTCTTCTACGCAGCTTTTGATTTTGAGCCATCTTAGTTTTCGCCTTTACCTACACCATCGTTGTTTTTCTTCCATCTACGCCATCTTTGTTTTTTTCTTTTATCTACGCCATCTTTGTTTTGCTGCCATCTACATAATCCCCGTTTTGATGGAATCTATGTATGCAGTCCTTGTTTTGCTAAGATCTACGCCCTCTTGATTTTGATACCATCTACATCAACTTGGTTTTGTTGCAATCAACGTAGCCTTTGTCTTATTATGGTGTAATAACACGATTACTTTTTAAAAACGTCTTTAGATTAAACGTTTTCCTTACTTTTTTATGCTTACTTACTGTCTCTATATTTTGAGTTTAAATTGTTTATTTTGTGCAAACAAGAGTGAGACTTTTATAAAATATGAATAGTCACTTTAGGCCCAAACCCAATTTAAATCATATCATGATTGAGTAGACCGTTAGGGTAACTGTTGTAGCATACCTACGGACGATAATGTGTATGTGCTTATTCCCATAAATACAGTAGTAAATACTGTATGTTGGTCTGCAGTTGGAGATTCGTATCCAGCTGTGCTGGTCAAACTCTCTGCTTCCGGGCAGAGAGGATCGCCAAACTGAACTATATTGAAGTGTAGAGTCTCGTTTCGGGTAGCAGCTACCCGACTCCGTTTTATACGGTGTCTACGGGGAATTTTTGGCCGAACCTACGGGCTCGGATACCCCACTTTAAATTCGGTCTTATGACACATCTGACTGCGTCGGGCGGTTTGTAGATACCCTGCGGTTGGAGATTCGTCTCCAGCTGTGCTGATCAAACCCTCTGCCTCCTATCAGAGGGGATCCCAATCGAGGCTATGTCGAAAGGCAGAGTCTCGTCTCGGGAAACAGAAAACCCGACCCCGTTTTATACGGTGTCTACGGGGAATTTTTGGCCGAACCTACGGGCTCGGATACTTCACATTAAATTCTGCCTTGTGCCACATCTAACCGCGTGTGGCGGTTGTTAGATATCCTTCACTTGGAGATTCGTCTCCAGCTGTGCTGGTCAAACTCTCTGCTTGCGGGCAGAGAGGATCGCCAGACGAAGCTGTGTCGAAGGGCAGAGTCTCGTCTCGGGAAACAGCTACCCGGTCCCGTTTTTTACGGTGTCTATGGGGAATTTTGGGCCGAGCCTACGGGCTCGGATACCCCACGTTATTTCCATGCAACATGCGACAAGTTTTATTAAGTTGTATGATACCAACAGCAGAGACTATTGAAATACTTTCGGATAAAAGAGCAATATAATAGATCTTATATTACAGATCTTAATATATTTTCTGTTTATATGTTATTTTTATACATACAAATATTTAAGTAAATGCTCTGTATAACTTTCAGGGGAAATTTTTAGTTTAAAAACAGTAATTTGACCTTTCCTCTGTAGCTAAATAGTTTAGTACGTCAGGCTATATGAGGGTTTCGTATAGCATACAGGTTCGATTCTATGCGATTTCTATGAAATTTCTCGGATATTCAGGCCGGTAAATGTTGTTAATACTATTTATTATAAACAGATCATTTAAACATAAAATATATTAAAATATATAAGTTATATATAAATGTATTTAGAAGTATTAATGCTCTGCAACTTACTATTGCATTAAGTTCTTGTTTTTCTGTGTGTATTTGTAGCATACTCTCTTATAAGTTGCTTACTTTGTACGTTATTTAAATTTTATGCAATGGTCTGGAGCACTTTCAGGGCACGGTATTGTTGAGTATTATTTTGTTTTTAGCGTTATAAACCTTTCCAGAGTACCTCCTGTTTCCCATGATATAGAGCACTTTCTAGGTAAGCCTGACAATTATTTTAATATATTTATTGTTTATTGTCAGGAGTACACATATTTTCTATGCAAATTTCTCGGGCATTCAGGCCAGTAAATGTTTTTAATATTGTTTATTATAAACAGAGCATTTACTTAAATATTTGTATCTATAAAAATAACAATATAATAATATATTAAAACTAGCAGCATGGCCCAGCGTTGCCCGGGCTTGATTCAAAAATCGTACGGCTCATACAGCAATCGCTATCACTTGACTTAAAATATTTTTTCCCTTCCTTGCCTTTAAAGGAGTGCTCCTTGCCGTGCTGATGTTGCTACATCCCTTACTGCTTGCCTTTCTCACACTGCGAATTTTTTCTAAGCTCTATACTAAACATTAAATCTGTTACGAAAAAAGAACTAAACAAAATGAACACAAAACGATCAGTTTTAAAAAAGGACTGGTAACTGGAAAAACCGAATGAAAAAAGAATGTTAACAACAAATACTTTTTCACACCCAACCCAGTTCTGCGGAATCAGAATCAACCCTGAGTTTAAGCAAGCGAATGAGCCAATTGGAGTAAAGTGACATGCAGATTTAAATTTTTCCCACTTGTGACGAATGCAGCTATCGATTTTTTTTTGCATGCTGGCATGCTAGTTAACATTCGTGGCAGCCAGCTATAGGCTCTCACTCTGGCCAGTAGAAAATGGCCGCAAGATTACATGAAAAGTGCTGTAAAAGCATGAAAATGTCGATTGTTTCCACTATCGATGGGAGTTGGGAATTTCAAAGTCGGTCTGGGCCTTCCTGCTAACTTGGAGCATGTGCATGTAAATGTCGAAAATTGCGGCCGTGCATTCGTTGCACACACACACACACACACACACACATGCTGGCTTTTATAGATAGAGATCAATGTTGGGCTTAATTTATTTCATAATATACCAAGATCTTGAAACGATCATATCAAACCTTGCTAATGTGGATTATTTGCACGTTCGAAATCGCTGTAAAAATGGCTACCAAACAACCTGATTGGTTGATTTGTTTTTTATGGTTCATCAACCCTTTTGAAGCGATTCAAAGCCAGAACACATTTTTGGATTGTAAGAATTTAAAAAAAATAATTATGCTTTATTGATAAAATTTTTACTAATTAACCCATAGCCGGAGGGTAAAGAGGTTGATTCCAACCCTTCTGTTGTGGTGTCCTCCCTCTAAAGAGTCTATGTTGGACTCTTCCGCCTACTATAAGATTCGTAAGGGAGAAAACCTTGGGGGTGGGGCGAACAGTCGAATAGATTGTTCAACTATCAAACTCTCTGCCTCGGCAGAGAGGAACTTGGACGAAGCTTTGCCGCAGGACCGAGCCTACGGGCCCGGAATACCCCCAATAAACCGGCCTTGTGCCACATACACCCTCGTGGTGGGGGCTGTTAAATATAACAGTTGAATAGATTGAACGCTGGATCAACCAACGCAAACTCACGTCATGTAATACTCTTCTGTTGTACTTACTATTTAATATATGATATATCTGTAACACTCGTTTTGGTATTTCTTTAACCATTTACTTGGTCACAATAGATAGATAGATAGATAGATAGATAGATAGATAGATAGTGTTGTGGTGTCCTCCCGCTAAAGAGTTTATGTTCGATTCTTCCGCCTACTATAAGATTAGTAGGAGAGAAGGTTTTGGGAGAACAGTCGAATAGATTGAACGCTGGGTCAACCGACACATACTCACTAGTCGTGTAATACACTTTTGTTGTACTTACTGTTTAATATATGATATATCTGTAAAACTTGTTTTATTATTTCTACAAACCATTTACTTGGTCACTACACCTTCGTTTGGGTATTTGCGCGTAATCCGATAAAATGAACACAACTGGAATTGGTACTTGGCTTTTCCTAGCCATTTTTCATTGCATCAGCTGCACATCCAAATTTACACCACCTGGTATTGACAAGAGGTCTTCAATATCGCTACTGGCCAGGCTCAACGTTGCTTAACTTCGGTGATCGCAGGGGAATCGGTGTTACAACGTGATGTGGCCGTAAGTCCAGAAATGTCACTCTGAGAGCTCAGTTAAGAGATTTAAAATATTTTGATTGATTTCTGTACTTTTTTTTTTTTTTTTTAAATATTTTTTCCTTTATAATTTAATTTTAAATTTGGTCATGACTTGTATTCCACCTGCATTTCAAGTACATATAACATTTATCCTGTTAAATACTGCTTATATTCAAATGGTAATAGTTCGGACAGGACGTATATTAGTGAATAGAGGCTCGCATTGTTGAGGACCACAATCGATATATTTATGATACTAAATCTTTTATATCATTATATGTCGATACATTTCGACTCAGTATGATAAGTGGACACTTTGTTGGATGTTTGCATTTCTAGTGCTGATGGTGACAGCTAATTAATGAAACTCACCAGATGTTGATCGGACTGGTGGTTACTATGTTATTTATGACGTAGTCTGTTCTTTTTATTTAAAAAGGTCGCTGGGTATAGAAAACACCTGTGTTTATCTACACATAGCATACATTACATGAAACAGAAAAGTCGTACAGAGAAATGTTGTTAAGGATACGGTCTGAGTATTATAACGGGTCATAATGTGTGGGTGTGGGTGTGGGTGTATTTATTTATACTTTGGCAAAAGTTGTTTCCATTCCTGGCAACAATTGTCAGTTTAGGAGCTGAGGGTAGAAATCTCAATGTTAGTTTTGTCGTCAAAGATGACAAAATAAAGATTGGCTAGAAATTAAGAGTACGGAGAGAAGAGAATTCTATAAATGAATGAAATAAGAGGACGGAGTGAAGGAAATTCTACTAATGAATGAAATAAAAGTAGGAAGGAAAGGGAATTTATAAATGAATGAAATAAGAGTACGGAGGAAAGGGATTTTTATAAATGAATGAAAATGAGTACGAAGGAAAAGGATTTTTATAAATAAAAGAAATAAGAGGACGGAGGAAAGGGTTTTTTTTTTTTTATAAATGAATGAAATAAGAGTACGGAGTGAATGAAATTCTACAAATGAATGAAGTAAGTGTACGATGGAAAGGGATTCTATAAATGAATGAAATAAAAGTACGAAAGAAAGGGATTTTTATAAATGAGTGAAATGAGAGTACGTAGTGAATGAAATTCTACAAATAAATGAGAAAAAGTGAACGAAGGAAAGTGATTTTATAAATGAAAGAAATAAGAGTACGGAGTAAATGAACTTCTACAAATAAATGAAAAAGTGTACCAAGGAAATGGATATTATAAATGAATGAAATAAAAGTACGAAGGAAAGGGATTTTTTATAAATGAATGAAAGAAGAGTACGGAGGGAAGGGATTTTTATAAATGAATGAAAGAAGAGTACCGAGTTAATGAAATTCTACAATTGAATGAAGTAAGTGTACGATGGAAAGGGATTTTATAAATGAATGAAATAAAAGGACGAAGGAAAGGGATTTTAAAAATGAATAAAATAAGAGAACGGAGGGAAGGGGTTTTTGTAAATGAATGAAATAAGAGTACAGAGTGAATGAAATTCTACAAATGAATGAAATAAGTTTACGATGGAAAGTGATTTTTTAAATGAATGAAATAAGAGAACGAAGGAAAGTGATTTTATAAATAAATGAAAAAAGAGAACGGAGGGAAGGGATTTTTATAAATGAATGAAATAAGAGTACGGAGTGAATGAAATTCTACAAATGAATGAAATCAGTGCAAAGGGAAGGGATTTTATAAATGAATTAAATAAGAGTACGGAGTGAAGGAAATTTTACATATATTTGAAATAAGAGTACGAAGGAAAGGGATTTTTATAAATGAATGAAATAAGAGTACGGAATGAAAGAAATTCTACAAATGAATGAAAGAAGAGTACGAAGGAAAGGGATTTTCTAAATGAATTAAATAAAAGTACGAAGGAAAAGGATTTTTATAAATGAATGAAATAAGAGTACGGAGTGAAGGAAATTCTACAAATGAATGAAATATGTGTACGAAGGAAAGGGATTTTATAAATGAATGAAATAAGGGAATGGACGGAAGAGATTTTTTTAAATGATTGAAATAAGATTACGGAGTGAATGAAATTTTACAAATGAATGAAGTAAGTGTACGATGGAAAGGGATTTTATAAATGAATGAAAGAAGAGTACAGAGGGAAGGGATTTTATAAATGAATGAAATAAGAGAACGGAGCGAAGGGATTTTTATGAATGAAAGAAAGAATAGTATGGAGAGAAGATATCTGAGAGGTTAGTAATGATATATTTACAACTTCATTTTATAATACAACCACTAGTAAAGACTCTTGCCATCTTGATTTCTCCAGTGTATGTCCTCTTAGGTATAAAATAGGTTTTATTCAAAAACTTCCCCAAGAGAGCGCACGAGAATTCATCATCTCGCACGCTTTTCTTTAAAGAATTAAATAATGTTAAACAAACGTTTATCAATAACGGATTTCCAAATCAATTGTTGAATTTCCATATTAGGCTTTTTCTATCTAAGATAGCATATATGAGAATACAAACTTATACAATAGCAATAATATTTTTTTTATGAAGAAAATTAATTGACGGAGTAGTCAATGGCTACTCTACGCAGTAATTACGTATTTAAAACATTGCATTCTGAGAAAGACAATATTCGGAAAATGCTATTGAATTTCCTACGTCATTATCTTTTTAGTTGGAATTTTCAATGAACGTGGCTTTATCCGGGACGAGAAGCAAAAGCAGTTAGCGAAAGACAGAAAAGTACAAAGTGGACATGTGTGGCTTACATGAGACAAAAACTGGACCTGGTACCAACAATAACACCGACAAAAAGAAACACCAGCTGCTATGTTTAGAGACAGAATGCAAACATTATGGAAACGGATTTGTTGTCAAAAGTAAATAGCGGAATACTGTACATCGATGTTGGAAAGTCTCAGGCAGTGGGTCTGTAATACAGCTCACCGTTCAAGAAAATAAAACATACGTATATCAACAAACGGAAGGAATTAATCTCAAAATCAAATCTCAGAAGAGGACTGGAGAAGTTTACAATCAAGAGAGATCTGTACCAAATCCGAAAAATCGTAGAGGACAGAGAAGGCTGGCTGATTCTCACTGGGTGCTCCCTACTTTCGGCCTTGTGCCACATCTAAGCTACGCTTGGAAAATCATTAGGGCACATCGAGGCGGTGTAATGGTTAACAAGCTTGTCTTGCTAGAACAATTACAACTGAGTCGTGAGTTCAATCCTCACTGGGTGCCCCATGCTTTCGGCCTTGTGCCACATCTAAGCTACGCTTGGAAAATCACTATATATATATATATATATATATATATATATATATATATATATAATTGATAGGAAAAGACAATAAGAAGGCATTTTTTAAAGCAAAAGGTAAAATAAAAACAACCGGTTTGGGGATGAATTATTAAATTCTGTACCACGAAAACTTGTATATATATATATATATATATATATATATATATATATATATATATATATATATATATATATATATATATATATATATAAAGGCTCAAACACTAATAGTGGAGTAGTTAAATAACGGTTTATTATGCATCTGAAAATAATTCATATTTATTTGCATCTGACTCATTTAAACCGTTATTTAACTCCTCTCTTTAAAACTTCTCTCTATTAAATTTTAACCCCCACCTTCACCTTAAGGCTTTTCCTGTTCTTCTTTCTTCTCTTACACCCTCTCCCACCTTTAGGCATTCCTGTTCTTTCATCTGTTACCTCTCTCTCTAGAGCTTTCATGCATTTCTCTCTTATACTTGTTACCCATTCCCACACATAAACTCTCACTAAAATTTTGTTTTTTTATACCCGGGGTTATATTTTCCGATTTCTTTTTGAATTTGTAGGTCTGATAAATTAGATCATGATTGTGATTCCAGTGTAATAAATTATAACCATGGAATATTAGTGTTTGAGCCTTTTATATTATATTCTTAGTTTGTCCTGGACATTGAGTTCTACCTGGATTCTATCCTTTTGGGAATAGACGCGCCATAAAAATACCCACCACTGGGAACTAACTAGAGAAGGACCGCCAACATTGGCCGTAAAATAGACACCCTACCCAACCTTAGCAAAACCTCTCAGAATATGGTGAATCTATTGATAAGAATTAATTCTCTGACCACTTAACGAAGAAAACAAACCTAGACACTCCCACAATAATGAATTTCACAACGGACCATGCCTAAAAACACCACGTAAACCAAGAGATAGCTTATTCCTAAAATTTCGCTTGAAGATGAAACGGGACTAAACACCTAAATTCAACTTAATTTTAATATTTATTTGGATGGTTTCGGCTCTCGTTTTTGAAACATGAGAACTCTTATGTAGCGAAGGAATCATATTTTTAAACAAAAAATATTACATATATATATATATATATATATATATATATATATATATATATATATATATATGTGTGTGTATTGAACACTAATATTATCAATATATATATATATAATATGTGTTTGTCTGTGTGTAGGGATATACATTCATGTGAATATTATACAGAAGAACAGAGTTATATAGAGAAATGAAAGAAAAATAATAGTTAAAGACCCCGAAGATTTGACTGGTGTCATTGTTGATCGCAAATTTATCTTACTTCTAAGCAGAACTGCCTAAAGAATAAACAATGAATTTAATTAATGAATTTCTTGCTCGCCCCCTGCCAGTAACTGCTAAGCCATCTTCTGCGTCGGATGACCAAATGACGTAATGTGTGCCGTACCACTGTCGGCCATGTTAACGACAGGTAGCTTTGTGTTTATTTTCAGACTTCTGTTTATGTATTACTTACGGCAATGTTGGTTAAATGCTGTGAGATTTGATGAAAATGAAGATGAAGGACTTGACCGACTTGGACTTCAATTTCAGTTGCACGGGTTCGGAAAATGTCTGAACTTTACAAAAACTTTTTGTTCAGAAAACTGCATAATTTACATCAGGCAAATTGATAAATATTACAGCTGATTGCAAACACAAGCGCCAGTGTAGCCACGCACACATACTCAAGCGTATGTGTTTTTTTTTTTTTTTTTTTTTTGTGTGCGTGTGTTTCGTTGAATATGGCAGACCAGGAAAATTTTACAAGTTTTTTTTTATTCGTTTTTTTATTTTTATTTTCTAACAGTTTGTCTTTTATGTTTATTTTCCAAGCGTAGCATAGATGTAGCACAAGGCTGTAAGTATGGTACATCCAGTGAGGATAGAACTCACTATTCAATCGTATTCTAGCGTGACGGGCTTGTTAACCATTACACCACGTCAAGGTGACAAGGGTGTCCTTTATTGGGACTTAGTGATTAGAATTACAACTACTTCTAAACAATAAAACAAAGCTAGGATAGACAAAGGATAAATATACTAACAGGGAACCTCTTAAAAATGGCTAAAGAACTGACCGAAAGGGCCCCGGGGGCAATAACCGCCACGAACAGTTTCTACACTTCCTTACTAGACATGATACCAGCATAAACAGAAATTAGATGAAAAAAAGCTCAGCCAAAAATTAATTATATTTGAAAATACTTCATTTACAATTAAAAAAAAATCATTTCACTCCAAGTATGGCAATAAAGCCACTGAGACTCAGGGTGGTTACTCACTGTCAGAGAATATCAGTAAGAGAAAACATTAAGAAAATAGAAGATAACAATTGACATTGTATTTAATTTATTGAAGCGCAAAGTTGACTGGAAAGCAAGAAACCGGACGTGAGTTCCACAAGAAAGAAGTGCGAGGGAAGGAACTATTAACATAGAACTTACGGTTACATCTAAACATTTGAAGTGTAACATGATGAGCACTTGCCACCAATCTAGTACTGTGCTTATATTCATAAAGTGTAGGTGCTAAAGGGGAAATCTCGTTAAGACAATTATCATGAAAGTATTTATAAAAAAAAGGCAGAGGGAAGCTACGTTACGGCGGTGGGAAAGTGATTGAAGCCGAGAAACCAAGTCAGGACCAATAACCAAGAATTTCTAAATACATAGCAGAAGCAGCAGATCAGATGTGAGAGCAATATTCAATGTAGGAACGAATGGTAGACATTTAAATGATAAATCTAGATTATGGCGAAAATAATTGTATAGCACAAGACAGTTAACCAACTATCCTAACAGCAGACCTAGAAATTGATTCAATATAATATTTTACATTTCATGTCAGCAGAAAACATTAACCAGAAAATGGGCAATGCGTCACTCCTTCCATGAGCATGGCTGATGCTAACCATCAGGCAAACAAGGGTCTCTCAGACGATTAAAAGAGAGCAGTTTCGTCTTGGGAACGTTAAAATTAACAAGCCATTTCTTGCTCCAGTAAACAACAAATTGTAAGTCAGCTTCCAATTTAAAAATCATCGAACCGATCAGAATTACTATTAAGACAGATATTTGTGTAGGCGATACGGTAGAGTAATTGATATCGACTCGGATTGAGAGAACCGAGTTCGAATTCCAGTCGGATCCATTACATTCGCTTACATGCTAATATGAATCCTATTCATTTCACCACAGCTTTGAGTAAATAGAAGGATAGCAGACTGGGTTCTATAGCCTTGGGCGGCAACCTGTCTAGGAGAAAAAAACTCAAAATTCAAAACCCGAGAGGGGGTTGGGCTCCGTCAGGTTATCTTGCGCAAGAAACACCACTTCTACTGTGCCTGCAGTACATATGGTACCACCAAAACATTGATGGGTCATGGGACGAGAATAATGTCACTATTATTACTATTTTTTTCATTAAACCGAGAGAAATAAGATGAAAGAAATCTTAGTCATAATTGACAACGCTTCATCTAAGAAATTAGAGCAAACATGGACTTATATGCTCGAAATAAGACGGAGCATGAAAAGGACGATTTTTCCCATGACACCGCTTTTATTTGGTAAAGTTTATTTAAAAAAAAAAAAAATGGAATGATTGAAATTGGAATAAATCCTAAGCATATGATAAAATTGAACATTCGTGTCCGAATCCCCACCCCCCAAACCAAGAAGTGTCAAAAGTACTGTTTTTTCCATGACACCGCCTTGATTTTAACTGCCTTCACTCTTTGGTAAAGTTTATTTTTTTATTTTTTTTAAAAAAGCGATGATTGGAATTGGTATAAATCCTAAACATATGATAAAATTGAACATTCATACCCGAACCCCCTCCCCAAACCCTCTTAAAACAAAGAAGTGTCAAAAGGACTGTTTTTCCTATGACACCGTCTTTATTTTAACTGCTTTCACTCTTTGGTAAAGTTTAGTGTTTTAAAAAGCGATCATTAGAATTAGAATAAAACCTAAACATATGACGAAATTGGAACTTCGTGTCCGAAAAACCAAACCAAACAAAACAAAAACAGCGGAGTGTTAAAAAATGGTTTTTACACTGACACCGGTTTTATTTTAACTGCCTTTACTCTTTGGTAAAGTTCATGTTTTAAAATGCAATAATTAAAATTGTAATAAAATCTAAACTTAAAATTAAAAGTGAATTCATACATTTTTTCTTGAGAATTTACAACAAAAATAATAAACACCATTTATTTATTAGATTGTTTATTTACAAGAATGATTTCATATTTAGAAAATTGTTAAAAAACAAACCAATACAATTAAAACTACTGCAATGCAATATTTATTATTTACCAATATATAAAGAAATAAATATGAAAACAATTTTTTATTCATAAATTTATAAAAATTTACTAAATTATTAAAATATGTGAACCAACTGTAATACTGTAGCAGAGAGCAATGGTCACCTTTGAAATATTAATAATTATAGTAATATAGAATTTTGTTTATAGTAATTTGTGGTGAAATTTGTACCCAGAGAATCTGTGCTTCGTCAGAATTATTAATATAAAATCTCAAAAAAATATTGTTTATATGAACTATGGAATATCAATTGAGAAGAAGAGACTGTTCATTTAATCATGAAGGGGGAGAGGTCAGTAATCAAGTTGTATTTTAAGTTACCAACACTCCGGGTTTTTGTCGCGACCACCGCGTTTATTTAAGTGCGTGTTTGTGCGAAAACGGTCGGAGTCGAGTCGAAGTCGACCAGAGAGAGAGAGAGAGAAAGAGAGAGAGAGAAAGAAAGAGAGAGAGAGAAAGAGAGAGAGAGAGAGCGGGAGAGAAAGAAAGAGAGAGAGAGAAAGAGAGAGAAAGAGAGAGAGAGGGGTGGGGGCAGTGAGAGTGAAAGCGCCCGCTTGCTGCTGTAATAAGGGGGGGAAGTGAACTTAAGTTATCTGCAATATTGGCGCAATACTGCCAGTGAACCCCCTTATACTCGGATAGTGAAATAATTACGACAACTACTAAGAACAAAAATGGTGACCCCCAAAACTACTTCTCTCTTTTCCGAATTATTTGCAATATTTTTTTTCTTCTGAACTTTATTTCGCATACGCTACTTTCTTGTAAAAGAAGCAGTATTCTTTTCGTTCTAATTTCTTCCTTATATACATCTACATAAATTTTTCTTTGGACTCGAATCGACTTGTTCATAGTTGATTTTTCTGCTTGGTCCGATTCTCACCCCAACGAACTTGCAGGTAAACTAGCTGAATCTTCCGGGATCTACGATTTGTTAATTGCTCTCCAGGATAAAAAAAGAAAATCACAGCGTAGCTGGAAAGTGGTATCGAATCGACATTGTGAACCGGAGACTTTGATTGAACCTGTAATAGTAGACAAGGACAGGACCAACGCCCGGTCTTGTAGAGTACATCGATCCAGTGGGGTCAGGATAGGTGTTACAATACAATGACAAATCTAAGTAGATGCTTATGAAGCTTGATTTGCCTAATTCAGATTTAGCGTTGGAAAACGTTTATTTTATTGTGATGGATGGTTACAAGCAAGAGGGGAGATGGTATGTGCTTATTTTATTACCAAATTTTCCCCCAGTAGTTATTTTATTCATATGGAGGAAAATCCTTCAAATGACTGGGTGTCTTGCGGTCCTTTCTTGGATAGTTGGGATGGCTCGACCGTATAAAGTCTTTTTTCTTCAGTTTCTGAGTTTGGATGTTTCGACCGACACCCTTTCGCCTTCTTCGACGATCCGACTTTTCGCATTCTGAATTACAAGATTCGGTAGTAAGTTGAGCTAGTTTCTGAGGTACTGACTCTTAGAGTCGTGCCATGAGGATCCTGGGCATGAAAGTTCTAGGTGATCCTGGTGAGGTCATCAGGAAGCGCTGTCAGTGGAATCATCACTTGATGTATCGGCAGCGGTCATGGCAAGTACTTCATGTGCATTTACAGGTCCCGCTTCCTTTCTCGCTTGGGGCAGTATATTGTCTCCCGTCTGCATACCGTCACCGAGCATGCTGGGTGTTTATCTCTAGTTTATGTGTAAGTGATTTGTGCTTGCTCTGGCGAGCACGGTAGCACGGACCCGGGGTGCGAAGGTCACGATGGGGATGGGGTATCAGTAGAGCTTTGTCGCGAGAGGGAGAAACATCTTTCATGTGTTGTGGCATTATTTGCCGTACACAGAAACGTTCCAATAGCTTATAGAGCCTCAGGGAGTAAACTTACCCAGCGGTCTTTGCAGCAACCAACTGTATTTACTTCCATGTTATACTACTTTTCACGTTGAGGACAGTAAAGTGTCATCCTGTTTACTCTTTGAAAGCGGTTCCCTCGGTTAGAGCTGATGTAAGCAGGTAATCTGAAGACGGCACAAAAGAAGCAGAGGGCTTGAATCACAGCTGTTGCTGTCATATCTGGGCAGGAAATAGCGAACGGAAAACGAGATAATTGTCAGTAGATAACTACGCCTCATGTTCAATTGAAGTGGTCGCTTAAAATACCGAGCAATTCTTTGAAAAGGTTGAGTGGCTTTTATATAAATGTTCCGGTTCTAGAATCTAGTCTTGAGCTTCGAACATTTGGCAGGTCTTCACGGCATCCTTCACTATCTCAACCGAGAAGGGCAACTTTCTAATTTGAACCGTGTGGAGCATTCTCATCACATCCGGGTGGCACAGTTCCTTATGTAGTTTAAGGAAATCGTCTCTACAGGTGACTGAACCGCACACCCTTGAGAGCGTGTCGACCGTAGCATTCGCTTTGCCGGGGCGGGGGACGATACGTTACTGATTTTTTTCTCGTAATATGTAGGGTGCGGGTTATATAACGGTGCGGGTTATATGAATAGTGTCTTCGAACCTTGAGTGGCCGGGCTTAGGGTTAGAGGAACATAACTTCACAAAAACATCATCGAACCAGTTATGTCAAGATAGTTGAATTTATAGGAGTGCGGGTTATATCGAGGTGCGGACGATAATACGGAAAATACGGTACCTTCTAAGAAGCAAGAAAGCTCCCTACTCTACCTTGCCGTTTTCTTGTTTTTTTTATTCTACTTGCTGTTTTGGGGTTGAACATTAATGCAACCGATTTCTGGTCTGTGATTAACGTGAAACGGTCACCGAGGTCTTCACGGCATCATTTACTTCCTCAACCGAGAAGGGCAACTTTCTAATTCGAACCATGTGGAGCATTCTAATCACACCCGGATGGCACAGTTCCTTATGTAGTTTAAGGAAATCGTCTCCACAGGTGGCTGAGTCGCACACCCGTGAGAGCGCGACGTTTGCAGCATTCGGGGGTGGGGTGAGGCGGAAGTTACCGTATTTTCAGGACTATAACCCGCAATTTTTTTCTCGGAATATGTAGGGTGCAGGTTATATAACGGTGCGTGATATATAATGAATTGTATCTTCGGACCTTGAGTGACCGGGGTTAGGGTTAGAAGAACATAACTTCCCAAAAACCGGTCGCCAGCATCGAACCAGTTATGTCAAGATAGTTGAATTTATAGCAGTGCGGATTATATAAAGGTGCGGACTATAGTGCGGAAAATACGGTACGTCTAATGAGAAGCAAGAAAGATCCCCACTCCACCTGGCTCTTTTCTTCTTTGTTTTTTTTTTTATTCTACTCGCTGTTTTGGGGGTTGAACATTAATGCAACCGATTTCTGGTCTGTGATTAACTTGAAACGGTCACCGATTAGATAGTATCGCCGTTTTTAAGTGACTTGATAATATTGTATACCTCTTTTTATCCTACCCTCGAGTGTCAACACTTAAAACCACGAGAGATTTCTTGAAAAGAATGCTACCCGTCGTCCAGATTTTCTTAACGAGGCAGCTATGGCGCAGTCCGACGCGTTTATTTCAACTACCAGGGAGACGGAAGGGTGACAGCGGCTTCTGCAATGTTCCTTTTTAGACCTTCGAACACTTTGATGGCGGGAGAAGGCGAAGTGAATTTGGGAATCGTTGATAATGAACCGGAGACTTTACTAGACCAGGACAGGATCAACGCCCGGTCTTGTAGAGTACATCGATCCAGTGGGGTCAGGATAGGTGTTACAATACAATAACAAATCTACTTTATCAGAGTACGGGTAACATCCACCGAGATTATCGATCGATAAATTAATAAGTGGCCTTAATCGTTCTGGATTAGGCTTCATGCCACCGTTACTAACAACATATCCAAGTAATTTAATGACATTTAGCTTAAAAAGAAAAGAAAAAAAAACATTTATCATAGTTTTTGCGTTGTTATATTTTTCTACTGCTGCCATAAACTGCTTAAGATTCCTATCATGGTTGGACTGGTCATGGCCGCATACGGTTACATTATATAGGCGAAGGTACCTCTATAGTACTCTCTATAGTATTGTTCAGCTGTAGCAGCTGTAAAGGTGAAATCTGTTAAGTTGATTTAGTTCCCGAATAAATTTGTCTGTTATTTCTGATGGCTGCTGGCGTCTCGTAGCGAGTCGATGAGGAGCGAACATTTGGTTTTTAGTTCTAATATATCAGGTCCCCCAAAAAGTTTTTGCCGATTTTTGTAAACTTATTTCTGGCCCAGCTGTTTAGTTACTAACAATCATAAGTATACAGGAAGCAATTTGTATTGATAAGTACATTGTTGAATGATTCATTTCTTATTTTATTACATAACTGATATCAATTTATTTCTCATTTCAGAGCCCTCAAAATGAGTTAAAAATTGGTAATTCATGCTTGTCTGTTGTATGAGTTTAAACTTGGTACAAATGCATCATGTGCATCTCGTAAGCTATGTACAGCCTTTGGCGAAGGTGCAGCAAGTG
This sequence comes from Acanthosepion lycidas, assembly GCA_963932145.1. Lineage (NCBI taxonomy): Eukaryota > Metazoa > Mollusca > Cephalopoda > Sepiida > Sepiidae > Acanthosepion > Acanthosepion lycidas. The sequence continues at coordinate 39,268,309 of OZ010598.1, read as the reverse complement.
AACGAACTGCACGTAATTGGTTTCAGAGGTTTTGTTGTGGCAATGAAACGACCAATATCCCTAAACAATGAGGATTTAAAGGCAGCCATAGAATCAGATTCAGGTTTAACATGTCAGGAACTAACTTCGAGGTTTAATGTATGCGATGAAACTATAAGACTGCATTTGTACCAGCTGGGGAAGAAATGGAAATTAGGCAAATGTGTACCATATGACTTAACACCAGCAAACAAACTGCAGAGGCTTACCATATGCACTTCTCATCACAGTAGACTAACAAAAGAACCCATTTTTGATCAAATTATGACATGTTATGAAAAGTGGATCATGTGTACAAACTCTAAGAGGAAACATCATTGGTTATCGCCGGTAGACCCTTTGCCACAAACTTCAAAGACACCACTATTCCAAAAGAAACTTTTGCTGTGTGTTTGGTGGACATATCAAGGAATAATTCACTATGAGTTTTTAAAAATGGGTGAAACCATTATTTCTAACAAATATGGCGAGCAACTTGAACGAGTTCAGGAAAATGTGTTCAAGAAACAACCTGCATTAGTAAACAGAAAACAGGTTTTGTTTCTCCAATACTCGCCTACACGCTGCAAAAATGACCCTTGCCAAAATAGCAGAGCTAAAGTGGGAGATTATGCTTCATCCACCGTATTCACCAGACCTCTCTCCAACGGATTTTTACTTGTTTTTAGGCTTAGATAATCATATAAAGAACAGGACATCTAATAATGAAGATGACTTGAAAAAGGAAGTACATAACTTTTTACAAAGTAAAACTAAGGACTTTTACAAAAATGGCATTATTCAGGAGGTCATAGAATGTGATGGTTCGTATTTTGATGAATAAATACATTTCAGACTTTAAATATGCATCTGACATGTCCCGGAAAGGGATATATTTGATCGAAGTAGCTAAGTGGGTTTGGCTACCAAACGGTAGCAGTAATCGACTGGTACTCATCGTAGTTGCAGGTAATAGGTTGAGACCAATAGGATAGCCAATGGCGTAGTCCATAGGGCGTCGTCATGGACTGAAACTCTGTCCTACCTACACGTCCGTCTGTATTTATGACGGACACCAGCCAATCATATTCCAGTGAGGGAGAACTCAGGTGTATGCATATTCCATTATATTAGCATCTTTAATTTCCCTTATAACAATCGGCAAAACTTTTCTGGGCCAGCTGATAGTTTGTCCAGAATTCTTTGGCCTTCCTCATATATTTTGATGCATCTGGGAAATACCTGTAAACTCTAGCTGATTCATAATTTGTTAAGTAACGTATCTTGTTCCGTTGTACTATTCCTCCAATAAGTTTTCAAAAGTTCTTTACCAATGCCGGGGACTCTTTTCAGCGGCCAAAGAAGTCAGAGTATAAGTCCCATCATTGCGAAAGGGAATTAGGCAAATAAATTGTAATATAGTAACAACTCTAAATAGAAGCTTTATTTGACCAATTCAGCTTTAATGCTGAAAAACGTTTATTTTATTGTGATGGATGGTTACAAGCGACAGGGGAGATGGGATGTGTCTATTTTTTTACCACACCAATTATAAAGAAATCTTTATTATTTACCATTTTATAAAGTTTGAATCAATTGATAATTAGCCGATGTTTTGCTAACCATTACAATAAATAATATAATAAAAAATAGTGTAAGTAGACAATCTGATAAATAAATAGTGTTGTCATTTCTCAAGAATAAAGAAAATGTATAAATTCACTTACATACGTTTAGGTTTTATTACAATTGTAAGCATCGCTTTTTAAAACAATGTATATCACCAAAGAGTGAAGTTATTTAAAAATCAGTGTCGTGGAAAAGACATCGTTTTGACACTCCGTCTGGTTGCGGGCACAAACTTCAATATTTGCCAAAATTCAAATTATATTATTATATAATACTATTTGTAAAGATAAAGCAAGAAAAATTAAAAAAAAAGAAGCTTTCAATGCTATTATTACGGTTACGGAATTATATGGTGTGTTAAAAAAATTTGACGTCATTTAAAATGTGAATATCTGAGTGACTTCATGTCCCAGGGAAATGAAGTTAAAATAGGCTTCATGTTGAACAATAAAAGATTTATTTATCAAAATTCGAACAAGATATTCAAAGGGGGTGTAGATTTTATAACAGATTTCACAAAGCTTCACTAATTGTTCAATATACACACAACCTTTGACACGTCACATGGCAAGTCGGTAGTCCAGCTTCTGCGAAACACGCCATAGCATGTCTTGCGTAACATTCTTCAGTGCCCCTGCTTAAGTTGCTCTAGGCTTGGAAGAAGTGCGGGGATATAGTCCTGTCCTTTCACACAGCACCATAGAAAAAATCACAAAGTGTTAAGTCAGCTGAACGTGGCTGTCATTTAAACAGCACATTGTCATTATCATTGGCACGCCTGATCCATCTTCCTGGTAGAATTGGCTATGTTATGAGACTACAAAATGATTTCAATTTGGGGGCGAAACGCTGTATAATAAATGAAGGACATCAGAAACATGTTTTGGAAGGTTTATATTTATTTGCAATAAAAATTTATATATCGGCCCAAATAGTTTTGACTCTCTTTAAATAATTTGCTGTATGTTTACATATGCACAGGTGGTGTAATCGTTAGCAGAACGATCAATCGGCGATCCGAATGGGTTGCATCCCCCAAAATTTATATAATTTAAGATGTGAATATCTGAGTAATTCGATGTACCAGGCTAACGAAATTAAATTGACTTCATGTTGAACAATAAAAGATTTATTTATCAAAATTCGAACAAGATATTCAAAGGGATTTTATAACCAATTTCACAAAGCTTCATAAATGTTCAATAGGCGCACCACCTGTGATACAAAATACATAAAGTCGCTAGTCCAGCTCCTGCCAAACACGTTGTAGCATGTCTTGCGTAACATTCTTCAGCAGCCTCAGTGATTCTTTGCTTAAGTTTCTCTAGGCTTGTAGGAAGAGGAGGGATATAGACCTGTCCTTTCACATAGAACTATTAAAAAAAATCAAAAGGTGAACATTTTGGCATTTCCACAACACATTGTCATTATCACTGGCACACTGGATACATCTTCTTGGTACATTCTCGTTGAGATAAGTTCAGCTTCTAGTGAGGTGAAGCCCCATCTTCTTGAAAAATAAAGTGTTTATGCTCGTTATCAATCACCTCCTTTTGACTGTGTTCGAACATATTCTAACACGCAATGTCTTTTCATTTCTAGTGAAAACCATACGCCACCCTGAAAATAACATTCATCTTAGGGTTTAAACAGTTTATTAAAATTTGAGATCATTTGAACGAGAAATTCGTATGCTATTAGACTACAAAATTATGTCATCTTTTTTTTGGTGTTGGGGGACACCCTGTGTAATCGTGGAAGCAGACAAAGTATGGAAAAATTAATGTCAAAAGACTCCAAATATAGTTTTTAAAATAAAATCCTTCTTCCACGAACGTGGTATAGCGTTCGGTCAAAAAATAATACCTGTTCTTCTTTAACTACAACAGATTTAATAGAAATCCGCAAAGGATGACAAAATGAACACGACAGTCTCAGGATTCCAGATGTAGTCCTCAACAGTCTCTCCTTCCTTCTCCATCGTGGTACGAACCTCTATCAAAAAAATAATACCTGTTCTTCGTTAATTACAACAGATTTAATAGAAGTCCGCAAAGGATGACAAAATGAACACGACAATCTCAGGATTCCAGATGTAGTCCTCAACAGTCTCTCCTTCCTTCTCCATCGTGGTACGAACGTCTATCAAAAAAATAATACCTGTTCTTCGTTAATTACAACAGATTTAATATTAGAAGCACACACAACATATAACATAGTGAGCACAAAAGTTTCAGGATTCCAAGTTCGTAAAAGTCTCCTTGTTACGACATTTACTTCATCTAAATGATCCGCTTCAGTCGTCTTCTCCGGGCATCGAACGCACGGGTAACTATGACGGCAACGGGGGTCACCGACCACTGCGCACGTGCACGATCCCCGGTGCGCACGTGCATGATATCCTGCGGCGGTGAGATCTGAGAACCTCACCCGACCGTTCGATCGGCAATAGCTTGCATTCTTTACGGGGTGCGCATGCGTGTATAATTCAGTCAGTTATGTGCCACGCGTGATACACGCTTAGGCGATCATGTATCTTTCGATACATGACTGACGATGCAGATTTTTTTCCCGCAGTAGGTTGCCATTTCTTTCTGCAGTAGACAAGTCGCCATCCAAGGCTATAGAATCCGGTCTGTTCTGATATTTACGCATAGCTTGTGGGGAGGAATGAAGAGGATTCATATCTTTCTCAAGGCTATTAGCACGTACGTGAATGTAATGGATTCGACTGGAATTCGAACTCGGCTCTACGATTCGTTAATTCCAGCCGTTATCCACCGTGCATAATTAGTTGCAATAAAAGGCTTAAGTGGATCAGGTAGGTATAATCGATACAGCAATCGCCTTTGTTTGATATAGGGAGAGATTGATTTGTTTTTTTACAGTTTATCACTAGCACGCCTGATCCATCTTTTTGATAGATTTTTTTAGTGAGATAAGTCTCACTTACATTTTACAAATTTTGTTAAAATCTGAGATCATTGGAGAGAGAATTGGTTATGTTATTAGATAAAAAATGATGCCAATTTTCTTTCTGGACACCCAGTACTTATAAAAAAAGTAATAACAATTGATATTTGAAGAAATTCAAATAATGTTACTAATCCGACTTGTGGATTTATCTACACAGGAAGTGAATTCGGCAAGTTTAAATTGCGATGATAGATAAACAGTAGACAAATATATTATGTTCCAGGGAGAATTCATTTTTAGAAGGCTTGATCTGCTGGCCATAACTTCTGTAGACAATAAATAAAGAATAAAAATAAAAAACACGAACAATTAATCAAGAAACAGGTGCCATCTCATTGGAGCATTTCTTAAAATAAATAAAATTAAAGGAAATACAGAAATTTATCTGAAATGGAAACTTTTATTTTAGAAATGTGTCAACGAAAAGCGAACCCATGAGGCTTAATAGCGCATAAATTCTGGGGTAATTTTTAAGGTGACATGTCTTCTTATTTCATCAAACGTTTGGATGACAATTGCTTTTTCCTTATTCACTTTGAATTATGTGTAACACATAGCTAGTGACAACAGTGTAAATACCATTCAGTAAATGAACATCGTTCCGGTTCAAGTGATCCTGTTAGAAACTGTTGGTTCGAAAAGACGTCGACACGACATATCTTCCAATAAATTATGACGACATGATCTCTCCTTAAAAGCAAGTAGCAATCTTAGGAAGGCGTCTGTTGCGAGAGGAAACGGCCATAAAATAATGTACGATCCATTTAATAGAATGCTGTGTTGAATACCGTCTTTACTTTTCAGACTTGTTTGGAAGAATCGACTAAACAATGATCCCCCATTTTTGTTGTGTATATAATAAAATTTTGGCTGACGTACTCTAAAATATGATGCTTGAAGTCGTCCATTTTTCATCACTGGCATTTTCAAATTCATACGGCTTATAGTTTCTGATATAGGTTGGATTGTGTGTTAATGGTAACATTAGCCGTTTCGAAATTGTTCACTTCCTGGTCATAGGGTTGAGATCAAAGTGTAGTATCTGTTCTCCTCATCTCTAATGCTAATGGTGATTTTAGTAGTTTCCTTATATTTAAACATTCAGCGCTCATTAACCGAACTGCCGCTTCTGCTCGAGTTGCATAATTTTTCACTTCAACAAATAAATGAGAGATGCCTACTCCCGGGGATTCCGACCTTGCGGCAGCACCTCCCACATTGCACCAAAGAGGAAGGGTGCGTGGAATATCGACGCCACCAGCGGGACGTAAGTTGCTGGAACCAGGCAATATTTAGCCCTCACCCTGGTGCACGAATTTGAGCTCCCAAATTAAAAAAAATCTTGTGCCATATCCCGTCACAGTGGAAGGACGAGTAAATAAGTGTAGTTCATTCTCCTCTTATCTAATAGTAATATTAGCTGTTTCCTTATAAGGAAACTTCAGTCAGTCATTGACCGAACAGCCAGTGCTGTTCGAGTTACGCTTTTCTTCACTTCCTGGACCTGAGGCTGGGATCAAAGTGTAGTATCTGTTTTCCTCATTTCTAATGGTAATATTAGCCGTTTCCTTATAATGAAACATTCGGAATTCAGCGACTAAGCAGCCAGTGCTACTCTAATGCTTTTCTCCACTCCCTGGCCATCGGATTGAAATCAAAGTGTAGTATCTGTTTTCCTCATTTCTAATGGTAATATTAGCCGTTTCCTTATAAGGAAATATTTAACATTCATCGACCGAGGAGCCAGTGTTATTTTAGTTATGCTTTTCTTCACACACTGGCCATCGGATTGAGATCAAAGTGTAATATCTATTTTCCTCATTTCCAATGGCAATATTTGGCATTCATTGTCCGAGCAGTCAGGGCTGCTGACTTTTGAAATTTATAAAATTTTTCTCTTAAAACAATGTTTCAGGTAAATAGATTTCTCAAGCCCGGTAACTGTTAACGCTCTTTCCAGTATTTGTGGGAGTTTCCTTCCCAACCTTTTGTTTGTAGTAAGTCAACATCTTAATTAGGTCATTGTTTTCTCTTCCAGTTACATCTGCTATCCATATTAACTGTTGCTGCTGTTGATAGTTCTCAAGTAATATGGTTTCTCTTATCTGCTATAATTATTTTTTGTGATTCTGTAGAGCCTATCATTAGATTCGAAAACGAATAGTCCTTATTAAGTTCGACCGGCTTCGTTCTGTCGAAGCCATTTTTAACCATTGATCCGAGAATGTGGTTGTACATAACTGACTTTTTAGATATTTCTGAACGAGTTTGGCGCCAGGCATGACAATCATACGAGAGTCACGATATGACGAGGCTAACATGACTCAATTTATGAGCACGTCTAGTTATGGTAGAGTAAGTTAATGTTTTATTTAATTTTGTTTATACCAGCGTGATGATGCGTGCTATTTTAAAGCTAATTTTGTTTGCTCATCGACGACATCGGTGGTGGTGGGGGAATTATTGCTGATAAACGTTTGATTTATGTTGTTCAATTCAAAACAACGTGGGCGAAAGTGAATGTTTGCCCTTTTTGCTCGGTTCATCAATATTTTTTTTTAATAACAGCCATCCTATATCTGCAGGATATTCGCTTTTGAATTGAATAAGACAAGAGTTACTTGCATTTTTTTTTTATATACAGTGAAGCAGTATGAGACGTGATAAGCTAAGAAAAGTTTAGAACAAAAAGAAAATCTCGTTAGAAACAAAGAAAGAGTACGGAACTATTACTTAATATCGGTCTTCCTATATAGCAGTGAATGCTGGACAAATCGCATCAATGATGGAGAAGTGATTTGAGGCAAAAGAATGGCCCCTCCATATAAAAATGCTCAGTATGGGAATGGACAACTCAACACCGCCGACTGGGCGCCGGGACAACTCAGGACAGAGAAAACGCAGCACCAGAAAAACATAACCATTTTATAACCGAATAAAAATAATTTATTAAGGATTAAAACCTTAATAAGTGAATATTTTTTAAGATTATTTTTAATAAATAAAATCGTAAAGACAGTTGACTTTTTATAAAGTAAAAATATTCATTAATTAAGGTTTTAATTCTTAATAAATTACGTCTGTTCGGTTATAAAAAAAAGTTATGTTTTTCTTGTGCTGAGTTGTCTCGGTCCTGAGTTGTCCCGGCGCTCAGTCGGCGGTGTTGAGTCGTCTTGTACCCGCTCGGAATACCGTGGACTGAACGTGTGACTAGATAGGAAACTCTAAGGAATATGGAATCAAAAAGGATACTTATACTTAGAATCAGAAAGAATTGATATTTCTAATGAGAAAAGCAGGCTTGGAGAATTTTATACCCACCAGAAAGATAGAGAAAAAAAAAACCCCCAAAAAACAGCGAATAACTTACCCAACGAACTTATGTAAATAGTTGGCAGAACAGGGATTAGGAGTGATAGCAAAAAGAGACGCTTTACTTAGAGCTATAATGAAGAGCACGTAGTGGAGAGCCAAGATCGCCTGTATACATATAAGAAGCAAAACTAGAATTAAAGTCTATAGAACAGTTTATTAGATATTTTATTCGTTTCATTTCGTCTAAGTTTTTTGTTAGTACAAACCATCATCGATATATCGAACAGATGTGTAAAGTGGAAAAAATCATTCAAAATTATGTTTTCTCCGTGAGACATGTAGAAATTAAATAAATTAGGACTCAGTGGCGAACCCATATCTATGCCATCATTCTGAGTTTAAATGTTGCGATAATGATCATTAAAAGGTATTTGTGTAGAACAGGTTTTAGTACAAATGTTCGTCCGGTTTTACTTTTTCAAATATCGTGTCTTTACAAGTCAGTTCGAGAGACGTATATCACCAGTGGTCACAACAGATCCTAAAATAAATCCGTCAAATGCGTATCACTTACGCAAAAATAATGCACCAGATAAATCGAATAGAAAAATGGTCGCAAATACTCAAAACCTTAATTACTGGTTGGTGCATAATTATCAAGCGTTTTTGTAGGCGATTTATTTGTTAATAAAAATTGCTGTTTTGTTTACTTTAAAAAATAAAAATGTATGTCGATAATCCTAAGCTCTTTAATAATCATTTAAAATGTTATTGTTCAATTGTTATGTTTCTTTTTTTCATAATAAATATTGTTTCAAAAACGCCTGATAATTATTCACCAACCCAATATAAAAACAAACCACTCAGTAGAAATAAAAATTAATTCATTGTAGAAGCAAACATACTAAATATATTTCACCGGCTGTTCGGTCAATGAATGCCGAATGTTTCCATATAAGGAAACGGTTAATATTATCACTGACATGAGGTCCAATCAATATCTGACACTACAACGTGTACGGAGTAAAAAAAAAGCGGTTGTTTAGTAGCAGAAGCTGCAAGAAATGTTGGTTTTGTCTATAGAAAGAAGGATTTTCGAAATTGCTAGCAATTGTCAGTTTCCATCGGGAATTATTCCGCCAAAAATTCCCATCTACCCTGTTCTGTCGATATTGAACGTCTGTAAATAGTAAATTTATAAAAATCCAAATAAGACCACACGATAATTAGCAAACCAATTCAATTCGTGAATATGAAACGACATCCAAAAACTGACGCGTTAAAATGCGATATTTAAAAAAAAAATCACAACTACGATGTGTTATTGAATGAAAAGTTTCTTGAGAAAGGTGGATATTAGGGACATTTTAATAAAAAACACTATTTCCAGGAATCGCTTCTCTTAGATCTCTCATGCTGAAATTCCTATTTGGATCGTAGAAAGCATATAACAGAAGAGTATGTGCATTTCTACACCGGATATTGCTAAGATGATGGTTGGATTTATCCCCCACTTCCATTTTGTGACTTGAAAAGTTCCTACGCCTATATGTGCATGTGTGTTTTTTTTTGCTGGGGGGGGTAGTTTGGGGGCGACGGTCTTGATTCACTCATAAGTTGCTTTCTTTCTGTCATTTTCCGCCCGGTTGATAGCTGGTTGATTTGTTCGGTGGTAAAATGACAACAAAAGGGTTTTAAACTTTAATCTATTTTATTAAACACGTCGCTGTGTATATTTTTTACATTAACCAGTTGGGTCGCTCTATCAGCCCTACTCGGAATCAAGTTCCCCGAGACACGAAATACTCACGTCTGCTCTCTTCGACGCGTAAAACTTAATTTCCTGAAAACAAATTCTGTCTCTAACATTCTCACGTTCGGCTCAGCCAATCAAAAACAACTTCCTTTGTTTTGTCTACCATCTGACCCATAAGTCAGCCTCAGGTCTGAGCCAAATAGACTGCCACTAAAAAAATAATAGTCTGCAACTATTATTCAACATGTGTAGGTCCATATAAACACACGCCACCACATTTTTTATTTTGTTTAGCGGCATATCAACACCGCTATGGGTTATTTAATGCCGAAATATAAATAATTTGAACAATTTTATGGCCTCGACTAAACATATTTTGAACGCATTGCATGCTTTCAAATAAAATCTAGAAAACCAATATTTAATTTTACCGGAATCTATATATTTAGAGAAGGAAAAAATAATATATACTTATAATGAATCTATATATTTAGAGAATTAAACATAATATATACTTATAAGGAATCGATATATTTACAGAATTAAACATAATATATACTTATAAAGAATTTATATATTTAGAGAATGACATATAATATATATTTATAAGGAATTTATATATTTAGATAAAGAAATATAACACATACTTAGAGAGAATCTATATATTTAGAGAAAGAAATATAATATATTCATATAAGGAATCGATAGATTTACAGAATGAAATATAATATATACTTATAAGGAATCGATATATTGAGAGAATTAAATATAATATATTCTTGTAGGTAATCGATATATTTAGATAATAAATATAATATATACTTATAAAGAACTTATATATTTAGAAAATTAAATATAATATATTCTTATAACGAATCGATATATTTTATTCAGAGAATTAAATCTAAAAGAAAAGAATCTTCTGACTGCTTATTTAACATTTTTAGCCGATGTATTTTGTTTTAATATTTTAATTAACTTTTCTCTATGATATATATATATATATATATATATATATATATATATATATATATATATATATATATATATGTTATCAGATGTTTTTCTATGTAGATATCATTCTAAATTAAAATTTGTACGGTGTAGACATTTTAGCCGATCTACATACTGTTTATCGTTAGGATATAAATAAAAGAATTTTTTTTTTAATATTTTGGCTACATGTAGATATCATTCCAAAATAAAATTTGTACGTTGTAGATATTATTTCCTTGTACATAACAAGTCAAAATGGCATCCCAAAAAGAGACCACCTTTTAAACGGGCAACCGGTTTTCTCGACTAAATTTAATTTCAAAAAACAAAAAAGCTGAGTACATTTCTTCTTGAGTACAAAGGGCACAGAAAACAAAAATCCAACTGTTCAACAATTATTTTGTGGAGGTGGGTTTATTTTTATTATTTTGCTTAGTGTTTTAATGTTTTACGCCGACATTGCAGCGTTGTGGGCGTCGCCAACTGTAGGTAGACAACAATCCATTTCTGTTAAGATAGAAGGGGCGAGTTAAGTTTCCTCATTCGATATGAGACTTTGTAAAGCCAATCAAAATGGCGGAAGAGACGGTGATTATTTCTGAAGCGATTTGTCAGGCCACGAAGCACGGGATTATTCTGTTGCGGCTGGGGGTCTGCGGATTTCATTTTATCCTCTAAAGTAGTCGATATTTTAACAGATATACCTGTGCAGAATACGATATCTAGCTAGCTAGCTAGCTAGATAGGTAGATATGGACTGAGGACAAGATAGATAGATAGATAGATAGATAGATAGAGAGAGAGAGAGAGAGAGAGAGAGAGAAGCAAACACAGAAAGAGGAGAAAAACTCGTGATAATGAGAGAAAGACAGGGAGAGAGAGAGAAAGAAAGAAAGAAAGAAAGAGGAGAAAAACTTGTGATAATGAGAGAAAGAGAGAGAGACATAGACACAGAGAGAGAAAGAAAGAGGAAAAAAACTCGTGATAATGAAAGCGAGAGAGAGAGAGAGACACAGAGAGAGAAACAGAGACAGACAGACAGATTGAATTCATTCCTAAATGGAACTGATTGCTAGGTCAGCCGCAAAAAAAGTTGCTTCACTGTGTCGTGCGAGAAAGATTTTATCTCCAGAATCTTCGTTCATGCTTAGACTATTGCTGCTACATATGGTCAGGTGTCCTTGCTATATACTTTGAGTTTCTTGATAAAATCCAAAAAAGAATCAGCAATATTATCAGTCCTGATCTGGCAGATCGGCTTCAGTCACTTTCCCACCGTTGCCTCCTGCGCTTTATCTATAAATACTTTCAGGGTAATTGTTCAGACAATCTTTTCGCTATGGTACCTAGACTCTTTGGATTTAAGCGCCGTACTAGACTGGTGTCGAGGTTTCATCAATTTAAAAATGAGTAGGCTAGATGTAGTCGAAAATTCTATGTTAACAGCTTCTTTTCTCGCACTTCACATTTGTGGAAATCCGTTCCTGTTCCATACTTTCAAGCAGCTTTAATCTTCAATGTATTGTCAATCGACCTCTAATGTCCTCCTGGTTACTCTTTTTTCTTCTCGCTCATTATTAATGTTTCTTTTTTTTTTTTTAATTATTCCACACCTAGTAACCCCATTGTCTTAGTGGCTTTACTGCCTTGCTTGGATTGAAATCGATTAAAAAAAGAAGATAGATAATTTGAATTTGAAAACTTAACGATATTTTCATCCAATTTACTTCTGCTTACAAATACATGTTAAAAAAAATTAAACCTCCACACTTAAATTGATAAAGTTCATCAGGGAACGAAACACGTTGGTATGAAATGGTTTCCGTCTTGTCTTTTCTTTTATTCTTCATATAGTATTGATAGATGTATTTTATTTATACTTGATTGATTGATTCGTTTTCTACGGCTTATAAAACTATTGCAGGCATAAAATATTTTTAGATTGTACAATTTTTTGGGAGATAATAATGATTTAGTGATACAAGTATTACTAATTAACCCATAGCTGAGGGAGAAAAGGTTGATTAATACCTTTCCAGAGGGTATTTGTGCACAAGTAAATATAACAAACCCAATGGGAATTGGAACCCGGTTCCCTGGTTAAATTTTCTGAGCCATTATTCATTACACCACCCTCACATCCAAGCTTACAGCACCTAGTGCTCCCAAGCGATTATCGATCTAAGTACTGACCGGGCTCGAAGTTGCTTAACTTCGGTGATCGTACTAGAATTGGTGTTTCAACGTGATGCAGGACTTACAACGTGGATCGCCTTTACTATTGTTGAAACTTGACTAATGCATGGAATAATAATGCAACACAAAATGTACTTAGAACAAAATGTATTGAAACAAGAAAGTGTACACAATATTTACATATAGTCTTTTGTATATTCCTGGGAAGACCGTTCCTGGAATGTGTGCTGACTGAGTCGCAGTCGGGCAGAGTCTCTGGTTGAATCTCTTGATTCCTGTATTTATCAATACACCCACGAGGATCGAATGTGGCACAAGGCCGTTTTAATGTGGGTATCCCCGAGCCCGTAGGCTCGGCCAAAAATATGGCCTTTCTGAACCCGCCTAGACGGGTTCAGGCCCTGTCAACCTCCCCGGACGAAACCTTGCCCTTCGGCAAAGCCTCGTTCGGGTTCCCCTCTGCTAATGCAGAGAGTTCGACAGTCGCCGAGAGAATCTCTTGATTCCTGTATTTATCAATCCACCCACGAGGATCGAATGTGGCACAAGGCCGTTTTAATGTGGGTATCCCCGAGCCCGTAGGCTCGGCCAAAAATATGGCCTTTCTGAACCCGCCTCGTCCGGGTTCCCCTCTGCTAATGCAGAGAGTTCGACAGTCGCCGAGAGTCTGTCTCTCGGTCTCAGAATCTCTTGATTCCTTCCCTCTCTTCCCGGTACCAACCATATTTATATGGTCGGTACTCCACTATGCAAATTAGGTGGATCCTACCACAACAACTATTTAGCTGAAATCGTCAGCGTGACCATAATGTTTCCATTACAACCCGATAACTGGCGATTTGCACATAAATTTTGATTTGATTGATTAGATTTTTGCGATTTATCAACCCTTTTCAAGTGATTTAAAGCCTGAAAATATTTTTCTAGATTTTCTAGGCTTCATCTTATCCAAAAACGAAAGAAAAGTGTGTATCTGTATTTGTGTGTATACTTAAATAATGAATCATATTACTTTTTGTGAAGCTGGCGTTTCTCGTGATTAAAGAAAAAAAATGAGTGACTTTTAAAAAAAAAAGCCGTTACTATTTATCCTGTAGATTTTCTTTTTAATTCTTATTTCGTGTCGAAAGTTGTTAATATATTTTCCCCAGGTTTTTTTTTTTTTGTATCCGAATTAAAGTTAAATTCATCTCATTTTCGGAATGGCTCGAAAGTTTAAATATTTAAAATATTGTTTGTTTAAAGAAAACTTAAATATAAATAATTACTCTATAAACAACTGGACGAAACAGCAAAGCGGGATCTCTTTGTGATTGTCTTTGACTTAAAAAATATTTTAATTAAAAAAATTGTCCGTTTGAGTAAAGTTAAAATGAAAATACTTATTGTATAAACAGCTCGTATCTTTAAATCTTATTTACTTAAATCAGATTAACTTAAATAATTATGCGCCGGACGGAGGCACCCCGCAATCACAGACTTTTTTAGGTTGGTGCAAAAATAATGACGTAATAATGTCGTTTTTTGACGTATTTTTTAACGTCAAAAACCGACATTTTTACGTCATTATTTTTGCACCAACCTAATACTATTATATAGATTGCCGATTTAAGGCTTGCTCAGTTTTGAGTTGAAGCATACATTTCTGCTGCTTTTTTTTTTTTTTTTTTTTTTTTAAATAAGGCAAAGAAAAAATAATAGTGATGCTTCACAAGGCTCCATGAATTTACGTGGGAAATATTAATTCTCTCCAAAATAAAAAGAATTTATATTTACTGAAATTCATACCAAATTCTCCCAAAGCAAGGCCCTTCCATTGCACTCTGGTTGGGTTGATTTTTTCGATCGCCCCAAATGTTGTCGATTCGGGTGCGCTATTTCTAAGTGTGGGGTCTGCATTCTGCTCACCCCGATAAACAAACCAAAAACATATTTTTTCTTTTTTTGCTAAATTGTAAAAAATTGCTTATAAGTACCTCGGATATCAACCGCAATTATGAAAAGCGAATAACCTCCTGACTTTTGTTCATTTTTCATTCTAAGGGTTGGAATTGTTGCGAGGCAAGCTAAACTAATTTTGATTTAAAATATATAATTTCAAAAGACTGTCAGTAAATTTAATCAAGCAAACTTTGATTTAAAATTTATCATTTCTTGGAGTGAATTAATATTGGCGATAAGTAATTTTACAATATTTGGGGTGAATTAACAGAAAAGATCCTAACGTGGAAATCAGGATCAGATATGTCTGCGAAAATGTAGCATTCGTCTTTATAACAACAACAAGAAAAAAAAAAATCTTTGTAATTGCGTGAATTTTTCAATAGAGAACACACCTAGAGCGTGTGAAAGGTAAAAGTTTCTTAACTATCGAATGGCGAACGTAGACCACAATTCGCTGTGAAATAAAAGCTCGGTCATATGTCAAACCTGAGTGATTTGCCGAGGAAGCAGTTTTTTGAATAAGACGAGAGTGTGACAAAAAAATAATAACGAAAGGAAAAGAAAGAACGAAAAAGACTGAACGAAAGAAAGAAAATGAATGAAAGAAAAATTTCTGGAGCAACAGCTAAAAAACAAAACAATTCCGACTCAGTCACTTGAACGGTTGTCTTTACGCTAAATGTCAATATATAAAGACTAAGTAAATAAAAAAGAAATCACGCAAATGTTAATCCCCATGGGATTTCTCTTGTATCATCCAATCAGAAGCAAGAGATACAGAAAGGAATGGGATGGTTAAAAATGAATAAATAAAAATATATGCTGTCATTCTTCCTTCCGACGAACTTGGTGGTTCTCAACCGGGGTCCATATGTTCCCTGGGTATCCATATGAGTCCACGAAAGCAAAATAGTAAATGTAGGGTCCACGACAGTGCTTTAGTGGTCAGTGAAAAAACGTTGCCCTAGATTTATTGCAAGAAATAAACTAGGTCCAACATACTTGTTTCCCGTTTAGGATTGGGTTTCTAGCTCTTCCTGAAGCTTTCTTATTCTTTTTCACTCCTAGTAACCCCTTGCATTTTAGTGGCATTATTGCCTTGCTTGGGGTGAATAGATTAAAAAAGAAACAAAAAACACAGTACAGGCCCCCCCCCCAAAAAAACCCAGAAAATTTTAGATTTACTACGTATATGATGAAAAAAAGAATTAATTAATTCATAAAAAAATACTATATATTTTACCTTATGAATGAACTAAAAAGATTAACTAACATAAATTTTTTAACCATTTCTTATTCCATGATGTCGCATTTATCAAATTTTCAACGCGAGGTGATTGTCCTTTTTAAGAAAGAACATCGAACTTGGGGACTGAAAAATGCCAAGAAATTTTGCTAGAGTTCTTTAGTTTGAAAACCGCATCTAACATTTGTTTTTGTCCTGTTTCAAGCTACTAATTTTCTATTTGTTTCCAATAACTTTAACAAAAATTCCAAAAATTAAATAAACCGTACCAAAATTCCTGTTTTTTTTCGGTGTGGGGGGGAACCCTGTAGTTATAATGTAGTGACGATTAAGGGAGATAACCTACTTGCATTTCTTTAACCTAAGTCATTTTTTTTTTTACAGTAGGGTTCACCCAGTAGAAGGCCCGAGGGCCACTCGAGGTAGAAAGTTACGTTAGGGGAGGTACTTTATATGGATAAAAAATAGAAGATAACGGTTAACTCTAGACATGAACAGGTTAAGATTGTAGTGATCGAGGAAACATTCTTTTGGGTGTTCGTTCCACAGAGCAGTTGTTCGTGGGAAGAAGCTGTTTGAGTGGAACTTACTTCTCCCGGATGCAATACGGAGGAAATATAGATGGTTTTCTACCATGTAAGTAGCATGGCGGTTCCTAGCCGTGAATGTTACATCTGACGGAACCAAGGAATGTCGCTCGTCCGAGCACTTTCCATGATAGTTTCGATAGTGATTACATTGAATTGTATGCTGAACATTTGAAAATCTTGCACGAAGATATGAAAGCTCGATTTAGCGATATACCGAAGCTGAATATACCAAATTGGGTGGCACTTCCTTCTGCAGTTAATGTTGCTGATGTAGATATGTATTTGCAGGAGAACCTCATTGAGCCACTCGATGTAGAGGGTTACAGAGTAAAAGATATATTTTATGCGGATATGTGGGGAAGATCACGGTTAGCCCGAAACAAGAACAAGTTAAGATTCTAGTGATCTGGGAAGTATTATCTCGGGAGTCGGTTCCGCAATGCAGTGATTCGTGGGAAGAAGCTGCTCGAGTGGAACTTACATCTTACCAAATGGAATACGAAGGGAATGAGGGTGGTTCACTACAATGGGCGTGGCGTGGCGTGGCAGGTAGTATGTATGTGGAACTAAGGAATGTACTTCGTCTGAGCATTTTCTATAGAAATATTGATAGAGAAATGAGAGGCTCGCGAAATTTTGCCTGTGAGGAAAGAGGTTGTAGGGTGGGAAATAATTCATCATCCCCAAGGACACGGAGATGCTTTTGGACTCTATCGAAACTGAAAAGTGAAGGCTGGGCAACTCCTGCCCATATACGGCAGCAGTAATTCCATTTTCGGTCTGACCTGGCTCTTGTAACGATAAAGGATAGTATGAGGAGTATACTTGCTTGAGCGGTACAGGGAACCGACCATTTCCCCAGTATCTTTAGCGACGGATCGTATGTACGAGTTTCACTTGAGGTCTCGGTTGAGTTTAAGTCCCAATAGGTGCTCAAGGTACAAGGCTTCCTCGAGTGAAAATCTGTTCATCGCGATTGGTGAAAGTTCTGGGTTCGATCAGTGATGAAGGAAGTTCACTAGTTTGGTCTTTGAGGCATTGAATGTGATCAGCCAGATTTTGACCCCATGAACTGCACAAGTTAGGTCAGAGGAGAGATCAGCTGCCAAGCTCTGGTTATCGAGGGTTTGTAACTTTATGGCTATTCATAGGTATTAGCAACTCTTGCCTATATATAGCAGCAGTAATTCCATTTTCGGCCTGATCTGGCTCTTGTAACGGTAGAGGATATTATGAGGAGTTAGGCACTTGCTTAAGCGGTACAGGGAACCGACCATTTTCCAAGTATCTTTAGCGACAGATCGTATGTACGAGTTCCACTTTAGGTCTGGGTATTGGAACTCATCCAATAGGCGTTCAAGGCAATGGGCCTCCCTGGACGAATATCCATTCATCGTGATTTGTGATTGTTCTGGGTCTGATCAGCAATGATAAAATGTAACTAGTTTGGTTCAGAGGGATTGTAAATTTGAAGTTAGATTTAAAGATGACGCCCATAATGTTTGGAAAAGTAAGGACACTTGTAAAAAAAAAATTACTACTTAGGAAGAAAGCGCAATTGCATATTACTGTTTTTCCTGCATGTTACTTTGTTGAAACTAGTTTCAGCCGGGGGAAAGAAAATTGCGTCCCTGGACGTTTGCATCCCGGACAATTGTATACCAGACAACTGCGTCCCTAGACATTTGCGTCCCTAGAAATTTGTGTTCCGGACAATTCTATACCAGACAATTGCGTCCCTGGATATTTGCATCCCGGAAAATTGCATACCAGAAAATTGCGTCTCTGGA
This sequence comes from Acanthosepion lycidas, assembly GCA_963932145.1. Classification (NCBI taxonomy): domain Eukaryota; kingdom Metazoa; phylum Mollusca; class Cephalopoda; order Sepiida; family Sepiidae; genus Acanthosepion; species Acanthosepion lycidas. The sequence continues at coordinate 39,249,853 of OZ010598.1, read as the reverse complement.
CACTTGCGTCCCGGACAATTGTATATCAGAAAATTGCTTCCCTGGACATTTGTGTCCCGGACTATTGTATACCAGACAATTGCGTCCCTGGACATTTGCGTCCCGGACAATTGTAAACCAGACAATTGCGTCTCTGGATATTTGCATCCCGGAAAATTGCATACTAGACAATTGCGTCCCTGGACATTTGCGTCCCGGACAATTGTATACCAGACAATTGCGTCACTGGATATTTTCATCCCGGAAAATTAAGCTATCACTTCCTGTTCACTCTAGCAGTGCGTACAACAAACATCTAATAGATTCTGGATTTTATACATTATATTTTTATTTGGAACCCATGGCTAAATTCTGAAAATCAAAGACGGGTAGAAAAATATTTGTGGATGAGGAAAATTACAGCTACCACTATCATAAGAAAAATGGCGATGAAACAAAATTATACTGGTGATGTGTAGAGCGACCTTTCAGCACTGTTAATCTGTCATTGCATTTTAAACAAAAATAAACTTTTATTTTTTTATTTTATTCCTTTTTTAAAAATTACTAATGTAATTACTATGTTTTTTTTTTTCAAAAATGTATGGTAACTGCCTTTAAAAGCTTGAAAATTATCAGAGGTCCGCAATTATCCAGGGGCGCATTTGTCTCGGTACGCAAATGTCCAAGGACGCAAATATCCACAACGCAACAGTCCCAGGACCGTTTCAATCGCGTCGCTAACTTACTATCAAAGTTTCGTAACCAAGGCGACCTTCGATTATTATTGACAACGCTGGATCCGAATCAACTATTGAAAAAATCTCATCGCTAAAATTTACATACTAACTCATGGTTAATAAAAGTACCCCACTCCTTGAGAAACGAAAATCTAAAGTATTTACCACCTACCCGTATAAATAAAAAAAAAACCCAAAAAACCCAACAGTACTATTAGGATGGTGCAAAAATAATGACGTAATAATGTCGTTTTTTGACGCTAAAAAATACGTCAAAAAACGACATTATTACGTCATTATTTTTGCACCAACCTAATAACTCTTTTAAACTATGACAGCCGGAAAGATATAAAATAGCAGTGATAAAAACTTCCTAAATAGACCAAACCTAAATTCTTCCTCTCAGAGAATATTTCTGAGTGAACTAAAACACATAAAACAAATATTAGTCAACAATAATTTTCCCAACTACATCATCAATAAACAACTAAAATAATTCTAACATACATACACGACACCAGTAATAAAAATACTATACAACATTAATATATTTTACAGCGATTTTTCTATGTCTCATATTGAAAACAAAGTGTTTAAAACGACTGACAAGCCACAAATCTACACAAGGTACTTGTGATATTTTTGATATTCTTGTCTTAAAAAATAAGAACGGAATTATGAATCTTAAAACAACTTTTGAAAAACTCAACACTAAAATTTACATACGAACTCATACTTATTAAGTGTTGTAGCATACCTACGGACAATAATAGGTATGCCCCCATTTACATAAATGCAGTAGTAAATACTGTATGTTGGTCTGCATTTGGAGATTCGTATATATATATATATATATATATATATATATATATATATATTTATTATCATTAAATTGTTAAGGCATGGAGGCGCGTTTTGTAGGTTTCCCCTTGAGAAGATGCGGTATTTTGGTGAATGGAGGATTGATTGTTGACGGGCGAATTCTTATGGTGAATGTGGAAACTGTAATGTGTGAATGGGTCGTGAATCAGATTAGGTAGGTATAAGATAGATAGTGATGACCAGCCTCAACCCCTCCCCATTTGGGCCTTGTGCCACAATTGTATTTTATATACAATAAATATCCTGCAGTTGGAGATTAGTCTCCAGCTGTACTGGTCAAACTCTATGCATCCGAACAGAGTGGATCCTCAGACGAAGCTATGTCGAAGGGTAGAGTCTCGTCTCGGGAAACAGCTACCCGACCCCGTTTTATACGGGGTCTACGAGGAAATTTTGACCGAGCCTACGGGCTCGAATACCCCATATTAAATTCGGCCTTGTGCCATGTCTGACCGCGTGGGACGGTTGGCAAATATCCTGCTGTTGGAGATTCGTCTCCACCTGTGCTGGCCGAACACTCTACCTTCGGGCAGAGAGGATCCCCAGAAAGACAGAGTCTCGTTTCGGGAAACAGCTACCCGACCCCGTTGTATTTTTAACCGAGCCTACGAGCTCGGATACTCCACATTAAATTCGGACTTGGGCCACATCTGACCGCGTGGGGCGGTTGGTAGATATCCTGCAGTTGGAGATTCATTGTGGAATTCACTTGACTCACTTCTAGCAGTTGACTACTATTAACGTGGGTGCAAAAATAATGACGTAATAATGTCGTTTTTTGACGTATTTTTTAACGTCAAAAACCGACATTATTACGACATTATTTTTGCACCAACCTAATACTTCTACGCGCCGCTGGCGACTCTTATATGTGTTGTTCTTGTCCTAAGTATTATCGCTCATTGCCAACCTTCGTTTGATTATTCTCTTCCGTAACCTTCCCTAGGTTACAACAATAAGAAGATTCCATTATCGGGGTCAGTATAGAACTAAATCCACCTTATTTTCCCCCTACACCGTATAAAAAATCCACCAGCACAAACTCTTCTAAACTACGATAGTCAATGTCTGGAAAGATATAAAATACATGTGATAAAAAACTTCCTAAACAGAACATCCCTAAATTTCTCTTCCCGAAGAATATTTCGGAGGGAAAGAAAAAAGGTAAAACAAACATTAGTTAACAATAATTTTCCCAATTACAACATTGATAAACAAATAAAATTATTCTTAAAAAAAAAAAAATAAATAAATACACGATACCAATAACGAAAATACCACATATATATATATATATATATATATATATATATATATATATATATATATATATATATATATATATATATATATATATATATATATATATATATATATATATTATGAAATGGACTGAGTCCGACAATTATTTTAATATATTTTATGTTTATAGGTTATACAGATAAAATGACGGTTCCATGCAAGACACAAGTTCGATTCCTGTCGAGGGAGACATATTTTCTACGAAATTCTCGGACATTCAGGCCGGTTAATATTGTTCATTGTAAACAGAGCATTTACTTAAATAATTGCATCTGTAAAAATAACGTATAAACGGAATATATATATATATATATATATATATATATATATATATATATATATATATATATATATATATATATATATATATATCGAAAACAGTCTGTTTGTGGATGACGATTTATTTAGATTTAAAATATTACACTATTTTGTATTGATCCCTCTATTAAATTCAATCTTACGAACGTTGGAATTGTACTCTATTCGTTCTCATCTTTTATATATATATATATATATATATATATATATATATATATATATATATATATATATATATATATATATATATATATATATATATATATATATATATATATATATATATATATTATGAAATGGGCAAAGTCCGGCAATTATTTTAATATATTTTCTGTTTATAGGTTATACAGATCAAATGACGGTTCCGTGCAAGACACAGGTTCGATTCCTGTCGGGTGACACATTACGGTAACCAGATGCACAATAATTATAAGCAGGACAAATTCGCTATGCGAACAATCATTAAATAACATATTTCTGCTGTAATTCCTGAAAAAAAAACAAAAAACAAAAACATGTAAAACGTATAACATACTACAGAAAATGAAAAACTGCAAACCTTACCAAAATAACCCAATCAAATCTAAACTAGCGATGGCCAATATAGTTTATCAATTCCTCAGTACAAGACTGTGTTTCTTGTCATAAATCAGTAACCTCTATCGGACATACTACCACTTCCTTGAGTAGACTATCTTATGTCACTTATCGGATCAAAGTACTATAAAAATATCTAGCTACCCACAACTTGCATAAGGCCTTAAGAAATGTTCTGGTCGAAAACACGAAAATTCTATATAAATCACATTACCGGTAACATCTCGCTATAAGAGAGGCCCTGTATATTAAACATCTCTGTTCTAATATCGAACTTCACCTTATTTAACAGTGGGAATGGCGTGTTGAAAAACAAAAAAAAAAAGACGCTAAGGCTCTGAATAAACGTTCCTACTAGTATTCAATACAATACAACAAAAATGCATGTTAAACAGTCAAGCATGAAGAGATATTAACAATATCTAAAAGAAACCCCGTAGAAAATGGCTAAAGAAGTGTCCGAAAGAGCTTGGAACAATGGACGGTATGAACAATTTTTGTACTTACTCTTACTAATAGGAAAAATATAAGAAAGCTGGAAAAACTAAATAAAAAAAATTAATTAGATTTTCCTTGTCTGTCTATATTTAACGAAAGATGTGAAAAAAAGTTGCTGCCCATATATATATATATATATATCATTTGACTGGAGTCGAGATCATCGAGCCAAAGCAAACGGTCCTTTTTCTTTAGCTGTATAGTATGTGCTACGCCAGGGCTACATACAGTTTTGAATACAGGGTTAATTTTCTCGTAGACCAGTTGCCAGCCAAGGCTATAGAAACGAGTCTGTCCTGCAAGGCAGGGGTTCGATTCCTGTCGGAGGACACAAATTTTCTACGAAATTTCTCGGACATTCAGGCCGGTAAATGCCATTAATACAGTTTATTGTAAACAGAGCATTTACGTAAATAATTGCATCTGTAAAAATAACGTATAAACAGAATATATTAGGGTGGTGCAAAAATAATGACGTAATAATGTCGTTTTTTGACGTTATTTTTAACGTCAAAAAACGACATTATTACGTCATTATTTTTGCAAAAACCTAATATATATATATATATATATATATATATATATATATATATATATATATATATATATATTATGTTTTTATAAGTGACTCATTTCGTTTTAATTTGAGAGTTTTTTCCTCGAAGGACATGGTGATAAAACTGCCCGTTCATTTTTTTCTTCTTCAAGGATAACCGGCCTTGTTGAGATTAAGGAGCAGCTACTTAAATCTAATCTTATCTTTAAGTTTCCGAGATTCGGTTTGAAGCAAGTTTTTTTTTTTTTTTTTTTTTTTTCTTTTTTAACGATCAGATCTATTAAAGAGCTCGGTTCTTTTTTTATTCCGTTTTTCCATTTTGAGTTTTATTACGATTGCCAAGGGAGAAAACTCATGTTTATTACATTATTTATCTATTTATTTCGTTTTGACCGATAAAAAAATATAGCAAGAACATTTCGCGAATTTATAACTTTTCAAAATTTAAACAAAATTCTCCCTTGATCGATTTGAACAAAAACTCTAGCGTCGTCATATCTCTCGCCCCAAAACATATATGTCAATAAATAGCATAATTAAAAAACATCTTTCGGTCTACACATTAGTTATTGTTTGCCGATGTATGGAAAAAATTGCGCCCTGAAGATGACAATTTGAAATTTTTGAAAATACTCGGCATGTGTCTTCCATCTGACAACAACTCGATTATAAGGATCTTAGTATTTAAGTAAATTGATAGTAAGATAATGTCTCATTAAGTCTTGTTAGCGAAGTGATTTCGCCATAAATCACATTAACATTCCTATTTCATTCTTTGTATAAATTTATACCTAGTTCTGGAATGGCGACGAGGTCTCACCAATATACAGTGGAGTTGGTTAGATGTAACCACAAATTCTATGCTAACATTTTCTTTTCTCGTACTTCTTATTTGTGGAACTCTCTTTCGGATACATGCTTTCCAGTCAACTTTAATCTGTAAAAAATTTAGATGCAATGTCAATCGTTTTCTACTTTGTAAAGTTTCTGTTTCATAATTTTTCCGGTAACTCCTTGTGTCTTCGTGACTTTATTGCCTTGCTTGGGAGTGAAATCGATTAAAAAAAGTAAAATAAAAACATGTAACTGTATGACTAAATTTGAGTGACCTATGTTGTGTAGCTTTTCTAGCTTAATTGATAAAGCGCTACCCCTTCAGATAGGGTATTTTGTTTTCATGCTTTTACGTTATCTTTTTGAAAGGCCAACCTGGAAAATGATAGGCTACATAAAAAAAAAAAAAAAAAACAACAAAAAAAAAAAAACAACAAAAAAAAACGGAAAAGGAAAAAGAGATCCATCCCAAATTCCATACAGATTAAGCGCATGTAGAAGGCTCTAGAATACGTAAAAGGCTTTTCGATGCAAAACTTTGAGAATAGTTCTCATTCTGTAGTTCCACCAGTTTCGAACTTTACATCTAGGATACGCCATGACATTTCCATGGAGCCGAATCACCCTCATTTCCTCACATTCCCAATGAAAGAATCCGCTCACCTTCTTCAAAAGAACTTAGACTTTGTGGAGCAGACTCTCGCGTGGATGCTTCTTCGAGCACAAGAATCTTAACCTCTTCATGTCAAGTGCCTATGGTCGTCAATCCTCTTTATCCTGATAATCTTCAATTCCTGCTACCACCAGTTTCAATCATATATTTTTGAATAGACGAAAAGGAATAGTAATAGGAAAAAACATTACTTAGAGGTACAATTGTTTGGAAGTTGAGGAGAGCCATGATCGCCAAAGCCGTGAAGTCACACGAAGCATAAAAGAAGTTCAAAGTCTAACTGTAAGATCATTAGAATAACAGAATGATTACGACATCTAGGATGTAGGATTATGGGAATTTTGGTAACGGAATTATGGGAAACTAGTTACTGAAATTTTATGTAATATCAGTGCTACGATAAGAGAGTTGATGCTGGACAATCGTCTCACAGAAGAAGAAGAAACTTGAAGCCACAGCAAATGCGGTTCGAGAGAAGGATGGACAGAACATGTGAGCAACGACGAAATAAAGAGAGGCTCTATATATTTTTTTAACAGTAGGGTTCACCCTGTACAAGCCTCGAAAGCTACACGAGGTAGAAGGTTACGTTATGAGGTGGTTTATATGGAAAGGAGGAAAAGGTAACGGTTCGAACTACCTGCCGTCTCTTTAGGATAAAGGTAATTTAAAAAACAAATCTACGTCGCATGTCGTCTTGAAAAAAAAGGACCTGCCTCCTCTAGAGAAAATAATGGACTCGTTGGGTTGAGTACGATGGTTCGAATAAACACGAGGCTACCTGTACTTGTAACGGCATTCACACGGGGTGGGTTGAGCCGGCCCGAATATTGGAGTTTCATGGGAATTTGGAATTTACAAGCGGTCCCCAACCAGCATGTATAGCACATACGATTTGATTATAGTGGTGAAGGTTTCGTGCAGGACCATCCACACTTTTTGAAGGGCCGATTACAGAGACTTGGTGCACTACGTGCCACAAGGTTCCTAAACGGCCCTCCACAGGTTTTGAATTCAGAGTTTTCCTTCTTCTAGTTGCCATCCAAGGCTATAGAACACAGTCTGTCCTGCTATTTACCCATAGCTGGAGGGAGAAGAAGAGGATTCACACATTTCCCAAGGATATTAGCACGTAAGTGAATGTAATGGATTCGACTGGAATTCGAACTCGGCTCTCCGATTCCTCAATCCAAGCCGCTATCCATTATTCCACCGTGCCTCCTAGCCGCTATCCATTACTCCACCGTGCTTCCTAAACACGAGGCTGGGGCACATTGCTGTGGATCGCTCTGATTTCCAACCACTCGCCCATGGGTGTATCACTTACGGCACTTTAGACGACATCAACATCTCCAGCAACGAGGCAGATAATTTTTCCTGAGAATGTTCTTTGAAAACTGGAGTTATATTCAAAATGAATTTGTCATGACAAATTGCTAATATTTTTTCTTCACATCACTTAGCATTTACAAACATCACTATCTATTCATCTCTCCATCTTTCTCTCTGTCTTCTTCCCTCGAAAGAGAGACAGAGAGAGGAGGAGAAAGAGAGGGAGAGGAAGATAAATGGACAGAGAGAACGATAATTTATCAATGCAGTGTTCATTAATATATTGGCGCCATGTTTGTTTATCTTCATTGCAATTCATGTGTGGGTCATATCAAATTATACACTGATTATCAGGCATAAAACATACGAAATAGTTTATGCGAAGATAGCATTTACTAGAGGCGACAGACAAACACATTAGTGAGAGCTTCAAGCAAAATTAATTTACATGGAAGCTGACATAGAAGACCCATTCACTCAGGGTGTCACATTCCATTACTTAAATCGCAGACAAAAATACTGTGGGTTATTAGGTTAAAAAAAATAGTTTTCATAGGTATCTATATTTTAACCCCAGATACATCCGCATATGAATCACAATATATATGGGATATTTCCTTCATTCATTGATACATGAACCACTATAACTCCTTATTTCATTCCGAGAGTACGCTATTTCAGCCCTCAAATATGTGGCATCCGTCGTTCTCGAGTGACCATAGATCTGCGCTCCAAAAGTTATGTCTCATCCGCTGGTGACGGTCCAGCATCTGTTATGGCTATACAGGCCCACACGGGAGTGATAGTCTCGATTGCAACGAATCCATGTGAAGACGCTCTACCCTGATATCGCCGCCTTGTTTTATTTCCGTCGGGCACGCCTTCCCTGTTCCAGCCCTCGGGGTATAAATCGTGTCACCAGCGTGAGCGATCGTTGACGACAACTTCCATACCCACTCGGTGTCCATGTCCATCGTCCTCATGCCGTTTTTACAGTCTTCCTTGAAGCTGCGATGAGGTTGCCCTCGTGTCGGTGACCAGTTCCCCGTACAGAAGACTGTTGCTTCTCGTGTTTTGCCCCCGCGTCTAGGCGATGCTGAAGCGACCACTCCAGTGCGTAGGCCTGGACAGGTTTTTAAGAGAGATCAGCGGTTGCCCATGGAGAACTTCTCCCCTCTCTACACCACCGATGTTGATTGAATTTTTATGAAAATACGCTGTGACAGACATGTTAATATTTTCCCGCTATGCATTTTGAGTCTACCAACCGATACATACCCAGAGTTGAATCGTTGGAAACCTCTTCTATGTGCGGCGTCTCTTCAAGACGTTTCTGTTGTTTCTAGTTTATTTTTTCCTCGTCCTTGGGAAATTTTCAACATGCAATGCCATTTAAGAGGATGGATATGACATAGCAATCCAGAACTCGAACGTTTCTTTCGCTAGTCCAATGTGTACTTCGGATCTCAGTGCTACATTTTCCATCTTCTGTTAAAACGCTTCCCAGATATTAAGACTTCAAATTCGTAAATCGCATCTGGGGATTTTTTTCTGCGTAGAGATTGCCTAGTATTCAGTCACAGGATGGATACCACATAGCAATCAATCTCATTTCTTTGTTGCTAACAACATTTTCCTGTGTTTATAAGTATGCTTAGCTTTTGGGAGGCACCTTCCCTTATTCCAATGCGCGTTCAGATTTCGGTCTTACATTTTCCATCCTCTGTTAAAACGTTTATCAGATATTTTATTGTCTCTTAATACTTTGCTTAGCTTTTGGAAGGCAACTTTTGCTATTCCAGTACCCGTTCAGATTTAGGTATCACATTTTCCATCCTCTGTTAAAACATTTATCAGATATTTTATTGATTCTAAATACTTTGATTAGCTTTTAGAAGGCATCTTTTGTTATTACAACGCGCCTTCAGATTTTGGTATCATATTTTCCATCCACTGTTAAAACGCTTCTCAGATATTAAAATTTCCAATTCGTGGTTCGAATCTTAGACATTTCCTCTTGCTATTGACCATAATTTTTGCCTTCTTGTAGTCAATGGTCAGTCCATTTTTGTCGCTTTCTTTTTCTACCCTTTCTCGGAGGTCTTCTAGTTTCGTTTCCGAATCGGCCATCATCACAGTGTCATATGTGTATATTATATTGCTAAGATTACGCCCACCGATAACAAATCATGGTAGCTTCTCCAGTTTCCTTTGGATAGCACCGCTGTAGAGGTTTTATTACTTTACTAAAAATACTACAACCATGACTACAAAGTATTACTATTTTTATTTTTATTATTAATTTTTAAAACTTATTATTTATGTGACATAACGATTGACTATATTTTCTTCTTTCATATAATTTACAGTAACAACGAATAGTTTAGCAGGTGTTAACCTCTTACCCGTGGCAAATAAATATGCTAGAAAAGAGATTATTTTTGTATAGTCGTAAATTAAATGGTGTTTCATTAAGACGGATCAAAGTCAGCAGTAAATAAATCAGTGTAATTGGTAAAAGTTTATTTATTTCTCTGTTGGATCATGCTATTTGAGTCATGGCAATTATGTGTGAAAAATAATATCGTTTCTTACCTACAAACAAAAAAGCTGCTTATCCCTTTTTTTTTACTTTTTGTTGTTACTTTTTGATTGTTAATCTTTCCATCGTTGAAATTGCCAAAGACTTAAGTTGTTAAATCTGAAAGAAAAAGAAAAAAATCAATAGAAGCTTAAACTTAATTCACATTTAAAATCGGTCCAAGTTATTGAAACACCCTTCTTTCTGTAAATGTCGGCCACAAAATGGAATCTTTCGATAGCATAGCTGTAGAGCTTTTATTAATGCAAGTATAAGTATTTTAGTTTCATTATTAATTTGTAAAACTTATTATTTATGCAACATGGCTCTTGTCGACATTTTCTTCTTTCATACAATTTACAGTAACCACGAATAGTTTAGCGGGTGTTAACCTCTTAGTTGTGGCAAATAAATATGCTAGAAAAGCGATTATTTTTTGTTTAGTCGTAAACTATATTCCGCCGTTCTTTCTATAAATGTCGGCCGCCATATTGCAAAACGGAATCTCTTTACTTGATCACTAAGATAGCAAACAACACTTGTCTATCAAGTATCTCTTTCGCACGATTTTTTTTTTTCTTACTTACAAACAAAAAATCTGCTTAACCCCTTTTTGTTGTTACTTTTTAAACATCTGGATAGCTCTTCTACCCAACAACTTTTCTTTCTCTTTTGTTATCAGACTAATTCAGGATACCCGCCTGTCATACCACCCGGGGTCCGGGCTGGCTGTAAGTGATGACGGTAACAAATGTTGACGCATTGACTTTTTCTCGTCTCGTTTTCTCACGTCATGCTTGAACGAGAATCTCGTGCGACAGCTGTCATCTGCATGAACCCTGGGACGTAAAACAACAAAAATATACTGTAAATGATAAATAAAATCAAGTGGAAAATGAGAAATCTCTTTCTTCCTGGAGTGAATAAAGGCAATTTTTAACTTTTAGGTACTTGCTAAATTTATAAATATATAAACGCAAAGTATATATTATTGGCTCTCGTGAATAATGGCGGTTTTTTAATAGTGTATTAAATAAGTACAATGTCTCTATCCTCCCGCTCTTCAATCAGTTTGAGGTTTTATCACCCTCTACTGAGAAAACTGAATGCTTTGCCCGTAAATTCTCCTCAAAATCTACTCCAGATGAGTCTGGAGTATCCCTGCCTAACTTCTCACTAAGAATTGAATCTCTTTTGGGTGATATGTATATAACCCCATCCATAGTTTCTACTATGATTTCTGACCCACAAAGCCCCACAAAGGATATGGACCCGATGATATCCCTGTAGTAGTGATTAAGAAGTGTACTCCCGAATTGGCTCTCGTTCTCTCTAATCTGTATAATAAATGTCACGCTGCCTCCTGTTTTCCTGCTTGCTGGAAGTCATCGTCTGTTGTTCCAGTTTTTGAGAACTCTGTTGAAGCGCCAGACCCTCCTAATTATCGATATATTTGCATTCTTAAGAAATGTTCTCCCGAAATAGCCGCTCTTTTCTCTAAACTATATAATAAATGCCTCACTACCTCTTATTTTCCTGCTTGTTGGAAACCCGCATCTGTTGTTCCAGTTTTTAAGAACTCAGGTGAACCGCCAGACCCTTCCTACCATCGACCTATTAGCCTTCTACCGATTTTTGGGAAACTCCTAGAAGCCCTAATCAATTCTAAATTGCTTCACCATCTCTCAACGCAGGGCCTTTACTCAGACAAGCAATACAATTTTCGTTTCTCCAAGTCAACTGCTGATGTCCTGACGATAATCGCGAAAGAGTCTATCATGTTCTAGATAAAAATGGTGAAGCCCAGGCTGTAGTATTGACATCTCGATATATGGATCATACGCAATATAGATCAACAATTCAACTAGAAAAATAGAAAATAAATACAATATATCTAAATAAAGGCTGTTGTAATAACTTGGACCAATTTTAAATGTGAATTAAGATTAAGGGTCTAATGATTTTTTTCTTTTTCTTTCAGATTTAAGAACTGAAGTCTTTGGCAATTTCAACCCTAGAAATATTAACAATCAAACAATGTATTAAAGTTATCGAAGCGTATTACAAAAATGGCCGTTCAAACAGAAATGCATTACGCGCACTTCACGATTTTTTGGTTCACATAATCGACTAATCGAGAGTGAAATTGGAAACGATGTAATGTTCTTGTGGAAAGGCTCAATTACTTCGCGCGATGATGAAGAAAGGTGTCGGGATTTTCGGAAACATTCTCGTGCATTGCAGCAATGTTTTCAGCTGAACGGCGTAAACGAGCAAGCAATGGTGTTTTCATATCTGCCACCAACCTAGTTTGTTTGAATTTAATTTACGAACAATTTTTCCAATTGCATTCTTAAAACTTTAACACGTTTGATTGTTAATATTTCCATGGTTGAAATTGCCAAAGACTTAAATTGTTTGATCTGAAAGAAACAGAAAAAAAAAAAAAAAAACTCATTAGACGCTTAAACTTAATTTACATTTAAAATCGGTCGAAGTTATTGCGAAACTCTATACAAATTAGAAACATTTCATAATCTCATATGGAGATTTTTCTTGTTAAAAATTCGAATAATTCTAATAATTGTTAAATTCAACGTTATGGATAAAAAATAGTGAATTTGATATAGTGTTTTTTTCAAGACTTAGCATAAACAAAGCAAATTCACGGATTCGGACGATAAAAACAAAAAACAAAAACAAAAAACAAAAAACAAAAACAGGATAACGTCAAAGTCTGCAGAGTCTTTCGTGGTTCAGCTTAGTTTAATTTGTAACTTATATAAATCAAAGTAGAAAAAAAAAAAGCAAATGTTGATGAGATAGCGTGGGTCAAAAAGCACTGCCCGGGAGCCCTAAATCAGGTTTCTCCTTCACCTCGGTCAGGGAGTTCCAGGGTAATGTGTACTGGCCCTGTATACAGGGTGCGCCAGATATTTGAGAATACACGTTCCACGGACCATAAATGAAATATGGCCTAAAGTACTATTACGCGACATGCGTCAAACTTTAATTTTCTTCTTTCTCTTTTATTCGTATCGAGAACATTAATATGACAACTTCGAAGCTGAAACAGAAAACGAAATGACCGACACATACACGCGCTACGAGCAGCCAATCAGAAAGAGCCGAAAGCGACCAGCTCCTCCCTCGATTTTAATCTCAAGAACATGACTCAGATAACTGACAGTGTAATGTCATCCATAGCAAGAGAGCAGAAACATTCAAAGCGATCTGATATAGTCAAGACGGTCGTCCTGGAATAGTAAGTCTAGTATATAATCAACCATGTCACCAGCAATCATGTCACTATATGTCTTGTGGTATACAATGGCATCACGGCTTTATAGCTTTATAATCCAAGACACCTGAATTACCATTATTGGATGTGTGTGTGTATGTGTGTGTGTGTGTAATGCATTTTGTTCCGAGAAAGAACTTTTCAGACTAATGTCGTTTTTATTAATAAGATGAGACTTATCTCTATCTATAAAAGGCAGTGTGTGTGTGTGTGTGTGTGTGTAACGAATGCTCGGCCGCAATTTTCTACGGATTTGCACCAAAATTTACATGCACATGCTCCAAGTTAGCGGGAAGGTCAAGACCGATTTTGCATTTCCCAACTCCCATCGATAGTGGAAATAATCGATTTTTCATGCTTCTACGGCACTTTTCATGTAGTTAGAGGCCATTTTCTACTGGCCAGAGTCAGAGCCTATAGCTGGATGCCACGAATAGGCAGGAAGATTCTATTGGCTAGCGTGAGAGCCAACAGCTGACTGACACGAGCGTTAACTAGCATGCTAGCATGCAAAAAAAATCGATAGCTGCATTCGTCACAAGTGGGAAAAATTTAAATCTGCATGTCACTTTACTCCAATTGGCTCATTCGCTTGCTTAAACTCAACGTTGATTCTGATTCCACAGAACTGGGTTGGGTGTGAAAAAGTATTTGTTGTTAACATTCTTTTTTCATTCGATTTTTCCAGTTACGAGTCATTTTTAAAGCTGATCGTTTTGTGTTCATTTTGTTTAGTTCTTTTTTCGTAACAGATTTAATGTTTAGTATAAAGCTTATAAAAAATTTGCAGTGTGAGATAGGCAAGAAGTAAGGCATGTAGCAACATCAGCACGGCAAAGGGCACTCCTTTAAAGGCAAGGAAGGGCAAAAATATTTTAAGTCAAGTGATAGCGATTGCTGCATGAGTCGTACGATTTTTGAATCAAACACGGGCAACGCCGGGCCATGCTGCTAATATATATATATATATATATATATATATATATATATATATATATATATATATATATATAAAACTAGCTTAAAAGCTTTCATATCGGGCGGCATTTAAGCTAGCTTCTGCGGAGGGCTCTTGATTGGGCCTTCATTACAATAGGTAGGGAGGAGTGGATCTGATACGCAATAATAAACTGCAGAAGAACTAAAAATTGATCGCTGCATTTAAATATTGCATTAATATTTAACCTTACCTTTTAAAAGTTCAACGATAATTCTTCTGTCGCCACTTAATTTAAAGACAATTTGATGTACGTAGGTCCTTTCTGTACAAACAATTATTTTTAGTTGATGGGTAAGTTATAGCTGGATTTCGCAAATTTATTTGCAAGTTATAAAAATCGTTATCGTCCAAAAAATTCGTCGTAAAAAATTACGTTGAAAAATTGCCGAAAACAATCGCAGTAATGAAAACTTGAGAATCCAAAATTTCAGGAATGGGGGTCTGGATCCGACCCGGAATATTTTTAATTTGCTCATGGAGTCAGCCTGATTCCAAAATGGTATGATATTGAAAAACTGTGACACAGTGATACACTGACATTCACAGTTATTATATAGAAGATGAGCTTTTGAAATCTAGAGAGTTGTGTCCCTTTAGTTGAAAAAGTGTGACTCAGTGACAAGCTGACATTAGAATTTATTATATAGAAGAAGAGGATGAGCTATTAAAAGTTGGGGAGTTGAGTCCCTTTAATTGTAAAATTTGACACAGTGAAACACAGATATTTGCATTTATTATATAGATCAAAGCGAGTGGGTAGAAAATCCAGCAAAATCCAGCAGTATCTATGTAAATTTAACAAACTTACATAGATGCAGAGCTTTAGATTGGAATTTTGAACCCCAGTGACTTTTTAAATTTAATGATTTTATTCAACATTTTTGCCATCATTATAGTTTCTTAAAATTATGTTTTTGTTTTAATTATAAACTCGATACAACGATCGTCAAACTTTTAATTTAATTCTGAGCGTCACTGTATATTTAACGTTTCGATGCCAACATTCAGCGGCGTTTTTTTTTTTTTTTTCATCCATTGCGAGAATGACAACTCATTCCCTTACGTAATATTTGTCGTATATATATATATATATATATATATATATATATATGTTTCCCCGATTCCTCACAAGAATAGAGAAAAATCAGTCAAACAAGATCAGAGGAGGAAATGTTACAGAGAAAGATTAATGAGCGGCCCTGTTAAAAGACCGACTCCTCTCTCAGAAAACAGGCAAAGGAAAAAGGAGTTGGGGAAGGAATGGTTACAGAAAAAGGCCTATCAAGAAACAGCTTTATGAGGAATGTCAGATGTCTTCCGAGTTTCTCAGATGTCTTCAAAGGATGAAGAATGGTATTGCCTGGCTTTCCTGGAATCTTACTCTGCCAGCAGGCCAGGTTAAAGTTGGTTCCAGGGCAATGACTGCAAAGGTTGGGCTCATGATGCGTACACTGACATTGGGAGCAAAATCTGTTTTTTATGTTTGCCATAACAATGACCGACTGAAGAGAATTTTCTTGGGAAATTTAGTCACTGTTTTCGAATTATCATTTTATGTATGTTAACATCTTCCCCGGCGTAGACGTGTATATACGTTTTTTACCGAAAGTGTCTCTTTCCAGACAAGGACGAATAAACACGTCCAAAATATATAATTCCAAACCAAGCTACAGACGTGTGTATAGGTCGATCTTGATATTTTTTATGACCTTCTAAGCTTTAAACGAATCGAATTGTGAACTCACACATCTGGTAGAGGTGTTAGCCAACGCTCGGTTACTTAAGGGTGCCCCAGGTTCTCAGTTACTATATTAGAATCAAATAAAAAAAAATCTTGTGAAAATGAAACTTTTTTCCTAAAATAAATTGCCTGGAAGGGGTTTAATAACCTGCAAAAGGTTGATAAACTGTAAATTAATGAATTAATCAAGACCAACCTAACTCCATTTTGCTGACGAAAATAGTGAATTAGTCGTAATCTGTAATTGTGGCTTAAGTTGTTCATTTTTGTGAATCACTTTTTTTCAAATTGGAAAAGTACTTGCAGGAATCAAATAAAATAGAAGTCCTAATAATGGGCGGAGGGGTTAGAATTTTTTTAATTAATCAATGTGAAGTCCTAGAGAAATGAGGAAAAACTAATAATCGGGTGCGAAGTTGTCAATGTATTTAACCCTGCGTTAGACACTTGGAGTATTTACATATCCCAATACAAAAAATAATCATGTTACAATTAGGTAAAATATTGTCGTACTACTGAAAAAAAAAAAACAAAAAAAAAACAAAAACAGACAATCTCCTTCACAATAACAATTAAATCAAATTTTGAACTAAAGGTATAATTATTCATTAAAATGAAAATATTAATAAATTGTTGTAAATGTGTTGTAAATACACCAATATAACAATAAAGAATTTTTTTTTCACTAAAGATATCCATAACCTATTTTCATGGACAGAAAGATATGTCATCGGCAAATCTCAATTACAAGACTGAAAAGAGTAATAATATATATATAGATATTTCTCACAGACGGTGCCCAACAGACCCTACTATACAGTGCAATCGACAAAATCAAAAACAAACAACGCGCATGCACGAAATTAAAAATATAAAAGGATAACAATTTATCTATCGCACCATATATATATATATATATATATATATATATATATATATAGTTCATGCAAAACTAGGTAATCCGTATGGGTAGACCCAAGGAGGGCTATATCCGGAGAGCTCAGTGTAAATTCAGAGGAAATATGTTTGAATAAAAACAGATCACTTTAAGGTTCCATGTAATAAATTATTTCACCACAGCCCTTTTAAAGGGCTCTGGATCATCAGACTTTACTTCCAAAGGTTGAAATGAAAAATGAAAAGAAATTAACACATTTTTGACGGGCCGTATTAAGCATTTGTAAAATTAACGAAGTGAATTTTTGATGGGCCGTATTAAGCATCTTCGTTAATTTACATATGCTCAATACGGCCCGTCAAAAATGTGTAAATTTCCTTTAATTTTTCATTTCAACCTTTGGAAGTAAAGTCTGATGATCCAGAGCCCTTTAAAAGGGCTGTGGTGAAATAATTTATTACATGGAACCTTAAAGTGATCTGTTTTTATTCAAATATATATATATATATATATATATATATATATATATATATATATATATATATATATATATATAAAAGTGAACATTGAAGTCAACACTCAGAGGTGACAGGCTGTTTCATGCTAGACCCAATCGTCAGGCCCCGAATGTTGAATTTTTCCTCGACTATTTATATATTTGGGACAGTGGTGCATTGTGGGTAATCTATTCTGGCGGTTATTTTTGCAGAAGTGGCTTGTTTGTTTATTTATTTGTTTGGGTTAATTTATTTTACTTGTTTTACATTTTCATTTTGTATTATTTATTCTCTCCGGTTTTTGATGTTTTATTAACGTAGTAAAAAAAAATAGCGGGTGATATGCTTAGGTTGCTTATTTAATTGTCTGTTTTGGTCTGGGGAGATAAATAAAGATATTTATTCGTCCAATGATTAGATTGCTTGCCCTAGTCTATTCTGTTATTTTGGCGGCGGACACATTTTAATTAATTATTTTATTTATTTGGATTGATTATTTTACTTGTTTATTTATCCTTATTTTTATTAATTCTAACGCTTATTTTAGCGGGGGCTATTTGTTAATTTGTTCATTTATTTATTTATTTGGATTAATTTTTATTAAAATATTTAAGTACATAAAGTACTTAAATATTTTTTATTTTGTATATTTTTATTTACTCGATTTGGTTTTCGATTTTCGAGGAAAAGTAGTAATATTTTTTTTTATCGTTATATAGTAGTTATAGCTATTTTTACGTTCAATTTTTGGATTGGTTATTGTGGTCTATTCTAACAGTTATTTTGGTGAGATTGGTTTGTTAATTTGCTTATTATTATTTACTTTATTTATTTATTTGTGTTGATTATTTTTACTTGATTTTTATGTTTTTTATTCTTATTTTTTACATAAATAAATAAATTACAAAGTATCCTCCCACCAAAATAACAGAATCGACTATCCTTTGATGCAAGAAAAACCGTGCTCATTGTAAATAACATAGCTATTGAGCATATAATAATGAAAATACATGAAAATACATAATACCCGACGCCGATGGCACAGGGTAAAGTGTATTTTTATTAATATATATATATATATATATATATATATATATATATATATATATATATATATATATATAGATATTAAAAAGAAAAGAGAAACCGCAAACGTTTTTGGTTGTAAATGTAAGAAAGACATTTGTGTCACTAACACACACAAAAAGAGAATGTTTAACATCGAAAAACATAAGGAAAATTAATTCATTTTAATAATATGTGGAAAAATCCACTCTTTGCCTGAAGGAGGTCGAGAGACCCGAAACACTTGTTGCAAAATTATGGAAAGAAAAGCATAATATATATTAAAAAAAAAATCCACGTTACAACCAAAAACGTTTGCAGTTTTTCTCTTCTTTTTTAAATATACACTTTTCTATCATTGGATCAACTCTAACCACTTCCATATATATTCTCAAATATAGTTAATAAAAATTCAAAAATGTCCGTTGTCTCAGTTTTATTTGTGGATCATATAATTATGAACTTTCCTCAAAACAGTAAGCGCGTGATTTGCAGTTTTTGCCGTTTTTTGTTATAAATTTACACATACAGACACACGATGAGCTTTGGACCGAGTAGGGGTTCAAGGAAAGGAGCCTCTTTCAGGGTATGGCCACTTATTAAGATTGTTGTAGGTTTAGGGTCTGATCGGCGGTGATGAAACGTTATTATGAAGGTCATGTTGAACGAACACTTTTCTAGACCCTTTCTCGTTAAGGCTGGGATCCCCGCAAGCCTCTATCTTTCGATTTACGTTGTTTCTTATCATCAAGAACCTTCCCGATGTCATCAGTTCCCAAGTAAGAATTTATGCTGAGAACACAACTATTTAGTTCTGTCTTAGTAGAAAGTCTGTCACATTCGACAAAGTAAAACTGGTAATTGCTCTTGAAAAGGTCATCTAATCAGTGGTTAATTGGGGCAAGAAATGGCTTCTAAATTTTACCCTTCCCCAAGATGAAACTGCTCTGCTTTGCTTTAATCGCTTGAGAGAACCTTTTTTGCCTTTCATCAGAAATGCTGTTGTTAATCTCCAGGAGAGTGACACTTTGCGCCTTCTCGGACTAACGTTTTGTTTCTGACAAAATAGAAAGATTATATTGAATCAATTGCTAGGTCGGCTGCTAGGAAAGTTGGTTCGTTGTGTCGCGCCAGGCAATTTTTTTCTCGTCAAAATCCTTCTTTATAAACATTTATAATTGGAAATATCAGAGCAAAAAGAAACAGCCAAGATAAAATAACACTAAACATTGCATTTCAACTTTTTCTTCTCTATGCAATCCCCATAAAATAGATATGAAATTGTGCGGAATTTCTTGCTTAATGCATGTATAAAAGAATTATTTCAGTCGCTTGTGTAGGGAGAATGTGACTTTCGACGATGCACCGCGTCGTATTAGTGGATTTGTTGGAATTTTCATGCGGCCCAAACCTGGCGGATCACTATTAATTCACTTCTGTTGAGTATTAGCTAGTTAGCCAGCGGTTTAGCACACAAGTAGGCAAGTGTAGCCCAAAGCCAAAACTGACTTGAGTCATTTATGGAGAAATATATGGGTGAATAAAGACCCCTCATGCAAATGTATTGGGCAGGTCCATTCTAGGACCAACCTAACTGGTGTATTAGGCACTCTCCCATAAAATAAGGTAAAATCAACTGGCTTGCTTTACAAGGAAACAGAAGGAGGCAGCCATGTTGGCAGGTAAGTCACTTGACTTCTACAACTTCTTTTTAACTTTTTTCCTGTAAATGAAATGGCTTCAAAATTGGTATTAAATTGTGGGGAATTTATCAATTCATCCATGTCTACAAGGATTTTTCATTTGGTTTAATAGAGCAAAGTACAGCTTCGACGATGTCACTGCTGTTCCCTTTGACAATTTACGGTGTCCGAAAACCGGTTTGCTCGATGAGATTGCATTTCAACTTTTTTTTCTTCTATGGAATCCCCATAAAATAGATATCAAATTGTGCGGAATTTCTTGCTTAATGCATGAAAGAGAAGTCATCAAGAAATTTATAGTCACATACTTAATTCTTTAAATAATAAAAAAAATGATTAATAATTTTGTTTGACATAGAAAAAGGTTTTCATAGGTGTTTCTGCAGATGAAAACTATTTACTCCTGTCTTGGTAGCAAGTCTGACAGTCTACATTGCTTGACGCTTCAAGACTCGACTCGCCGAAAAAAAAAACATTTCTCTATCATTCCCACGCTAGCTCAGCCAGTCAAAATCGACTTGCTTATTATGGCTTCCATCTGACCTCGAAGGTCAACCTCCGGAAGTCGGAGCCAAGATACACTTCCACTAAAAAATAATAGTGAGCTAAACTATTTAACATTATTAGGAAAGTTTGTTCGATGTGACGTGAGAGACAGCTAGTCTCATCAGAATCCCACTTGCACATTTATAAATCTACCATTCTTCTGGGCATTGAATATTGATGCCATATCTTGTCTGGTTCTCCTACTATTCATCCCGAGATTCTTGACAAAATCCCCTCCCTCCACTAAAAAAAAAAAGGTCCGCAATGTTATTGGGGTGAAACGATTATAAAAAATCTCTTCCTAGAATAGGAAAAAAGGAAGAAATTTTTCGTTGCCTCAATCTGCATATATTTGTTTCTACCAAACTCATATTCTGTAATTTACTATAAAAAGTTGCATTTGCGACACCTAATTAATTTTATGCAATCAATGTGACCCTTGACATTATTTTCAAGTTCTGTAGGCCTTGCCTAAAAAATGCTAATCTACAAAAAACATAGTTCCCCCAAAAATTGTTCCCTATTTTTTACAGTCTAGTCATCAGATTTTAGTAATGACGAAAGCTCGCCCTTTAAAACGCCCGAGAGCCATTTTGCACAGAGCATAGAATAGAAAAAGATTAAATAGACTGGGGCTTTTATTTTCTTCTTGTTGTATACCTGATTGGGTTTGAAATGTTTCCGTATTGGGGTCCTCGCTAGACGTTTAAGATTTTGTGGACCGATTTTTTTAATCTGTTAGGTCGATACATTCAGCGGATTGGAAGCTTGGAAAGCAAAGACGGAGGGAAAGATGATAGAAAGAAAAAGAGAGGAAAATAACAAGCAAAATGAATGAATGAATGATTGAATGAAAGTGGGGGGATAAGGGAACGGAGGTAAAAAGAAAAGAAAGAGAAAGAAAAAAAAATAATGGACAGAAATAAAGCAAAATTTATCTCTGAGATGAAATAGGATTACTTGCATTATTTACATTATTAGGAGTCATCCTCATATTCATAACGTTTCGCCCTGATTGGAATTTTGAACCAAACAATTTATTTCGTCCACCGGGGTAGATTGTTCTAGTTCCACGTGCCATGGCACTTCCGGATGCCTCAGTTATTTTCATTTAACTCCTCTCTCCAAGTTTGGTTCACCACTGCTGTAGACAGGTATTGATATTAATATGTATAATTATGAATTTATTTAATGTAAAATCTTTCTATTCATGGAATAGAAATATCTTACATTAACTAAATACAGAGTTAAATTGGATATAGAGGAGAAACAACTGTTATATCAGATGTGACTTAACCGACTCGGTCACGAAGCAGTCTTGCCGATCAAGCAAGGTTTGTACAGTGCCTTTAAAAGAAATCCTTCTTGCCATAAATTCCTCGAAGCCTTTTCATATCTGCTCAGTTCGGTATCCAAAAGTAAATAAAGTAATTTTCTAAACTTTTATTTATTTATCAATCCCACAGATTTTTTGTCACTACTTACATTATTTACATTATTCGGACTATTATCCTCATCTTCACTGCCATATTCACAACGTTCCGGCCGTTGTACGTTCCGGCCTTCTTGGGGTGATTGGAATTTCGAACCGAACCCATTATTTCGTCTACTGGGTTAGATTGTTCTAGTTCTACGTGCCATGCCTCTTCCAGATGTCTCACTTATTTCTCTTTAACTCAACTCTCCAAGTTTTGTTTCACCATTGCTGTGGTTTGGTATGGAACGCCGTGGGTCTAGTCATTGGATCTAACCAACGTCTTTTATCCACTGAGACATATATCCTTCAGGACATCTGTGCTTGAATTTTTTTTGACTTATAAACCTAATGCCTCAGCACCATCTTTTACCTGTGCTCTATTGCAATTTTTTCTGTTATTATTATCGTAATTTTTAACGGAGCTTATATTGCAATTTTTGTTGTTATTCATTGCTTTTTTCAAGCACTCATTATTACTGGTTCCCATATTGTATTCATTTCTATGCTTTCACTGAGATTTTTCTGGCCTAGAATATATGCTGACTCCTTAAGTTTTCGTATTTTCCAGTGATGGTCTCTGTCTATTATTTGCATCCTACAAGTGAAGTGATCTCCCTTTCCCTCCATATGTGGTCAATATTGAAGGCAGTGTGAGACTTCCGACATTTCGTCTTTGTGAAAGGGGTTGTATGGTGGAAAATAATTTTCCATACATAAGGACGCGGAAAGACTTTGAGATTCTATTGTGACTGGAAAGTTAAGACTGTGCGGCTCCTGACCATATAAAGAAACCGTAACCCATTTTAAGTCTGATCTTGCTCTTGTAAAGGTCAAAGCTAACAAGAGGAGTTAGGTGTTACAGTTTTTTGGATATGTATGTACTAGTGAGCCAGTCAAAATGAGCTGACTCATTTTATAGTTCCCCAATAGAAGGGTTAACCAATCAGAAAGCTCAAAATATTCAATGCAACGTGTATAAAGGCAGCCATTTTGTTTTTTCTCCAAAAATATCTCCACTGCCAACCTGATATCGAAGACTTAAAGAATTAACAGCCGCTACTTTCTCCGAATCTACACTGCCAGCCTTTGATATTGAAGAGATTACGGACTTCACTGGCTTCCATATTCAGAGACTACGGCAAACATGGTCAACATCAGGTACTTACTGGAGCGATACAGGAAATGGATGTATGGGTTCCACACGAGGTTTCAGCTCACTTTAAGTCCCAGTCGGCATTCAAATCACGGGCTCTCCCCGAGGGAACGTCTGTTCCTCGTGATTTGTGATAGTTCAGGGTCTGATCGGCGATGATTAAATGTGAGAAGTTTCAGCAGGGAAAAAAATTTCAAGCAAGATTTAAAGATGACGCCCATAATGTTTGGAAAAGTAAGGACACTGTTAAAAGAATTCACTACTCACTTCTGGAAGAGAACGCAGTTGTATGTCATTGTTATTCCTTCATCTTGCCTTAGTGAATCTGGTTTTAGCCTTCTCACTAACTTACTATCAAAAGCTCATAACCGACTCGACATTGCACAAAGAGGTAATCTTCGATTGTCATTGACTAAGCTGGATTCAAATATTGCAAAACTAGTGAAAACTGGGCAGCTCCTGGGCAGCAGTACGTCATTTTCGGCCGGAATTGTTTTTTGTAATGGTAGAGGATAGCGGGAGGACATATTACAAAAGGGAATTGACTAAAATAAGGAATTCATAAATAAAAGAAATCAAATTATCGAGAAAGAAAAACGTATTTAATTTGAGCGGGAATTTTTTTTTTTTTTGCCGGGAGGTGGCCGAAGCCAGGCTTGGCGAGGAGTTGACGAATCAGTTGAGAATTGCCAAAATCAGTCAGGTTAATTAACAGCGTTGAATGAGATCCCGATGGTAGGAAGCAGGGAAGACAAGGTTTAAAGAAAACACTAGAAAAAAGAAGTGGGGGTAAAAAGAAAGGAGAAAATAAAGGTATTTAGGCGAGAGAACTGAAAGAAAGAAAGAAAGAAAGAAAGAGAGAAAGAAAGAAACGGGCAGAAATGATAATAGGAAATAGAAAGAAAGAAATAAAGAAAGAAAAAATGCCACAACTAAATCAAGGTAAAAGAAATAAAGAAAGGACTAAATAAAGCCAAAATAAATAAAAAAAGAAACAGACAGAAATGATACAAGGAAATAGAAAGAAAGAAAGAAAGAAACAAGGAATAAATGAAAGAAAGAAAGAAAGAGAGAAACAAACAAACAAACAAATAAACAAACAAAAAGAAAGGGACAAAAAGGATAACAGGAAATGAAATGAAAGAAGAAAACGAACAGAAATGATACCAGAGAAAAGAAAGAAAGAAAGAAAGAAAGAAAGTAAAGGAAACAAATATCGAGAGGAAA
The DNA here is from genome assembly GCA_963932145.1 of Acanthosepion lycidas. Taxonomy (NCBI): domain Eukaryota; kingdom Metazoa; phylum Mollusca; class Cephalopoda; order Sepiida; family Sepiidae; genus Acanthosepion; species Acanthosepion lycidas. The sequence goes on along the minus strand of OZ010598.1, from coordinate 39,224,953 downwards.
TAAAAGAAAGAAAGCAAGAAAGAAAGAAAGAAAGAAAAGGAAAGAAATATCGGGAAGAAAGAAAGAAAGAAAGAAGTAATAAAAGTCAAAAGTTGTTTCAGTTTAAAATTTAAAGTGAAGAAGAATAAAAAACTAAAAAAGAAAGAGAGAAACGATATTCAGACAAAAAAAAAAGGTATAATGAAGAAAAGTCCTCGAGACAATAATAGCAATGATTGCTATTTGAATGAACAATCGCAATATAATCTACCTGTTGCCGACAAAAAAAAAAGAAAAAAAAAATTCCCGCAAGGGTTTTTTTTCGAGTTCGGGTAAAAATAAGACATTTTGCGCAATACAAATATTCTCTCCTCTTTCTTCTCTTTCTGGATGGAAAAATTCCGAAGAATTGTTCCATCCAGATCCGAACATTTTACATTAAAAAAAAAAAAAAAAATGAAGCCAAGTGCAAAATAGAAAAATCAAAAGAAAGGAAAAACCAAAGAAAAAGAGGACTGAAAGAAAAATGATAGAAAGAAGGAAAGACGAGAATAACGGAAGGAAAATGAATAAATGAAAGAAGGAGAAATAAAAAGAACGAACGAAAAATGAAGGGAATAAAAGAACGAATGAAAATGTAAAATAATGGAATTAAATAAAGCAGTTTTTGGTTTTTATTCATTCCTTCTTTCTTTCCTTTCAGTCTCCTTCTTTCTTTACCTCTTTCTTTACCTCTTTCATTCAATACAACTTTTCTTCGTCATTTTTATGACATTTTAGAATTTAAATCCAACAGCTTTCTTTCTTTCTTTTTTTCTTTCTTTCTTTCTTTCTTTCTTTCTTTCTTTCTTTCTTTCTTTCTTTTTTTTTAAGCTTTTTTCGCAGTCTATTTCTTTTTTTACATGATCCTTTTGTGTGTTTCGTTCCATAAACATTTTCTTCTACAATTTTAGGAGTTTTTAGAATTCGAATCCAAAAGTTATTCATCTTTCTTACTTTCTTACTTTCTTTCTTTCTTTCTTTCTTTCTTTCTTTCTTTCCTTTTTTTTAAGCTTTTTTCGCAGTCTATTTCTTTTTTTACATGATCCTTTTGTGTGTTTCGTTCCATAAACATTTTCTTCTACAATTTTAGGAGTTTTTAGAATTCGAATCCAAAAGTTATTCATCTTTCTTACTTACTTACTTACTTACTTACTTTCTTTCTTTCTTTCTTTCTTTCTTTCTTTCTTTCTTTCTTTCTTTCTTTCGTTGTATCATTTCTATCCTTTTTTATTTATTTATGTATTTCTGTCCTTTTCTTTAAGTTTCTTTCTGTATTCATTCTTACTTTCTTTCTGTTTCTTGGTATCGTTTCCCTCTTTTGACTATTTTTCTATCCCTCTTTCTTTCTTTCTTTCTTTCTTTTTCCTGCTAAGCTTTCTATCCGTTTCTTTCTCTCTTTATTCATTTATTTCCCTTTCTTTCTTTCTTTCTTTCTTTCTTTCTTTCTTTCTTTCTTTCTTTGTTTCTTTGTTTCTTTCTATTTCCTGGTATCATTTGCATCCTTTTCTTTCTTTATTTAAGTATTCTGTCCCTTTCTTTTACTTTCTTTCTTTATTCATTCCTACTTTCTTTCTGTTTCCTGGTATCCTTTCTCTCTTTTTTATATATTTCTAACCGTTTATCTTTCTTTCTTTCTTTCTTTCTTTCTTTCTTTCTTTCTTTCTTTCTTTCTTTCTTTCTTTCTTTGTAAGCTTTATATCCTTCTCTTTCTTTCTTTCTTTCTTTCTTTCTTTCTATTTCCTGGTATCTTTTCTTTTTCTTTCTTCATTTATTACTTCTTCTCCGTGTCTTTTTCTTTCTTTCTTTCTTTCTTTCTTTCTTTCTTTCTTTCTTTCTTTCTTTCTTTCTTTGCCAATGCTTTTTTTCACCTTCTCTCTTTACATCTTTTTCCTCCTTTATATATTTCGTTCCATGCATCTTTTCCCTTTCCTTTTATCATTGATTTTTCGCACTTCCCGCTCTCTACTTCTTCCATCTTTTTTTCTATTTCTATCCACCCCAGTTTTTCCCCCTTCTATATTTTCGCGGGCCTCCTTATAATAGACACCCAACAGTGAATTACTGAATTTCTTGTCGTGCAAAAACATTATTTCTTGTATTTTTTTTACTGAAGCAAATATTTCCAGTGATAATAAACTCTCGTTGTCATACTGTGTCGAAAGAAAAGAGCTGATATTTCAGTAATGAAAGTCTTTAAAATTCAGACGTCTTAGATTCCATTAAGATCCTACCAAGTATTATAGCCTATTGAGTTCAAAGAAGAAAAACATGTTATTCCTCCTCCCTACTAAAATATAATCTCATCAAATATAATATTCATTTAGTCGTCAATGTTACTATCGGATAGAAATGTTTCAATGAACAGACGTGTAGAAATCCATATTGATAGTTTTTACGACTTATCAAGCTTTTCCAGGTTTTTTAAAATCCACAAAATACTTTTAGATTTCAATAATTTTGGGGATAAAATAATGATTTTTACCGATACAAGTTATGCTAATTAAGCCATAGCTAAGGAGTGAAAAGGTGGATTCATTCATTTCTAAACGTTATTTGCGTGTAAGCAAATATAACGAACCCGGCTGGAATTGAAACTCGGCTCTCAGATTTCCAATTGCAAGCCATTATCCAGTACACCATCCGCACATCCAAGCTTACAGCACCTGTTATTCCCAAGCGGTTACCCATAGAGGTTCGACGTTGCTTAACTTCGGTCATCGTAGTGGAACTGCTGTTTCAATGTGTCCGTAAGCCTGCAGAGCTCTATAATGATTTACTCAGCGCAGCTTAAATGTGGCTCAAGACTGAAAGTATGGAACACCCTGTGAGGACCGAACTCACTAATCCCCGTCGAAACGTTACATGCAGACACCTATAAATTCAAACTGCCCAAATTAGTCATAAGTTGGAACTTTAACAAAAACGCGGTAGCTAAGACCTGAAATTAATTTTTGAAAATGACAGATGCCTGATGACAGATCTAATGTTTGTCTACGGAGACTTTTTTTGTAAAACATAATTGAAGAAAATTATGTGAGTGTTTCTTTTCATTTCATTTTTAAGTTCTCAGTAATCTTAGAAATTTGAGAAAATATTCTCCACAATCTAATATTTTATTGAAATTTAGGAACGTTAGCTTTAAATTTAATATAGATAATGCTCTTATTTTTTGATAATGTTGTGTATAGTGGCCCATACTTACAAAAATCAGGACGTTTATACACATACAAAAAATCCAAATTATTTTTAAAACATTTGTGTTTAATGATTTTTATGAAGCTATTTATAATTAGTAAATATAGTTTTCACTTAATAACTATATCATCTAAAAGGCTGAAATTAATACAGAATTTTAAAAAGATTTGAAACGTAATAAATTTTTTTTAATTCTTTTTTTTTAAATGAAAACAATTCTTCTATAAATTCAGTATCCATTAAAATTTTCTTTTACAGGAGAATAGTACCCTTAAATTAAATCATATTTATAAAACCAGTTAAAAGATTTTCTAATTAAATAATGCCATAGTTTCATTGCATTTTTTATTTTTCGATTCAGAGAAGATTTTCAGTAAATGGTGTTTCATTTTGGTAAAAAACAAATTGATTGTTTATTTTCCCGAAAGACTTCTGATTTTAACTAATATTAATATAAATAGGCTGAAATTTCAATTTCTCGAAATTTCATGAAATTAAGTTGGGGCAACAGATACATACCTACCTACATATATATATATACATATATATATATATATATATATATATATATATATATATATATATATATATATATATATAAAGAAAGAACAATAAGATATATAATCCTGTGTTCTTATTGATATTTTTTATTTTTACAAACTAGTGCTCAGTGTAAATTTACAGAGCATAAGATGATACAGAACTAATGCTTTTAATTTAATTATATAACTAAACTTGAAGTTTTTAGCTTCAGTTTTTGAAACATGGTTATTACTGTGTAGCGAAGAAAGCATATTTTAAATCAGTTAATTTATAATATATATATATATATATATATATATATATATATATATATATATATATATATATACACAAATATAAAAGTGAACATTGAAGTCAACACTCAGAGACGACAGGCTGTTTCATGCTGGACGCAATCGTCACGCCGACTGCGTCCAGCAGGAAACAGCCTGTCACCTCTGAGTGTTGACTTCAATGTTCACTTTTATATTTGTATTTACAGATGCTCTGACTCTGATATTGTGCACTTTATCCCATAAATATAGAACACCTTAAAACTATATTTCTTCACTCACACACACACACACACACACACACACACACACACACACACATATATATATATATATATATATATATAGAGAGAGAGAGAGATAGATAGATAGATAGATAGATAGATAGATAGATATATATAGATATAGATATATAAATAATTTAATTAATTTGTGAATAAGTCCTGAAAATTTAATTAAAGTCAGACAATTATTTCATTTTTTCAATATTTCCCAAAACAACGAGTTTTTAACGCAAAAAATAGTAAAATTTCTTATACTAATCTTTGGCCGCAAGAAAAAGAAGATTTTTAAACAAAATTTCGAACGTTCGAGAAAGGATTAAAAGATTTAATAAAATAATTAAAAAAAAATACTTTGGTATTTCCTCTTAATAATAACATAAACATTTAGGCGATAAAACTTTTTTTTTATCAAGTTTAGGGCCTTTTTACATTATGGCATGCTCCATTTTAGAAACTACTAATCAATGCTTACTTTCATCATCTCTCATCACAGGGCCTTTTTGTCAGAGAAGCAATACGGCTTTTGTTTCTTCAGATCAACAGCTGATGTACTAACGGCAATTGCGTAAAGAGTCTGTCGTGCTTTAGATAAAAACGGTGAAGTCCGGGCGGTAGCATTGGACATCTTGAAAGCCTTTGACAGGGTGTGACATCTAGATTCTTCTCCACAAGCTGAAAAGTTACGGTATCACCGAGCACGTTTTTGAGCTGATCCAAACGTTCTTATGAAATGCCGAAATGAAATTGTTCTGAACTGCTACTCGTCTACATCCTTTTGTACTAACGCGGGTGTCCCCCAGGGTTTCATCTTTGGTCCTACGCTGTTTTAAATCTTCATTAACGACCTTCCCGATGTCATCAATTTTCAACTTGGCATCTACGATGAAAACACGACCATTTACTTCTGCCTTGATAGTAACCTCGAAGGCTAAAACCCAGACTAAGTGTAACCAAACCTAAAACTCCCAACGGTGGAACAAGCGGATGATGATTCCAACAGATCTCAACGGTTGAAGAGGGCTACGCATGACGGACATATTGCAGAAGGCGTCATTTGAAATTCTAAGTGTCAGTGACAGTCCGTTGCAGTTTTATAACTGGATAGCGCATGTTTCGTTCTATATGGAAAGTAATGAAATCAAGTGTGTGGGTTACTTCTTGGCAAGTGAGGTTCACCTTAAACAAATTCAGAGTATCGGCACTTTCATCTACTCTGATTTTCTTTCACTTTCAACCAACACTTGCGAAGCATAACGGTTTTAAGGAATGACTGACGGGAACAAGTATTGGTGAAACTGGAAGCTTCTAGTCCCGAAGCTGTACGTTAGCGGCGAATTTAACATCAACGCCATTATCATAAAGGATGCAAAATTAAATTCTTGGATACGAGATAAAGCCGACGATGGCGAATAGAAATGTTCGTAACACGGGGATTTGTTTAGTGATATTTAATTTTGAAAGTACAATTAGCCAGTTATGTTCCATAGGTGATACATGCATAGGCGATCATGTATCTTTCGATACATGACTGATGAGGCAGATTTTTTCCCGCAGTAGGTTGCCATTTCTTTCTGCAGTAGACTAGTTGCCATCAAAGGCTATAGAACCCGGTCTGTCCTACTATTTACTCATAGCTGGAGGGAGAAGAAGAGGATTCATAACTTTCCAAAAGGTATTAGCACGAAAGTGAATGCAGTGGATTCGACTGGAATTCGAACTCGGCTGTCCGATTCCTCAATCCGAGCCGCTATCCATTACTCCACCACTACAATAGAATTTTTAAAACATCGAATGGCTATGGGAGAACAAGAAAGTAACATAAGAATCAAATGGGTCCATAGATAAGAAAGAAAAAAAAAACGGTTGAAAAGCAATAGTCTAAATTATGAAAAGTGCTACGACCTCGACATGATGTCGAAGCTATCAGAAACATGCAAGCTCTCAGATATATGCCACCGTTCTTAAGCTCAGTAGTGAAAATAAGACTTTGAGCGAGTGAAACTTGATGGTTTTGGCATACAGATAATCCTACTTTGAACATTGTGGACTACAGATTCACAAAGAACTGTACCAAATAACAGAAACCACATCACTTGAGGACTTCCAACAGCAGCAACAGATAAACTGGGTAGCACATGTGACCGGAAGAGAAAATAAGGTCATGATCAAGATGTTGACATTTCACACTACTTCAAATAAAAGGTTAGTAAATAAAACTGCTACCCGCGTGTCGCATGCGGTCAGTTTGGCTTTCTGAATGACAATGAGGAAAAATCAAGAACGTTTATTAAAGTTCAGTTTCCTCTCCTTATCACTTATTCACTCACACATTCTCTCATACATAAGGAAAATCTATGAAATGGATTAAGTCTGACAATTATTTTAGTATATTTTCCGTTTATAGATATAATTTATTTAAATAAATGTAATTAATACTGTTTTTAATTAAAAAACAAAACAAAACAAAACAAAAAAAAAAACCCCAGAGCGTTTACTTATATCAATAAAAATAACTTGTAAACGGAAAACATATTAATATAAGGGCTTGCACAAACAATGATTAACTACAAAGCTTATTGACTTTTCTATATTTTCGTCATTTTAAACCATTGGCGATTTTCACTAAAGGAGATCATACATGTAAACATCTTTCAGTTTATAAACAGAAAACGTTAATAATTTTTTCTCTAGAAAATTTTTTTAAGGCAATTCACCCCAAGTGAGGCGGGAGTATCACTAGCATGCAAGGGGTTACAGAGGATTGAGAACAAGAGTAAAGAGGTGTGTTTGAGGAAAGGATACAGAGAAGGACAAGGAACAAGCTCAGGGTGTCAGATGTCGATTGACATTACACTTAAGTATTTGAAGATAATAGTCATCGGGGAAGCAAGTAAGGGGAAGGGAGTTCCACAGATAGGAGAGCGAGAGAAGAAGCTGTTTGAGAAGAAGAGACGGTTACATTTAACCGTTTTGACAGTGAAAGGGTGGGACCGAGATGCCAGCCTGGTAGCTCGCTTAAACTCATGAAGTCCGAGAACCAGCGAAAGTAACTCGTCAGAACAGTTGTCGTGAAAATACTTGTAGAAGAGACAGAGGGAAGCCACGGCACGTCTGTGGGAAAGCGATTGTAGACTAGATGCCAGATCAAGACCTATCATATTGCATACTCGTCTCTGGATTTTGTTGAGGACCTCCAGACGTACAGCGGAGGTACCGGACCATATATGACAGCAATATTCCATGCAAGGACGGTTGGTTGATTTCTGGCACGACACAGAGAATCGTTATATTTTTTCTTTGTATGAATAAGAAACAAATCATACACAGCGGTGCATGAAAAGCGTACTGTTACCAGCGATAATATTATAATATTCCTGATGATATAATATAATATCATATTATAACAAGACTTCAATTATATTGATATAATATAACAACAATTATATTGATATAATATAACAAGACTTCAATTTTTCAATGATAGATAAATCTTTTCTCTAATAAAAATCAACATTTTCCCATCTCTAAAGCGGATGCTTACTTCTTTTTTTATGCGCCTTTAGAATGTCGGCGATCATGGTCCTCCACATCTTCTTGTCACTTTGTCTTTTTGTTATTTCTCCCAAACTTTGTTCTACCATCAAGTATGTTACACGCTGCTTTCCTCTGTCTCTCGTTACTGTCCTTTGAGTATAAGATTTTTCAAGCCGTCTTTCTTCATTACACGCTTCTTCCTGATGTTAAGTATGAGTTTCCATTTTGTTTCCATTCTCTCCAACTCTTGTTGTTGCTCACATTTTTGGTCCACTGTATCCGTAGTATCTCAGCAGCATCCCTTGCTGTAGTGAAAATGTCTAAAGCAATTTCAACGAAAAATTACCTTCACTCTTTTTAGTAGTATTTTTAGCAGTATTTTTAGTAGTATTTTTTAGTAGTAGTTTTTTTAGTAGTATTAGGTTGGTGCAAAAATAATATCGTTTTCTAACATATGTTACTATGTGAGAAAACGACATTATTTTTGCACTAACCTAATATTTTTAGTAGTATTTTTTAGTAGTATTTTTTTAGTAGTATTTTAGCAGTATTTTTTAGTAGTTTCTATCTTTCTACATGCTAAATGTGAACAAAAAGCATATTTAGCAAACAGGGAGAAACGTGCCCACATAATGACGAAATGTCAAAAGGATGTTTTTTTCCATGATACCGCTATTAACTACCTTCACTCCTCGGCAATATTTATTTTTTTTAAATAGCGATGATTAAAATTGTAAAACCTAAACATATGAAAATTAATGTGTATATTTTCTTTGTTCTTGAGAATTGGCAATAAAAATAATAAATAAGTATTTAATCAGATTGTTTATTTACAATATTTATTTATTATATCATTTCTTGGAATGGTTGACAAAACATCGACTAATTGCCGTCTGATTCGAACTTTATAAAATGGTAAATAATAAGGATTTCCTTATAGTTGGTTCACATATTTTTAATAATTTAGTAAATGCGAAGCTATCTACTCCTATTGCAACAAACAGGATAAAATCGGACAAAATTTCTGTTCAAACTTGATATTTTGGTAGCCGACTTATATATATATATATATATATATATATATATATATATATATATATATTACATGAATCATTCATGCAAAAAACAGATATTGAAGTTAATGATATAAATGGTGAGAATCAATCTTCGCAAACAAATTTAATAAATTACATTTACCCCGAACCTGTAGATGAATGTTATCATCCCTGTTTATAAATTCCAGTTGCATAAGGTCTTTTTTTAATTTTTTTACAAGCTTTCATCTGTGCATAAAAAAATATTACTAGACATATTAAAAATGGTCCCGCCATATGTGAGCACCTCTTAAATAACACAAGGTGTGCGGCTAACTTTAGTTGTGACAGGTTCCGTGTTCTGTCCCGGTCACACGCTTTATTTCACCTCAAGGTGCTGGAGGTACTTTATATCGGGTCCTGCAAGCCTACCCTGTGTAAACACCGTGAATGTTTGTTGGGGCTCGCTGTTATTTGTCTCTATCTCATTGTGTACATTTTTTTCCTCCCCATTTCCTTTTCATTGCACATTTTCTAGTGTTTTTAATTTAAATTAAATCTCCCGTGGAAGCCTGAAGAGCGGGAGCGAAACCGGTTGCCTCGTTTTTAATACGTCTAGTAATATTAAGCTTCACATTTTTATTTCTGTGATATATATATATATATATATATATATATATATATATATATATATATATGTAATTCTCAAAATACGTGTGTGTATGTATGTATGTATGTGTGTGTGTGATCGGATGTTGTTTATGCGTTTTCACAGTTTTCATCCAATTTCGATGAATTCTTTTGTTTGATAGATAATTCTTCAGTGCCAGTTTTGAGACCAAATTGTTTACGACAAAGGCTCTCCACTATTTCCTGTCCATTATAACTGTCAGCAACGTTTTACTATTTACTCTCTGTTCTTGGATATATATCTTTCATAAAATTTTTAATAAAAATAAATACTTTAAATTATTAGAACAATATTATCTATATCTATAATTCTTAAAATATGTGTGTATGTATGTGTGTATTTGTGTATGTATGTGTATATGCATTTCCACATTCTCTTTCGATGACATTTTTTTTTGTTTGGTAGATAATTCTTCAGTGCCGGTTTTCAGTCCAAATTGGCTGGAAAATATGACAACCTTGAATGTGAAAAATCGAAAACAAAATGATTTTTTACACTTTGCTCAAAAATCAATGGCAAAATTTAATGTCTGTAAAAAACAGCGTACAATCAATTTAGAGATTTGAAATCTAACAAAAGATTATTAGAATTATAAAAAAAATATATTATAAATAAAAATTTGCGTATATTATTATTATGTCTATCCATGGAAGAAGTTCCTTCCTTGCAATATTGAGAACGCAAAAACGGCTATTTTCAGGGTCATCCCCCTATTCAAATTGTTACCCCCCCCTTGGGAATGTGCCTCAGTTGCACCCAATTTTTGTTACTAATATTGATTTCGGGAAGGCTGACTCTAAACTTAAACTGCTCCAATTGAGCGGCAAAAATACCCAGTAATGAAACACCCGGGCGAAGGCGGGTTATACTGCTAGTGTATTTATATGAATAAAAAAAATCGTCAAATAAGTACTAGAAACATTTACAACAATTTAATACAAACATCCTACCTGGTGCCGGACTTTTTCCTATTTTCGAAACGAACTTTGATAAGAAAATTATATAAATATAGAAATGTCTTCCCAATACCAAATCAAACATCCCGAAACTCTATTTTTATTTTCTGTTGTTTGTTTTTTTGTTTTTTTTGCCTTCGGGTGTTGTGGGTGGGGGCTACAGCGTTGATATAAATAAACAAATAAATTCAAGTTTATGGTCTTTTATAAGCAGCAAAAATAAAATGGGCGTGTACCAGACGCCGTTGGTGGTCTTTTTAATGCTAGGTCTGTTCTGTAATCTCAAACCTGTCAAATTGGTACATACGTCCATCAAAGTTTGTTTGGTCTGTTTTTCTTTTTTTTGGTGTATGTGTGTGTGGGGGGGGTAATTTTAATATCTTTTTTCGTTTAGTATATTATTTATAGGTTTAAAATAAAATCACGGAGATACTGATTTCAAACTGTATTAAATCTTCTTCTTCTTCTTCTTCTTCTTCTTCTTTGTGTCGTGCCCCTTCGGGGTGTGGGTGATCACGACTCTCCCTAATTTCCAGTCCTTTTTAGCGCTTAATATTTTTCTTGTTGCTATCTTTCCTAAACCCTGTTTTGTCATCCATTTCTTGCTAGATTACTGTATACCTTGTTTTCCTCTGTCTTTCTTGCCTTCAATCTATCTTGTGAGTATCATATTTTCGAAGCCCTCTTTGCCCATTATGTACCCTAGAAATTTCAACTGTCTCTGGCTTATATTAAGTATAGGGGTTCTTTTTGTTTCAATTTTCTCTAAAACTTCGACGTCGCTCACATGTTCAGTATATGGTATCCTCAGCATCCTTTGTTGCTTCAAGGCTCTTCCTCACCTGTGAGGCAATTGTCCAGTATTCATTCTCTTATCGGAGGACCGATATAGCGTAACATTTCAATAGATAACTTACCATAATTCCTTGATCCAAAATTCCCATGATTCCACATCCTCGATATAGTAATCATAGTCTTATTCTAATGATCTTACAGTTACACTTTCAACGTATTTTATACCCCGCGCACGTTTACGATGTGGGCGCTCATGACACTCCACAACAACCAAACAATTGTACCTCTAAGGAATCTTTGTTTTAATACTGCCCCCCTCGTCCCTATCCTGGCATTCAATTAGGTAGGTTATGTATGTTTCCCTCTGTTTCATTCGACTTCACTATATCCAGCGATTGTCATGCTCTCCAAGCCTCCTTTCCTTAGTATGGACCCAGAAATTTCAACAAGTTCCTAATAAATATAAGTGACCTGTTGTTTTCAGTTACTTTAAAACTTCCTCATTGAAACCTTGTTCCGTCTATGGCATTCTCAGAATACTACTGTAGTATCACATCTCTATTGATTCAAGGTTCCCCTTCATCTATGGAGAAATTGTCCAGCGTTCAAGAGGATTTTTCTTGCATAGCATTCTCAGCATCCTTCTGTAGGGTGACATCTCCATTGGCTCAAGTATGTGTGAGAAAACTGTGTAGCACTCCATCGAATATCACTGTCACATTTTCCGTCGTCTCTTATGACATTTCGCAGATGCTTAAGTTTCTCTCTCTCTCTCTCTCTCTCTCTATATATATATATATATATATATATATATATATATATATATAACTTATATCTTAAAAATATTTCCCTCTTTCTTAAATAGCCACATCAAATATAGACGACAATATGGATGCCATTCATGGCGACCAATTTGTTCTTCTTATTCTTCTTCTTCTTCTTCTTCTTTGTATCGTGTCCCATCAATACTAAAATAATCTATAAATCTAATAGCTAAAAAAAAAAGACTAAAAATAATTGAAGCCATTTACAGCAGACACAATTTAAAAAAAAACGTCTCCAACCCAACATTCCCCAATGTAACAGCAAAATTGTCCAAATCGCGTAACTGCAAAATTGTTCATTTGTTAGAATAACATTTGAATCGTTGTATCTTAGAATTGATTAAAGATATCTTATTGAATTATCCGAGGTTTTTATAAAACTATTTGACTCTACTTTGAAGAATAAAAATGTATTTAGCTCTAAATTGAAATGGTTATCCCTATTCCTGTTGTGACATCTTGATTCAGTTTTCCTCTCTACTGTTCCCTCCATCTTAAACTTATTCACCATTCTCTTGATGGATCTTGAATGGAATTTGAATATGGAAGCCAGAGTATGAATGTTGGCACCATTACTGAAGGCCTGAATGATCTTTTTCGTCTCACCATTGCTCAGTTGAGAAAACAATGGGACTGACACGAAACGATTTTAATCTGTTCTCTTTCTAGCTAAATAACTCAAAGGGTTTTTCACTGATTCAAACGACAAATGGCGTCAAGATGGCTAAACGTCTTATCTGAAAAGCTGGAAAAAAAAAAGAAACACAATTAGTATAGTGTTTTTTTTTTTTTTAGATATTGTGGGATGGACAATTAGACTGTAACACTATTTGAACAATTTTTGCAGTTACACCCGGTATATAAGAAAAAAACGTGACCGATAGACCGTTATCGGAACATATGGCGGGAAAGTTTTCCTACGTTTCGTTAATATTCGACCCAATTCAAAATGCAGCGACACATTAAATGTACGACTTATGATACTCTTTATGCTCATTTATTAGGTTGTTGCAAAAATAATGTCGTTTTATCACATAGTAACATATGTGAGAAAACGACATAATACCAACATAATACTTATGTACTTATTATTTATATCGTTCATAAATTCACTAACTGCGCAGTCCTGATGATGAGTTGTGGGAGCCAAAAATTCGGACTCGGCAATTAAATTGATTTCGGAAAATTCTTACTACTGCAGCAGGCTGTTTTGCTAAAGAACATTCGTAATTTAGAAAAAAAAAGATGGTTTAACATAATAAGCAGAAAATATCTATAGTTTTCAATAAATCATATACTCTAATTTTATTTTTCTTCTTCTTTTTCTTCTTCAGATAGAGCTATGTGTATACGCACATATATATATATATATATATATATATATATATATATATATATATATATATATATATATATGTGCGTATATACATCCCCCTATCTGAAAGGAATCTTCAATATCCATTACATCGCAAAAGATACTGGAAGAATAGTCTGCTTTTCTTTTTATCGTTCCAGAAAGTACCAAACTCTGATGGAAGGAAGAAAAAGTTGTCTGAGGTGATTAAAAGATTAAATTTTGTTTTAGAGGCGTAAAAAATTACACGCCATTCCTTGCTCCGGTTAACCATTGATGGGGAAGCACTTGCCAGTTCTACTTTAAAAAGAATTAATTAAATAAAAATATATTTAAATATTGATTGATTGAATACATGGTTTCACAAAAATGAATCTTTCGTATACTATCAGTCATCGAATTTTGAAATACCCTCGCAGGGCCAAACCGCTAACCGTATTTTGTATATAACTGTGATCTCTTTGTCAAAAACAATAAATAATGATTTATTTTATCATTTTTATAAGTGGGTTGTTGTTCAAAATATAAATACAGTGTCACATCAATATCTGATTTATTAAAGAGTTATCTGTACTTTATTTTTATTTACAAGTGTCAGTTTTTAAATGTGCTCTTACGTCTTTGTTTACTGCTTACTACTATGTATAGGAGGCACGTTGAAGTAATGGATAGCGGCTCGGATTGAGGAATTGGAGAGCCGAGTTCGAATTCCACTCGAATCCATTACATTCACTTACGTGCTAATACCCTTGGGAAAGGTATGAATACTCTTCTTCTCCCCCAGCTATGGGTAATTAGCAGAACAGATCGGGTTCTGTAGCCTTGGATGGCAATTGGTCAATGTTATTTAGTGGTTTCACAGTGGAGGCTTGTATTTTGTATTAAGCCTGTCCTAAATAGGTTCGACGTACAAAACGTTAGGAACTTGATATAATAGGTAATGACGCAGTAATCTAGATGTGGTGGCTGATACTTTAATATCCGACTAACGGTCGTCCGACATCGACTGACTGACTGACTGACCAACTCTCTCCGACTCTCTCAGCAACTGCTACTACTCCTACTTATTATAGGTGGGAGAGTCTATTAACAATAGAATAGGTGTGTTTCACTATAACAGTCTACTGCAGAAAAAATGACAAAAAATGGCGGAAAATATCTGCCTCATCAGTCATGTATCGAAAGATACATGATCGCTTAAGCGTGTATCACGCATGGCACATAACTGACTGACTACGAACAGGGAAAAATGTCCATGAGTACCCTAGTTCAGTATTTTATTTTTCCCGACAAGCCAATCTGCACTTGTAAGGATGACAAATGCATATTCTTTTCACTTACACGGACAAATCCGACTGTATGTCAACTGGAAATTGTCGAAAAATACACATCGGCACGTCACATGTTACCAATTACTCCCAGAAACAGACAAATAAAAGACGTCAAAATCTGCAATGGGCTCTGAAGAAAAGAAATTGTTAGGAGAGGGATAAAGAAAAATGGTATGTAAGGCCTGTTGCAGGATAGGGTGTTGTTTTTTTTTTCTAAAGATAAGGAAATTCTAGCTTCGAAAAGCAAATGGAAATGGTTGCTTTTCGTGCTTACACATATATAATCCTCCCATCCCTGCGAATGCACACTCAAAAATATCAAACTCAGAACGAAGAGATATTTCAGGTTTTCACCACGCACGTATGCAAGACCCTACACACATGCGCGCGCGCCATCAAGCAAAATTTGATACAGATATTTTAAATAAGAATTACAAAAATACGCGCCTATATATATATATATATATATATATATATATATATATATATATATATATATATATATATATGAAAAGTGTGTGTATATAAATATAAATATAAATATATATATATAATTATTTATATGTGTAAAAATATATAGAAAATAGGAAAGAAATCGTTAGGTAAATGATCCCAAGTACTTTAGTAGCTTTCTTATATAATTATTTATATATAATATGTGCCGTACTTATTAGAAAGCTGGTATATATATATATATATATATATATATATATATATATATATATATATATATATATATATATATAATTATTTATATATAATTATTTAGTATAATATGTGCGGTACTTATTAGAAAGCTGGTATATATATATATATATATATATATATATATATAATTATTTATATATAATTATTTAGTATAATATGCGCGGTACTTATTAGAAAGCGCTCAATTTCAGAGATAGAGCTAACATATTTGGTTGGATTGATGTGAGTTTGTGACGCTGGGTTTCACGCTTTTGCGCCATTTGTCAAGGAATTTAAAGTAAGTGTCCCAAGGTGAAACACATACAGTTCCATACTTAATCTCAAAGTGTTTGTATTTCTCTTTTTAAGTTCATTGTCCAGATATAACTGCATTCTCTTTATTGGTCATCAATGTTGCATAATTTGCTGCGGCTACAAGTCCTTCTTGTTCATGCTTTTCAGCAATTGTCACTTTGAGGTGATTGCCACTCTTTCCTTCCATAAATTGATTCAATTTGGAAATCTATCAGGATATGTCCAATTAGTTTCAATTCCATTCCGTCTTCACGTTTTGGTCAAGTTCTTTGGCTGCTGTTTTTGTCTTACAAATCTCGATTCTTCTTTCCGTTTAAGAGTCAATTTTTGTTTGTAAATGGGGTAACGATGTATTACAGGTTCAAATTCGGCAGTGTTGTATATATATATATATATATATATATATATATATATATGTGACGTCCCTCGGTGTCGCTGCGCCAAATGTGACGTCTGCCTGGCCGCGCCCGCCGTGCTGTCCTAGTGGCGGCGCAAATTGTGACGTCACCCCGTCTGTCTCCGCGCCGTTGCCGTCGCCGTCCTATCCTGTCCTGTGACGACCAATGTGACTTGGTATTGGTCGCGGCACAAAATGTGACGTTCTAACCTTTTGCTGATTCGGATGGGAATCTGGTTAGATTCGGTATCAGCCTTGTCGTTCCCAGCTCGCCTCCAACGTCTGGTTACCGAAGTAACTGTTTTGATTTCTAGTCTAACCTACCCACGTTGTGATTTGATTTTAGGTAGATGAAATCAATCAGTCGCCGGGCCGTAATGCAAGTCGAGTTCGAACAAGGGTAATACCACACAAGTATATGTAAAAGAAAATAAAGTAATAACTCGAAAAGTTCAAATATGTTAAAAAAGATAACAATATTTTATATCTGGTTGCTGAATACAGGACTGCGTCTTTCTACCAACCCGCTTATATGGATTCGTGACACTTTGTGTTTGTTAGGCGAGTCTTAACATCTTGAATTGTTCTTTTAAGAAACTGGTTATGGTATCTTCAGGCGATATTCGTAAAACTTGTTTTGGTGGTGAGTCTAAGTCGTTCTTCAAAAATAAATTGTTCTTGGTTAGAAGTTGAGGTCGAGAATGCGTGGGTCTTAGGTCAGCTTCCTGCGAGGCGGGTCTTCAGAACTCTCAGCTCAACTGCAAACTGCAACTGCTTGCCTGTCTGTCTCCTTAATTCAACTCAACTGCCCTGCCAACTGCCGTCTTACTCGCTGCGACTCTGCTTATATGGACGCCGACCAAAACCGGGGTGGGTCTGTCTGGGTTTGAGGTTCCTTGATAATTCTAAATCTGTATTAAAGGTTTTTCTTTGTTTTTGGTCAGGAAAACCCATCACTTTCCATTTTTGGAAATATTTCGTCCTCTCAAATTCTTCCTTTCTCATAGTGGTATCTCACCCATACCCTCAGAGGGTGTCAACGGGTTTCCCTCTCTCTCACAGTGGCATCTCATACCGATCCCTTCAGGGGGGTGTCAACAGGCCTCTCCTCCTTCTTCACATGATTATCTTCGCCTACCGATCACGCCAGCATTCAGCAAATGGGCGCCCAGCAGAGTGGGTATGGCCAGACTAGCCTCGGTTAAAAAAAAATCTTGCTCAAAGAAAAAAAAAAAATCTTTTTTTTCTTTTTCTTTTCTTTCTTTTCTCCTGTCCGATAACAAGTCCTTAGACTCTTATCTTAACCGAATTTCATATGGAATTCAACGAGATTTTCGCCAATTATCAAGTGGGTGGTCATCTGGCGATCCACAGCCGTCCCGATAAAATAATCTTTTCCTTTTATCATAGCCAGCTCTGACACAAAACAGATGCTCCTCTCAATGATATTCTGCAGATAGTCAAAGGCTTAATCTTTCCTTCATGGTACTCTGCGGGAGGTCCAGCGACATTTTTTTCTTTTTTCGGTCAGAGCTTGACCTAATTAATTTTTATCTCCCAGCACCCTGCGGGACGCCCAGAGGACATTTTCTTTCGCGACCGAATTAATTTTTATGTCTTACTATTCTGTTTCGCAGGCCACTCGATCAACCTGAAATTTTTATCATTGTCATGGGCAGACTGCTGTCGTCCATTCGGTGCATGGTCATAAATCAAATTAAATCCAGTCTCTTTCTTTCCTCGAAAATGAAAATAAAATCTTACCACTTTTCTTTGTCAGAAAAATAACCTCGCTTAGTGTACTGTTCGTGATTGCTTCTTATCGCCTAAATTTAATTCTCGCCTTTTCTTTTTTTCTTCTTTCTTTCTAACAACCCTAAATAATGCCACAACCCTCCTCTAACCTATTCTGTCATTTACTCGTATATGTCACCTAAACCCAAACCCTAAATACCCAAATCATGCATCATGCATCTGTCCCATGCAATTCTATTCTTCTATTCTTTTTTACGGTTTTACATACAAGGTGATATTCCTTTCACCTTCTTCTGTTCTACATGCAAATGTAATGTTCTTTTCATCTTCTTTTGTTCCACATGAAAATGTAATGTTCTTTTTCATCTTCTTCTGTTCTACATGCAAATGTAATGTTCTTTTCATCTTCTTCTGTTCTACATGCAAATGTAATGTTTTTTTCATCTTCTTTTGTTCCACATGAAAATGTAATGTTCTTTTCATCTTCTTCTGTTCTACATGCAAATGTAATGTTCTTTTCATCTTCTTCTGTTCTACATGCAAATGTAATGTTCTTTTCATCTTCTTTTGTTCCACATGAAAATGTAATGTTCTTTTCATCTTCTTCTGTTCTACATGCAAATGTAATGTTCTTTTCATCTTCTTCTGTTCTACATGCAAATGTAATGTTCTTTTCATCTTCTTTTGTTCCACATGAAAATGTAATGTTCTTTTTCATCTTCTTCTGTTCTACATGCAAATGTAACGTTCTTTTCATTTTCTTCCGTTTTACATGCAAATGTAGAGTGTGCGTGTGCCTGTGGGTGCCTGTGTGTGGTTATTATAGCTTGTTTTTCTTGGTCAATGTTTTTCTCTGTGCTGTAGGAGGTTTTGCCGCCGCACGTGTCGGTTTCACGTCAGCCTCCTCCGTCGGTCTTTCTGCAATTTCTTCGCCGATTCTGTATGAGTAAAGAACACTGCTCGGCATCTCCCTCTCGAGTTGCTGCATGCTCATTTGATTACCGCTAGTTAATTTCCTCTTACTTCTAATTTTCCATATTGCCATACCCCCTATGTCTATAATTATGAATGTACCCATCATTGCCGACCAACTTATCGCGATCTGCTCATCATCTTCCCAAGCCATAACTTCATTTCCCAACGCACTTAACTTGTCCCTCAATTGATCCATATCGATCTTTTCTATCGGCTTCATTAGTACTGGCATTTTATTCAAGGTAACATTGGGGAATCCCCTCGCTCCCCCAACACTGTACAATTGACTAAGCTTCTGCCAATCAATTCTATGATTGAATCTTTCTCTTCATATCTTTCTTCTTCCTGGTAATAGGAGGGTAAGGAAATAGATATCCCAAATGCCGAAGATCCCAGGGGTAACTTTAACAGGGATAATGGTGGTTTTACTCTTAATGTCCTTGTGGACTCTCCCCCACATACCCTAGACAAGCTGATGGGTTTCTGTGTGGCCACTGCCCACACCCTGTCTGAAACACTGATAGCTTGTGGTAATGCCGTGTTTGTGATTGCTTATCACCTAAATTTAATTCTCGCCTTTTCTTTTTTCTTTTTAACAACCCTAAATAGTGCCCCCCCCCACACATATATATATATATATATATATATATATATATATATATATATATATATATATATATATATAGATAGATAGATAGATAGATAGATAGAAAAAATGTTCAGTCACTTACATTCCAAATAAGAATAGATTGATCTTACCCTTGATGTATGGATCCATATCTCTTTGTCTGACGATCGCAAAAGCGTGAAAACCAGGGTCTCAACATACATCAATCTAACCATATATATATATATATATATATATATATATATATATGATTCTATACTCATAGATTAAGAGAATTTGATAGTAAAAATAATTTTCCAAGTCTTCAAGTTATATTTAAATAATTTTGGGCCATTGAGTTTTTTCCCAGTTCCAACTTCCACTGATGTTTCGCTTAAAGATGTCTGCTGAGGATTCTTTGTTGTCCAACACCCACAGATATCTAACTTAAAACATCCGACCTTAACTGCTATTTAAACTAAAATTGTTTGCTGAGCGTTCTCTGAGATCTAACCACCACTGATATCTGACCTAATAGTGGAAAACTGAGCCGTAACTCAGCCTCAAATTCTACTGATATTTAACCTAGGGTTACTGAGCCTTATCCCTGTTTCAAATCACACTGATATCGTAGGAATGGTTATTGGGCATTCCTTGAATTCCAACTCACCATCTTTATAATACTAACAGTCTAAAAAATCTAGAGAGCCAGATCCTACCTACCAAGGTTTTTACCTAACGGATCTTCAGGGAACTACTGGCTAGGATTTGAGTGGAGTAGTTGTGGGTAAGGCTACTACGTATGTCACGCGTTGTTTTCCCTTGTCTATTTTACCTCTATTCGATCTGTGAGTATCAGATTCTCCAGGCCCTCCTTCCTCATTATGTTTCCCAGAAACTTCAGCTTCCTCTTCCTGATGTTAAGTATAAACCTCCTCCCTGTTTGCATCCTCTCTAAGACCTCATCGTTGCTCGGTCCATGATATCGTTAGCATCCTTCTGTAGAACCACATCTCCGTCGCCTCGAGTCTCTTCATCCTTGAAGTCCAACATAAACGTTAATTCTTTTTCTTTTTATGTGCCATGTCTTTTCAGGACGTAGGCGATCATGGCTCTCCCCACCCTCTATCCCTTGCAGCTTTCAACAAGTTCCTTCCCTCTGCTACATCCCTCGGATCAAGTTCTGTCATCCATTTGCTTAGGTCTGTCAGTTATTTCATACGTTGCTTCTCCTTGCCTCTCTTTCCCTCTATTCGATCCGTGAGTATCAGATTCTCTAGACCCTCCATCCTCATTATGTGTCCCAGGAGCTTCAGCTGACTCTTCCTGATGTTAAGTATAAGACTCCTCCTCGTCTGCAACCTAAGACCTCATCGTTGCTCACACGCTTGGTCCATGATATCTTTAACATCCTTCTGTAGAACCACAACTCTGTCGTCTCAAGTCTCTTCTTCATCTTTGAGGAAATAATCCAACATTCGCTGCCGTAAAGAAGGACAGATGTCACGTGATAGCTCAGTATTCTTTTCAATGTTACCATAAATGACAAACTATATGTACATTAATGCGTCCAGCAGCTGCAACATGTCTATGAACGTTTGGTCGAGAAGGGCCTTTGGCTCGTCAATAGGAAAAAAGTTGTTCTCTACAACAACGCAAAGCCACATACCTCACGACTAACACTTCGTTTAGTCTGTTCTACACGACTCACTATAATCGTCTGATTTTTAACAAACCAATAATTACCCTTCTCGATCGCTGCAATATGTCTAGAGGGAGAAGACTTTCTCTAATAAAAAAACAGGGGTCGAATTCCAGTCGAACCCATTAGATTTACTTACGTACTAATACCCTTGGGAAAGGTGTTGATCCTCTTCTTCTCCCCCCATCTATGGGTAAATAGCAGGACAGACTGGGTTCTATAGCCTTGGATGGCAACAGGTCTAGGAAAAGGACAACTCTGAATTCAAATCCTGCGGAGGGATGTTTGGGGACCTTGTGCCACGGAGTGCACCAGGTGTCTGTATTCGGCCTTCAAATAGTGTGGTTGGTTCTGCTCAAAACCCAGGAGCCCAGACGTGGTTTTGCCGGAAGGCAGAGTCTCGTCTGGGTTTCTCTCCGTCCGGAGGCAGAGAAGTCGACAAGCAATATTCCCAAATCCGAGATTTACTTGACCCCTCTACGCCACTGAGTCAGATTGTGACACAAGGTCAGTTTTTAACGTGGGGACCCGAGTGTTTCGCTGGTCTTAGCTTCTCACAGCCGGTCATACCACCGTCACGTAACAGATGTCACACAACGGTGAGAAAGCAAGGGAGGAGAGAAAGCCTCCCTCATGGAACAGATACTGCATCTACAGCATCCATCCCGACAGGAAAAACAAACTTCTTCTCTTCTATCAATCCTCTCCCCCCAGTCTTCCCAAACACGGTATTTACTTGACCCCCCCTTCCCCATGAGGTCAGGTTGTGACACAAAGTCGGTTTAATGTGGGGATCCCGAGCGCGTGCACCCGGGCAAGGAACAAAAATTCGCTGAGCCCCTGCAACCGTCGGTTGCGCTGGCCTCGGTGCGTGCACCGATCCTTCTCTCTAGTGCAATGAAAAGGCGCGGCCTCTGGCAGCTGTTCCCCATGGCCGGGCACCTCTCAGTATAATTCTCCTCAGTTGCAACTCTGTCCTTTGACGGAGCCGCCCCTGATCGCACTCTGTCCAAGGACAGAGAGACGGTGTTTACTCATTCCCCTACGAGAATGAGATGTTACACAAGATCGGATTAATGTGCGGACCCGAGCGCGTACACTCGAGCAGGGAAAAAAATTCCCCTCAGCCCCCGCAACCGTCGGTTGCGCTTGCCTCGGCGCGAGCACCGATTTCTCCCTCTTGTGCAATGGAAGGGCGCGGCCTCGGGCAGCTGTTCCCCAGTGCTGGGCACCTCTTCAGTATATTTTTCCTCAGTAGCCCCTTTGTCCTCAGACAGAGAAGCCCCTGAACGCAACTGAGAGATGATAAATAATACGATATCCCCCAAAGGAGGGATTTACGCGCTAAGTCTTCCCAAACAGAGATTTGGTGACAGACATAAAAAAAACTATTTTCATAACGGCACCCCACGTCAAATTTCCCCTTTCGTCACTACCAAAAGGCAACAATATAAACGGAAACATTTGATTTGAATATCAATTTTTAAAACTTTATTTTAATAAATACTTCATCCCTTTTATTTATTTTTAAGCAAATTTAAAACTTGCTACATATAAGCAATATTTCTGCTTATAAATTTTCATGTTTGAAATTAATCTTGTTTGTATAGAAAGATTTTATATATGTTTTGTCAAAATTCAGAAAAATATCAGTCTGTTTACGTTTAAAGAAAATGCAAAACCAACATAATCTTACTTTTAAAATTAACACCTAAAAAAAAAAAAAAAAAAAAATAAGAAAACGGATATAATAATGTAAATCATGCTAAAGATATTAGAATCTCTATAGAATTTTAGGCCCGGCAACGACCTTATTTCCTGAAGCGTTGTTGTCGTCTGCCATTTTGTTCCTGACAAGCTATTAATCAAGGAGGGAAAAATTTACGGAATTATTTAAATTAAATCAAAATTACCTATTTAATTATTATTCAACAATTATTATTTAAACAAGTAAAATATTAAATATGCTAAATTAATTTTTATTAATAAAATCCTTAAGGGATTATTGAAATAATCGAATTTTAATTTCATTTTCAAATTGTTAGTGTAAAAAAAACAAAAAAACAAGAAAAATATGATTAGAGAAATGTTTTTCTTTTACGCGCTGTATCCCTTCAGGACAGAGGCGATCACAGCTCTCCACAATTTCCTGAGTTTTGTAGCTCTGAGCAATGTTTGCCATTTTAGAAACCTTCCCACTATATCCATTTACACAAGGTCTTATGGCCATATCACATTGAAACATTGATTCCTGTACGATTACGAAAGTTAAGCAACGTCGAGCCTGGTCAGTACTTAGATGAGTGGCAGCTTGGGGATACCAGGTGTTGTAAGCTTGGATATCCTCGTGGTGTAATGGATGTTATTCTAACATTACATCATCCATTTATTCAGTAAGCGCATTTTGCACCGCCGATGTGGTCACCACTCCCCTCCATCTCACAATTTTGGTTCATGGAAACATTCAAGGCAGAATAGGGGAATGGCTTGCCGGTTCCTTTTGCAACGGGGATGTTGAGGTTAACTCGATCCTCCTCTTAGAAGCCGAAGGGGCAAAACCGACATGGCAGCACGTAAACATCTGAGTCAATAAGCATTTACCTGGTTTAAATGTTGGTTAAAGTTGGTCATTTATTAGTTTATAATTGGTTCAGGATAAGTAAATATTGGTTATTTATTGTTGTATCCTTAAAGAGATTACAAACAGACAAAGGTGGTACTCGAGTGAAAGGAACAGCAACACGGGCGTAGACGAAAGAAAGAGAGGTTTACTGTAAAAGAGAAATCACTACTAAAAGACAGGGAATCGGTTAGCAAGCAAGTAAATCCCGAAGCCAGTCTCAGGTATAACCTGTACATACTATATACATTTTGCCGCTGTGGTCACCACTCCTTTCCATCTTACAGTTTCGGTTCATGGTGACTTTTGTGATGTTATAGAACACTCGTTGCTGCTTTTGTGATGCCTACGAATACTCGTTGTCACATTCGTAATGCTCGTTGTAGTAGAGACTTTGTAATAGCGCATAAACTATAGTAACGCCGTTGAACAATGCTGGTGTCAGACGCCTTTTAATATCGAAATAGTACTTGCTCGAAAATAATAGCCCGAAAAGTAACCATCAAATAGTGATCCGAATAAAGAAATAGTATAGTGAATAGAGTAGAGAATAGCGGTCTGAATAGTAAGAGAGGATAGAGTAGAAATGGAGATCCGTATAATAATAGCGGATAGAGTAGAAATGGTGATCCTTATAGTAATAGAGGATAGAGTAGAAATGGAGATACGTATAATAATAGAGGATAGAGTAGAAATGGTGATCCGCATAGTAATAGAGGATAGAGTAGAAATGGTGATCCGTATAATAATAGAGGATAGAGTATAAATGGTGATCCGTATAATAATAGAGGATAGATTATAAATGGTGATCCGTATAGTAATAGAGGATAGAGTATAAATGGTGATCCGTATAATAATAGAGGATAGAGTAGAAATGGTGATCTGTATAGTAATAGAGGATAGATTAGAAATGGAGATCAGTATAATAATAGAGGATCGAGTATAAATGGAGATCGTATAATAATAGAGTAGAAATGGAGATCCGTATAATAATAGCGGATAGAGTAGAAATGGTGATCCGTATAGTAATAGAGGATAGCGTCGAAATGGAGATCGTATAATAATAGAGAATAGGGTAGAAATGGTGATCCGTATAATAATAGAGGATAGAGTAGAATTGGAGATCGTATAATAATAGAGGATAGAGGAGAAATGTTGATCCGTATAGTAATAGAGGATAGAGTAGAAATGGTGATCCGTATAATAATAGAGGATAGAGTAGAAATGGTGATCCCTAATTTAATAGAGGATAGAGTAGAAATGGAGATCAGTATAATAATAGAGTAGAAATGGAGATCGTATAATAATAGAGGATAGTGTAGAAATGGTGATCCGTATAGTAATAGAGGATAGAGTAGAAATGGTGATCCGTATAGTAATAGAGGATAGAGTAGAAATGGTGATCCGTATAATAATAGAGGATAGAGTAGAAATGGAGATCGTATAATAATAGAGGATAGAGTATAAATGGTGATCCCTATAGTAATAGAGGATAGAGTAGAAATGGAGATCAGTATAATAATAGAGTAGAAATGGAGATCGTATAATAATAGAGGATAGTGTAGAAATGGTGATCCGTATAGTAATAGAGGATAGAGTAGAAATGGTGATCCGTATAGTAATAGAGGATAGAGTAGAAATGGAGATCAGTATAATAATAGAGGATAGAGTATAAATGGAGATCGTATAATAATAGTGGATAGAGTAGAAATGAAGATCGTATAATAATAGAGGATAGAGTATAAATGGTGATCCGTATAGAAATAGAGGAGAGAGTAGAAATGGAGATCGTATAATAATAGTGGATAGGGTAGAAATGGTGATCCGTATAATAATAGAGGATAGAGTAGAAATGGTGATCGTATAATAATAGAGGATAGAGTATAAATGGTGATCCGTATAGTAATAGAGGATAGAGTATAAATGGTGATCCGTATAATAATAGAGGATAGAGTAGAAATGGTGATCTGTATAGTAATAAAGGATAGAGTAGAAATGGAGATCAGTATAATAATAGAGGATAGAGTAGAAATGGTGATCCGTATAGGAATAGAGGCTCGAGTAAAAATTCATATCCGTATAGTAATAGAGGATTGAAAAGAAATAGAGATCAATTAATCGCCAAGCTAATTTCTTATGCGTTTCCTCTATGCTCACGTGGTTACTTAATTTAATAATGGTATCGCCTGTGTCTGCTCATTGGCCATCTATGTTCAAACTCATGTGTTGGCAACGATGCTTTATTCTATATAACATTGACATACAAGGACGTATAGTGCAATGGCTTGCCGGTTCCTTTTTCACCAGGGATGTAGAGGTTATTCCATACTCTCGGAGGTGGATTTTTTTGTCTTTGAATTGGCCTTCTTTTGGCCTTTGCCTAAAGAGGTAAGACTTACAAGCCACTAGGTGGTTTTTAATTTAGAGTGTCCTACTCCTAGACACGGTGGAGTAATCGATAGCAGCTCGGACTGAGAAATCGGAGTAGCCGAGTTCGAATTCCAGTCACCTACTTGCTAATATTTCACACTACATTCATTTACGTATAAATTCCTAAACTGCACGACAGACTGGGTTCTGTAGCCTTGGGTAGCAACCGATCAAGGAGAAAGAAACTATGAATTCAAAACCAGCCTGAAGAAGATTGGACTACGTCAGGCAACTTGCCCAAGAAACAAGTCTACTGCAGTATACGTGGTGCCCTTACGAGCCTGATCGGTCAAGACAACTATTCTAGATCTGATCTGCTATTTTACCCGTAGCTTTGGGGGGGGGGTCGAAGAAATGGAATTATATGTTTTCCAATTTTTTTTCACCCCAAACAAAATAGGAGTGCCACTAGTACGCAGAGGGTTACAGAGAGTGAAAGTAAGAGAAAATACTGGGTATGGGGTGGGGGGGATTAAGGAAAGGATAAAAAAAAAAGAACGGGGATCAAGGCATCAGAAGGTTATTAGCACATAAGTGAATATAATGAAGTTGATTGGATTTCGAACTCGGCTCTCCGATTCCTCAATCCGAGCCGCTTCACTGTGCTCCCGAATTTTGCATAATCTATAAAACATTACTTTATCTGAATTGCTTTATCAGAATAATAACCAGACATGTTTCATCAAAGACGTTCAAGATTATTTGTTTTATAAAAAGCAAGAAGAATGTGACGCGAGAAATATTAGTTAAAAAATGAATAACATTTAATAAAACTTGTGAATAATTGCATGTTTCTGAAGGCATATGCGAGCGAATGCTTAGAAAATGGTGGCGAGTGAAAAGAGTTACGGATAAAAATTTAAGAAAAATAAAAAATAGCTTAAATTATTTTTTGCGCCTTGGGAGGCAATGCTAATCAATTACCGTTTCTATTTGAAGAATTGTCTTCAGATTTTGGAAATTAACAAGACGTTAATTGAATTGAAATTGAACAGGCACACACTTGCCCAACCCCGAAGGAGAATCAGAGCGAAGAATTTAGAATTTAGCCTGACCAACCATTTAGAAAATCAGGCTGTAGGCATTTGGCGGTAAAATGTAATTCTATACCCATGTGATTGTTTACAACAAACCAAATCTCTTCCTGTTCTTTTTTTGTTCTTTTTTCAATATTCTTCTTTTTCTCTCCCTCACTCTGTTCCTCTTTTTCTGTCTCTTTCTCATTATCTCTCTCTCTCTCTATTCCTCTTTTCTCTCTCTCTATTACTATTTCTCTCACTCATTATCTCTCTCTATTCCTCTTTGTCTCTGTCAATATCTATCTCTATTCCTCTTCTTCTCTCTCTCTCTCAATTTATCTCTCTATTTTTATTTTCTCTCTCTATTCCTCTTTTTTCTCTCTCTGTCTTTATCTCTCTATTCCTAATTTCTCACTCTCTATTCCTCTTTCCCTCGCTCATTATTCTCTCTTTATTCCTCTTGTTCTCTCTCTCTCTCTTACACTTTCTCTCTCTTTCTCTCTAATTATCTCTCTCTCTATTCCTATTTTCTCCCTCTCCGTTCCTCTTCCTTTTGTTCTCTCTTTCTATTCTACTTTCTCTCTCTCTCATTATCTCTCTCTATTTCTTTTTTCTCTTTCTCGATTTCTGATCATTTCTCTCTTTCTCTATTTCTCCATCTTTTTTTTTTTTCTTCTTCTTCTTCTTCTTTGTTTGGTATAAGGATAGCAACAGGGAACGAGAAATCGGAGAGCCGAGTTCGAATATCAGTCCAGTTCGAAAAACTCACTCACGAGCAAGTACTCTTCGGAACGTAATTAATGCATCTACTTCCTCCCATCTATGGGTTAAATAGTAGGACTTGTATTTGTAAAAATCTTTGTTATTCGCAAAAGATTGGTAATGCAATATCCACTCACAGAAAGAAAAATCTTACAACCCAAAATATGTTTCAGCATTTCATAACCCACAAAGGGTTGATAAGCCGCAAAAAAACAGATCAATCACTCCTATTGTCAACGTACTTTTTAAGGTTCCGAACTTTCGACCGGTTTCGTGCCTCGGTTACGTCTTTGGAAGGATTTTTCATACTGGGTTTTGAATGTTCGTTTTACTTTATTTAATTACTCTTTATTATTGTCGTATCATTCTGAAGAAGTGTTAGACGAAAAAGACCCCTTTAAAAGAACGCGTTCCGTCATTTTCAATGCCATATATATATATATATATATATATATATATATATATATATATATGTGTGTGTGTGTGTGTGTGTGTGAAAAGTGTGTATATATATATATATATATATATATATATATATATATATATATATATGTATATATAAAGAAAGAACAGTAAGATATATAATCCGGTGTTCTTATAGATATTTTTATTTTTATAAAATAGTGCTCAATGTAAATTTACAGAGCATTAATATTATAAATTAATTGATTTAAAATATGGTTTTTCGTTACACAGTTTTAGCCATGTTTCAAAAATGGAAGCTGAAAGTTTCGAATTTAATTTTGTAATTAAATTAAAGACATTAGTTCCATTTCATCCTCAAGCAAATTTTCAGCTTCCATTTTTGAAACATGGTTAGAACTGTGTGGCGAAAAAAAACATATTTTAAACCAATTAATTTATAATATATATATATATATATATATATATATATATATATATATATATATATATATATATAATTTATATATTATAAGCGTGGCACTTATTAGAAAGCGCTCAATATCAGAGATAGAGGTAACATATTTGGTTGGATTGATGTGAGTTTATGACCCTGGGTTTCACGCTTTTGCGATCGTCAGGCAAACTGATTAATTTTTTAAAAGTTTTGGGTTTATGTAGATTGCGTGTATTGGTGTTATTATGGGAGTGGGGGAATCATCGCCGTGATGTCATCGTGCTAACGCAAACATAGATGCTTGTACGTACACCCGATGAGGTACGCAGACATACACACACATTCGCTAGTCCGCCGGGGCTCATACAGATAAAACCATATGTGGACAGTATGGGATTTGACATATGTATGTATATGGCTG
Organism: Acanthosepion lycidas; assembly: GCA_963932145.1. NCBI lineage: Eukaryota > Metazoa > Mollusca > Cephalopoda > Sepiida > Sepiidae > Acanthosepion > Acanthosepion lycidas. The sequence continues at coordinate 39,195,570 of OZ010598.1, read as the reverse complement.
GTGCTGTACATACGGATTTGTATGTTAAAATGTTGAAAATTTCTCGTGAATGTATACATGTCAGCAATCAGAGCATTTTTCTATTTTTTCGCTGAATAATATTTCCTCGCATGCACGTATATATGTGTGGTGGGGTCTGTGTAAAATTATGATAGGTAAAAATTGCTATTATTTTTATTTTTAAAAAAATTTATTTGTTATTATTTTAAAGCTGGTTATTTGCTTGTTTTTGATGACTGTGTATATGTAACTGGTAGAAATTTCGGTTTGTAATCCTTTCGGTTATTTTTATGGTGGTATTAAATATGCTGGGGGAGGGGGTAGTTTACGTTAATAATTATAGCGGGTTTATATGATAATAGTAGCTGTGATGTGATAGTAATATTGTAAGGGTATATATATATATATATATATATATATATATATATATATATATGAAGAAATATAGATTTAAGCTGTGCTTTATTTATAGGATAAAGTCCTCAATATCAGAGATAGAGCGTATGTAAATATAAAATAAATATAAAAGTGAACATTGAAGTCAACAGGCTGTTTAATGCTAGACGCAATCGTCGGCCTGACGATTGCATCCAGCATGAAACAACCTGTCGCCTTTGAGTGTTGACTTAATGACTATTTTTTTCGAATGTTATATAATTATACTTATAACTTTATCAAAATACGTTTATTGAAGCTTATATTTTGGAATTATATAATTTACCTTTATATCCTTATTTTTCCTTGATAAAATGTTCTATGAAGCTTTAAAATAAAATGTTATTTCACATTTAGACCTTTTCTTAACATCGTCCTGATCTTTATGCTCGCTACTGTATATGTATATATAACTGTTCATTATCTCTCTCTTGTTATAGCCTCTCTTTTTCTGTTTGTTTTTTATGGAACTCCTCCTAGGATTTTGAAGATAGATCCCCGTAACCATATATATTCTGAAACTAGATTATCCAGGGTACTTGGATAAATATATTAAAATTTGGTCAAAGGCTGTCCCCCTCCATTCATTTTTTCCTTTAATATGAATTAAATTTAAATTTGAACAAATCATTCTATCAAATTATAGAAGGAGAAAGCCAGAAGATGGAGGATCAGTGAATAATATTGAAAGCAATCTTTTTACTCCACAAATTATAATAATGATTTAAAATCAATCATCATTTTCTTACAAAAAATGTGTGACACGCAGCAAGGCGCGGGTAATTCCGCTAGTGTGTGTATATATATATATATATATATATATATATATATATATATATATATATATATATATATATATATATTTCACTGATCATTATCTACCTATCTATCTCTGATTGTCCATCTCTCTCTCTTTCACCCCCCTCTTTGTCTATCCTTGTGCATATAATTTTATCTGCTTGAACGTGTTTATTTCTTTTTCTCTGTTTATTTAACTGCTTCTCTCTTTGTCTATCTGTCTGTCTCTCTGTCTCTGTCTCTGTCTCTCTCTCGCTCTCTCTCTCTCTCTATATATATATATATATATCCCACCCTGTTCATTATCTATCTATCTTTGATTGTTCCTCTCTCTCTCTCTCTTTCTCCCTCTCTTTGTCTATCCTTGTGTATATCATTTTAACTGCTTCAACCCTGTTTCTCTCTCTCTCTCTCTCTCTATATATATATATATATATATATATATATATATATATATATATATATATATATACATATATATATATATATCCCACCCTGTTCGTTATCTATCTATCTATCTATCTATCTATCTATCTATCTATCTATCTATCTGTTCATTTAATTCTTCACAGGTTAATTTATCCATCGATCTCAGTTTTGTCAAACGAGACTTGATCAAAAAGTATTGGGGTCTGTTAATTCCTGAATTAAAACAAGCCATTTCTGATACATTTTCTTCATTTGATGTATAAATGTGTCAAAAGGCTCTTAGAAGTCTTGCTAATAGGGTTCAGCGTTGTACTGAACTTGAAGGGGGAGCATTTTGAATTTATTGAAGAGTTTGTCAATCATAACAAATCACGTTCTTTCCACGTGACAATACATATTCTTAAACTGGTGTAATTTATTTTTGTTCTATAAAAGTTAATAAATAAAAAAAACGGTGCTAATTTTCCCGCAGCCTAAATTTCATTGAAGTCTATCTACAAGGTAATGCGATTAAGAATTTTTGTTTGTTTTTTTTCTTATATACAAAAAACAGTCACCAGGATTCAGACACACTTCCACACTAACGTGACAAACCATGGTCACGTGATACTAGTCCACCAATGAAAATAGAACAGATAAAATTTGAAATACCGAAACATTCCCCACATGTTTTCTCATTCCAAAAATATCTGATGTAGTTGCAATAAAACCAGCGAAGCATTTCAAATTTTCCCATTTGTTCCTTATTTAATCACTGTCAGATTTAATCAATTTTTTTAACAGATATATATATATATATATATATATATATATATATATATATATATATATATATATATATATATAATAAAAAGGCTTAAACACTAATATTCCATGGTTATAATTTATTCCATTGGAATCGTAAATTTTTTGAATTTGTAGGTCTGATGAATTGGATCGTATTTACGATTCCAATGGAATAAATTATGACCATGGAATATTAGTGTTTAAGCCTTTTTATTATATCCTTACTCTGTCCTGGACATTGAGTTCTACCTGGATTTCTATCCTCTTGGAATTATTTTTTATACAAAAACATATATGTATGTATATGTATTTTAGATATATTATTGCATATGTATGTGTATATTTATCACTAATATTATCTATCTATCTATCTATCTATCTATCTATCTATCTATCTATCTATCTATATATATATATATATATATATATATATATATATATATATATATATGTATCGAGTCATGTTCTTAAATAGCCACGTCGGATCAAGTCTTTTAATGGATGTCACACATGGCGCCAAACCCGTTCAAAAATATCTTAAGTGTCTAAACAGTTTTTAAGATCAGGGCAGTATTAATAGCAAACACGGAAAAGAAACTACAAGACCTTCTACAGAACGTAGCGAAGGAAAGCGAGAAGAAAGGACTAAGTATAAACTACAAGAAGACAGAATGCATAGTTATCAGCAAAATGCAAAAAATCAGGGATACAAAAATCAAAGAAGTCCATAAACTTAAATATCTGAGAAGTGTTCTAACAGACGACGGAAAGCGAATCACACAGATCCGAAAAGATAATTGGTTTGGTTTGGTTTACGTCATATAAACAACTCAATGGGTTATTTAATACCGACAACTTTTTTTTTTCTGGTAATATTTTGTTTTGTCAAATTTCTGGTAATATTTTTTTCCTCAAAAATGTATAGCTGGTAATATTTTTCCTAAATAAAGGATTGCTGGTAATGTTTTTTTTAAAAATATATTGCTGGTGATGGTTTTTACTTCTTAGTAACTATGTCCAACTTGTGAAACTGTTGTCTAACGTTATTGAAATTTTATTTCAGATTAGACACAACTTTTGAAATGGAATTCCAAGTAAATGAAAATGATTATGTTCAACATCTTCTCTTTGCTTTTAATCAAGGTCACAGAGTTGCTCAAGACATCAGCGTGGTTTGTTTTGTTTCGCAGCATATCAACCTCAATAGGTTGTTTCATGCTGAGAACTTTTTTTTTCCCTGATATATTTTATCTAGTCTAAAATCTATTTCTGGTAATATTTTTTTCCTCCAAAATGTATAGCCGTAAGTAAGATGATAAACTACATCCGCGTCCAGGGTATGACGATAAACTCCATCCGCGTCCTGGGTATGACGATAAACTACATCCGCGTTCAGGGTAAGACGATAAACTACATCCGCGTCCTGGGTATGACGATAAACTACATCCGCGTTCAGGGTAAGACGATAAACTACATCCGCGTCCTGGGTATGACGATAAACTACATCCGCGTTCAGGGTAAGACGATAAACTACATCCGCGTCCTGGGTATGACGATAAACTACATCCGCGTTCAGGGTAAGACGATAAACTACATCCGCGTCCTGGGTAAGACGATAAACTACATCCGCGTTCAGGGTAAGACGATAAACTACATCCGCGTTCAGGGTAAGACGATAAACTACATCCGCGTCCTGGGTAAGACGATAAACTACATCCGCGTCCTGGGTATGACGATAAACTACATCCGCGTCCTGGGTAAGACGATAAACTACATCCGCGTTCAGGGTAAGACGATAAACTACATCCGCGTCCTGGGTATGACGATAAACTACATCCGCGTCCTGGGTATGACGATAAACTACATCCGCGTTCAGGATAAGACGATAAACTACATCCGCGTCCTGGGTAAGACGATAAACTACATCCGCGTTCAGGGTAAGACGATAAACTACATCCGCGTCCTGGGTATGACGATAAACTACATCCGCGTTCAGGGTAAGACGATTAACTACATCCGCGTTCAGGGTAAGACGATAAACTACATCCGCGTCCTGGGTAAGACGATAAACTACGTCCAACAGCAAGGCCTCTGATCAGGAGGTTTTCAGGAGCGTGGAACCAACTCTTAATTGTTGGTGTTCCGAGGTCCACCCTGACCGGGGGTGGTAGCACCTGTTAGGGTTCCAGCTATGGGCAAATAGTTAACCCCTAAACTGATGTTAAATGCATTAAGAAAGTGAGAAAATAGGTTTTAATACCAGAAATACTTTGTAAAAAATTATTACCAGAGATACATTTTTGAAAGAAAAAAACAACAAAAAAAAACCCCCAAAAAACAATTACCAGCAATATATTTAAAAAAAAAAAAAATTACCAGCAATACATTTAAAAAAAAAATATTACCTGCAATACATTTTAAAAAATAATATTACCAGCCATAGATTTTTGACAAAACAAAACAAAAAATTAAAAATTCAATCAAGAGCAGTACTTCCTGCACGGTCAATGAATGCCGACTGTTTCCTTATAGGGAAATGTCTAATATTAACCTTACCATTACGTACATACATTGATTCGTAAAATTGATGTCATAATAAGTGTGGATTCACTCACTAGGAAATACCGAATGAAATTCAACGAAAGCAAAGAGGGTAATACTAAAAAGGAACGAGACTAGATATCCGGAGACATAGACATCAGAACACCAGAACAGTATATTCTCGTTGATTAGTGTTCAGTCCGTAATTTCCCCAAGATTACCCGGATTGAGAGCGGCCTGAAGAAGGCCAAAGGGTAAAGCGACTGAAACGTTATGATTATAACAACAAAGATGAAGATATTAGCCCGACTGTAAATAATGTAAAAACTTCACCATCTCACGCACTAGCCTCCATCTATCTATCCCATAATAGTTGCTATATTTGCATACACATTTCGCTCCCTGTATCCCATAATAGTTGCTACATTTGCATACACATCTGGCCTCCCTCTATTCCATAATAGTTGCTACATTTTCCTACTCATCTTGCCTCCCTCTATCCCATAATAGTTGCTACATTTACATACTCATCTATTCCATAATATTTGCTCCATTTACATACACATCTGGCCTCCCTGTATCCCATAATAGTTGCTACATTTATATACTGATCTGGCCTCACTCTATCCCATAATAGTTGCTTGTTTTTCATAAACATCTAGCCACCCTCTATCCCATATTACTTGCTACCTTTAAAAACACATATGGCCTACTTCTATCCCATAATATTTGCTACATTTACATACGCATTTCATACGCGAAATGTAATAACTATTATGGGATAGATGACATCTTTTATGTGCCGTCTTCCTTTAGGATATGAACGATAATGGCTCTCCACAATGTTCTGTACATTGTTACTCAAAGTAAATTTTGCCACTTTGCTATCCATCATTCTTACCGTTCTGTTTGTTATTCGCGTAAACTTGATAACGGGATTTCTGACTTTATTCCCCGTTAACGTCGAGCCTGTTTAATCCATAGATGGGTTACCGCTTGGGAATACCAGGTGTTGTGAACTTCGATGTGAGGTTGGTGTTATGGATAATGACCTGTAATTGTTAATCGGGGAACCGAGTTCTAATTCCTGTTGGGTTCGTTATATTCACTTAAATACCATTGGGAAAAGTCTAAATACACTTCATCTATGGGTTAATTAGTAAGACTTGTATCACTGAAACCAGTTTTATCTAAAAAAAAAAAAAAGTCTTAAAATCTAAAAATATTATCTGCTTTAAATAACCTGTAAAGAGTTGATAAACCGTAAAAAATATGAATCGATCAATTAACGCTCCTCCTCAATATTTCCTATAGCTGTTAACTTTTACAGTCTCTTTTTTCTTATTTTCTGATTTTATGTATATGTCTCCCTCTAGTTTCGATTTTCTTTAGAACTTCCTCGTTGCTCACGTGTTCTGTTTATGGTATTATCATCACCAGCCTTAGTAGTATAGAAAATTATAGTTTTGTTATTTGGTAAATCTGGTGATTCTATTGAGACTTATGTAACAAAGTTGTTAATCCGCAAAGAATGTTTACCACAACGGAACGACATCATCATTTCTTATTTATTTATTTTTTTACTAACTCTTTTTCATTTCTCTCTCACGACCGGTCTCTCTTTCTGTCTATTCTTTTCTTTTTCTCGGTATTTACCCGAGGGCCTCCCCCACAAGGCAGGATGTGGCACAAGGCCGATTTTTAACGTGAGGCTTTATTAGCGCGTGCGCTCGGGCAAAAATTTCTCCGTAGACACGGCGTACACGGTGTCGGGTGGCTGTCTACCTCCAGAGACGAGACTCTGCTCTGCAGCATAGCCTCGTCTGAGTTCCTCTCCGCCCGAAGGCAGTTTCGACAAGCAGAGTAGCGATTAATCGTTAACTTCTCTTCTTTTCTTTTTATCGCCTTTTTCTCCTTTTCTCTCTTTTGAGCATTTCAACATCTCTCTCTCTCTCTCTCTCTCTCTTATGCGCATGTTCCCTTTACTTTTTCGTTTTTCCTTTTGATTTCTTTCCCTCTCTCTCTTACTATCATCTCTCCCGTTCTCTTTGTGTCTTTTCTTTTTCTCTCTTCTGAGCATTTAAACATCTCTGTGTCTGTCTGTCTCTGTCTCTCTGTCTCTCTTATGCACATGTTTCCTTTACTTTTTCGGTTTTCCTTTTGCTCTCTCTCTCTCTTTCTCGCTCTTTCTCGCTCTTTCTCTTATGCACATGTTCCCTTTACTTTTTTGGTTTTCTTTTTGATTTCTTACTCTCTCTCTCTCTCTTACTATCATCTCTCCCGTTCTCTTTGTGTCTTTTCGTTTTCGGTCCCCCACTCTCTCTCTTTCGCACATACACACACACAAACTCTTTCGCTCTCTCTCTCTCTCTTTCTCTTTTCACTTTCTTTTCTTTCTCTAACTCTTTTTCTCTTCTCTCTCTTGAGCCCCCAAAACTTTTCCGCGTTTTATCTTCCTCTCACTTTCTTTTTCAATTTCTTTTCTTTTTTCCTCTTTCTTTTTATGCATTCTCTCTTTACATTTTTTTTTATCTCACTTTTTCTCCTTTCCCTCTTTTGAGTCACCCACAATCTAACTCTGACCATAATTTATTTGACTCTCTCTCTTTCCCTTTTTCTTTCTTTCTTTCCTTCTTTCTTTCTTTCTTTCTTTCTTTCTTTCTTTCTTTCTTTCTTTCTAGCTCTGAAACACAATTCTCGAACTCTTTCTTTCCATTTTCTCTTTCATTACTTTTTCTTTCTCTCTCTCTCTCTCTCTCTCTCTCTCTCTCTATTGTTTCTCTTTTGAAACCCTAAACATAACCCCGTCTCTCGAATACACACTCCTTCTTTCTTTCCTTTGTATGGTTTACGCTTTATCAATACTAAGAATATAACATTTACGGATCTTAATGTACCTGACATATCAAAGACATTTGTATTCGTAATATGCCCTCAATTCCCGCTTCATTCATTCATATCTCGAACTGCTAATTCTGTCTTTCATTCATTCATTCAAATTCTATTTCTTCTCAGTAGTTGGAAAATCTTCTCTTCTTTACCCGCCAATATTTCTTATATTCCATTCTTTTCACTATAATTCGACCATATCTCGACGAAACCATATAATGGTCATTTGAGTGTACTTGGCCAAAACGATATTAGGTACAAGGACGAGTAAAATAGTCAATGGAAATAGTGATAACCATTCACCCCACAAATTCAGACAGAAATCATATGGTCAGCATTAACAAGGTCAGATAGATAGATAGATAGATAGATATGAACAGCGTTGATATATATATATATATATATATATATATATATATATATATATATATATATATATATATAAAGATAGATATGTACAGGGTTAAGATAGAAAGATAGATAGATAGATAGATAGATATGTATGTAGAAGGTGAAGATAGATAGATAGATAGATAGATAGATAGTGATATAGCAACAAATATGAGGATATTTAACTGAATGTAAATAATGTGAATAATGATAACTCCCCACCACACAAATTAAAACAGTCAGTCTATTAAACTGAAAGAAGATAGAACGCAGGTCATCAGTAAAAGGATGAGCCCGAAATGCAATTTACAGGCCGGGGACACTAAAATCAAGCATGTGTGGAAATTTAAATATCTGGGAAGCGTTTTGACAGAGAACGGCAAGTGCGACACAGATCTGAAGACATATTGGAATGGCCAAACATGCATTCCAAAAGCTAGGCAGAGTATTACGAGACAGGAGGATTTCTTTGGTAACAAAGAAAAGAGTACTGACCTGCTACGTGACGTCTGTCCTCCTTTACGGCATCGAATGTTGGACGATCTCCTCAAAGATGAAGAAGAGACTCAAGGCGACGGAGATGTGCTAAGGATACAATGGACCGAGCGTGTGAGCAACGCCAACGTTTTGGAAAGGGTGGAAACAAGGAGGAAGCTTATACTTAACATCAGGAAGAGGCAGATGAAATTCCCGAGGCACGTAATGAGAAAGGAGGGCTTGGAGAATCTGATACTCACAGGACGAATATAGGGAAAGAGAGACAAGCGAAAGCAACGCGTGGCATATCTAGCGGGCTTAAGAAAGTGGATGACAGAACAGGGTCTGGGAGAAGTAGTAAAGGGACAAAACTTATTAAGAGCTACAATTAGATAGGGCGAAGTGGAGAGCCATGATCGCCTACGTCCTAAAGGGACACGGCACATAAAAGAAAGAAGAAGTCTATATTTTATATGTCATATCATGGTGCCATCCTCTTGGTGCAAGGGTTCACAAGCAGCATTTGAAAATCACTAGGCTTACGGTTATATCAGGTTGAAACGTACGATCACTGAAGTTAAGCAACGTTGATTCTAGCCAGAACTAGATGGCTGACCGCTTGGGAACAGCTGTAAGCCTGGACGTCCGGGTGATGTAACGGATAACGGCTGGCAATTGGAAATCGAAGAGCCGAGTTCCAATTCCAGTTGAGTTCATTATATTCCCTTACGCACAGGTACCCTTCGAAAAGGTAAGACTCTACCTCTTCTTCCCCACGGAATGGGTTAACTAGTAAGATTTTTATCAGTGAATCGTTATCATCTCCAGAAATGTTTTACAAACTAAAAATATTTACTGGCTTTAAATAATACTAGCAGCATGGCCCGGCGTTGCCCGTGCTTGATTCAAAAATCGTACGACTCATACAGCAATTGCTATCACTTGACTTAAAATATTTTTGCCCTTCCTTGCCTTTAAAGGAGTGCCCTTTGCCGTGCTGATGTTGCTACATGCCTTACTTCTCACACTGCGAATTTTTTCTAAGCTCTATACTAAACATTAAATCTGTTACGAAAAAAGAACTAAACAAAATGAACACAAAACGATCAGCTTTAAAAAAAGGACTCGTAACTGGAAAAACCGAATGAAAAAAGAATGTTAACAACAAATACTTTTTCACACCCAACCCAGTTCTGCGGAATCACAATAAACGTTGAGTTTAAGCAAGTGAATGAGCCAATTGGAGTAAAGTGCCATGCAGATTTAAATTTTTCCCACTTGTGACGAATGCAGCTATCGATTTTTTTTGCATGTTAGCATGCTAGTTAACATTCGCGTCAGTCAGCTGTTGGCTCTCACACTGGCCAATAGAATCTTCCTGCCTATTCGTGGCAGCCAGCTATAGGCTCTCACTCTGGCCAGTACAAAATGGCCGCAAACTACATGAAAAGTGCCGTAGAAGCATGAAAAAATCGATTATTTCCACTATCGATGGGAGTTGGGAAATGCAAAGTCGGTCTTGACCTTTCCACTAACTTGGAGCATGTGCATGTAAATTTTGGTGCAAATCCGTCGAAAATTACGGCCAAGTATTCGTTACCCACACACACACACACACACATCCTGCCTTTTATAGATAGAGATACAAATGTTTGATAAGCTGTAAAAAAATCCCCAAAACAAATCATCATTAAAACTATAGTTCTCTTCTTGAAGGTATCACAAATTGTTTGCTTTTATTATTTCTTTACAAGGGCGTCTGGAGCTTTGGCTCAATGGTTAGAGACTCGGGATCTGAAATCGGTGAGCCGAGTACGAACTCCAGTTGCAGTCACTTTCGCACAAATATCCCCGGGAAAGTTATTAATTCACCCTTTCTTTTCACAGCTACGAATTAAATAGTAGTATAACCTGAACTCATTAACAGTGGCTGGCAACCAGTATAAGAGAAGGAAAACCATATCTGCTGCTGGATGGACACGTACTTGAACGGTAACTCAAGGTTAGCATGCTGGAGCTGCTTATTACCAGTATTGAGTTCAATCTTCAAACGGTGCTCTGTATTTATGGCCTTGTACCATAATTAACTATGCATTTTATAGCACCTATGCGCCGTTTGATGGTTAGTACGTGTCTGGTTGACCATTACTCCTGACCAAGTAGGTTTTGCATTGAATTCCTCCGGCTCCCTTGAAGGTAAGTTCGGTAAGTATCAAATTTTCTAAGCCCTCTTTCCTCAGTATGTGCCAGAGAAATTTGAACTGTCTCTTCCTGATGTTAATTATAACTGTCTAATTTGTGTTTGAAGATTGAGTAAATGGATGATGGAGAAGGGTTTGGGGGAGATGGCAAAAAGACAAACGTTATTAAGAGCTAGAAAGGACAGGAAATTGTGGAGAGCCATGATCGTCAACGCCCTGAAGAAACATGGCACATAAAAGAAGAAGATGAAGAAGAAGAAGATGAAGAAGAAGAAAAAGAAGATGAAGAAGAAGAAAAAGAAAAAGAAGATGAAGAAGAAGAAGAAAAAAAAGAAAAATATGAAGAAGAAGAAAGAAGAAGAAGAAGAAGAAGTAAAAGAAGAGGAAGAAGAAGTAAAAGAAGATAATGAAGAAGAAAATGAAGAAAAAGAAGAAGAAGAAGAAAAAGAAGATGAAGAAGAAGAAAGAAGAAAAAGAAGAAGTAAAAGAAGAAGAAGAAGAAGAAGGAAAAGAAGATGATGAAGAAGAAGAATATGAAGAAGAAGGAGAAGAAAAAGAAGATTGTGAAGAATAAAATGAAGAAAAAAAAAAGAAGAAAAAGAAGAAGAAGAAAAAGAAAAAGAAAATGAAGAAGAAGAAAAAAAAAAGATGAAGAAGAAGAAAGAAGAAGAAGAAGAAGAAGAAGTAAAAGAAGAGTAAGAAGAAGAAGAAAAAGAAGAAGAAGAAGAAAAAGAAAAAGAAGATGAAGAAGAAGAAAAAGAAGAAAAAGATGAAGAAGAAGAAAGAAGAAGAAGAAGAAGAAGAAAAAGAAGAAGAAGAAGAAAAAGAAGATGATGAAGAAGAAGAAAAAAAGAAGATTATGAAGAAGAAAATGAAGAATAAGAAGAAAAAGAAGAAGAAAAAGAAGAAGAAAAAGAAGATGAAGAAGAAGATGAAGAAGAAGAAAAAGAAGATGAAGAAGAAAATGATGAAGAAGAAGAAGGAAAAAAGAAGAAGAAGAAGATGAAAAAGAAGAAGATGATGAAGAAGAAGAAGAAGAAAAAGAAGAAGAAAAAGATGATGAAGAAGAAAAAGAAGAAGAAAAAGATGATGAAGAAGAAAAATGAAGAAGAAGTAAGATCGATCTTCACCTGGTGCCCCATAGTCGTGTTCTTGTGGCAAAACGAAGCGAAATAACTTCTTCTTATGTACCGTCTGCGTCTAACGTTGGTGATCATAGCTCTCCACAGCTTCCTATCTTTTGTAGCTCTTAACAACGTTTACCATTCCTGTTTGACATTCATTCAGACAAACCCGTTGGGCAGGTTACTCGCAAAATCCCTCTGCCAAGTCTCCCTTCGATATGCCCTGTGAGTGTTACATTTTCCAAGAACTGTTTTCTTATTTTGCGTCCCAGAAATTTCAAGTACTTTTTTTTTGTATATGTGCCAATCTAGTTCAAATTCTCTTTAAATCGTATTCATTGCTCAGGTGTTGTGCGTAATTCGGTTCTCTCCGTTCGTCTGGTGAAACTTATTGGACTGTCGCTTGGGAGTCTCTTTCTCATCTATAAGGAAATTGTTCGCTATTCAATGCAATTCGTATCATTTCCCATTTAAATACTATGATTTGTTTCCTTGCCAATTTACTTTTTCTTTATTCTGAGTGTCATTCATTCAGCAAATCCGAAATTTTCAAAATAATATTATGTTTACAATTAAAAGGAAGAAACAAATATTTCTCTAGTGACTTCCATTTTGTTCTCTTGTCAGGTTTTTTTTTATGTTTTCTTTCTTTGTTTTTTCTTTATTTTTCTTTCTTTCTTTCTTTCTTTGTCTTTCTTTCTTTCTTTCTTTCTTTCTTTCTTTCTTTCTTTCTATAGCTTTATCTTTACCCGCGCACTAATTTTCCCCTTTTCTTTCTTTCTTTCTTTCTTTCTTTCTTTCTTTCTTTCTTTCTTTCTTTCTTTCTTTGGTTTTTTCTTTCTTTCTGTGTTTGTTTCTTTCTTTCTTCCTGTTTTTCTTTCTATCTTTCTTTGGTTTTTTCTTTCTTTCTTTGGTTTTTTCTTTCTTTGTTTTTTCTTTCTTTGTTTTTTCTTTCTTTTTTCTTCCTGTCTTTCTTCGGTTTTTTCTTTCTTTCTTTCATTGGTTCTTTGTTTTTTCTTTCTTTCTTTATTTTTTCTTTCTTTCTTACTTTGTCTTTTTTATTCGCGATATACGGACCCTCTTTTTTTTCTTTCTTACTCCCTTTCTGTTTTCTTTTTTCTTCTCTATTCAATATCTCTTTTCTCGATCTTCATTCTTCTAGTTCGTCCTTCTTTTCATTATCTCGTTTTTTTTTTCTTTTTCTCTCAAGTTATATAAAGATTCTTTCTTTCATTTTATTCTCTTGCTGTTTCCTTTCTTTCTTTCTTTTTTTATTATTCACAATTTATCCGCCCTATGTTTTTTTCTTAACCCTTTCTGTTTCTTCCTCCTCCTCCATTCAATACATCTTTCTTCCAATTTCTTTTTTCATATACGTCTGTTTTATCATTCACTGGTTCTTTTTCTCTTCTTTTCTCAAGTTATTATAAAGCTTTATTTCTTTCTTTCTTTCTTTCCCTTCACTTTTTTCATTTTCATCTCTCTCTTTTCTTTCTCTGTCTCTTTTCTTCAACTTTTTTTATTCGTACTTTTTTCTTTCCTTCCATTTTTTTCAGTCTTCTTTCCTCAAACCATAAAAACTTTTTTCCTTTTCTTTTTTTGACAAACTTTCCTTTTTCCTTTCTTTTCCTTTCACTTGCCCCATTTTCTTTCTTTTTTTTTTCTTCCTCGCCCTTCTTCTCGTCTTACATTCCTTTCCATCTTTCCTCAAGTCATTAAAACACTTTCTTTTGTTCTTTCATTCCAGACTGAACACTCTTTTACAATCGCCCAATATCATACTGAGCCTCGATTTAAAAATTATCTCTGAAATTTCAACGCGCATGCGCACACACACACCTGTATTTTTTTATGATCGCTCGGGCGCGTGTTTATAAGGTAATAAAACTTTTTAAAATTCAATTTCCGTTTAGTTTTTCCTTTCATTTTTCTTTTCTTCCCAAATCATTTTTATTTGACAGAGAAATGAACTGAAACCCCCAAAATTCAGAGGTTCCATCAAAACAAGGTTTTTCCTTTTTAAATTTTTCTTTTTGAAAGATTTTTGCTGGCAGCAGTTCAATTAATCTTAAAAAATGTTTCTTTTATCAATTATTAAAAATAAGTTAATAATTATTTGGAGAATTGAATGACCGGTGCGTGTGCGAAGGGGTATCCGACAGAAACCTGTTAATCCGGTCTACAATAAAAACCTTATCAAACAATTAAAAAAAAATAAATAAATATATAAATACAATTAAAATTTACACCGAAATCACGATTGCAGTGGTTAGAAAATTTCGCTAATCCGGAATTCGGTTGAACTTAGATATTCCGGTTTAGTGAGGTTTAAATCTCTTTTAACATAAATATTATTTCAGTCACATACAATGTAAGCAAAAGTGTGGGGAGTCAAAGGCATAGTTTTACAGTTTCGTTCAGTTGTGAGTGAACTTTTTTTTCTCTGTCCTCGTCCCCCTCCTCTCTCTCCCTCTCTCTTTGTTGTGTTAGTCATTCTCTTCTTTTTCTGCCTCACCTTCTCTCTTTTCTATTTGTTTCTGTATCTTCTCGTTTTAACCTCATGCACTGGCTTTCTCTCTTTCTCTTCCTCTTGCTGGCGGACTCCCACTCCCACTCCCACTCCCACTTTTTACTCACATTCTTTCTCTCTTTCATATAACTTACATCCACTTCTTTGTTTCGCTTGTGTTTTCTTGTATTCATTGTGTTACACCGGTAATTTTAGTGAACAGTCGAAGGTGGCACAAATAACTCAGCTGAAAGAAAGAAAGAAAGAAAGAAAGAAGTAAATAAGAGAAAAGAAAAAAAAAATAATGGAAAGAAAGAAAGAAAGAAAGGGAGGAAAAAAAGAAAAATGAAAGAAAAGAAGTAAGAAAGAATTAAATAACAGAAAGGAAGAAAGAAAGAATGATGGAAAGAAAGAAAGAAAGAAATAAAGAAAGAAAGAAAAGAAAGAAAAGAAAGAAAGGAGAAAAAGGAAAAATAAAGCAAGAAAGAAATAAATAACAGAAAGGAAGAACGAATTAAATGATGGAAAGAAAGAAAGAAAGAAGTAAATAAGAGAAAAGAAAAAAAAATAATGGAAAGAAAGGAATAAAGAAAGAAAGGAAAAAAGGAGAAAGAAAGAAAAGAAGTAAGAAAGAATTAAATAACAGAAAGGAAGAAAGAAAGAAAGAAAGAATGATGGAAAGAAAGAAAGAAAGAAAGAAAAGAGGAAAAGGAAAAAATAAAGCAAGAAAGAAATAACTAAATAACAGAAAGAAAGAAAGAAAGAAAGAAGTAAATAAGAGAAAGGAAAAAATAAATAATTCATAGAAAGAAAGAAAGAAAGGAAGAAAGGAAAAAAGAAAAACGAAAGAAAGAAAAAAAGAAAGAAAGAATTAAATGACGAAAAGAAAGAAAGAAAGAAGGAAAAAGAAAGAAAGGAAGAAAGAAAGAATTAAATAACAAAAATAAATAAATAAATAAATTATCGGCATAAAGAAAAAGGAATAAAGAAAGAAAAAAATGGAAAAGAAAGAAAGAAAGAAGTAAATAAGAAAAAGGAAAAGAAATAATTCATAGAAAGAAAGAAAGGAAGAAAGGAAAAAGATAGAAAGAAAGAAAGGGAGAAAAAAAAGAAAGAAAGAAAAGAAGAAAGAAAGAATTAAATAACAGAAAGAATTAAATGATGAACAGAAAGAAAGAAG